>OX451736.1:489594974-490794974 GCA_948472305.1 Vicia faba
CAATACGATTCTAACCATATAAAGCATTAATCCTAACTCTTAAAGACCAGAGAGAATTTCTCTGGCCCCAAAATTTGACCTAGTTTTTTCAGCATGTTCATGGATGAAATTCTCCTAGCACACTTAATATAAATGAAAGCTGGGCATATGTATGGCTTCATGACATTGAATACTACATTTTTCATTCACAAACCTAAGGCTAAATGTTCCTAAATAGAGAGATAGAAAGTGATGAAAAACCTGTTTCAGTTGGATTCGAGTAGGGCAATACAGTGCTTCTCAACAAGTTTTGAGGTGTCTGGTAGCTTGCCTGAACTTCACTTGATCTTTTCCAATAGCTATCTTACCTTGAATGTCCCTGAATCAACCTCTAAAACTCAACCTGCATAAGCTTGAAATGAAAATGGTGAACACTGTAAATGGAGTTACAGTTGGAAATGGAGGTTTGGGATAGCTTGAGTGAGTTGAATGGAAGGTGTTTGAAGTAAAAAGGAGCAAAATGCACGAGCCAAATGAGCTATGGCACTCAAGTTGCAGCACCTGCCCTGTTTTACCAAAGAAGAGTGATTTCTGGCTATGGGAGGTTTTGAGGCTCAAACACTCGTCTATCTTGCTCAAAGTGTTGTGTGAAATATGTTTGCAATGTTTGTTTAAGCTAGCATGGACTGGTTTTCAAATTGGCAAGTGTTTGGACAATTTCTTGTTTTTGAAGCAAATATATGGAAGTTGTGTTTACAGGCCTGTGCAAGCCATCAAATATGCTGCACACAATCCTCTTGGTTGCTGGAATTTGTGGATTTGATTTGGCTTCTGAGATATGGCCCTATGCTTCAAAGATCATGGTTTGACATAAAGCATACCTTTTCAAAAATGGGAATTCACCTTTTTCTACTTGGGGCTTAGTTTTGTGTACAATGCTCAAATGGCCGAAACAAATGCTTAGACTGATGGATTTGAATTTAATTAAGGAGTGTGAATTGGTTTAGAGGCCTTCAAACTAGTACAAAGCATGCTGGTTTGAAAATGCCACTTGAGTGAACATGAATTTGCCATGGATACAAAGTGATTTTTTGTCAACTTCAAGCATTCGATTATCCCTAACCACAATGTGTTTGAGGAGTTCTTAGACAATTTGGAAAGCTTGCAACATGATCTATAATACATCTTTGAAATTCAACTTGATACTCCAAGTGGAACTATTTGAAAAATGGCCAAGAAGATAGGTCAAAATCCTGCCTAAACTAGGGCAAAATTTCACTAAGTTAAAAGTTTTTGGACCCTTGTTCCAAAAATCATAACTTAAGATCCAAGCTTCTTTTTATAAAACTTTGTGAATAAAAGTTGTATAATTTATGGAGGACTACAGCTTTCATGTTGTAAGTTTGTTTTGAATCCATTTGCATCTTGGTGAAAATGTGGGACAAAGTTAGGAATAATTAAGAAATTTTCATAACTTAGAAAAATTCTAAGTTATGAAATTTTTCAATTTCAAACCCTAATTTGCAATTTTGGGTTTCTTGATAAAAAAGTTTAATTATTTGACAGATCTTGATTAAAAATGACCCTTGGCACTTGATTTTGACCAAAAGGTCAAAGTTTGACTTTTTAGTGTACAGTCAAATTTTTGATCAATTGACTGAAAAATTCATCTGTCAATCCCATGCATTTGAGATATTTTGAAATTGTTGAATAGGTCAAGATGATTCCATTGATCCCTTGGGTCCATGGTTGAGCTTAATTTGCCATTGTCTAGGTCAAAACAGTCAAAAATTGCCTTTGTACAGTCAAAACCCTAAAAAATGACCATTTTGCCCTTTTGGTGATCTGATCAAATTTCTTGTGGAGTTGTGGTCCAAACTTGATCAAATGGTTCATATGAGTCCATAATGTTGATGTGGGTCAAAATTCATGAGGTTTGACTGTAAATTGGCCACAGTTGACTTTTTCCCCAATACAACTGATTTCTAGGTCAACTGTCCAATTGATTGGGCAAAAATTTGATTCAAGGCTTGAAACTTGGTATGGACAAACTTATGAGTCCAACATGAAGTATGAAAGTCACTTTGGGAATTGTAAGTCAAAAAATCCCTGTGCAAACTCAAACCCTAATTTAGGTCAACAGTGCAAGGAGGTGTCTTGAGCAGAGCAAACCCTAGTTTATATCTTGAATTCCAAGAGCTTGTGATGAGGAAATGTTGATAAAATGAGAGGGAAAATTTTGGGGTACAACAACAGTTTCCCCTGTTCAATCTTCTTGAACCTGAAGAGTTAGATTGGCAAGTTTTCCTTTCGTGACTCGAAGGTAAAAGAGGATTGGACACTAGAGTGCCCGTAAATTTGCACTCGCTAAAAATATAGCTGAGGGAATGGGCTTAAAGATGCTATTTGGAAATGGTAGAATCTTTTTGGAGATGGGCTTAGAGATTCCATCCAAAACTTGTTTGTTGAAAATCAGGGAGAATGAACGTCAGAATGGCATCCGTATTTGGAACGTATCTGAGTTGTATCCGGAGACTGGGTTTGTATGAGCAAGGGAATGGCGTCTGTGTCTAGAGCGTATCCGAGCTGTAACTGTATTTGACTCTTGAATGAATATCAGAATGACTGCCGTGTCTGGAGTGTGTCTGTATTCTGAATGGGTGACAGAGAAACATCTGTGTATAGAGCATCTATGTGTTGGGGATAGATTCTGAATGAGAGACAGAATGGCAACCGTGTCTGGAGCATATCTGGATTGTATCTGAATTGAGACCTGTATGAGTATCAGAATGACTTCCGTGTTTGGAGTGTATCCGTACTGTAACTAGGATCCGGACAAGTAACATAATGACTTCCGTGTTTGGAGTGTATCTGAACTTGAAGTTGATAGCCGAATCTGAATGAGAATAGAATGGCTTCCACGTCTGGAGCGTATCTAGTCTGTATCTAGACTTGAAATTCTGAATGAGTAATAGAATGACCGCCGTGTCTTAGGGTGTATCCCTACTGTATCTGAAATCTTTGAATATTTATGAAAGGTAGCTTTTAATCTTATCCTGAAAAGGGTAGAATGTTAGCTAAAGCACAGAGTTATGTTGCAAGATATGTATGATCAATAAAATGTATTCATATCAATGTTTATGATATATGAATGTAATGGATATGTGTGTAAGCCGATTAGCTGTCTTGCTGAGGAAAATAAATCCTCGATAACTGGAGATAATGAAATTTTTTTACTGCTGTCGGGGAAAGTAAATCCTTGACCGATGCTAGGGGTTCCAAAAATCTTTGATTATTGAAGATGAGAAATCCTGGGACCACTGCTGGGGACTGAAAATCCTTCGTGACTCGTGGGGATTAACAAGAGCTTTAATAACTTCTGTGGGGATGTGAGAATTCTTCATGACTTTCCTGGGGAAATAAGGAAAAATCCGACGACTTCTACTGGAGAATTAAAACCTGGGAGGCTTCAAACGGAGAAACAGGAACTAGAATCTTCGTTCTGTTAGGAAATAACTCTGTGGGGAGAGTGTTTATTCTGTCGGGGAAAACAGGAGCTTGGTTTGTATGCCAATCTACTGGGGATCCCTTATTTTATGGAGAACTCTGCTTGGGGAATTGAGAATGAGAAACTTCATTACTGCTAGAGGAATTTGGATAGTATTCCACCAGGGTTTAGGATTTGGAAATTTGACTCCGTTGGGGAAGAAAGTTT
This sequence comes from Vicia faba, assembly GCA_948472305.1. Taxonomy (NCBI): domain Eukaryota; kingdom Viridiplantae; phylum Streptophyta; class Magnoliopsida; order Fabales; family Fabaceae; genus Vicia; species Vicia faba. Next base: position 489,598,669 of record OX451736.1, read on the forward strand.
CATCTTCATTAGGGATCTGTAGTTCAAAGTTTCCGGGTTCCGCTGGGGAAGAAAGTTTAGAATACTCTGGCTTCGCTGGGATCGAGAGTTTAGAGACTTAACTCTGATGGGAATTTTGAAACTTAACTCCGTTGGGGATATGTACTTCAGGGTTTTAGCTCTGTTGAGGATCTGAATGACATACTGTAGGGGATTTCTTCTAGAATAGCCTAAAGACGTTTTCCTATACTTTCGACCTATCAGTAATTATCTTTTTCTTATTTCGTTTTATTTGTAAGAAGTGATTATATTCAAATGCATATGCCTGTTTTAACAAACCATTGGACGTTTCAAATAAAACATAAGTGTAAAAAAAGAAAAGAAAGGCAAGCAAATTTCTGCACTTTGAAGTACTCTTGTATTAACTTTTGTAAGTATTTTTGTACAAAGGAGACAGTCATCCTAGTAAGAGGATGTTGTCGTAAAAATTGAGAAAACATTTATACAAAAAGAAAGATGGCTATGTGTAATAATTCCATGGGGTTCCCATTCTGCTATAACCTTCACAAATCTGAGTATCTTGTCCCATTCGTTGCTTCGTCCGCAGATGATTGAATAGATCAGAAGCTTGGAGCTTGTTGGTGAAGAGATTGTCCTCAAAGTGATCCGACGAGACATAGTCATACGCTTTAATTCCCTAACTTTTGCCTAGACCGCCCTTTCGGGTTTTCGATCCACCGGGAAACTCTTTTTTGCCCAAGTCGCCCTTTCGGGTTTTCAACTTGTCGGGTGTACAATTTTTTTTGTTTTATCCCTAATTTTTGCCTGAACCGCCCTTTTGGGTTTTCGATTTACCGGGATGCCCATTTTTTCCCAAGTCGCCCTTTTGGGTTTTCAACTTGTCGGGTCGTTTTATGCGTAGTATCTTTTGATTATGTCTGCGTTCGTAGGGTGCGAAAAGTCATCGTCGTCCATGGTGGTCAGAATCAATGCCCCACCAGAAAAGATGTTTTTAATCACAAACGGTCCTTCGTAAGCAGGAGTCCACTTGCCCCTGGGATCACTTTGCGGCAAGATGATCCGCTTGATTACAAGATCTCTGACTTGATATACCTGACGCCTGACTTTCTTGTTGAAATCCTTGATCATCCGTTTCTGATACGTATGACCATGACAAACAGTAATAAGTCGCTTTTCGTCGATCAAATTAAGTTGGTCAAGCCGGGTCTGAATCCAGTCGTCTTCACTCAAACCAGTATCCTTCATGATTCTTAAGGAAGGGATCTGAACTTCCATAGGTAAAACAGCCTCCATGCCATATACCAAAGAAAAGGGGGTTGCCCCTGTTGAAGTACGCGCCGTGGTACGATATCCATGTAGAGAAAACGGTAACATCTCATGCCAGTCCTTGTAAGTGACTGTCATCTTTTGAATGATCTTCTTGATATTTTTGTTCGCAGCTTCAACAACATCGTTCATCTTTGGCCGATAGGGAGATGAATTGTGATGTTGAATCTTGAACTGCTCGCACAGAGCGGTGATCATAGTGTTATTCAAATTTGTACCGTTGTCCGTGATAATCCTGTCGGGGATACCATACCGGCATATGAGATTCTGCTTGATGAAACGGGCAACCACATTATTTGTAACGGAGGCGTAGGAAGCTGCTTCGACCCACTTGGTAAAGTAATCGATAGCCACCAGGATGAAGCGATGTCCATTGGATGTCGTGGGCTTGATCTCTCCAATCATGTCAATTCCCCATATTGCGAATGGCCAAGGAGCTGTTAGAACATTGAGAGGAACAGGAGGAATATGTACCTTGTCAGCATATACTTGGCATTTGTGACAAGTACGAGCGTATTGATGATAGTCAGCTTCCATGGTAGACCAGTAGTAGCCTGCCCTTAGAATCTTCTTAGCCATCGTATGTCCGCTTAAATGGGTGCCAAAGGTGCCACTATGTATTTCAGTCACAATCAACTCAACTTCAACTTTGTCCACACAACGAAGTAGAACACAATCATGGTTGCGCTTATAAAGGATACCATTGCTCAGGAAGAACTTGGCAGCAAATCTCCTTAAGAACTTTTTGTCATTGACTGAAGCTCATTTAGGGTATTCTTTAGTCTGGAGATACCTTTTGATTTCATGAAACCAGGGTTGTTCCACTACTTCTTAGGTATTAATCTCATGACAGTGTGCGGGTTCGTCCATCCGTTCAATGGTGATTTGGGGAGTTTCATTACCCCAGTTAAGTTTAAACATGGAAGACATTGTAGTCAGAGCATCTGCTAGCAGATTTTCTTCTCGCGGGAAGTGCTCGAAAGTAATCTGCTCGAAATGAGGCAACAATGTCAAGACATGTTCTTTGTATGGGATAAGATTAGGATGTTTAGTGTCACACTCTCCTTTGATTTGACTGATAACTAAAGCTGAGTCTCCAAATACGACCAAAGATTTGATTCCCAAGTCAATAGCAGCCTTGAGACCAAAGATACAAGCTTCGTATTCGGCCATGTTGTTGGTGCAACTGAAACAGAGTCTTGCAGTGAAAGGCGTATGGCAACCTTCCGGGGAGATAAGTACTGCACCGATACCATTGCCGAGTGCATTTGAAGCCCCATCAAAGTACAGGGTCCATCGGGATCCTTGTTCAGGTCCGTCATACGGTCCGTTACCTTCAATGTTGTCCAATGTCATGATGTCCTCGTCAGGGAAATCGAATCTCATAGATTGGCAATCTTCGACGACTTGATGAGCTAGATGGTCATCTAGTACACTCCCCTTTATAGCTTTTTGGGTAGTATACTGGATATCATACTCAGTCAGGATCATTTTCCATCTAGCGATTCTTCCAGATAAAGCAGGCTTCTCGAAGATATACTTAATCGGATTCATTTTAGAAATCAGCAAAGTGGTATGTGTCAACATATACTGCCTTAGCCGGCGAGAAGCCCATACCAAAGCACAACAAGTTTTCTCGAGCAGTGAGTAGCGAGTCTCACAGTCGGTAAACTTTTTGCTAAGGTAATAAATGGCATACTCTTTTCGGCCAGACTCGTCATGTTGTCCCAATACGCACCCCATTGAGTTATCCAAAACAGTCAGATACATGATCAACGGTCTTCCTTCGACGGATGGCATCAAGATAGGAGGTTCCAGTAAATAATCCTTGATCTTATCAAAAGCAGCTTGACAATCGTTGTTCCATTCAACCACCTGATCTTTCTTCAACAGCTTGAAGATTGGCTCACAGGTAGATGTTAGGTGAGAGATGAACCTCGCAATATAGTTTAAGCGTCCCAAGAAACCTCTAACCTCCTTTTCAGTGCGAGGGGCAGGCATTTCTTGTATAGCTTTGACTTTAGCAGGATCAACTTTAATGCCTTTATTGATGACGATAAATCCCAAAAGTTTACCAGACCTGACTCCAAAAGTGCACTTGCTTGGGTTTAGTCTGAGCTTATACTCCTTCAATCTGACAAACAGCTTTTGCAGATGATCGAGGTGTTCTTCTTCTGTTTGTGAATGGTCTATCATGTCGTCTACGTAGACTTCGATCTCATGATGTATCATATCATGAAACAAAGCTACCATGGCTCGCTGATAGGTTGCCCCGACATTCTTCAGTCCGAATGGCATCACTTTGTAGCAGAAGGTACCCCACTGTGTAACAAAAGTAGTTTTCTCCATGTCTTCGGGGGCCATTTTGATCTGGTTGTACCCTGAAAATCCATCCATGAAAGAAAATACCTTGTGTTGAGATGTGTTGTCAACCAAGATGTCAATATGTGGTAGTGGAAAATCATCTTTAGGGCTAGCCCTGTTAAGGTCCCTATAGTCCACACACATCCTGACTTTGTCGTCCTTCTTAGGCACGGGCACAATGTTAGCAACCCATTATGGATAGGAAGTAACAGCCAGAAAGCCAGCATTGAATTGCTTCATCACCTCAGCTTTGATCTTTTCGGACATGTCGGGCCTCATTCGGTGGACTTTTTGTTTGATCAGTGGACAGTCTTCTCTTGTAGGGAGACGGTGAACCACGATATTTGTATCTAGTCCTGGCATGTCCTCGTAGGACCAGGCAAAGATTTCAACATATCCATTCAGTAGCTGAACTAGACGCTCTTTGACACTTGGGTCCAGGTTGGCACCTACCTTAACCTCTTTCTTGTCTTCCTCTGTTCCCAGATTGATGGTTTCTAGAAACTCTTCATGGGGCAGAATAGCCCTTTCCTCTTGTTGCAAAAGTCTGGCTAGCTCTCTAGGAACTTCACAGTCCTCATCACCTTCGTACTCGGCATGATTGATCAAATCTTCAGAGTCACCGAAGGCTAAAGCAGAATAGTCACCCATGGAATCCGGAGTGGATGGGTACCTGCATTTTGTGAGTGTGGGTGTGTGTAAGGGATAGCCATCCTTTAAACAAAACAAAATGTAAAAGGAAAGAAAATGAACACAACAGTTTATAGATGAAAACGTCCAATGATTCACTTAAAAATGGCATATGATAATGAAGAAATCAAGCCCTTACAAATGGACCTATATGCCCCGGGTAAGGCATAAGGTGAAAATAGTGTACGAATTATTTAATTATTACAAACCAAAATAGGAAATTTTTCAAAGATAAATTACTGGTTGATGAAAGTGATGGGAACGAAGTCTTTCGCTTCCCAGTTGCTTAATCCTCCTTCGACGGTTGGAAAGATCCAATCTTCAAAGTTGTCTTTTTCATCATCATCTTCTAAGTCATTAATTCCATGGTGAGTGATTTTTACGGGTGGTCCTCCAGCCCGGGAGCGACGCATAGCTTTCTGGCCAGCAGCAGTAAAACCTAGTCTGAACTTGTCTGTTTTATGAGGAAAATCAGGCAGTTTCCCCCACACTGTACTCCTTCCTTCTTTGATTACAGACTCCGCATCTTTTAGGCATGCCATCCTAGACACAGGCTTGGAAACGATAGGCACATCAGTCATTGTATTTGCAACTGCAACTTCTGGAGAAACCTCTTCAAATGTTGGAAAGGCGTTTCTATGAACTCGCCATCCAACTCCACATAGCGGAAGGAGTTGAGGTGACTTATCATATACTCTTCCTCATCGTGCACCGTTATAATCTTACCCTGAACTGGATACTTTAGCATTTGGTGTAAAGAGGAAGTGACTACCCCAACATTGTGGATCCACGGCCTTCCCAACAAGCAAGAATATGAAGGACGGATGTCCATCACATAAAAGGTAGATTTGAAAATTTATGTGCCCACCTTGATTGGAATGTCTACTTCTCCATGAAACATCCTCTTAGAACCGTCGAAGGCTCTAACAACGATGTTACTGGGTTTTAGGGTCAAACCTTCGCAGTCCAATCGGTCCAACGCCTTTTTCGGTAGCACATTCAAAGATGAACCGGTATCCACCAGGACATGGGAAAGTGTGGTTCCTCTGCACTCTACCGAGACATGCAGCGCGTCGCTATGCTTCCTTCCTTTAGGGGTCAAATCAGCATCGAAAAAACCAAGACCATTATCAGCAGTAAGGCTAGCCACACACTCTTGAAACTGGCCAACAGAAGTTTCTTGAGGCACGTGTGCTATCTTTAGAAATTTGATTAAGGCCTTAGCATGAGCCTCAGAGCAGAGTAGGAGAGCCAGCATGGAGATTTTGGAAGGGGTCTGCCCTAGCTGTTCCACGACATCGTAGTCGCTCTTCTTGATTATCTTTAAGATTTCTTCCATCTCTTTCTGGGTGGTCTCGGGGATTACCACAGTCTGAGCCTTCGTCCTAACAGGCGCTTCTAGTATCCCCTTACCTTTATCGATAGCAAAATCAGAGGGTCTAACTTCAAGAGCATCAAGTTCTTCAATTACCGGGCTTTGCACAGATGGCTTGACAGGCACAGAAACTCTCGAGGGTCCGAAGACTGCTCGTGGAGAAGCAATCTCCAGAGAGAAGAGCCTTCCGCTGCGAGCTATCTTGCTCGTTCCCACAATATTCCCTATGTCAGGGGTTTTATCATCGAAATTCTCTTGGACTGATTCAATCTGCTTGATACCATGGTAGAATATTTCTCCTTCGTAGTTACATGGTATCGTCTTGTTAGATTTATATGGGACAAGCTCTGGCATGGTGATTTTCAATGGCACAAACTTAGGATCAGGCGTGATCTTAACAGGCCTTTTGCAGGTCTTGGAAAGATCCTCGAAGATGGTTATTATAGCAATGTCATTGGTCGGAGTATCAAAGGTAACAGGAGTAACATGAGTGGTAGTATCAACATGAGTCTTTTGAAAGAGGATCTCTTGGGTATCCATCAGGCGTTGGATGCTTGATTTCAACAGTGGGCAGTCAGCTTGCAAGTTTGAACAAAAGTAACAGTCTTTTCCACAGCCTGAGAATATCCCGGATTTCATCAAATTCACTTTAATCACTGGTAACGGAGTCAAAAGGTCATCAATAGTGGTAACATGAAGGTCTTCCATAATGACATGGACATTATGACCTTGCTTCGGCATTGGGGCAGAAATCATATTTGTCTTTTCAAGCGCATCAAATTCTACCTCCTTGGCGTCTATCAAGTCTTGGATCTTGTTTTTTAGAGCCCAACAGTTGTTGGTATCATGCCATACACTGTCAGAGTGGTATGGACATTTTACATTGGAGTGATAATAAGGAGAAGAGGTATTGGGGTTCTTCGGCGATTCCTTCAAGTTGGTGAGATTCAGCTTTAACAGATGAAGGAGGACTTGAGCCGGCGTCATGTTGATTCGGGTGAATTGTCGTTGTGGCCTTTCTACCCTTTGCTGATTTGCTCTTGGTTGATTGTTTCGAGGTTGATCAGTTGAAGAGTTTTGGATCATCACAGCCCCCACCGTTGGTCGGCGCTCTGTTCTTCCTTGATTCCTCTGATTGTGAACAGCAGAAACTTCCTTTTTAGCTGGGAAGGTCTTCTTAATAGCAGTGGAAGCGGATGCATCTTTCTAAATTTTACCACTTTTAATGCCAGCCTCGACCCTTTCACCGGTCAGAATTAATTCGGTGAATCCTGTAGAGGAACTCCCGATTAAATGATTGAAGAATGGACCTGATAGAGTCCCTAAAAACATGTCAACCAGCTCCCTATCCGACAATGGTGGCTGCACCCTTCCAGCTAAATCCCGCCACTTCTGGGCGTACTCCTTAAATCCCTCATTAGAAGCCATACCCATACTCTGTAGTTGAGTACGAGTAGGCGCTAAATCAGCGTTGTATTGGTATTGTCGGTAGAAAGCAACAGCTAAATCTTCCTAATTATGAACATCCGACCTCTCAAGTTGATAAAACCAGTCCAATTGCATGCCTGACAAACTATCTTAGAAAAAATGGACCCAAAGATCCTTATCAGATGAGTGGGGTTGGATCTTTCTGACGTAGGACCTCAGATGCATCTTTGGACAGGACAGACCGTCATACTTAGAAAATGTAGGTACTTTGAACTTGGGTGGAATGACGATCCCAACGACCAACCCTAGTTCTTCAAAATCTAAACCAGGAACCCTTTGCAACTCCATGGCTTCCAACCGATCCTCAAGATTTTTATACTTGTCATCCGCCGGGGGATATTTCTGTTCGGAGTAATCTTCATCCTCTTCCTCTTCTTCCTCTTCAACTTCAGATTCAGAAGGCATCACAACTCCTTTTCCTTTACCAACCCCTTCATCTGACGTCGAGGGGAACTCGAGAACCTTTCTAGCCTGGTTTTTAAACCTTCTTCCCATAGTGGCCATACCAGTAATTTTCTTCTTTTTCTATTTATCTTTCTCCAACAGTGCTTTAAGGTCCTCTTGACCCTTTGCTAAGGTCATGAGGAGTTGCTGGAATTGCGAATTCTGTGCTTGTAGATCCTTAACCGTCTGCTCCAAATCCATCTTGCTGAAATAAACAGCAGAAAGATAAGGAAACCTGGTGCGAAGACCTGTTTATGCATATGATGAATGATATGTTATTCATGTAATGCATTCAAGGATTCAGAAATTCAAATTTATTGCAAACAAAAAGAACACACGTCATATTAAGAAGATATTTGTTAGTACATAAATGCCCCATGGGCAAAATATTACAAAATTCTTAATGTAAAAAGACATTGCGCATCCTCTTTGGTGCGATGTAGGTGTAGAGTTTCCTCCTCATGAAGTCGGCGGGTAAGCTCCAAAACCTTCTTCTCACTAGCATAGAAGCTGGCTTCAAAAGTATTCCGTTCTTCCTTGAGCTGGATCCAACTCTTTTGTAATTCTTCTAATGATGTTGGTATGTCTGGATGTAGGAGGGTGTATGGAACCTCTCCTTCCATAACAGGCTCTTTGATCACGGGGAGAATGTGGGGGTATGGCATCATAAGATTCTGGGCGCGGGTTTGTACCCACTTGAGATAAGGCTCAAGGGGGGTGGAATTCTTGTGCCCCAGTGTCTTACTATCCATTTTGTTGGGCATCCTCCAAGCTCTGATAAACCTTTGTCGAAGTCCTTGCGCATCGTTGTCGAAGTCAAAAACTAGGTCAGGAATCAGCATATCATGATGGCCATCCCTCCGGGCATATCCAAACTGTCTCAGAGATAAACAGGGGTTGTAGGTAATGCCTCCCCTGATGCCAAGTAAAGGGACATTAGGGAATTCTCCACAACGATCAATGATGATGACATTTTCTCTGGACCGAGAACACCAATGAACTTCAGAATGTATGAGGGTCATCAACCGTTGTGACCACCTTAAACCCTTCTCATTCTTCAAAACTGATTGGGGAAGGTGAGAAATAACCCACCTTGCTAGAAGAGGAGTACAACACATGAGAACACCTCTTTTCCTCATTGTTCGTGTGTAAAATGAGTGTAGGATGTCCCCAAGCAATGTAGGCACGGGATTCCGAGATATGAAAATCTTGACGGCATTCACATCTATAAGCTGATCAGGGTTTGGGAACAAGACCAACCCATAGATGAGGAGTGCCACAATCTCTTCAAAAGCTTGTAGATCTAGAGAATTCCAGCAGTCTTGTGCCTTCTCAAACAGAAACTTTGCCAAGAAACCCTTGACACCACTTCTGGTTTCCCAATGTCCTTTGATATCAGATGGTTGCAAGTGTAATGCTTGAGCAACATCTTAAGGCTTTGGTTCTCTTTCCGTACCGTTGTAGGGTAGTTGATGGAGAATAGGAATCCTCAGGAGTTGAGAAAATTCCTCCAAAGTAGGTACTAGTTGGTAATCAGGAAATGTGAAACAGTGGTGTAGGGGGTCAAAGATCTGGAATAGGACTTTCACCATGTCTTCTTCAATGTTGGAGTTGACCAAGTTGAGAAGTCTACCATGTCTTTCACTGAAGAGAGAATTCTCTGGAATCTTGGAAGTAAGCTCCTTGAGTTGAGGAGGGATTCTCACAAGGTTGACCTGGATTGTATTCCTGCGAAGAGATTCCATAACCTACAAAACAAGAACAAAGATGAAGATCCAAACCCTTGAAATGGTTAGTGGATGCATATGATGCTTTATGATGTTCATGATGTATGCACAAGCATAAAACAAGTCACACAAGACCCTAGTTTCAGGCTTGAATGAAGTTTCATAGGTAAGTACCCTCTTGAAGTTAGTTGGCTCAACCTGTCCTATAAATAGTAATCGGGTTCTAAGGAGCTCAATATCACTGGATTATTTTCTGTGTTCATTGTTTTGGTTTAGCCACTTAACTGGAGACCAAAATATTCCAAGAAAACAACCCTCAATGAGTGTAGTATCGAGTATCTACCAACTTCGGACTGCACCAAAGCCGGTCATCTCACTACCCCTAAAAAAGACCAAGATGGTCAAGTAAGATTCTAAGAGTTCATTAGTGCTTCATGACATCACTCAGCGGCCTCGTATTCTATTTGATTGACTCAAAGGCTACCGGTACTCACAAATATGTCGTACTAATATAGCTATTGCTTCAACCATGTCGGTATACCCCGCACAGTTTCCACAATGTATTGCTATTTACCTATGAATGTTTCCCAAATCCGGGTAGAGGATTTCAAGCCCACACAAGAGAACCAAATGTAAAGCAATCAAAGCAAACAAAATAAGCATGCAAAGGTGATCTAAACCCTAAGGTTACTCCACTTTTAGAATTGTCCCCAACAGAGTCGCCAGTTCTCTGTTGCGGTGGGAGAACTGACTTGAGGTTTTGCGTTTGTGTTCGCAAATGTTTCGGTTTAGCAAGAGTCGCCACCGACTTTTTATTTTATCCTAAGGAAAGGTCAAAAAGCACAGGAAAGACCTTTGAGATTTTTTCTTGGGTTCGGGGAGTAGATTATGAAAAGGGAAGGTGCAAGCACCCTTTTCATCCATGGTTATCCATGGGCTCTTAGTTACTTGTTTAGATCACTTGCTTTGCTTTTCAATTGTTTGAAATGGTGCTTTTCAATTGTTTGAAATGGTGCTTTGTGTGTGGTTTTGAAAGATGTTTTGAAAAGAGGCCATCGTTGTAGAAACCTTTGTAATGATTCTTGTTTAAATGTATACAAAGGTGTTTTTGTCTTTTGAAAAGATTTCAATGTTTGAACGTTTGATTTGGATAATGTTTTGAAATTGTGTTGTGAAGTGTGTTTGAAAATAGCAAGGATGTTTTTGCAAGCTTTTGATCAAGTAACTAAGAGCTATCTACCCTATTTTACTCAAAGATATTTCTTATGTTTTTAACCCTTTTGACAGTGTTGTTTCACCATTGCATTTGGTGAACAACCTTGTGTTAGGATGTTAAACGGGACAGGCACGGGTCATCGTATAGACCATGATAGCAATTGTGTTAGGTGTTTTTGGCAATTTCCTTGAGGGACTTGATCATTTTTGTTTAGGCAACCAAGATAGCGTCATCGAGGGACTATGATCTTTTGTTTTGTTTTTGTTTTGCCAAAGTACCCAACATACATACCATGGCCCATTTTTGAAGGCAACAAGTGGATTGTAACCCTAGGGGTGCAAGTGTGCATTATGTTTGATTTTCATGCATTTTTGTCTTTGATTAGGTCAAGTAATTTGTTGATTTTGATTTTGCGTACAAACCCTAATTCTCTAATCATGGCATAATTGAAAGCGTAAAGTGCGAGAATTTAAATTCTAAACTATTACAACATGATTATGGGGATGGGGTACAATTTTGAATGGGGGGTATTTGATAAGAATATAAACCCTAATTTACTATTACATCCCAATTGAAATTCGATATTTAAATGGACAATTATTTAAATAAGCAACATAAATAAATATCAAATAAATATGAATTATGCAAAAACGTTTTTTGTTTACCTATGTATGTAAAAGTATTTTCAATGTAAAAAAAGTATAAAGAAATGAATAAATAAAAAAAAATATTAATTTTATTAGTTTAAGGTAAACCCTAATTTCTTTAAGAAAATAATATATTATATTATTTATATACAATAAAAATATATTAATATGTACAAAAATAAAATATACTTAAAAAAGGTATTTTTTTAGTATAAATAATAATAAAAATAAAAATGTAATATTTTTGTATTTTTATTCTAAGTATTTAATAAAATAAAAGTATATATATATATATATATATATATATATATATATATATATATATATATATATATATATATATATATATATATATATATATATATATATATATATATATATATATATATATATATATTAAATAAAATATGTACAAAAATAAATTATATTTTTAATAATATTTTCAGTGTGAATAAATATAAAAGTATTCAAAATGTTTTTATGTTAGAAAAAATTTAAATAAAATTCCGAATAAATGTAAAAAATTATGAAAATATTTTTAAGTATTTTTTATAATTGGAAATAAATAAAGAAAATCAGAAATGAAAATAGAAATGTAAAAAATATGAAAATACAAGAAATTGGGCCAGGGGTGTGAAACTGAAAATGGGAGGTGTTAGAAGCAAGCAGGCCAGGCCCAGCCCAAGCCAACTTCATCTTCTTCCTCCAGACAAAAAAGTGCGCGCTTGCCCTGTTCAAATGCTACATCCTGTATACGTGATCCTTTACCAAAACTCACAACATCAAACTTGTAGAGAATTTCAATACAATTCTAACCATATAAAGCATTAATCCTAACTCTCAAAGACCAGAGAGAATTTCTCTGGCCCTAAAATTTGACCTAGTTTTTTCAGCATGTTCATGGATGAAATTCTCCTAGCACACTTAATATAAATGAAAGTTGAGCATATGTATGGCTTCATGGCATTGAATACTACATTTTTCATTCACAGACCTAAGGCTAAACGTTCCTAAATAGAGAGATAGACAATGATGAAAAACCTGTTTCAGTTGGATTCGAGTAGGGCAATGCAGTGCTTCTCAACAAGTTTTGAGGTGTCTGGTAGCTTGCCTGAACTTCACTTGATCTTTTTCAATAGCTAGTTTGCCTTGAATGTCCCTGAACCAACCTTTAGAACTCAACCTGCATAAGCTTGAAATGAAAATGGTGAACACTGTAAATGGAGTTACAGTTGGCAATGGAGGTTTGGGATAGCTTGAGTGAGTTGAATGGAAGGTGTTTGAAGTAAAAAGGAGCAAAATGCACGAGCCAAATGAGCTATGGCACTCAAGTTGCAGCACTTGCCCTGTTTTGCCAAAGAAGAGTGATTTCTGGCTATGGGAGGTTTTGAGGCTCAAACACTCGTGTATCTTGCTTAAAGGGTTGTGTGAAATATGTTTGCAATGTTTGTTTAAGCTATCATGGACTGGTTTTCAAATTGGCAAGTGTTTGGATAATTTCTTGTTTTTGAAGCAAAGATTTGGAAGTTGTGTTTACAGGCTTGTGCAAGCCATTAAATATGCTGCACACAATCCTCTTGGTTGCTGGAATTTGTGGATTTGATTTGGCTTCTGAGATATGGCCATATGCTTCAAAGATCATGGTTTGACATAAAGCATACCTTTTCAAAAATGGGAATTCACCTTTTTCTACTTAGGGCTTAGTTTTCTGTACAATGCCCAAATGGCTAAAAAAATGCTTAAACTGATGTATTTGCATTTAATTAAGGAGTGTGAATTGGTTTAGAGGCCTGCAAACTAGTACAAAGCATGCTGGTTTGAAAATGCCACTTGAGTGAACATGAATTTTCCATGGATACAAAGTGAGTTGTTGCCAACTTCAAGCATTTGATTCTCCCTAACCACAAATGTATTTAAGGAGTTATTGGACAATTTGGAAAGCTTGCAACATGATCTATAATCCATCTTTGAAATGCAACTTGAGACTCCGAGTGGAACTATGTGAAAAATTGCCAGGAGGATAGGTCAAAATCCTGCCTAAACTAGGGCAAAATTTCACTAAGTTAAAAGTTTTAGGGACCCTTGTTCCAAAAATCATAACTTGAGATCCAAGATTCTTTTGAGAAAACTTTGTGAATCAAAGTTGTAGACTTTGTGGAGGAATACAACTTTCATGTTTTAAGTTGTTTTTGAATCCATTTTCATCTTGGTGAAAATGTGGGACAAAGTTAGGAAAAATTAAGAAAATTTCATAACTTAGAAAAATTCTAAGTTATGAAAATTTTCAATTTCAAACCCTAATTTGCAATTTTGGGTTTCTTGATGAACAAGTTTCATTATTTGACAGATCATGATTAAAAATGACCCTTGGCACTTGATTTTGACCAAAAGGTCAAAGTTTGACTTTTCAGTGTACAATCAAATTTTGATCAGTTGACTGAAAAATTCATCTGTCAATCCCATGCATTTCAGATATTTTGAACTTGTTGAATAGGTAAATATGATTCCATTGAGCCCTTAAGTCCATGGTTGAGCTTAATTTTCCATTGGCTAGGTCAAACAGTTAAAAATTGCCTTTGTACAATCAAAACCCTAAAAATGACCATTTTGCCCTTTTGGTGATCTGATCAAATTTCTTGTGGAGTTGTGGTCCACACTTGATCAAATGGTTCATATGAGTACATAATGTTGATGTGGGTCAAAATTCATGAGTTTTGACTGTAAATTGGCCACAGTTAACTTTTTCCCCAATACAGTTGATTTCTAGGTTAACTGTCCAATTGACTGGGCAAAAATTTGATTCAAGGCTTGAAACTTGGTATGGACAAACTTATGAGTCCAACATGAAGTATGAAAGTCACTTTGGACATTGTAAGTCAAAAAATCCCTGTGCAAACTCAAACCCTAATTTAGGTTAACAGTGTAAGGAGGTGTCTTGAGCAGAGTAAACCCTAGTTTGATCTTGAATTCCAAGAGCCTTGTGATGAGAAATGTTGATAAAATGAGAGGGCAAATTTTCGGGTACAACACCTAATTTGAAAAAAATTTAAGATTTGTTAATGGTTAATTAGGAAGTAAATTAATTAAGAAAAAGGAAATAAAAATTAGGGTTAGTAAAATAAAACCCAAAATGCATGGGGTGGGAGTTGAACCCACGCCATCAATCTCAAAGAATGCATTGCTTTCCACTAGGCCATGCACTGCCGTTGCGATTGAGAATAGCTAGCGCTCAACATATGTTATCCTTGTATTTTGCCCTAAAAAATAAAATAAAATTCGTACAATGGTTGGCTCGAACCCAGACCCTCATGCATAATGACCATCATTCTTACCACTCGTCCATCAGATGTTACGCGTTCATATTACCACTATCATTCAATATATAATAAAACTTAATTAAAAAAAATCAGAAATCATACAAAATTATATACGCGTGTGTTAGTGGGACCTGGAAATTTGAATGGACCAATCATATTGAGAGGATTGGCCATACAACTTCTGACCACCGTCTGGAGAAGTCAAACCACTATCCACGACAATCAACCTCATCTTCTTCGGTGAGGAGATTTTTGAAAACCTACAAAAATGGATGAAAATGAAAGATCTAAAAACTTAGATCCACTAATTAGCATGCTTCAAGTTCAATGGTGGGGTTAGTTTTTCCTGGAAACTCCTGTAGCATAGAATACAAAACTCAAATGGATCTTTGCCCTAACAATGGAAATCTTCATCCCTGCAACAAACCTCACAAACAATGGTTCAAAAACATTCTAAACACGATTATGAACATATGTGAATGCTTAAAAACAATTTATATCGTGCGAGTTAAGAGTTTGAAATCAAGAAAAGTTATCAAACCAGAGCAACTTGGTTGGCACATTTTGGGATGCTTTAAGCTTGAATGATGGTTGTTATGAACTCCTGGGAACCTCATGAGTGTGATAGAATGCTTGGAATGAATTGATAATGACTGGAGATAAGGGTTTGAGTTTTTCCTAGTTTCTTGTAAATTTAAAGATTTTAGGGTTTATTCTTGAGGCAGCCTTGCATGTCCTTCTCTTGGTCTGAATATTGTGTACTTATAGAGAGAAGATTAGGTCAACAAAAGTGAGATAAATCTTTTTATTTCATGATGTAATATTTGATTTGAATTTTTCATTAAAAGTTTCTTTTTTTAAGCTCAATTTTGTGCCAATCATCCTCACACGATTTTGCTAGATGGTCATGAGATTTTTGGGCCTCCAATTTGATCAAAACAAGAGTCCAAACGCCTAAGTCTAATACTTTAATATTTTATTTGACTTAATTTGCATTTAAATAAATAAAATCCAAATAAAAGAAATAAAAATCATAAAAAATATGTGAACGGATTTATAGGTCTAATATGAAGTCATGAACACGTTTGAACCTGAAAACTTAGGCCCATTAGCCCAAAAATTCAACTCTTCTCAATTTAGGTTTCATGCATTTTCTCAAAATTGCTCAACTTGCACCAATCATAAATCTCTCAATTTTTGTCATGTGAAGATGATCTTGGACTTTTTGGAAACCTCAATATGTCTCCTACAAATTTCATGTTGGTCATTTTTTCATTTGAAGTCTTTAAATTGATGTAAATTGATTTGACAAAAAATGTTTTTTTATTGACTTTTAAAATGACCTGTAAAGTTTTGGCTCATATCTCTCAAATGAAGCATTTTTTGCCTTGAGCTTAGAGAGACAAAGGTGTAGAGAATTGAATTTCTTCAAAATGGGATTTGGTTGAGCAATTTCTTATGAAGTATGTGAAAGTTATGCTTGGTCAAAGTTCAGTTGACTTCTCCTAAAGAAAACCCTAATTTAGTAACTTTTGACTTTTGATGAATCTTGAGTTTTCTTGATAAATCATGATTAACCCTTGATCAAATAATGAATATGACTTTAAAATCTTAATTTTGACCAAAAATATTGAAGTTTGACTGTAGATTGGTCAAAGTTGATTTTTTGTCCAATATAGTTGATTTTCAATCATCTGGCTAATTGACTAAGCAAACTTGTGATGTAAGGCTTAATACTTAGTATGGGGGTACCTTAATACATATAAGAAACCATGAATTCCATTTGAGACATTAGAAACTCAATTTCCTTTGAGTGAAGCAAAACCCTAGTTGTAGGTTGGTTGCTTAGTAGGAGAGTTATCTGATCAATCTTTGAGAAGTCTTGAGCAACTGAGACCTTCATGAGCATGAGGAGATATCTTGAATTAATTTGTCTCAAGAATGGAATGGAATATTTTTGGGTACAACACTATGATGATGTTCTTTTGTGTTATGAAGTATGTGTTGATATTTATGATGATTATATGAATGTTGATGCGTTTTGACTAGCAGTGGTCATTTGGTTATTGGAGATGTTTTGCATCATGCATTCATGGAATAAGTTAGGGTGTAGCCCAGTGATGGTAACATGACATTATTTAGTGAGTTTTATAGGACGAATAGTCCAATGATGGCCTAAATCCCATAGTGTGGATTGAGTGCAATTTGTGATGTGCTCTGGTTCCAAGTGGGAATCAATCCTATTGGTAGGGATCTTTGGAGAAAACAATTATGGTGTCATCAGTGAAGTTTTAGTACCACATTCATGAATCCAAAGAAGTTGCATTGCATTATATGTGGAATTGCATGATGATTTGATTGATTGATGTTTTATGGATACATGTTTGTGATAATTGTTAATTGATGGTATTACCATGTATTTTATTTGTATTATGATGCTTGAATGTGTGAGTATGACATGAGGTTTCGATATTTTATTTCTTTGGTGTTGTATTATAACTACTATATATACTCCTTATGTCTTTTATAATGATTATGATTTACTCACCATTGCTGCTTGGAAATGTTGCCTCTATACGTGGGTAACTTGTAGGTAATCAAGAATAGTTCACTGAGGCTTAGTGGATAGCTGCGAAGTGTGTTCTTTATTTCTTGGAGAATAAAGGGGTCTTGCTCTGATATGTAACATTGGAGATGTGATCGTTTGTTTTTAATAATCATGTTATCTTGTTTAATTTGAGATTTGAACTACCCTTATGGTAATTGAGCTTTTTTTATTTGATGAAGTTATTTAGAGTATCTTAATACATATGTTTTGAATTATGAATTTCCACTGCAAGTTGAAAAACTATGGTTGTTAATCATGGATTACTTAATGTAATTAATTTTTGAAAGCATCTGTTACAGAGAAGAATGTGTTTTACTATGAAGTTTGTTTGAAGAAATATGACACCCTTTTTGGTGCATCACTCTAATATAATTATTGAATTATTTTGTGAATATTCATTGGGGCTTAGAAGGGTGTTACATTAGTGGTATCATAGTAGGTCGGTCCGTCCAACCAGGTTTTCTTATGATGTGTATGTCCTATCGGTCGATTAGTGTGAGTAAACTATCGATGCGTGTTTCCGGCGTTAGTTTTCTATGTGTAGAATGGTCTGAAGAAACGATGTTGCGATTGCTGCTGCTTTGTAGGCTGTTGCTCAGGCTAGGAAACATCAGCCAAATTCTGGTGGAAATGATGGATCCCGTGTTTTGGAGACGTTTCAGAGGAATCATCCTCCTGTTTTCAAAGGTAGATACGATCCTGATGGGGCGCAAACTTGGATTAAGGAGTTTGACAAGATCTCTCAAGTCATGGATTGTTCATAGGCATAAAAGGCATGGTTTGGTACACATCAACTGGAAGAGGAAGCTGATGACTGGTGGGTTGGCACCTGTCAGAGACTGATAACAGTGGGTGAAGTTATTACTTGGGCTGTGTTCAGCAGAAAGTTTCTGTGAAAGTACTTTCCTGAGCATGTGTGCATGGATATTTTGTCTGGAGTTCTTGAGGTTTACCTCAAGACATTGGGTTGTTTGTTTGTTTTGTGTGCAGGTTATTGTGATTACATACTTTGTTTGTAATATGGAATTCACCCGTATACAACCGTTACTATGTCTAATTTTTGTGAAGAATTAATACACTTGAAGTTTGGTTCTCACAAGAGGTTTAGTATCTTTGCTTGCTTGGTTTCAATCCTAAGAATGGGAATTCTATCTTGGCTCATAATGTCAAGTATTGGATTCTTGTTGGTTAGATGGTTCTTATCCCTAGCTTTTACCTTATACTTTAGGATAGCCTCTTCTTCTCCTCTCATCTTCTTTAATTTCAAAAATCTTCTCTCTCCTTTTGAAAACTCTTCTTGTTTTGAATCTTGAACCACTTTCATAATAAACTTGGACTTAGGTCCATGCATTTTCAAAACCTTTTCATAAATAAACTTCAATCAACTTAATAATACCTTGACATTTTGTTGTGATAAGACTAAAAGTCAATCAATCTCATTTCAAACCATTTTGCCACTTTGGCTTTTTATTTTAAAACCTTTCTCAAAAGATTAGACTCTTGTCAATCCTTGTAGTGATGCAAACAACTATACTTCTACAATATATAGTAAAGAGAGATATTTTCCACTTGGGTGTTGAGTGAGACATTGTTGATTTTAAAATCTAAGCCATATCCTCCACTTTGAGATGATGCAAATTCTCCTTTCTCATAATTGTGAGTAGTAAGTATGTTTTTCCACACGGACAATGACGATGATGTCTTATCTCATAAAATTAACCAACACACTTGTGTTTTAAAGTTTTCAAAGATGAACTATGTGTACCCTGATCCTCTATTGCATGAAAGGTGGTACGTAGGCACTAAAGGTTCGCAACCGCGGCAGGTGCAAAAATCATAAAAATTATATTTCTTTTCTCACCTTCACCATATATTTTTATACAACATTTTATAGCCAAAATATACAGCGTTTACAAAGAGGTTCATGCAGAGTACCGTAGATGTTTAGGGTGCTAATACCTTCCCTTTGCATAACCAACCCCCTTACCTTGAATCTTTCCCCCTCTTTTTGGGTTACTCGCTCTTTTCCCATTCCTTTGGAATCAATAAAGCGCGGTGGCGATTATTATTTTGATCTGTATAAGTCTAGTCAATCCAATGGCTTAGTCTTAAACATTTCTTCCGTTACAGGATTATATTATAAATTATTATACAGACAAATTGAATTATAATTGTAACATTCTTTCTATAACTTTCTAATATATGCGTTGATTGAAATAAAAGAACAAATTTATGACATGCATAATTATTAAGTTTTCAATATATTAGCTCAAATGTTTTCTTTATAAATAGATGTTGATTTTATGAAAAAGAATGATTTGATTAGTGTATACGTGTGACAAATTTAGGATTTAACTATTAAGAAATTGGTCAATATAAGAGTCTATATAATGTAAACAGTGAGAAAGTTTGGCGTTGATATTTTATGCATTACTATTTTATGCACTATGTTGTTTTATGCAATATTATTGTTATCATTGTTGGTTTTGTGTAAATTCTAAATTGGGTTCTTTTAGTAGTTAGTTTTTAAATAGGATTAAGATGATATGTATTGTTTATTTATTTTTGATATTTTTTATTGTGCTTGAGTATATTTTGTTTTTCTTGTTGTAATTGGTCTTTATTTATTAAATTTTTTGAATTGCTTGGACTTAAGACATCTTGAAGTTCTATTATGCGTTGTTAAAAAAATTTATTTAATGACCTCTTTAGTAATAATTAAAATTTTTCTAAATTATGTATTAAATCAAATTTTAAAATTAAAAAAATAAAAAACTTGGCGGGCTGGCCCGCCAACTCGTTAGTAAACAGGGTGGACTTGACTTTTGAGCTCGGACCCCTACGTTGGCTCGCCCCGCCCTGCACCACTTTTGGACGGGCTTAAACAGGGCGGTCATAAATGGGACAGGCTGCCCGCTTTGCCACCCCTTTATATTGTCTCTGAACATGCCAAGAATAATAGAACCATAAATCCAGAACATAACCAGAAAACTATAGTTACCAACAGATCATATGGTCACCATCAGAACAAAGTCACATTTGTACCTGTAAAGATTATTCTCGCTTCACTCATGGGTCAAGACTAGGTTTGTTTAAAGTCAATGGTAACTCGGAATCTCGGGTTCACTTGAAAATACTATCATCTTACACCTACGTGATAATGATAGTATCTCATTAAAACCTCATATGAGCGTGGACGACATGACCGCACTGGAAATATCTACATCCCTTAGCCGTAATGTTCCACTCTATTCATATATGTTCCTAATAGTTTACAACTCTGGCCTGGGTATTGGGCCTTTTACCTCAATAGTATCACCCACCCAACAAAGTAACATAGAATCCAGCACAACACCAGTATATGAAAAGCAATAAAGATGCAATGCAAACATATGCTCAGATAAACATGTACAAGTGAATAACTGTAATGCATAAAAAATAAACACCCAGTGAAAATAAAACAAGAGCTAGGAGTGACTCCGGGATGGACCAAATATTGGTCAATCAATCCCCAGTGAAGTCTCCAGCTGAAATAGCCGGCAGAACAAATCATCGAGATGAAATGAATGAAGTCGCCATCGAATGCTTTTTATCCCACGGGAAGGGAAAGGTAAACATATACTAAACATAAGAAGGGTGAATTCAAGGTCAAATGACTGAGAGATACGTGTAAGGGAGTCAATTACGCGAGGGGAAGATATTAGCACCCCTCACGTCTGTGATACTCCACTGGATCTACTATTGTTGTTCTAATCAAAGGGTGTGTTGAAATCTAAAGCTTACGAGCTAAGGAAAAAAATGCAAAGAGGGAATGCATGTAAAAGAAAACACGGGAAAAGAAGGAAATATTTATAAAGTTTCTCTTTCCTAGGCCCCGCAACCAAATTCCTACGTATCCTTTTTAAGGAGTCATAGCATCGTAGTTCGACTCAAAAGTTTCTGTTAGTTATATGTTTTTTTATGAATGATGCTATCGAAGCATGTCCTTTTCGAAAAGGTTTTAAAAGAAAAAAAGGTCCGAAGATGAAAAGATTTGCATTGGTTGATGTTTTATACCTTGAAAAAGGATTTTATAGTGTTAGAGTGTTTTATGCATTTGCCAAGAAAAAGGGTTTTAGTCTTAAGGATGCAAAAAGAAAAGAAAACATATAAGGGAAACTATCTAGCTTTATCCCTAATGTTATCACAAAATGATTGGTCTTATAGTTGAGGTTTGAAAAGGAAAATCTCTACCTATGTTATCATGCATGGATTACAATCCTAATGTCTAACTTGCATCAGAAATGAAACAAGTATATCCTAAGGGAGCATGACAAAGGTTCAAAACCTAAAGAAACACGCACACAAGTGCGATCGCACAAAGTCGAAACCAAAACAAACAAACAAAGCTTGACGAATATCCACTCACTCAAGTAGCACACACTTAATCGAGGTATCATGGCACCAAGATAGGATAAGGAGAAGGATACATAACCACGATATCGTATCATTGAGGTAAGACAAAGAAAGGGGGTACCTAACCATGATATCAAATCATCAAGGTAGGATAAAGGGATGCTTAGGCAAGACATCGAATCGTCAAGACAGGCGAAATGGGGGAATAATGGTTCTTAATTGTTATATCAAATCATTAGGGAAAGAAAGAAAATGGTGTCGACTCTTAACCAAGATATCAAATAATCAAGGTAAGTTAAGAACGACAATGAATCATCATAAGTGAGTAAACGCCTGACCAAGATATCAAAAGTCGATGTAGGAGATAAAAGGAAATAATGAGATCATATCAAAGCATCAATGTTTCACAAACTCGAGCTAAAGACAAAGCATGGGGGATCGATTATGAATCCCTTTTCCATCTGACCGACTTGATAACATGATCATCACAATTCATAGCATCAATGTATGACGTGAGCTACAAGCGACACATGGACTAGAAATGGTGGGGTCAAT
The DNA here is from genome assembly GCA_948472305.1 of Vicia faba. Taxonomy (NCBI): domain Eukaryota; kingdom Viridiplantae; phylum Streptophyta; class Magnoliopsida; order Fabales; family Fabaceae; genus Vicia; species Vicia faba. Next base: position 489,620,821 of record OX451736.1, read on the forward strand.
TGTGGACCCTCTGTCTCATATGCCTCCTTTTGAGGACTTATCAATGGGGAATGGGAATGTGATGCCTTCATCGAGGTCTTTAGCACAAATGTAAATAAACCAAATTATACACAAACAAGCGCACATAGGAATTGCCTTCTAAAGGTCTTTTAAAACAACATTGCCTGCCTAATGCAAGGACTTCTATAACATGCATCTCTAGTCCCACTTCTCATGACATCATAAAAGCGGTAAACAAATACGGAAAAATAAACAAGAAATATACCAACCGGATAAGAGTCTGTTATTTAGCAAATACAAGCCAAGAAACCTGGCGGTCTTCGAGTGAGCTAGAATCAACAACAAATCAAATCAGATACAATATCCAATACAATCATCCAATATTACAATGCGAAAGTAAATCGCAAGTTATGCGTGCATCCAGTTAATGTCCTGTACCAAGCAATTCTACACAAGCAAAGAGTAAAATCCAAACAAATGCATCGCGATGAATCACCTTCCAAAACATGCAAAATGTCACAAGAAGAGTTAGCAAATAACAAGGAATATCAAATGTAACTCAACACTCGAAACCACAACTCAAATGATATATTATCATGCATAAAGTGAAATTAGACAAGTAACGGAAGCACAAAACCAAATTCGGGCGGCATGTACATCACATAATGAAACATACAAAATGTCGGTCCAAAATCAATACAACTCGATGCAAATGTCTAACAAAGACCAATGCAAGTACAATGATGCATAGACCAACAATTAAAATGCATTCCAAGTGCAAGTTACAAAATGGGGAAGCATTATGTACATATCATGAATTAATCCAAAAAACACACCGAAATCGAGCCAAATTAACAACAATGTCCAATAATCAATCAATGAAGTGCAAACATGCATCATATGAATATTAAATCTTAATGTACATGTTAGAAAGAAAACCAGACAACATTGTACTCAATTTTAAAATGCACAAAAATTCATAATTAAATTGACTGAAAACGGTACCGGTAGCCACCAAACATACCAACAAGCTCAAAGAAGTATCCACCATAAATTAAATCCATATGCAAGTGTAACTTACCATTCCTAGGTAGCAACATACCACATTGCAAACGTGCATGAAAAAAGTTTTGGAATCGGTAATTCTCAACATCAATCATCATCAAATGCACAAAACAAATACGACGGAATCCTAACCAACAATTAAAACAAATTCCAAGTGCGTTTTTGAAAACTGGACAACACTACACCGTATCACAAATTCATCCGGGAAATCACACCGGAAACGGTAAAAATCAACATTAACCATCCATAAATGTCCAAATATGATCAATTAAACTTCAAACAAATTTTAAAAGCAATTTGTACCTTGTTTACACGTTCCGGGCAGCAACTTACACTTGAGTCAATATCGATAAAAAATTGATTTTCAAGATCCTAAACGGATGTACAAAAGCAATTATTGATTAAAGTGTTGTCACTACGGATTTATAAATAAGTTGCAAACGGCTAATTCATATCAAAACAAATGCTTCAAGTCTCAAACAAAATGATTTAATCATTAATGCAATTTATCGAATCAAAACTTTTTCAATATTGTGAAAATCAATTCGTCAGTTAAATCAATCCGAAATTGCATTAACTCATGAGTTTATTGTTAATTCTCAACAACAATTCAATAACCCAAAATTCTGGAATAATTTGACATCAAAAGTCATCAACAAAGTATATCCAGATTAAATCCTCAATCAACCAATTCAACACAATTTGACATCAAAAATCACAATCAAGAATCGACATCAATTATAACCTCAATAATCAAGCATACTCTCAAAATTCAATTAAGCATTAATAATTCAAGAATTCAAAATATCATCAACAATTATCAAATTGAATTTCTAGATCCACATGAATTAAAGATTTGTTTAACCAATTCTACTTCTATGCATTATTGCAAATTCAAGAGTCAAGTTCAATACATAAATTCAAAACTCACATCTCAATACAATTCACATCATGTAATTATCTCTCAAGCATTAAATCAAACACCTAAACTTCAAGAATTATCTAATTCAAAATCAAATTAATCAAAAGTATAAGAATTAATTACCAAAATGAAGAATTGGAGAAGATGAAGATGCTAGCTAATGCAATGTCGCGATTGAAAGAGGAGTTATCGCTAGAAATGAGCCGCGGCAGAGAGGAGAAGAGTTATGTCATAAATGCATGCGGAAGGAGGGAGAAAACGTGTCTTCGCGCGGCAAAAGACAGAGGTGCACCGGTCAGGAAACTCGTTCGAATCAGAAGGGGGATACCGACAGAGAGATCTTACACGGTGTTTGCTTGCGGATTTGGTTGGGAAAGATGCAGATTCCAAGCTTTTAGTTGAATTTGTGATGACGATTCTTGAGAGATTTGAAGAGAAGTTGAGAGAATATGAGAGAGAATTGGTTTTGATTTTGGGGGGAATGGAAAAGTGAGTGTTATTGTGTTTAAGATTTGAAATTTGAAACATATAATCTTGGCTCAAAACTTGAATTTTAAACTTATTTTGTGCAAAGTGCAATATCGGACCATAAGCTCATAATAATCAATGTGAAATCTTGACACGCGACTTGAAATAAAGCTCTTAATGACGAAATTTATGAAAAAATGCTGAAAGAATCGTCTCGATAAGATAAAAATTGAGCAATTTTTGTCGCCATGAACTACGAGAAATGAAGTGTAAAAATTAAGTGCAGAATTTTACAGTTTATTTTGTGTACGGCGCACGAACAAACCACAAGCTCATGATGTTCGGTGCAAAATCTGGAGACGGCCCCTAAAGCAAAATCGTCGATGACGAAATTTGTAACATCATGCCGAACAAATCATCCTGATACGATAATAATCGAACAAGTTATGATTTTTTGAATCGCGAGAAACAGTGGATTTATTTCACCGTATTGAAAATTTCAGCTTATTTTCGTGTGCACTTTAAGATGCGAGCCATAAATCAAAATCTTCGGAGCATAATATGAACTCGGGCCCTGAAGAAAATTGAAGCTTACAAAATTTGTGATCTCATGCTTCAAGAATCGTCCCGATACGATAAAAATTTAGAGAGTTGTCATTTTTATAATATCGATAAACAGTCCGGTAGAAAAACAATTCAGAGTGCAATTTTCTCTAGTAATTCGCACTTTCAGAGATCTTCCTCAATGAATTGGCTTCCGACCCGAACATGAAAACTGAAGGAAATAACAAGTAGGTTCAAATTCTTTAATAACCACTCAAAGATGATTTTCCAGTCATAAGATGAATTTTTAAGCATCCGAAAACTAGTGAAACGGTAAATCCATTGTATAACATAATTCAAGTAGTTTGCGCTTTAGAAAATCTTCCTCACAGAATTAACCTTCGAAATGAACAGATGAAATTAAGAATACCTTAAGACGGTTCTAATGATTTAAGAATTAATATCAAACCATTTTCTGATCTCGAGTTGTGAATTTCTGAGCTCGAAATGCACCGTACTGAATTTTTGTTTGCACTGTCTCAAATTAAATGAAACGTCTGACTTTTTGCACAATTTAGAGCGTGTTGGAATGCATAAGATCTTGATATGATGACTTCATTTTTTGTTGATTGAATAGCTTGGAACAACATGTGGAGTGTATAAAAATGCGGAAAACCCCAAGTTCTGCTTTACCATGCCGCTTAACGAAATACTCAAAATTCGTAACACTTTCTTGTAGAGAAATGCCTTGATTCCATGAGTATAGACCTAATGACACACACACACATACACACACACACATACATATATATATATATATATATATATATATATATATATATATATATATATATATATATATATATATATATATATATATATATATATATATATATATATATATATATATATATATATATATATATATATATATATATATATATATATATATATATATATATATATATATATATGCATACGATGACGAATATAAGCCAATTAGGGTTAAAATGAAGAGTGCAAATTTTGGGGTGCAACAGCGATTAACTGGATAAGTTGTCTAAAAACAACTTTTCGGAAACTCAGATATACAAATTATGAAAGATAAATATATGATATAAAATTGAGTAATTTATTAATACAAACTTAAATCAACAATCCTCTTATTTATTGTTTGAACACAATCACTTTATAATGCTATTTCCAAGGCGAAATAATCAAAGAACAAACTTTGTCGTTTTATCAAACACTTGACGTGCAAGTGAATTTTCAGAATTTTTCTTTGAGTAGTGTTGATATACAAAACCACTTATAATCAAAATTTATTATAATTTATATCCACACCTATTTCAAAAACAAATTTTAAGAGAAAAATTCTTACAATTCAATTATTATCACAATGCTATTTGATAAAAAGATTGATGAAATTGAAAGCAAGTAAACACGGAAAAGTAAAAACACACAAGGAATTTTTCTACATAGCTCCCCATTGTCGTCCTTGCGTGTGGGTACATCTACGCCTAATGGAACTAGGATAATTCTTATATGCAAAATGTTTAATACAATGGAAGAGTTAGAAACAACAATACAAAATTCTCCAATTTGATGTTGATGCTCCTTCTTCTAACCTTTGATCTTAAGCAATATCAAATCAACTGATAGATACAACCTATTCGCCGCTTAAGCTACTTCCTTAAAAGGATTTAAAACACCCCAAGGTTCCTTGCAAAGATTTCAAACACTCTAAGGGATTTTTCACTCGAATAAATATGATTGCAAACTATCAACACAAGATCACTGATTCTATCATCCAGTTCTTGCTACTTCTTTAAAAATATTTCAACCATTCTAAGGTTCCTTGAAAAGATTTCAAACACTCCAAAGGTTTTTTCACATGGATGATTCCTTCTCGCACGATCTTGCACAAAAACCCCAAATTCAACAAATGATGTTGGAGGATAAACCCGATGGTTTTTTCGGATGAAGACCCCTACAAGAACTTAACCTAAACCAATTGGAAATCTTCAATTCTTCATCTAGATAGCACCCTGACGGAACATCATCACAATGTAATGTTGGTGTGTATGAATAGACTGGAAGTTTGAAGATGAGGAGAAAAAGTAGGCTAATTTTATGGTATCATCAAGTTAGAAATGATGCATGAAATGGTATTTATAGTTTGGAAAAGTTTAGGGCAAAAAGACAGATTCGAAATAAAAGAAAATGAATATTTGACCAAAACAGAATTTATGTGTCGACCTCAAAATTGTATGTGTCGACACATACTTTATAAAAAGACCGCATGTGTCGACCTGAAGGACTCTATGTGTCGACCTGAGCAAGTCAGTAGCTACAAGCTTTAAAAAGTGAGTAAATGTGTCGACCTAAAATATGGATGTGTCGATACATAAATAATAATTTCTTCAATTTCAGAATTATTTCAGTATGTGTCGACCTGTATGATGCATGTGCCGAGCTATGACTTATAGAAGCTCACAGGCTTTAAAACGAAGTTACATGTGTCGACCGGAAACTCAGATGTGTTGACACATGCAATGCAAAAACTTGCAGAAATTGTTTTTCAATAATTTTGGTCAATTTCAAAGTGCTTTTTGATGGTTTCTAAGACCTATGATGCAGAGTAGTGCCACAATACAAAGAGATACAATTGATTTTACCACCGTGCCATCTTTCATGGTTTTGATATCATGCAAAATAGTGTATATTAAAGTTATACTCACACTCTCCTCGTTCAACTCTTTATTTGACTTGAACAACTCCTCGTTATCAATCTTCATGTTTTTGTACTTCCCCTCGAGGGTGGCCAGAGTTTCCCAGAATTTCCTCAGTTCAAACTCCTTAGGACTCCTTTCTTCGGTATGAATAGCCGCTGCACTCAAGATCCTCATAAAGGCCACAACATCCTCATTATTCCTACGATCAAAATGCTCCTTATTCCAATGAAAGTTAAACCTCTACACCAACTGCATCATCGAATCTCCCTCCTCATCCAGCACCGGCTACCCCTCCTCGCCAATACTAGGGATACTGTAGAGCACGTTATGGATCACTCTCTCGGATATAGGTTGGACCAGGATATACCTACTCTTAAGGTCTTGAACGGATCCGAGGTAGGCCTTGAACATCTTCCCATTAGCCTACTTCAAGGAGACCTATCTGAAATGGTCACCAAATGTGCCCCTCTGAAGATGAAAGTAGTAGAATAACAAGGTGACAATGGCCTCAACCTTCAAATAATCGCACACAGTCTCGAAAGCCCGTGGGAAGGCTATCAAGTTGGGGTAAAGTTGCAAGGGAGAAAGACATAGATAGTTAAAAATAGCCACCTGCAGGCCGGTAAAAGGAAGTCGGAAACCCATATCTCTAAAAAGGATCTCATCTATAAGAATGTGATTTACATCATACTTCGAGTAGATAAGATGGAATTTCCCGGGGATGTAGACAACCCATTCTTCCTTGGAATCCTCTTGCTATATCCCCAGAGCCATAATTACAAATACTTCATCCCGGTGATCAGTAAAGTAGCAGGAAATATTCCGAGGACCCGGAACTATCCACTCATTAGGAGCCGCGGGCACCCCAGGCACATCCTGCTCAGCCGCATTTTTCCCTGGCATGCTCGGTTCAGAATTATGTCGCCCCGACATATTCTCCTCAATTGAAGTACGCCCAGAGAGATCCAGGTCAGAGTCACCCTGCTTGTTCATGACTTTATCTTCTGTGCTGCTATCCATTTTACCTGAAAAGCAGAGGACAAAAGTGAATTCTACATAGAATCAAATCCACCCTTCCACTGCTAGTCAAGTGAAAGGGAACACAAAGTAATGAAGACCCTTCCCCGACCAGAGCCCTAACTTAAAATAGCGAGAAAACAAAAACATAGACAATCCCCTCTAACGCGTTGAGCGCTTGCCCGCCAGGTTAAGCCCTAACCCATACGAGGAGTAATCTCTTAGATTGTTGGGTTTAACACCGCAGGAAGAAACTCATCATAAGCGTATGAAGATCGTAACAAAAACCCATAAATGACCCCAACTTCGCTGGAAAATTCACCATGAATCCCCATCACCAGCCCGATGTCTAAACGTATCTAAACTGATACACGACGGGGGAGGCACCCTCATGTAGCAGAATCACCACCGGACACCGACAAACCATCGAAAAACTCTACAAAAAGATACTTTAATCCTAACCACATGCATTTCTAAGGAAAAAAATCATGGAGTGTAACCTAAAAATGAGATAAAAGTCCGAGAAATTGGGAAGGAGTGAGAAACTTACATGGTAGAGGAGGACTGTTGATGGAACGAGCATAAATCTCAGTAGTGTGTAGCGACGCTTTACAAAACCAGAAGGAACGAGCAGGAGAGAGATGGCGAAAAGTAAAAATGAGGCTTCCTCTCTCCTATTTATAGGCAGTTCTACCTGCACGTGGACAAGTGTAATACGGTGGGAGAACTGACTTGGTTGTTTTGCGTTTGTTCACAATTATTACGGATAGCAAGAGTTGCCACCTACTTTTCTTTTATCCAATAAGGAAAGGTTGAAAAGAATAGGAAAAATCTTTCGGATTATTTTCTTCAGTTCGGGAGGTAAGTTATGAAAAGGGGAGGTGTTAGCACCCTTTTCATCCGTAGTTATCTATGGGCTCTTAGTTGCTTGCTAGATCACTTGCTTTTGTTTTAAAATGTACTTGTGGTGTGGGTTTTGAAATTATTTTGAAAACGTCTTTATAATGGTTCTCGTTTCTATAAGAACGCGTACAAAGTGTTGTTTTGAAAATAATTCAAAGAGGTGTTTGTGGAATGTGTTTTTGAAAGTGATTTTGAGAAGTGTCTTTGTAATGGTTTTAGTTTCTATAAGAACGCGTACAAAGTGTTTTGTCTTTTGAAAATGTTTTAAAGTGAAAGTATGGGTGTATAAAATGTTTTTGTTGTGAACAAGCGAGCAACTAGGAGCACCCTACCTAATCAAAAGGTCTAATGTTCTTTTCCTCCTCCTTTAGATGTTTCTATCTTACCATTGATTTGGTATGAAGCCCCATTATTGGATGTGAAGGAACGGGCGTAGGACGTTTGTATAGTCATAGAAGGCAAACTATGGGATGTTTTAGCAATGTCGTTTAGGGACTAGATCGTTTACCGAAGGCAACATTGAGGGTCATCGTGGGACTACGATCTTTTATCGAGGGTCTTTGCTAAAACGCCCATATTCTAGGGACATGACTATTTCTCCGGGGCAACAAGTGAGATTACCCTAAGGGTGCATGTGTATGAATAGTGTGTTTGATTGCATGCATTTTGTATTTGAATTTTAGGTTGTCTACTTGTTGGTTTTATCTTGCCATACATCCTAATTACTAACATTTTTACCAAAATAATAAAAATGCAAAAAGTAAATCCTACACTATTACAACCATATTGAAGAGAAAGAAATGTAAAGGAAAAATAAAAATAAAAGGAAGAAAAATAAGCTCTTTCGATTCAGGCTTCCACACTCTTCGATTTTTCACTTCTTGGCTTCCTTCGATTTGGACCTGGAGTCAGCAAGGTTATGTATTTCGATTTCACCCTTTGCCTGCTTCCTCCGATTGGGACCTGGAAGTCAGCATGACCACCCTTCTGGATGCTTATTTCGTTTGAGACTTGACAGTCAGCATGGGCATCCTACTGGCTACTTCCTTCGTTTGAGGCTTGGGGTCAACGTGAAATGCGCTCTTTGCCTCAGGCTCCTTGCTGCCTCCTTCGACTGCAGGCATGCTAGGCCCTCAGGTTGAGATTCAAAAGGCTTGAACACTTAGCCAACAGAAGGGTACAGAGAACCTGTTTTAAAATTTTAAAATGCAACATTCAAGTGTAACTTTCAAAAGCTACAGGCCAGGGGTTAGCAAAAAATTATTGGGTCTCAAAGTCCAAAGCCTGGCTAGTCAGAGTTGAGATTTTCAACACATGGGCAGTCAGAATCGAAGGTTAAAACATGGTAAAGCTCCCTATATGAAATATCTACATTTTTTCTTTATTGGCATGTGCACATGATATTAAATGAAATAGTTTCAACTTTTAATGAGAACTTACCTCTTGAAGTTCTTAATCGAAGGAAACTGCAAGTGTCTTCTTTGGTGGTGAATGGAAGTTCGTTGGGGCCTTCTTGAGACTATTCCAGTTACTACCTTGCTTGAGTAGTCACTGAATCAAAGGAAGGGAATGTGAGTGAATCGAAGATTAATAGGTAAGGGAGTGAATCAAAAGATTTTTATATTGTGGTTGGGGGAGTGGGTCGAAGGTTAGCTCTCTGGTCACTTGGGGAGTGAATCGAAGGATTCACTTAGTGTACAAAGAGGGCTGAGTTTTTTTGGAGTGTTAGGAATATTTAAAGAAAAAATGTTGGATGGATGTTTGAGATTTTTTTGGAAGAATTTCTCACAAGAGTTTTCTTGCAACTATCTAGGGGGCCCTAAGATGTGTGGTGGAGTCTCATATTTATTGATGGCTTTGGATGATGTTTTAGGAGGGAAAAAAAGTTTAAACAAAAAAGGCATGCTATGTTTGTAGCTTTCGAAGGGCAGTATTCGTATGCCAAATTGGTGCAAGAAATAAGGAAGTGTTGCAAGGCTGTTGTGCAGCAGTTTTGGAGTTTTATGGCCAGTGTATCAGGCATGAACTTGGCAGCGCATGGAAATTGGTTAGCAAGTACCTTTGGGCATCTCAACCTTTTGTTTTGACCCCCTAGCCCAATCCTTTGACCAGACTCCTCAAAAACATTTCCTTTTTTCTAATCAAAGTGCCCTTCGAATTACTCATATGGGTATCCTTTGAAGGGGCCCCAATGGGTGTCTTTCGACCCGGCCTTTTGTGGGTTCCTTCGAATGGTACAAATACATACTCCTGGAGTAGACCAACAAAACATGTCACTCGATTTGGACATCCAGACATGTCTAGAAAGTCCTTCGAATGTGCCATCATGGTATTTCTTTCGTACGAGACAATGGGACAGTGTAGAATTTGTGTGTTGAAGCAAATTATTTCCAAGGGAGATAATGCCCACTCAAACTTGCCTGCAAGGGGTCATATGGCCAAACGAATGGGTGTATGTAAGGGGTCCCTGCTTTGTGACTTCACGCAAACATGCAAGAGATCTTTGCTCAAATGAAGGCTTGCATGAAGGGAGCCACATGCCCAAACGAAAGGTGTAACCAAAAACTTGTACTGAAGGATTCATACTCCCCAAACGAAGAATGCATGCAGAGGATAAAGGGCACAGTCAAAGCTTGCAACAAAGGAGGGCCACATGCCTCAAACAAAAGAGGCATGCAGGAGGAAAAATGTGTAATCGAAGGAGACCAGAAAAAAGGCCTTTTCCTCCTGAATCTAAGGACATCAATCAAGAGGCTCTTTGCCTTGGAATCGAAGGAGGTGAATCGAAGAAGACTTGTTTTTCTCCAATTTTGTCAAAAATATTATTTTTATATATTTTGCCCCTTTTTTAACAGCTTCCTCTTTAATTTGATGTAGAAAAATCCAATCGTACTTGTGCAAGATTGAATTTTGAGAATCATTGTGAGAAATGCCTTGAGGAATGAGAGGGAAAACTTTGGGGTGCAACAGTTGCCCCTGTTCAATCTTCTTAAACCTGAAGAGTTAGATTGGCGAATCTGTCATTCGTGACTTGAAGATGGAAGATGATTGAACACTAGAGTTCTCGGAAATTTACACTTGATGATGTGGTGGTTGATTGTGTATGGAATGGGCTTAAAGATGCCATTTGGAGAGATGATGGAGAGTTGTCGGTGATGGGCTTATAGATGCCATCCAAAGGTGATTTTTGACAGAAATTAGACTAAGTATGAATTTGACTGTAACTGGGAAAGAATCGGAATAAATATTTGATTGATTTAGACTGAACCAGAAGAAGTGTCTACCGGGACGGGATCAGGATAAACCATTGATCAATTTAAACTGAACCAGCAGAGGTTTTGAATAATCTTTAACTGGAAAACAATCAGAATAAATCTTTGGAGCGATTTATTTGAATAAGAGAAAATGTCTATCGGAAAGGAATCGAGATAAACCACTGATCAATTTAAATTGAACCATCAGAGGTCTTTAATATTCTTTAACTGGAAAGAATCAGAATAAATCTTGGAGAGATTTATCTGAACCAGAGAAAATGTCTACCGGAAAGGAATCAAGATAAACCATTGATCGATTTAAACTGAACCATCAGAGGTCTTGAATATTCTTTAACTGGAAAGAATTAGAATAAATCTTGGAGCGATTTATCGGAACCAGAGGAAGTTGTTTACAAGAAAGGAATCATGATATCCCATTGATCAATTTAAACTGAACCAGCAGAGGTCTTAAATATTCTTTAACTGGAAAGAATAAGAATAAATCTTGGAGCGATTTATCTGTACCAGAGAAAATGTCTACCGAAAAGGAATCAGGATAAACCATTGATCAATTTAAACTGAACCAGCAGAGGTCTTGAATATTCTTTACTTGGAAAGAATCATAATAAGTCTTGGAGCGATTTATCTGAACTAGAGAAAATGCCTACCAGAAAGGAATCAGGATAAACCATTGATCAATTTAAACTGAACCAGCAGAGGTCTTGAATATTCTTTAACTGGAAAGAATCAGAATAAATCTTGGAGCGATTTATCTGAACTAGAGGAAGTGTCTACCAGAAAGGAATAAGGATAAACCATTGATCGATTAAACTGAACCAACAATGGTCTTGAATATTCTTTAATTGGAAAGAATCAGAATAAATCTTGGAGCGATTTATCTGAACCAGAGAAAATGTCTACCAGAAAGGAATCAGGATAAACCATTGATAGATTTAAACTGAACCAGTAGAGGTCTGGAAAAGAAGTGTTTGTCATGTAGATAGTTACTCTATCTTGTTTAGGGAATTGATCTATAATCGATTTGTTCACAGATAGTTGTCATGTCTTGTCGGAAATTTGTTGATGATAATTTTCTATTAATTGATCTTTCCTGAAAAGGTAAAGAGTTAGTTGTATGCAATGTCATGATTTATGAAATGAATGGCGTAATTATGTTTCTCAAAATAAATGAGACTGCGATGTATATATTTGTGCTATATGCATTTATCATACATGTAAATATGATGCATGAAATGTTGTTGGAATGTAATTTTGTTTTGGAAAATAAATCCTTGATAAGTGCTGGGGAGTTTTGGAAAGTTAAATCCTGGACTGCTATTGGAGATGAAGAGTATGTGCATCTTCAAACTTGTTTAGAATGTTTCTGCTGAGGATTCATGTTTTGTTGTTTGAGGAAAACTCCGTTGGGGAACATTGATTTTGCTTGAGAAGAAAACTCTGTGGAGAGTGTTGATTCTAGCTTGGGGAAAGGAGTCCAGGACTTTTAGTTGTCTGTTACTCTACTGGGGAGCTATCTCTTGATGGAAGAGAAAAGGAATTAACAACTTGTTGGGGATAAAGAGGTTAACTGTTATATGGTTTGGCTTCTAGGTTTTGCAGCAACTTATTGGTGATTGTAGAGCAGTCTACTGGGGAAGAGGTGTTGTGGTCCCTTGATTTGTGATAGGCTGGGAGGAAAATTCAAGCTGGGGAATCTGGCCATTTATTGGGGAAATAAACCCCGTTGCCAATCTGTTGGAGAGGTGTTTTCTTTTGGCATAACTCCTCAAGGATTCTTGAGCTCAACTCAGTTGGGGAGAATTTTTCAGAGATTGAAACTCTGGCTGGGGATCACCCTATGAAAAGGACTTTGTGGGAGATTTGCTATTGCCCCTAGTAGCAAGTGTTTGTAGTATTTCTAGGAAATGTTTGCCTGACCGTACGTAACCCTTTGTTGGAATTCACGTTCAATGCCCCACGTGATTCAGATAAATACCTACCCCTGGTTACTCAGCACTTCTTGAGAGATCTCTTGGAATCTTGACTTGATTACCCCAGATGTATTGGAAAGTGACTTGTCATGCCCCCTTTCTTAATAGGAGATTTATCATTGGAAGTGTCATCCCATTTGAAGTGATTTTTTTCACTGAGAGAGCTTTTTGATCACTGGATATTCGTCGTGTGAATTTCTCCGCTGCCAAACAATGAGCCATATGCAAACAACGATATTTAGATAATACAAAGTTTATGCTTGTCTTGAAGTTTTGAAAATACGTTTTTGCAGATAAAAGAATTTTTGTAAGAAGGTGAATTCAACTCAGAATTTGGAGTAAAGCCTTACAGGAGTCAGGATACCTTTTGTAACAGTATGCTTTCGAACTAACACATGCCTCAATTAGGACTTTGAAAGGTTGTAGCATGGTATGGTTCATGGTTTAAGAAACAAAGGATAAGGCTCAAAGTGCATTTGTACCCGCCCGTTCTTCGTGATGTTCTTCAGTCCTAAAATCAGTTAATTGTGCGTTTGAATTCCAATTGAGTCTGAAATGATGGCTCTGATGTTTAGGGGTTTATTTATTGGAAGGCATTCATTTTTTCTACACTTTTCATGTTATTAAGGATTTGTAGTGACACTTTTTTTATTTGTTATCCTTGATTTTTTCCTGACTGTTCTTGTTTTGAGATTACAGTCAGCGGGATGCCCTAGTTTTTCTTAAGTCTCCTTCGTAGGTTTTGAATTTGTGGGATTTTTTCTTGAGAGATAATGACTGCCTAGCTTATGGGATGAACCATCACCGTCTTTTGATTCAAATAGATATTTTTGGTATCATTCGTTGTGAGGTGAAAGTTGGCAACCAAACGCGTGTTTGAATTAACTGAGAAACTACCCTGCCCCATGTTTTGATTAAAGGTTTCAATTTGGGTGAAAAATAAAACTCTTACTTCTTTTGCTCAAAGGGGTTGACTAGGGATTATCTTCCTTATAACTCCATTGTTTAGAAATTGAAAGAACGCATGTATATCGTCAGCAAGGTCTATCCAAAAGCATATTGTATGAGATTATGGCATTGTTTTCGTCATCCTCCCTCTAAAGGTTTGCAACTTTTTGAAACAAGAGTTGAATAACATAAAGGGAATAAAAATCATAGTTTAAATATAGTGAAAACAAATGGATGAATTTAAGACAAACATATGCGATGCATTAATGAGAATAACCAAAGTCTGACATAAAGATAAGTGTTTAAGCAAACAAAGAAATTACAACTAAAAATTTGAATAAACATAAAATTTCCTCGCCCAAATCGTCACTTCACATGGATGCCCTTGAGGGGTGGTATAAAAGCTTCAGTTGAATGTCTTGTGTGAACTCCAATGCTCCTCTGTCAATCAGGTTTTGAATCTCGTACTTCAGCGCCCAACACTCGTTTGTATCATGCCCAGGACTGTCGGAATGATAAGCACACCTAGCATCAGGATTGTAGTTAGGAGAAGAATTTTTGGGGTTTGGATGAGGTCCTACCAACGTAATCAAATTCATCCTCAACATGTATTTCAATGCTTGAGACAGTGGCATGTTGATGTTAGTAAATTGTCTCTCGGGCTTGTTTTGCCTTTGCTGATTTTCCCATTAATGTTGATGAGGTCGTTGTTGGGCCCATGACGTGGCAGCAATTTGGAAAGGTCCACTCTTCATTAGAGGCTGATTAATTACTCGATCCCTAATTCTATATGTTTTCCCCATTAGGTTGCATCTGTCTTGATGAAGCTTGTTAACAAGGACTCTCAGCTCTCCTTGTCCTTGAGCCAAGTTTTGGATAAGAGCCATCTGGCCTACCAGTTGTCCCATCATTTGGACCTTCATTATGGCTATCTCAGTTTGTAGTCGCTCCAACTGGTCATCCCTGTCGTCCTCAGGATTCTCCATGGTCAATCCCCTAGTGAGGAGTACTTTCACTTCTTCCTGCCCCTTGGATAGGTTCAAGAACATTTCTTGAAGTTGAGCATTTTGAGTCTGAATGTCCTTGATAGCCTGTTCTAGAGCTATCTCTACTGAAATAAACAGTAAGCAGATGAGAGACATGTGTGGGAAAAGCCTGTCATGATATGATGTATGGTATGTGGATGCAATGTTTTCAAGGACTTAGAAGATTTAAATTTGTTTTAGACAAAAAAGGAGAAAACATCAATTGTATTAATAAGTTTAAATCGATTACAACCATGCCCCTTGGGCTTACAATGGAGGAAATCAAGCAAAATAAACTCCTAAACAAAAGGTCAAACGCATCCTCTTTGGCGCAATGTAGGCGTTCAGATTTTGCTCCTCATGAAGCTGTCTTGTAAGCTCCAGAACCTTCTTTTCACTCGCGTAGAACTGGGCTTTGAAGGTGTCTCGTTCTTCCTTCAGCTGGATCCAATCTCTTTGTAAGTCTTCAAGAGAAGCAGGCATGGTAGAATGAAGGATAGCATAAGGAACATCCCCTTCAACTAATGGCTCCATGATGACAAGCAAAATGGAAGGGTATGGCATACCGAGTCTTTGAGCACGAGTTCGTACCTGTTGTACCCCAAAATTTTCCCTCCCATATTTCTCAATACATTTCAAGTAAGGTCTTCAAATTGATCAAGGAAGTCCAAGGGTTGACCAGACAAACTCTCTCCTAAGGCAGTCTACCTCAAATTAGGGTTTCATTTTGCATCAAGTTGCTTGAGTATAAAGGATCCCAAATTCTCATCATTGTCCTAATATGTTCTCAAGATCATCCATGTCAAGTTTCAAGCCTTGCAGAGGAAGTTTGCTCAGTCAATTGCTTAAAGGCCTGAAAATCGACTATGCTAGGGCAAAAGTCAACTGTGGCCCACATACAGTCAAACTTCAATATTTTTGGTCAACATCCTCAATTTGAAGTATTATTCATCATTTTATCAAGGGTTGATCATGATTCCTCAAGGATTGCTCAAAATTCATCAAAACCCAAAAGTTGCTAAATTCGGGTTTTACAGGAAAAGTCAACTCAACTTTGACCAAGCATAACTTTCTCATACTTTATCAAAAATGACCCATCCAAATCTCATTTTGAAGTGGATGCAATTCCCACAATTCATCTTCATCTCCCAAGTTCAAAATATGCACTCACAAGAAGATATGAATTTGGACATTATAGGTCATTTTGAAAAGTCAACAAAAACACCTTTTGGGCCAAAGCTTCATACATGAACATGGAAGACTCAATTGAGATGAGACCAAAAGGGTTGTTTAGAGGACATCTTAAGATTTCTAAAAAGTCCAAGAACACCTCTCTAGGGTCAAAATTGAGGGAGTTGTGCATTGGTAAAGTTGACCCTTTTTGCAAAATTGCCAAAAGTCAAAAGTATCCAAAATTGCATTTTTTGCCAAATGGCCCCAACGTTTTATGCTTGCACTGAGTTTGTAATATACCCACGACCCGTGAACCCTTCCACTTGTCATTATTTTATTTTTGTCATTTATGTTGATTTTATTTCATTTAAATCAAATAAAATCAAATAAAATCAAAATAAAATAATGAAAATATCAAAAGCTAATTAAATCTTGAGATTTTATGCACGATTAGGTCCATTACACAACTGGAAACAAGATCAAATCGTGCAAGGTGCAAAATGGACAGAAAAAGATTGGATTTGCTTGATTTGGAAAGATTTTGCACAAGGATCAAATCATGAATCAATATTCATAATTGGAGAAGATTTGAAACAAATTGTAACCCTAATACATTCTTGGATACATAAGGGACAAGTGCAGACCAAAAAACGAAGGGACTGGAGGCGTGAAAAGGAGAGAACAATTTACAAAAAATTCAAGAAAAAGTGCAAACTGATTTTCAAGTTACAGATCACCTCAAGGAATTCTAGTCATACCAATCAATTGTTGGACTCCCCAAGATTGAGATTCAATCGCTAGCAAGCTTCCCCACACTCAGAATTGTGCTGTCATACGGTTCTTCTCTTTTCTTGAATTCGAATACATTAATTTGACATATTTAGCATGTTTAATTGATATATTCATAATCCTTGAGATGTTTTCAAGCTAATGGTTGTATTTAATTGCATTTTTATTGACTGTACACCAAGATGCCATGGCTAGGGTTCGTGGTTCATTTTTAGGGATTTTTCATACAGGAACAATTGGCCATTAATAATGGTACCATGATGCTCGTGAGGTTGCAACGAGTGGATTGGTACCATTGGTTGTCATTTATCATGCTTGTATGAGATTTTGGAAATACACAGGGCTATACCTACACTCAGTGTTCGTAGGTAAAAGTCATGTAATTTACAGCGACGTTGGGAGGAAGAAGAAGGATACGTGGCGCTTCATGGTTTGTCAGTTTGAATTTCGCGCGTTTCAGAATTTGGCCTTTTGTGTTTATCATATAATATTTATTTCTTATTGGTTATACAACTAACCATGTCAGCTCAGTTGGCAAGCGTGTAGTGTGAGAACGCCTAAGGACCTGGGGTCGATCCCCAGGTCCCAACTTTATTTCATATTTTTCTTGGACAGGTAATCCAGCGCATCTCACACTCCAGGATCCATCATGCACTCTCCAGATCTGATCATCCAAACCACCAACAAGCCAGATCTAAGGCCTTCCCAATGAAGGTCCACCATGAGCATAAGTCAAGCGTGTGCATGGGATTGGAAAAGTCAATGGGGCCAGGAATTGTTGGGCTCAAATTTGCAAATAATACCCCCTTCCTTTTGCTAATACCAGGCCCATTCTTTCTCTTTTCTATTTCTTTTCTTTTATTTAATTTAATTTACTTAATTGTTTTTTTTTACAAAATTAATTTCTTTTTTTATAAAATCATAAAATCAAGTTTCACAAATTTAGAATTAGTTTTTTTTTATTTTATCAAATTTAATTTAATATTAGTTTAAATTTAATTTAGGGTAATTCTAACTTTTTGTATATAATTAAAATCAATTAGAAAAATTAGGGTTAGCTTGTGATTTAATTTTTATTTCTTTCTCAAAAATAAAAAAATACAAAAAATAGGTTAATTTAATTATTTTTCTCAAATTTAAATTAATTAGTAATTAGGTTATTTTCAATTAAACTTTATTTTCTCAAAATAGCACAAAAACAACAAAAAATGATTTTCCTTTTAAATTACAATTAGGTAGTTGGGGTCAAAACCCTAAATCTCTCGTTTTTTATTCATCGCGCGCGTTTATTGTTTTTGCAATATTAATGTAACTGCTCACGGTATGTAATAGTTTAACCTAGGATTTTCTTCCTTTATCGTTTTTACGGGTTTTTTGGCTATGTAATTAATCCCTACCCTGAAGCCTTGTAATAGCGTAGGTTTTATTTCTCGCATTCTAATTCTTGCAAATATTAACTGTTTAGATGTATGTTAATAGGATTGTATGACAAGATTGCATGATAATTTAAAACGGCTAGAAAACTCTAATGTGCAAAGATGATAACTGAAATCAAATCACTCGCACATGCGCACTCCTAGGGTATACTCTCACTTCGGTTGCCTTCGGTAAATGATCATTAAGTATAGGGTGTCTTAGTGGTTTCCCTCCTGTCTAACAAAGATCAAAAGTCCCGTTCGGAAACGTCGCCTCAGAAATGTTGCCTCGGAAAGGTTACCTCAGAAATGTTGCCTCAAGTATGATCTTAAGACTCTAGGGTTATTACTAAGATGTCCTAACATTGCTTTAGTGATCGTACGTGCCTTACGAATTGACCCTTACAACTCCAACAACGGTTCTTCCTATTTCTAAATAGTAGGATAGCATTGTCTAAAGGAAACGAGAACCGAAACGATCTTTTTCGAGTAGGTAGATGCTTGTAGAGACTTGCTCAAATCAAACTTTTTCACACCAAACACTTTTCAAACAAAGTTTTAAAAAACAACTTCGTAACACTCTTGAGGACAGAAACAAGGGTTAAAACAAAGTAAAACAAAGCTTTTCAAAACAAACACACACAAGTAATTTTAAAAGATGAGCAAGTACCTAAGAGCCCATGGAAAACTATGGATAGAAAGGGTGTTAACACCTTCCCTTTCTATAATCTACCCCCCGTACTCAAAATCTCGAAAAAGGAATTTTTCTATGCTTTTTTCCTTTCCGGTTGGATAAAATAAAAGTCGGTGGCGACTCTTGCTTACCGCGACATTTTACGAATATAAAACGCAAAACGCAAAACACAAACCATCATTTTTCAAAACAGTCGGTTCTGCCACCGTATCACAGTACCCATTTAAGATAAGGCTCCGAAGAAATGGATTTCTTACGCCCCAATGTCTTGCTATCCACTTTTTTTTACCATTTTTCAAGCTCGTATGAACCTTTGACGATAGCCATGGTTGTCTCCATCATAGTCGAACACCAAACCTTGGATGAGTGCATTGTGAGGACCATCTCTTTGTGCATACCCAAATTGTCGTAATGCAAGAGAAGGGTTATAGGTGATACCTACCCTAATGCCTAAGAGAGGGACATTAGGAAATTCCCCACAATGGTCAATGATAGTAGTATCTTGCAAGGATCGAGAACACCAATAAATGTTAGAGTGTGTAAGGGACATCATCCTTTGAGACCATGTTAATCCTCGCTCGTTATTCAATATTGACCAAGGTAGATGCAAAGTAAACCAATTGGCGAGTAGGGGAATGTAACACAAGAGAGTACCTCTTTTCTTCACGGTGCGAGTGTGGAAACAATGTAAAATATCTCTAAGTAAAGTAGGTATAGGATTACGGGAGAGGACAACCTTGATGGCATTCACATCTATGAATTGGTCCGGCTTGGGAAATAGAACCAAACCATAGATTAGAAGGGCCAAGACATCTTCAAAAGCTTGAAAATCCATATCTTCCTAGAACGAACGAGCCTTTTCCAATAGAAACTTGGCTAGGAAACTCTTAACTCCGCTTCTTGTCTCCCAATTTGCTATAATGCCAGCTCTCTTCAGATGCAAGGCTTTGGAAATGACTTCAGGTTTTGGAGTCTCATCTAAACCGGTGAATGGTATTTGGTTAATCAAGGGAACTCCTAACAATTGAGAGAACTCTTCTAGTGTAGGCACCAACTGATAGTCAGAAAAGGTGAAGCAATGATGCATGGGATCAAAGAATTAGAAGAGTAAACACATCATTTCTTCTTGGAAATTGGAGGTAGCCAAGTTGAGAAGTCGACCATATTTCTCGGTGAAGGGAGAATATCCAGGCACCCTTGATGCTAACTCTTAGAGTTGAGGGTGTGCTTTTACGAAGCTGATTCGGATGGTATTCCTTCGGATGGGATTCATGGCCTACAAAACAAGGCAAATATAAATTCCTAAATCCTTGAAATGGTTAGTGAGAATGCTTATGATATGATATCATGATGTTATGTACAAGTATTCAAAGCAAGCAAGTTGTTATGTACAAATAGTCATATACAAAGAAGACAATTCCTAAGGTTCAGGCTTGCATAGAGTTTGTAGGTAAGTACCCTCTTGAAGTTTAGTTGGCTCAACCTGTCCTAGAAAGTAACCGGGTTCTAAGGGATCTCAATATCCCTGACCTTTCTTTTAGGCATTATCTCAGCTCAATCAATCTTTTCTTGCGGCCGAGATATCCCAAAAGTCCAATCTTAGTGAGCGTAGCATCGAGTATCAACCAATCTTTGGTCGGAACCAAAGCCGGCTATATCGCTACTTCCTAATGGCCAAGTTGTTCAATTAAGGTTCTAAAGTCAGTTAGTGCTTCATGATGCCGCTCAGTGGCCCTGTATTCTCTTTGATTCAACACAAGGGATGCCGGTACCAACAAATGCGTCACACTAATGTAGCTATTGCTTCAATCGTGCCAGTCTATGCCGTACAGTTTCCACAATCTATTGCTACTTACCTAAAAGATGCCCCAGATCCGGGTGGAGGATCAAAACAAGCCCAAACAAGGAACCATAATATAAATCAAGCAAGTCAAACAAGGAAAGTAAGTAAAGGTGATCTAGCCATAAGGTAACCCCACTTTTAAATCTTATTTCCCAACAAATTCTTCAGTTCTGTAATACGGTGAGAGAACTGACTTGGTTGTTTTGCGTTTGTTTGTAATTGTTGCAGATAGCAAGAGTCGCCACCGGCTTTTCTTTTATCCAATAAGGAAAGGTTGAAAAGAACAGGAAAGACCTTTCGGATTATTTTCTTGAGTTCGGGGGGTAAGTTATGAAAAGGGAAGGTGTTAGCACCATTTTCATCCATAGTTATCTACGGGCTCTTAGTTGATTGCTAGATCACTTGCTTTTGTTTGAAAATGTGCTTGTGGTATGGGTTTTGAAAGTATTTTGAAAACGTCTTTATAATGGTTCTCATTTCTATAAGAACGCGTACAAAGTGTTGTTTTGAAAATAATTCAAAGAGGTTTTTGTGGAATGTGTTTTTGAAAGTGATTTTGAGAAGTGTCTTTGTAATGGTTCTCGTTTCTATAAGAACACGTACAAAGTGTTTTGTCTTTTGAAAATGTTTCAAATTGAAAGTATGGGTGCATAAAATGTTTTTGTTGTGAGCAAACGAGCAACTAGGAGCATCCTATCTATTCAAAAGGTCTAATGTTCTTTTCCTCCTCCTTTAGATGTTGCTATATTACCATTGATTTGGTAAGAATCCCTATTATTAATGTGAAGGGACGGGCGTGGGACATTTGTATTGTCATAGAAGGCAACCTATGGGACGTTTTAGCAATGTCGTTTAGGGACTAGATCATTTATCGTAGGCAACATTGAGGGTCATTGTGGGACTACGATCTTTTATCGAGGGTCTTTGCTAAAACGCCCATATTCGAGGGACATGACTATTCCTCCGAGGCAACAAGTGAGATTACCCTAAGGGTGCATGTGTGTGAATAGTGTGTTCGATTGCATGTATTTTGTCTTTGAATTTTAGGTTGTCTACTTGTTGGTTTTATCTTGCCATACATCCTAATTACTAATATTTATTCCAAAATAATAAAAATGCAGAAAGTAAATCCTACACTATTACAACCATATTGAAGAGCAAGAAATGTAAAGGCAAAACAAACATAAAAGGAAGAAAAATGAGCTCTTTCGATTCAGGCAGCCACACTCTTCAATTTTGCACTTCTTGGCTTCCTTCGATTTGGGCCTGGAGTCAGCAAGGTCATGTCCTTCGATTTCACCCTTTGCCTGCTTCCTTCGATTGGGACCTGGAAGTCAGCATGACCACCCTTCTGGCTGCTTCTTTCATTTGAGACTTGGCAGTCAGCATGGACATCCTACTGGATACTTCCTTCATTTGAGGCCTGGGGTCAACGTGAAATATGCTCTTTGCCTCAGGCTCCTTGATGCCTCCTTCGACTGCAGGCATGTTAGGCTCTCAGGTTGAGGTTCGAAAGGCTTGAACACTTAGCCAATCGAAGGGTACAGAGAACCTGTTTTAAACTTTTAAAATGCAACATTTAAGTGTAACTTCCAAAATCTACAAACCAGGGGTTAGCAAAAAATTATTGGGTCTCAAAGTCCAAAGCCTAGCTAGTCAGAGTTGGGATTTTCAACACATGGGCAGTGAGAATCGAA
Source organism: Vicia faba (assembly GCA_948472305.1). NCBI lineage: Eukaryota > Viridiplantae > Streptophyta > Magnoliopsida > Fabales > Fabaceae > Vicia > Vicia faba. Next base: position 489,643,303 of record OX451736.1, read on the forward strand.
GGTTAAAAGATGGTCAAGCTCCCTAAATGAAATATCTACATTTTTTCTTTATTGGTATGTGCACATGATATTAAATGAAATAGTTTTAAGTTTAACGAGAACTTACTTCTTGAAGTTCTTAATCGAAGGAAACTCCAAGTGTCTTCCTTGGTGGTGAATGGAAGTTCGTTGGGGCCTTCCTGAGACTAGTCCAGTTACTACCTTTCTTGAGTAGTCACTGAATCGAAGGAAGGGAATGTGAGTGAATCGAAGGTTAATAGGTAAGGGAGTGAATCAAAAGATTTTTATATTATGGTTAGGGAGTGGGTCTAAGGTTAGCTCTCTGATCACTTGGGGAGTGAATCGAAGGATTCACTTAGTGTACAAAGGGGGCTGAGTTTTTTAGGAGTGTTAGGAATATTTAAAGAAAAAACGTTGGATGGATGTTTGAGTTTTTTTCGAAGAATTTCTCACAAGAGTTTTCTTGCAACTATCCAGGGGCCCCTAAGATTTGTGGTGGAGGCTCATGTTTATAGATGGCTTTGGCTGATGTTTTTTTGAGGGAAAACAAAAAGTTTAAACAAAAAAGGCATGCTATGTTTGTAGCTTTTGAGCGGCAGTATTCATATGCCAAATTGGTGCAAGAAATAAGGCAGTGTTGCAGGAATACTGTGCAGCAGTTTTGGAGTTTTATGGCCAGTGTATCAGGCCTGAACTTTGCAGCGCATGGAACTTGGTTAGCAAGTACCTTTGGGCATCTCAACCTTTTATTTTGACCCCCTAGCCCTATCCTTCGACCATACTCCTCAACAACATTCCTTTTTTTCTAATCAAAGTGTCCTTCAAAGGACTCATATGGGTATCCTTTGAAGGGGCCCCAATGGGTGTCTTTCAACCCGGCCTTTTGTGGGTTCCTTCGAATGGTCCAAATACATGCTCCTGGAGTAGACCAACAAAACATGTCATTTGGTTGGGACATCCAGACATGTCTGACAAGTCATTTGAATGTGCCATCATGGTATTTCTTTCGTACGAGACAATGGCATAGTGTAGAATTTGTGTGTTGAAGCAAACTATTTCCAAGGGAGATACTGCCCACTCAAACTTGCCTGCAAGGGGTAATATGGCCAAACAAAAGGGTGTATGTAGGGGTCCCTGCTTTGTGACTTCATGCAAACATGCAAGAGATCTTTGCTCAAACAAATGCTTGCATGAAGGGAGCCACATGCCCAAACGAAAGGTGTAATCCAAAACTTGTACTGAAAGATTCATACGCCCCAAACGAAGAATGCATGGAGAGGATAAAGGGCACAATCGAAGCTTGCAACAAAGGAGGGCCACATGCCTCAAATGAAAGAGACATGCAGGAGGAAAAGTGTGCAATCGAAGGAGACCAGAAAAGAGGCATTTGCCTCCTGAATCTAAGGACATCAACCAAGAGGCTCTTTGCCTTGGAATCGAAGAAGGTGAGTCGAAGAAGACATGTTTTTCTCCAATTTTGTCAAAAATATTATTTTTTATCTATTTTCCCCTTTTTTAACAGCTTCCTCTTTAATTTGATGCTGAAAAATCCAATTGTACTTGTGCAAGCTTGAATTTTGAGAATCATTGTGAGAAATGCCTTGAGGAAGGAGAGGGAAAATTTTGGGGCATAACAACAAGCATATGCCTAGGGAAACCTAGTTTCGTCATCATTAATCCCTAATCCATAATCCCTAGACTTGCCATCATTGCACATTTATGACATCATGTGGCTCGATGCAAGCGCAACATGCTAACCCTTCAAGATCCAAATTAATTATTCTTTTTCTCGTGAGTCGAGCACACCGAGAAACGCTCGAGGTCCTCATACAAAATCGTCCCTGATAAAATGCGAAATGTCCCCAACCACGAGGGTGTCTTAAGTCATCACTCCTCTGCCCATAAGCAACAACTTAGAGGCTCTTGTTTCGGATGTGCCCAATAGCTAGAATTGACCCAGTCCGCTTCTACCCTCAGATTGGCCTAACAAACGTTGGCCTATAACTCTGGTATTTGGTCTAGCACGCTTGGTCGACCACACCGCGAGAATTTCGAGGATAACAGTGCCCTAACCATACGTCTACCCGCATTAACGTCCACCTTAGGTCTGCTCGCTATGCGTCAAGCAGACAACCAGGAAAGCACTTACAACGTGTCTACCCATATCTTATCCTTGCTCGGAGCAACGGCTAGTTACGGGCATGACTCTTTGTTTTAACCAGGTCCTGGAAATTACCTATTTTTGGGGAAACTAATATATAGGCCCCAAAAAAGGAACCAATGGCTACGCGCCGAGGGTATTATATAAACCCTCACACGTGTGAGGCTCAGGTATCCAATATTCACTCTAATACCCTAATATATCTCTTGTATCTCTTTCCACCCATTCTCACTAGATCGTCGAAGTGCCTTGCAAGTACACCCTGTCATCTCCTCATATTTCCAGCCAAGAAGACATCATCATCTCAACCCATTTTTAGGTTCTGATCAACCGGTAAGATCAATTTTGTTGACAGAACGATTTCGATTCCAATATATCCCTTTTATTCAAGTATTTATGTTTGGACTCATTGCAATATGTTGGTCCACTCTTGGAATATGTGCTGCATTTTAGAATCCATTGGCCAATCAATAGTTTTTATGAATAACGTCATTAATGTTTAGATTTGTAACACCCAAGGCTGAAGAGGGTGAGGAGTGGTCGCCGAATTCACATCAGAATGAGATAATTCCTGAGGATGTGCAAGGATTGCATGGTTAAAGAAAGGCATATAAGGATTGATTGGTACTACCTATACCAAGAAGTTACATTTTATTTTTGGTAGCGTAATAGATGAGAACTCCATAGTTAAGCGTGCATAACTTGGAGTAGTATTTGGATGGATAACTTTCTGGAAAGTTTCCCGAAAAGCGTGTGAGTTAGGACAAAGCATGTTGAATAAACCAGTATTAGTTTGTGGGGTCAGTCATTGATCCTAAAAGCAGTATGGGGCGTTACAAATTATATCATAGTCATACCTCACCCAGTATGATTTGGTTCGTGGAGGCCGAAGAGGGAAAGGAGTGGTCGTCAAATTCACATCAGAATGTGAGGGAACATGAGACTGCAGGAATGAGACTGCATGGTTAAAGGAAGACTTATAAGGATTGATTGGTATTATCTATACCAACAAGATGCATCTTCTTTTAGGTATCCTAACAGATAAGAACTCCATAGTGAAGTGTGCTTGACCTGGAGTAGTATTTTGATAGGTGACCTTCTAGGAAGTTTCCCATAAAGAATTTAAGAGAAGACAAAGCATGTTGCAAATACCCGTGTTGGTTTATGGGGTCAGTCGGTGATTCTGAAAGTAGTAAGGGGCGTTACAAGAATGCCTCAAATAATGTTTTGCACAAGGAATGGATAAGGATTTCAATGTTGTTAAGTCTCATATCCTATTTCTAGATCCCTTTCCCACCTTAAACAAAACAAATTCCATGGTTATACAACACGAACACCAAATCATTCCTATTACCTTATATATTGATGGATCATTACTATGGAAAAGCCATACCACAACGGTTGGAAAAGGGATACCACAACGTCTGACCAATCTTTGTGAGGTAAGGTGTGATTGTATGTGAGATACAGTGGGAGAACTGACTTGAGTGTTTTACGTTTTATCGCAAATGTTGCAGTTAGCAAGATTCGCCACCAACTTTTCTTTTATCCAAAAGGAAAAGTGGAAAAGAACAGGAAAGACCTTCGAGATTATTTCTTGAGTTCGTGGGGTAGATTATGAAAAAGTAAGGTATTAGCACCCTTTTCATCCATAGTTATCTATGGGCTCTTAGTTTCTTTCTGGATCACTTACTTTTGTTTGAAAATGTGCTTTGTATGGTTTTTGAAAGTATTTTGAAAAGGCCCCTTCGTTTAGGAAAACTTTGTAATAGTTCTCGTTCGTAAGAACGTATACAAAGTGTTGAGCTTTTGAAAATGTTTCAAGTTTGGAAAATGTTTTGAAAGTGTTTTTTGAAAGTGTTAGTGTTTGTTTTGAAAATAAGCAAGAGTGTTTGATTTGAAATTGAGCAAGCAACTAGGAACAATCTACCTACTCAAAAGTCTTAGTTCATTTCTTCCTTTCCTTTAATATTTCTATCTTACTATTGATTTGGTAAGAAGCCCTATCTTTGGATGTAAAGGGACGGGCGTGGGTCATCGTATAGCCATGATAGCAATGTTATGAAATATCTTAGCAATTCTCTTTGAGGGACTAAGATAATTTTGAAAGGCAACATTTGATAGCGTCATCGAGGGACTATGATCTTGTATTTTTGATTGTTTTTGGCTAAGATATCCCACATGCATAACATGGCCATTTTTGTAAGGCAACAAAGTGGAATTACCATAAGGGTGCAAGTGTGCAAGTGTGTTGATTTACATGCATTGTTTTGTCTTGAATTAGGGTTTGCTAACTTGTTGATTTTATCTTTCCATACAAAACCCTAATTACTAGCATTTATATAAAGCGATAAATTGCGGAAAGTAAAAATACTAAGCTATTACATCGTGAGGGGAGGGGTGTACAAATTTACAAATGGGGATTTTGCAAGAAAATGAAACCTAATTATCTATTACAACCATATTGAATAAATGTACAAGGATCGAAAAATAATATACAAATGCAAAATGGAAAAATAAATGATTTTTGTTTGGTTTTTATGAAAGGGTTTTAACATAATTAAGAAAATGATTAATAAAAATTAAATAAAATTAACTTAAACTAATTAAGAAAATAAATTAACTAAAAAAGGATTTTTTAGGGTTTTTTATGAAAAGGTTTTAAATTAAAAATAATATGAAAATTAATTAATTAAAATAAACCTAAGTTCTAAATTAATTTTAATTTACAAGAGGGTAATATAATAATTGAACCTAATTATCTAAATATTAATTATTTAAGAAAAGAAATTAATTTGTTTTAAAAAAATGTTTTTTAGTCTTTTTGTTTTATAAGAAAATAAAATAAGTAAGTATAAATAATAAATAAAATATTTTTTGGATTTTTATTAATAAAAAATAATAATGATAACAATAATAATAACAATAAAAATAATAAAAGTAATATGAAAATGAAAATAAAATTAAGAAAAAGAAAAAGAAAAAATAAAATAAAGAGTCAAGGGTATAAACATAGTCAGGGGGGAGAAGAATTAAAAAATGAAAAGCCCAACAAAAAGGCTCAGGCGCTGGTTGCAAACAAAAACAGAAGTGAGAAATGTGAAAATGCACAAAAGGGTACCACTAGGGTTCGAACCCAGGTCCCAAAGGTTAACAGGCGTACGCTTTACCACTAGGGTGGCTATACATTCGTTCATATAAACAAAACAACAAATATGTAATACAAATCAAGTCCTGAATGAACTTCATCTTCAACCTTCATCCAAAGAACCTGGAACTCATTAATTTCTCATCCATTCACAAAACTTCCAACATCAAACTTATTAGAAATTTCCTCATGATTCTGAATATGTAAATAACTTAAGCTAATTCTCAAAGATGAGCATAAATTTCTAATAGTACCAAATTCTGACCTAAATATTTTCAGAGGTTCAAACTCAAAATTCTCCATACTCAAGCAACATAAATGAAATCTATGGACATGTATAGTTTCAGGACAATGATGTCTACATTTTATCTTCACAAATGCAAGCCTAAAAAAATGCCTAAATGTGAAGATAGAAGTTCAAGAAAAATACCTCAAAACTGGAAATCATGAAATGAGTTTGAGCTTGATTCAAGGTGCTGCAATGATCAGGTTAGCTTCCTTGAGTCTCTAGGAAGCTAATGCAATGCTTAGCTTGAGTTGAGAGTGGCTGAAATGTCCTGGAGAAGTCCAACTACAATGCTCTATTTTTGAGCTTGGACAATGGTGAAAATGGTGTTACAGTTTAGGAACAGAGATTAGGATGAGTTTTATTTGAAGTATGGAAGCTTTTGGGATAATTTGGAGAGGAAACGCACAAGTGGTTTGAGAGATGGGAGCTTTTGGTCAAGTTCTGCACAACAATGGAGTTTTTGTGCAATCTGAGTTTTCAGGGAGTGTGTGAGTGTTTCAAATCGTGTGTTTGCTTGTAAATAACTTTTATAGTTATAAACAAGAGGTCTTAGGGTTTGAAGTTGACAGATATGTGAGATCTAAAGTTATGGCTATGTTACTTGATTTTGAAGAAAAATGGAAAACAAGTTTCAATGTGTTGTACATGCATGGTCTGAGTTGGTAGGAGGTTCTAGCCATGTTGCTTTTCGTTTTTGACTTTGCTTGTGTTCAGATGAAACAAGTTAGGAGCTCTATGCATTGACTTTGTGATTAAAGTCACTTTTCCAAAATGGAAGTGTGAACTTTGTTCCATTAATGGAATAATCACTTGGACAATGACTCAAACACTTGGATCATAGCTCAAATAGTTGTGTAATCTTCTGATTATAGATAGGTTTATAGGTTAGAAGCATCTAAAGTGAGATTTATGCAGCATGGGTGTGGATTGGATCAAATGTTCATCATGAAAATGACTTGAAAACCAAGTTTGAAACCCTAACTTATTGCCTTCGATTCTCTTAGCTCAATCATGATCTCAATGAGTTCTTGGAAGTTTTGGAAAGCTTGTAACATCCTCTATAACCTCTACATTGGAAATTTCTAAAAATTCATCTTGGAACTATGTGAAAAATTTCCATGAAGTTAGGTCAAAATCCTGCCTAAACTAGGGCAAAAATTCACTAAGTTTCCAAGTTTCATGAACATGTATTCTTAAAATCATAACTTGAAATCCATGTATTTATAGAAAAATTTGTGTTCTACAATGTTTTAGATCTCATTGAGATATACAAATTTCATGTTGGAAGTTTCCTTTGAATCAACTTGCATCATGGTGAAAATTTTGCTCAAAGTTATGAAAAAATATAAAATTTTCAACACTTAGAAAAATTTCTAAGTTTAGAAATTTTGACTTTTCAAAATGAAATCTTGACTTTTTGATTTATTGATGAAAATTTTTCATATTTTGACATGTCTTGATGAATTGTGATCTTTGACACTTGATTTTGACCTAAAAGTCAAAGTTTGACTTTTCAGTTGTACAATTGACTGAAAATCAACTATCAATCAATTGATCTTGAGGAAAGTTTTGAGTCATGCCATTAGGTCAAAATGATGCATTTGAATCCTTGAGATAATTTCTCAAACCAATAAGTCATTTGCTAGGTCAAAAATCAAAAATTGCACCTTATCAGTCAAAACCCTAATTTTGACCATTTGCCCTTTTGATGATCTGATCAAATTTCTTGAAGAATTGTGATCCAAACTTGATCAAATGACATATATAGGTTCATGATGTTGATATGGATAAAAAATTATGAAGTTTGACTACAAATTTACCACAGTTGACTTTTTCCTCAACACAATTGATTTTTAGGTCAACTGATCAATTGACTGAGCAAAAATGTGATCCAAGACTTGAAACTTAACATGAGATATATTGAGGGTCCAAAATGATCCATGAAAGTCATATGAGGCATTAAAAGTTCAATTGTCCTTGTGCAATTTCAAACCCTAATTTTCAGTCATCAGTGCTAGAGGAGGTGTCTTGAGCTGATCAACCCTGTGCAGTCTTGAATCCAAGGAGATCTTGTGAGAGATTACTTGATAAATGAGAGAGAAAATTTTGGGGTACAACAGCTGCCCCTGTTCAATCTTCTTAAACCTGAAGAGTTAGATTGGCGGATCTGCCATTCGTGACTTGAAGGTGGAAGATGATTGAACAATAGAGTGCCCAGAAATTTGCACTCAAAGATGTATTATGAATGGGCTTATAGATTCCATTTGGAGAAATGTTGGTAAATACTGGAAGAAGTATCAGCATAAGTCTTTGGTAGATTTATACTAAAACTTTATGTTTTACCCGTGGGAAAAAAGAGTTAGTATAATGCAGATGTATGCATGATGTTCGCAGGATGAATGAGACCATGCTAAATGCATTTTGTATGTATATGTCATGATGTATGAATGTGAGATGCATATTTTTGTCTAGGAAAATAAATCCCTAACTAATGCTGAGGAAATTTTGGGGAGTTGAATCCTTGATTGCTGTTGGGGTTGAAGAATATACATATCTTCAAACATTGCTGAAAGGATGCTTCCATTGGGGAATATATCTTGAATGTCAATTGTAATCTGGTCGGATCCAGGCTTCACAATTGTTGAGGATGAGGAAGTCAACTTCTATATGGTCGGATCCAGGCTTCACGGTAACTTACTGGGGAAGAAATAAATTAACTGTTATCTGGTCGGATTCCAGGCTTCACAGAAGATTTCTTGAAACTGAATTGTTATCTGGTCGGATCCAGGCTTCACAATAACTTGCTGGGGATAAGGAAGTTTAACTGGTATCTGGTCGGATTCCAGGATTTGCAGTAACTTCTTGAAGTTGAACTGATATCTGGTCAGGTCCAGGCTTTATAGTAACTTGCAATGGTAACTACTATCTGGTCGGGTCCAGGCTTCATAGTTTTTGAAAGTATGCTATTATCTGGTCGGAGCCATGCTTCATAGTATCTTAAAGTTGTACTAACATCTGGTCGGGTCCATACTTCATAGTATTTTTGGAGATAGTAAAGGTTTTGTTGATGACTTTACTATGGATTAGGGGTTGCGGCCCTAAGATTTGCAATAGTCTGAAAGGCAAACTTAAGCTGGGGAATATAGACTCAGCCGGGGAGGACAGACTCAGCTTAGGGAGGATACACTTAGTTGAGGATAACAGGCTCAGCTGGGGAATATAGACTAAGTTGGGGAATTTTGTACTCGGATGGGGAGAGAGCTGCCAAGAGATTGAGACTCTAGTTGGAGATTATCCAATGCAAAGAGACTTTGTGAGTAACTTTGTTGAGGATGATGTTGATGAAATAACTATGTGGAGATATTTATTATACATTGAAGAGGTGCTTGTTACTGCTTAGGTCATATGTGCCAAACAATTTTACTTATGTTCATATGCATATTTTCGTTCAATTTTAGTCATTGGACAAGTTTACATTCAAAACAAAGACAAAAAGTTTGCACTTCAAAGTATATTTATATTGATATTTTTCCCATGAATAGGCATTTTCGTACAAAGAGACGGAGATCCTAGTAAGAGGAAATCGTCGAAAGGAAAACAAAGTTGAAAACAAAAACAAATAGCTATGTGACATGATCTCATCACCTTCTGTGATACGGTGGGAGAACTGACTTGAGGTTTTGCGTTTGTATTCGCAAATGTTGCGGTTAGCAAGAGTCGCCACCGACTTTTTATTTTATCCTAAGGAAAGGTTAAAAAGCACAGCAAAAACCTTTTGAGATGTTTTCTTGGGTTCGGGGAGTAGATTATAGAAAGGGAAGGTATTAGCACCCTTTCTATCCATGGTTATCCATGGGCTCTTAGTTACTTGCTTAGATCACTTGCCTTTTGTTTTCAATTGTTTTAAATGGTGCTTGAGTGTGTGGATTTGAAAATGTTTTGAAAAGAGGCCAATGTGGTGGCAACCTTTGTAATGATCCATGTGGGGATGTATACAAAGAGGTATGTCTTTTGAAAAAGTTTTCATTTTTTGAAAGTTGTTTTGAAAGTGTAGTGAGGTGTGATTTTGAAATTAGGCAAGTGTTTTTGTTTTGCAAGTTGATTCAAGTAACTAAGAGGTTATCTACTCCTAAATTTCTCAAAAGATTATTGCTATACTTTAACCCTTTTAACAAGTTTGCACCACCATTGTATTTGGTGGGAAACCTTTGTGTTAGGATGTGAAAGGGACGGGCGCGGGTCATCGTTTAGATCATAATTGCAACAACGTTAAATGTCTTTGAGCAATCTCTCTAAGGGACTTGATCATTTGTTTTTGTTTGTTTTTTGAAAAGTTTTATCGAGGGACTATGATCATTCAAAATTATTTGCTTTGCCCAAAGAAGTTTAACATGCAACATGGCCCATTTATTTGAAGGCAACAAGTGGAATACCCTAGGGGGTGCAAGTGTGATTGTGTATTGATTACATGTATTTGTCTTGTATTAGGTTATCTAGCGTCTGATTTTATGTACATACAAACCCTAGGTCTAACCATGGCATAATTGAAAACTGTAAATTGCGGAATGTAAATCTATGCTATTACAAAATAGTGTCCGGGAGTGGGGGTGTAAATGTACAAGGGGATGAGACTTATAGTACCCAATAATTTACAACCAAATCGAATGTCGCAATCAAATGAATATCAAATATAAATGTAAGATAAACATGTGTATAGGGCAATACGAATGTATTTGTGTGGGTGTACAAGTGTATATGTATGTGTAATTATTTACAAATGTGAAATGTGAAGTTGAATCGTATTAGGGTTTTGACCTAGATAAATGTTTTAATCTTGTATTTTTGATTTTTTTGTTAATTGTACAAAGAGAAAAGAAGTGTTTTGATTAAATGTTAAGTTTTAATTGGAAAGTATTTTAGTCCAAATGCTTGTGAGTTTAATATTAGAAAAATGTGTATTTAAACTGTTATGTACAAAAAGTGAATGTTAATTAAAAAAAGTGCAATTTTAATTATGTATGAAAATGTATAATATATACAAAAGGAAAAGTTTTAATTAGGAAATGTATTATGTATGAAAAAGAAAAGATACTATGTACGAATATGTATTTTAATTAAAAAAGGTATTTTCAATTTAATCATGTATATATAAAAAAAGAAAAGATAATATATACAAATGTATTTCAATATGTATTAAAAATGTTTTTTAAGTTAATTGCGTATAGAAGTATTTTGTTATTTTTATGTACAAATGTGTATTAATCTAAAGAAAATGTTTTATATGATATGTACAAAATTAATTTTTAATATAATATGTATGTACAAAATGTCTATCTAAAAAAATGTCTTAATTTTATGATAAAAAGTATTTTTAATTAAGATAAAAAAAAGGTAAACATTGTTTGTAAAAAAAGGATTAGTGTTTTATAAAAAAGAATAAGTATTGTTTATATATGAAAAAAAAGATTAGTTTTTAATGTTGTTAAAAAAAAGAAAGAGGAGAAGTATTTTTAATGGGCTTCAGGGGGGTGAAACGGGTCAGGCCCATATCAATTCTGAAAGGAATTTTAGGGTTAGGCGTTTTTGTTCAGAACGACAGTTAGGGTTCGTTTGGTGACGACGGCGCATTCGGTTCGTCTTCTCCGATTAGCAATTTCTGAGCGTTTTCTCCGGCCACCAGCGCTATTCAACGCCTTCCTTCCCTCCAAGGCATGAGCCTAGCGTCCTTGATTCAAGGTTTGATTACAACGCTTTATGTTTTGTGAACGATACGCATTTCTTTAATTCGAGTTCTTACTATTTTCTTTTCATTATGAGGTGAAGGAGAAGAGATAGAGGGCGAGGATTATACTACCTGATATTTGGAGGTGGAGGGAAGGTGGAGAAGTAGCGCTCAGGAGGCCGGAGCGGCGAAGGGAGATGCTTGCTACGCTTCTGATTTTTCCTGGTATCTTCGTTCTCGTTGCTTATGATTAAGGTTTTTGATGATGATACGTACTGAGAAACCCTAATTCACTTCTTTTTTTATCTTCTTCTTCCACTGTGTGTTGATTGTCTTTGAGCATGCGTATGTCTGAGTATTTGCTTGAGATTTACTTATCTTGAACGTTTTTCTTGAACAGCTGTTGCCTATGGAAATATTGTTTTCTTCTATGTCCCTGAGTTGCTTCTTTCTTTCTTCTTCTTGAGAGGCTATACGCTTGCTTGTATGCTTGATGCTATGTGACTTGATTTGGTTCCCCCCATGATGAACTTACAGTTCTGAGGGGCTCGTATTTGTTGCCTATATGCTTGAGTATGTTGTTGGATATGCCTTTCTGTTTGGCCTATGATGAAGTCCCCCTTCTGAGGCCTAAGGTGAGTTTGGGAGATTTGGATCTGTTTGAGAGATTATGCGTTTGATAAATTGTGAGGCCTGCTTGGGTTAGGCCTATGATGAACGTTTTACTGAGGCCTAGAGGGTTGGTGTTGGTCCAGGAAGGTTCATACTTCAGGTTTGATGCTATGCCTTGGTAATGGTTCACTGATGCAACTTTTTATGGTGAGGCTTTTTGATATCTTTTCTATTGAACTGTGTGTTTGGTGATTTATTGACAGGCATGGTAAGGTTTTGATTTTGTTTATCAGGTTTGTGTGTTTAGCATGAAGGTTGAGTTCTGAGATGTGTTATGTTCAGTATGTTTTTTGTTTTAGAATGTGTCTTTTGAAGGTTGAGGCAGGATTGTGGGATATTGTAAGGATGATGCAGGTTCTGATTAAGCTTGGCTTAACTCAGTTTTTGGTTAGGTCATGCTCCAGTGTGGATCTTAGGCAGGTTCTTTTTGCAAGGTTATGGTGTTTTTATGAGGTTCTCTTGGTTGGGCAGGGTATTGGTGTTATGACAAATGCTGGTTTTTGCTCTGAGTTCTCAGATGTGTTGTGGTGTTAAAGCTGGTGCAGTAGGTTTTTGTATATTTCTTCTATTCTCACCCTCTTCACTTCTGAACTGCTTTTGTCTCCCTTCTGCCCTCTGCTGGACTGGTTTAGATTTGCATAATCTTTTTTCCTCTCTATTCTGAACTGAGTTTTTTGATTATCTCTTTTTGTCTTTCTTTTTCTACTGTCTATCTCTGCTGCTGAACTGCTATTGAACTATGCCTAAATCCCTGCTGCTGAACTGTCTTTATCTCCCTTTTCTCTCTCTTAAAGTACAGTTTAAGATTTTTATATGATTTTTATTTGTACTGTTCTGAAGGGGCTAACTATGGGAAATGATGAATTAAGATGTTTGTTGCTTGCATAACACATTTTGCATCTCCTTTATCTCTCTTTTGACAGTTTGGATCTGACTTTGCATTTTGATATCTTTTTCTCAAATCTTCTTTGACAGCTTTTGAGTACTTGTGACAGCAAATGCACTTTTGAAATCTTTCTTTGAGTAAACTTTGGGCATTTTGACAGTAGCCTTTGCTTTTGGATAGAAAGTTTGGATTTGAACTTTTCAGTTTGGATTGGATTTTGAATCTTGAATTTCTATGCAGCTTGAAATTTGTAACTTATGCATTTTTGACATTTGCATTTCATGAAATAAAATAATCTTCCCTCTCTGTGAACCGGGAGAAATCCCGTGATTTGCAGAGAGGGCAACTGATCCCAGTCAGTGGCCCCTAATGATGAGCAACTTTTACTGTCTTTTAATTAAATGCTTTCTGACTTTTCTTGTTTCTTTTTGCAGATGAAAAAAAGAATACCGGAGCGGAGTGAAGAACGAAGAATATTTAGAAAATAGGATAGTTTTTCATTCTATGTAATATTTAAATTAAATGTAAATTATTGTTTGTAACAACAATTTGTACAAATAATTCGAATATCAATAAAAATCAAATTATCCAATTGGTTCTAACTTTCTTTATTGCTTATTTATTTATTTAAAATTCTTAGAATTAAAACAATTGAAAAATTAATTCAATTATTTAATTTTTAGAATAATAACTAAAATAAAACAACATTGATCCAATAAACCTGTCTTATCCCACATCCAAAGCAAAGCAGCAATTAACCCAGATAGACTGATCAAACACATGAACACTGTGAATCCAATACTGCATCTTGTATATGACTGGCCCAATCAAAACGTACTGAATTCAAAACCACTGTCTCTTTTGCTGATTAAACCAAGATAACGCGAATTTTAATCCGAATCTTGAAATAAACCGCAAAGTGCTGTGGAATTCAAATTCTTCTGAGAATATGCCCATAAAACCCTAATTCCCGATTAAATGCCAAATCACGCTCGCTTGATCAAAATTGAACCAAAAATCAATCAAACCCTAAGCCCACTGTATGAAACAATTCAGAGCTCTGAAAATCAGTAAAAGCCCTAGTTTTGCTTGACTGTCAAGAAAAGTCCGTTTGTCCGATTCTTGAGCCAATTTGAAAAGTCAGGAAATGTTTGAAGCTGAGATTTCTTGTGGGAAAGCGCGAGGGCAAATTTTGGGGTACAACAGTTGCCCCTGTTCAATCTTCTTTGACCTGAAGAGTTAGATTGGCAGGTTTGCCTTTCGCGACTTGAAGGTAAAAGGAGATTGGACACTAATGTGCCCAGAAAATTTGCGCTCGTCGATGTGACGGTGGAGGTGAATGGGCTTAAAGATGCCATTTGGTGATGGGCTTAAAGATGCCATCTGGTGCGAGAGAATTTTGTCGAGGGATGGGCTTACAGATGCCATCTGAGAATGGGCTTACAGATGCCATTCGGCGACTGCTGGTAGGAAGATGGGCTTATGGATGCCATATGGTGATGTTGAACTGTACGTCAATGGTGAGTGGACGAGTATCAGAAGGGCATCCCTGTTTTGGAATATCTCTGAATTGGGGTCTGAACAAGCAACAGATTGACGCCCATGTCTGGAGAATCTGTAAACTATTTTCAGGAGTTGGGACTGAACAAGCAATGGAGCAGCATCCGTTGTTGGGAAGCGTCCGTAACCTATTTTCAAAAATTGAGAAGAGTCTGAATCAGTTGGTGGATTGACATCCGTTGTAGGGAAGAATCCGTAAACTGTCTTCAAAAGTTTGAGAAGAGTCTGAACAAATCGGTAGATTGACATCCGTTGTAGGGAAGAATCCGTAAACTTGTTTCAGAAGTTGAGAAGTTGAAGAGGAACCGGTGTAAGGTTTCTGCTGATGCGTCTGAATAAGTATCAAAATCTTGCCGTATCCGGGTCACATCTGAACTATTTTTGGATGAGTCTCAGGAGATGATCTGTGTCTGTCGACTGATCTTACCTGAAAAGGCAAAGGGTTATTTGTATGCAATGTTATGATGCGTGATGCAATGTATGTGACATCAATATTTATGAATGTGATGGATGCGCATGTAAGCTGATGAGCTAATCCTGCCGAGGATACATGAATCCGAGATGGCTGGAGATAAAAGCATCTTGACTGCTGCCGGGGAAAATAAATCCTTGGCTGTCGCTGGGGGAAGAGGATTCCTGATGACCTCTACTGGGGAGTCCCAAACTAGTAGACTCATGCCGGGGAGACCAGATTGAGAGTCTTTGGTTTGATGGGAGGTATCCCTGGAGACTTCACTGGGGAACTCAAAAATTGCTTCCTCAAAACTCTGTGGGGAGAAGGTTTGAAAATCTGACTCCGCTGGGGGTTGAAGGAACTCCGCTGGGGATAGGGAGAATTTTGGCGAGCGCGATCTTCCGGGGTGGTTAGCTTTGAGAAGAATCTGAACAAGCGATAGGTTAACATCCGTTTACTTGGAGAAACTGTGAACTGTTTTCAGAAATCTTGAGGTTGAATCAGCAATAGAACAACATCCGTTGTTGGGAAGCGTCCGTAAACTAAATTCAAAGGTTGCATCTGAACAAGTTGATAGATTAACATCCGTTGTTGGGATGAATCCATGAACTGTTTTCAGAAGTCTTGATAAGAATCTGAACAAGTCGGTAGATTGGCGTCCGTTGTTGGGAAGAATCCGTAAACTGTTTCAGAAGTCTTGAAGGGGAACCGGTGTAGGGCTCCCTGATGATGAGCTTGTGTAAAACTGCATCGGGTTTTGAACACTTTTGACATTCGAATGCCCCAAGTGGTGATGTAGATAAATTCCTGGCTTATTACAGGTGTCGGTCTACGATCGGTCGTTCACAGATGTTTCCTGGGTCGCTGCAGGTGTTGATCTGGAATTCTTCAGATATGCCCTGCTGGATACAGGAGTCAAATCTGGAAAGGTGATAGTTGATAGATATGCCCTGGCAGGATACAGGAGTCGAATCTTCAAACTCTTCAGACATGCCCTGGCTAGATACAGGAATCGAGTCTGGAAATGTAGTCAACAGATATGCCCTGGCTGGATACAGGAGTCGAATCTAGAAATGTTGTAGTTGATTTGTTGAACACTTTTGACATTCGAATGCCCCAAGTGGTGATGAAGGAATCTTGAATCAGATTACCCTGCATATTGAGAGATTTCTTGAAATCTTGACTGGACTGCCCCAGGTTAACTGTACTTTGAATAATCTGTTGGACCTTGACTGGACTGCCCCAGGTTAACTGAATTGTGCTATGTCATGCCCCTTGTTGATAGGAGATTTGATGGAAGTGTTATCCTCTTGAAGTGATTTAGACTTACCGAGAGAGTTTTCGTTCCTCCGAACATTCGCTGTATGAATTTCTTCGCTGTCAAATAAAAGGGTCAAATGCAGACAGTGATATTCGAATAATGCAAAGTTTATGTTTGTCTTGAAGTTTTGAAAAAATGCATTTTTAGCAGAAAACTTTTCATAAGACAAGTTAACACGAGATTTAGAGCAAAGCCCTACAGGAGTCAGGATACCTTCTGTAACAGTATGCTTTCGAACTACTCATGCTTCAATTAGGACTTTTGAAGGGTTGTAACGTGGCCTGGTTCATGGTTTAAGAAACAAAGGATAAAAAGCTCAAAGTATATTTGTACCCACCCGCTCTTCGTGATGTCCTTCAACCTAAGCTCAGTTAACTGTGCGTCGCACTCTGTTTTGAGTTTGGAACGGCTCTTGGGCGATGGTTCACCAGTTGAATTTTGGGGAGACAGTCATCTTCTCCTTTTTTTTTTCAACACTTTTCATGTTGTTGAGGGTTTTGTAATGACCTCACTATTTTGATTTTGATTTGTTATCCCTAACTTTTGCCTGACTGTTACCGTTTTCGGGATTACTGTCAGCGGGATGCCCCAACTTTCTTAAGCCTCCTTCATAGGTTTTGGCTTGATGGGCTTTTCTCTTTTGAGAGATTGACTGTCTATGTGATAGGGAACCACCCTTGTCTTTTGATTCCGAAGGAATGCTTTCTTTTTTTTGACGTCGTTCGTTGTATTACAAACTGAGAGTTTGCGACTTCAATGCACGTTCTCTTTTGAATTAATTGAGATACTACCCTGCCCCAGGTTTATATCAAAGGTTTCGATTGTTTAGAACGGGAAACTCCTACTTCCTTGGCTCGAAGGGGTTGACTAGGGATTAACTTCCTTATAACTCCAGTGTTTGGGAATTGAAAGAAATGCCTGTACATCATCAGCAAGGTTTGTTCAAAAGCATACTGTATAAGATCACGGTATTGTTTCGTCATCCTCCCTCTAAAGGCTTGCAGCTTTTTATCAAGAGTCAAATATCATAAAGAAAAGCATAAGAGTAGTGAAACGAATGGATGAATTCAAGACAAACATATGCAATGCATTAATGAAAACAGAGTTTAACATCAACAAATAATTGTTTGACAGCAAAAGAAATTACAACTTTGAAAAATTCAAAAAGAAGCAAAAGTCTTCCAGTTCAAGTTTCGTCACTTCGAGCGGAGAACCCTTTAACGGAAGATCTTCATCTCGCCGTCTGGCATGAATTCCAGCACCCCAATGTCAATCAGATCTTGAATCTTGTTCTTCAAGGCCCAACAGTCGTTGGTACTGTGCCCCGGGCTGCAGGAGTGGTAAACACAGAATTCGTCGGGATTAAAGCGAGGAGAGGAGATATTGAGCTTCTGAGGAGGGTCCTTTACGGTGAGCAAATTGACCTCCAACAGGCGTTTCAGTATGAAGAATGATGGTATTTCAGTCTCCGTAAACTGTCTTCCCGTCTTTTCTTGTTTACGCCGATTGCCCCGCTGACGCTGGCGAGGTTGTTGATGGGCTTGCGACCCTGAAGCTAGCAGAGGAGCTTTCCCCTTGTCCTCTTGAGTGGATGGAGGCTGAGCGGTGACTTGCTCTTCGACCTCAGATGTTTGCCCCAGTTGGTTGTTTGGAAGCAGTTGGCGGACAAGAACTCGGAGTTCCTCTTGTCTTTGGGATAAATCTTGGATGAGAGCCATCTGGCCCACCAACTGTCCCATCATTTGAGTCCTCAGTGTTGTCAGATCAAACTGCAGCTCCGCAATCTGATCACTTCTGGCATTGTTGGAATCCCCTAAGCCTTTGGTGAGGAGAGCTTTCATCTCTTCTTGCCCCAGAGACAAGTTCATGAACATCTCCTGCAGCTGAGCAGTCTGGTCTTGGATGTCTTTGACAGACCGTTCTAGAGCCATCTCTTGCTGAAATAAACAGCAGGAGAGTAAGGAAACCTGAAAAAGGAAAGATTGTCAAAATGAAATGCATGATATGTGGATGCATGCTTTCAAGGATCTCTTGGGGTAAACACAAGAAAATGTTAGAGGTTGAACTCTGTTCTTGGATTGGAGATCTCCGCATCGGTGGACGTCCTTCCACGAGAATCAAGCTCGCCATGTCGAGTGGGTCATAGCCACTGATTCAAGTTGTTGTTCTTGATCTTTGATTGGAGAGCTTTGTATTGGCGGATGTCTTTCCACGAGAATCAAGCTCACCATGTCGAGTGGGTCATAGCCACTGATTCAAGTTGTTGTTCTTGATCTTTGACTGGATTGGTTAAAGGAGGAACCTCTTGCCCCTTGATAGATGCTTGGTTCAACGTAATCCTGCATCAACAGAACCCTCGAGATCCTCGAAATGGTTATTGAAAATGCTAGAATGCTATGGTATGATGTCATGATGTTATGTACGTGTATGCACAAGCAAGTAAGTGTATATACAGGCAAACAATATTCACACAAAGCACACAAGGCCTTAGGTTTAGGCTTGCATGAGGTTCAGGTACTACCCTCTTTCAGTTTGTTGGTTAAAACCTGTCCTATCAAAAGTAACCGGGTTCTAGAGGATCTCATATCATTGGCTACCCTCAATCGGTCATAACTCCAGCATCGCAACCTTTTCTCGCGGCCGGAACCATCTCGAGAGTTTAGCCTCCATGAGTGTAGCATACTGCTACTGTTCTAATGGCCAAGTTGGTCAATTAGGGTTCTAAGGTCGGTTGGTGTTTAATGACTCCTTAGAAGACCTATATTCTCCCCGTTACAACACAAGGGATATAGGTACAGACTAAGATGCCACACCAACGTAGCCACTGCTTCACCCATGTCGGTCTACGCCGGAAAGGTCCCTCACAGATTATGCTACCTAAAAGGGTTTCCCCAGATCCGGGTTAGGATCTATAAAACTCCGATACAAAGCCCACAAATGTAAAGCAAACAAAGCAATCAATTGAAAGTAAAGGTGATCTAAACCCTAAGGTAACCCCACTTTTAAAAATCAGTTCCCCAGCAGAGTCGCCAGTTCTGCGATACGGTGGGAGAACTGACTTGAGGTTTTGCGTTTGTATTCGCAAATGTTGCGGTTAGCAAGAGTCGCCACCGACTTTTTATTTTATCCTAAGGAAAGGTTAAAAAGCACAGCAAAAACCTTTTGAGATGTTTTCTTGGGTTCGGGGAGTAGATTATAGAAAGGGAAGGTATTAGCACCCTTTCTATCCATGGTTATCCATGGGCTCTTAGTTACTTGCTTAGATCACTTGCCTTTTGTTTTCAATTGTTTTAAATGGTGCTTGAGTGTGTGGGTTTGAAAATGTTTTGAAAAGAGGCCAATGTGGTGGCAACCTTTGTAATGATCCATGTGGGGATGTATACAAATATGTATGTCTTTTGAAAAAGTTTTCATTTTTTGAAAGTTGTTTTGAAAGTGTAGTGAGGTGTGATTTTGAAATTAGGCAAGTGTTTTTGTTTTGCAAGTTGATTCAAGTAACTAAGAGGTTATCTACTCCTAAATTTCTCAAAAGATTATTGCTATACTTTAACCCTTTTAACAAGTTTGCACCACCATTGTATTTGGTGGGCAACCTTTGTGTTAGGATGTGAAAGGGACGGGCGCGGGTCATCATTTAGATCATAATTGCAACAACGTTAAATGTCTTTGAGCAATCTCTCTAAGGGACTTGATCATTTGTTTTTGTTTGTTTTTTGAAAAGTTTTATCGAGGGACTATGATCATTCAAAATTATTTGCTTTGCCCAAAGAAGTTTAACATGCAACATGGCCCATTTATTTGAAGGCAACAAGTGGAATACCCTAGGGGGTGCAAGTGTGATTGTGTATTGATTACATGTATTTGTCTTGTATTAGGTTATCTAGCGTCTGATTTTATGTACATACAAACCCTAGGTCTAACCATGGCATAATTGAAAACTGTAAATTGCGGAATGTAAATCTATGCTATTACAAAATAGTGTCCGGGAGTGGGGGTGTAAATGTACAAGGGGATGAGACTTATAGTACCCAATAATTTACAACCAAATCGAATGTCGCAATCAAATGAATATCAAATATAAATGTAAGATAAACATGTGTATAGGGCAATACGAATGTATTTGTGTGGGTGTACAAGTGTATATGTATGTGTAATTATTTACAAATGTGAAATGTGAAGTTGAATCGTATTAGGGTTTTGACCTAGATAAATGTTTTAATCTTGTATTTTTGATTTTTTTGTTAATTGTACAAAGAGAAAAGAAGTGTTTTGATTAAATGTTAAGTTTTAATTGGAAAGTATTTTAGTCCAAATGCTTGTGAGTTTAATATTAGAAAAATGTGTATTTAAACTGTTATGTACAAAAAGTGAATGTTAATTAAAAAAAGTGCAATTTTAATTATGTATGAAAATGTATAATATATACAAAAGGAAAAGTTTTAATTAGGAAATGTATTATGTATGAAAAAGAAAAGATACTATGTACGAATATGTATTTTAATTAAAAAAGGTATTTTCAATTTAATCATGTATATATAAAAAAAGAAAAGATAATATATACAAATGTATTTCAATATGTATTAAAAATGTTTTTTAAGTTAATTGCGTATAGAAGTATTTTGTTATTTTTATGTACAAATGTGTATTAATCTAAAGAAAATGTTTTATATGATATGTACAAAATTAATTTTTAATATAATATGTATGTACAAAATGTCTATCTAAAAAAATGTCTTAATTTTATGATAAAAAGTATTTTTAATTAAGATAAAAAAAAGGTAAACATTGTTTGTAAAAAAAGGATTAGTGTTTTATAAAAAAGAATAAGTATTGTTTATATATGAAAAAAAAGATTAGTTTTTAATGTTGTTAAAAAAAAGAAAGAGGAGAAGTATTTTTAATGGGCTTCAGGGGGGTGAAACGGGTCAGGCCCATATCAATTCTGAAAGGAATTTTAGGGTTAGGCGTTTTTGTTCAGAACGACAGTTAGGGTTCGTTTGGTGACGACGGCGCATTCGGTTCGTCTTCTCCGATTAGCAATTTCTGAGCGTTTTCTCCGGCCACCAGCGCTATTCAACGCCTTCCTTCCCTCCAAGGCATGAGCCTAGCGTCCTTGATTCAAGGTTTGATTACAACGCTTTATGTTTTGTGAACGATACGCATTTCTTTAATTCGAGTTCTTACTATTTTCTTTTCATTATGAGGTGAAGGAGAAGAGATAGAGGGCGAGGATTATACTACCTGATATTTGGAGGTGGAGGGAAGGTGGAGAAGTAGCGCTCAGGAGGCCGGAGCGGCGAAGGGAGATGCTTGCTACGCTTCTGATTTTTCCTGGTATCTTCGTTCTCGTTGCTTATGATTAAGGTTTTTGATGATGATACGTACTGAGAAACCCTAATTCACTTCTTTTTTTATCTTCTTCTTCCACTGTGTGTTGATTGTCTTTGAGCATGCGTATGTCTGAGTATTTGCTTGAGATTTACTTATCTTGAACGTTTTTCTTGAACAGCTGTTGCCTATGGAAATATTGTTTTCTTCTATGTCCCTGAGTTGCTTCTTTCTTTCTTCTTCTTGAGAGGCTATACGCTTGCTTGTATGCTTGATGCTATGTGACTTGATTTGGTTCCCCCCATGATGAACTTATAGTTCTGAGGGGCTCGTATTTGTTGCCTATATGCTTGAGTATGTTGTTGGATATGCCTTTCTGTTTGGCCTATGATGAAGTCCCCCTTCTGAGGCCTAAGGTGAGTTTGGGAGATTTGGATCTGTTTGAGAGATTATGCGTTTGATAAATTGTGAGGCCTGCTTGGGTTAGGCCTATGATGAACGTTTTACTGAGGCCTAGAGGGTTGGTGTTGGTCCAGGAAGGTTCATACTTCAGGTTTGATGCTATGCCTTGGTAATGGTTCACTGATGCAACTTTTTATGGTGAGGCTTTTTGATATCTTTTCTATTGAACTGTGTGTTTGGTGATTTATTGACAGGCATGGTAAGGTTTTGATTTTGTTTATCAGGTTTGTGTGTTTAGCATGAAGGTTGAGTTCTGAGATGTGTTATGTTCAGTATGTTTTTTGTTTTAGAATGTGTCTTTTGAAGGTTGAGGCAGGATTGTGGGATATTGTAAGGATGATGCAGGTTCTGATTAAGCTTGGCTTAACTCAGTTTTTGGTTAGGTCATGCTCCAGTGTGGATCTTAGGCAGGTTCTTTTTGCAAGGTTATGGTGTTTTTATGAGGTTCTCTTGGTTGGGCAGGGTATTGGTGTTATGACAGATGCTGGTTTTTGCTCTGAGTTCTCAGATGTGTTGTGGTGTTAAAGCTGGTGCAGTAGGTTTTTGTATATTTCTTCTATTCTCACCCTCTTCACTTCTGAACTGCTTCTGTCTCCCTTCTGTCCTCTGCTGGACTGGTTTAGATTTGCATAATCTTTTTTCCTCTCTATTCTGAACTGAGTTTTTTGATTATCTCTTTTTGTCTTTCTTTTTCTACTGTCTATCTCTGCTGCTGAACTGCTATTGAACTATGCCTAAATCCCTGCTGCTGAACTGTCTTTATCTCCCTTTTCTCTCTCTTAAAGTACAGTTTAAGATTTTTATATGATTTTTATTTGTACTGTTCTGAAGGGGCTAACTATGGGAAATGATGAATTAAGATGTTTGTTGCTTGCATAACACATTTTGCATCTCCTTTATCTCTCTTTTGACAGTTTGGATCTGACTTTGCATTTTGATATCTTTTTCTCAAATCTTCTTTGACAGCTTTTGAGTACTTGTGACAGCAAATGCACTTTTGAAATCTTTCTTTGAGTAAACTTTGGGCATTTTGACAGTAGCCTTTGCTTTTGGATAGAAAGTTTGGATTTGAACTTTTCAGTTTGGATTGGATTTTGAATCTTGAATTTCTATGCAGCTTGAAATTTGTAACTTATGCATTTTTGACATTTGCATTTCATGAAATAAAATAATCTTCCCTCTCTGTGAACCGGGAGAAATCCCGTGATTTGCAGAGAGGGCAACTGATCCCAGTCAGTGGCCCCTAATGATGAGCAACTTTTACTGTCTTTTAATTAAATGCTTTCTGACTTTTCTTGTTTCTTTTTGCAGATGAAAAAAAGAATACCGGAGCGGAGTGAAGAACGAAGAATATTTAGAAAATAGGATAGTTTTTCATTCTATGTAATATTTAAATTAAATGTAAATTATTGTTTGTAACAACAATTTGTACAAATAATTCGAATATCAATAAAAATCAAATTATCCAATTGGTTCTAACTTTCTTTATTGCTTATTTATTTATTTAAAATTCTTAGAATTAAAACAATTGAAAAATTAATTCAATTATTTAATTTTTAGAATAATAACTAAAATAAAACAACATTGATCCAATAAACCTGTCTTATCCCACATCCAAAGCAAAGCAACAATTAACCCAGATAGACTGATCAAACACATGAACACTGTGAATCCAATACTGCATCTTGTATATGACTGGCCCAATCAAAACGTACTGAATTCAAAACCACTGTCTCTTTTGCTGATTAAACCAAGATAACGCGAATTTTAATCCGAATCTTGAAATAAACCGCAAAGTGCTGTGGAATTCAAATTCTTCTGAGAATATGCCCATAAAACCCTAATTCCCGATTAAATGCCAAATCACGCTCGCTTGATCAAAATTGAACCAAAAATCAATCAAACCCTAAGCCCACTGTATGAAACAATTCAGAGCTCTGAAAATCAGTAAAAGCCCTAGTTTTGCTTGACTGTCAAGAAAAGTCCGTTTGTCCGATTCTTGAGCCAATTTGAAAAGTCAGGAAATGTTTGAAGCTGAGATTTCTTGTGGGAAAGCGCGAGGGCAAATTTTGGGGTACAACACCTTCCAACTCTACTATTGCCCCAATGTCTTTGAGTACCCCTTGTCGTTGACAGAAGTTGATTAGATTGATCTTAGACCGTTTGAACTCTGAACTCAGTGATAAAGTTGACAGTGGTGATTCCATGGGACACAGTCATACACTTTCAATCCTTAACTTTTGCCTGGACCGCCCTTTCGGGTTTTCAGCCCACCAGGATACCAATTTTTGCCCAAGTCGCCCTTTTGGGTTTTCAACTTGACAGGTGTACAATTTTTTTTATATATATCCCTAACTTTTTCCTAAACCTTTTGGTTTGTCAGGATGCCCTTATTTTTCCTAGATGCGTCAACCTAGAGGGTCCTTTATGTGTAGTATTTTTTTAACTATGTTCGCGTTTATAAGATGTGGGAAGTCTTCACCATCCATGGTAGTCAGCATCATGGCACCGCCAGAGAAAACTCTCTTGACAACAAATGGCCTTTCGTAGGTGGGAGTCCATTTGCCTCTGGGGTCGCCTTGTGGCATAATGATGCGCTTTATCACCAAGTCACCAGCTTGATATACTCGAGGCTTTATCTTTTTGTTGAAAGCCTTGATCATCCGTTTTTGGTACGTCTGACCATGAAAAACAACAGCCAGTCATTTTTCGTCGATCAAGTTCAGCTGATCTAATCTCGTTTGAATCCACTCGTCTTCGCCTAAGCCTACTTCATTCATAATCCTTAAAGAGAGAATCTGAACTTCCACTGGGAAAATAGCTTCCATGCCATAGACTAAGGAAAATGGAGTTGCCCCAGTTGATGTCCTAGCTGAAGTACGGTAGCCATGTAGAGGAAACGGTAACATCTCATGCCAATCCTTGTATGTTACTACCATCTTTTGCACAATCTTCTTAGTGTTTTTGTTGGCCGCTTCGACTGCGCCATTCATTTTAGGTCTATATGGAGAAGAATTGTGATGCTTGATCTTAAACTGAGTGCAAAGCTCAGTAATCATAGCATTGTTGAGGTTAGTCCCATTGTCGGTGATGATCCTTTCGGGGATACCATAGCAGAAAATGAGGTTGTGTTTGATGAATCTGGCTACCACATTCTTTGTAACTGAGGCAAACGAGGCGGCTTCGACCCATTTGGTGAAATAGTCGATAGCGACAAGAATGAATCGATGTCCATTGGAAGCGGTTGGCTTGATTTCTCCAATCATGTCAATGCCCCACATTGCAAATGGCCACGGATCGGTCATGACGTTCAGAGGGATAGGAGGCACACGGACCTTGTCAGCATAGATTTGGCATTTGTGACAAGTTCTAGAGTGTTGATGGCAATCAGTCTCCATTGTTGACCAATAGTAGCCAGCCCTCAAGATCTTCTTAGCCATCGTATGTACACTTGAGTGAGTGCCAAAGAGACCAACGTGTATATCTTCCATAATTTCCTCTGCCTCCTTGTTGTCCACACATCGGAGTAGAGTTGAATCATGGTTGCGCTTGTACAATATCCCGTTACTTAGGAAGAATTTGGATGAAAATTTTCGTAAGAACTTCCTGTCATTGATGGATGCTCCCTCTGGATACTATTTTGCTTCAAGGTATCTCATCACCTCATGGTACCATGGCTTTTCCGCGTCAGTGTCAAGTTCACATTAATGTGCAGGTTCATAGAATCTCTCAATTGTAATCATGGGGGCTTCGTTGTCCCATCTGACCTTGAACATTGAAGACATGGTTGCCAAAGTGTCAGCCAACTGATTTTCTCCCCTAGGGAAGTGCTCAAAGGTGATCTCTTCGAAGTAGGGAATTAGGGATAGCACAAGTTCCTTGTAAGGGATGAGATTAGGGTGCTTAGTGTCCCAATCTCCTTTTACTTGGCTGATCACTAGAGCGGAATCCCCAAACACATTCAAATGCTTGATCCTTAAATCAATGGCAGCTTTGAGACCCAAAATGCACGCTTCGTATTCAGCCATATTGTTCGTGCAATCAAAGCATAGTCTGGCAGTGAAAGGAGTATGGCAACCTTCGGGAGAGATGATTACAACATCAATTCTATTACCCAAGGCTTTGGAGGCCCCATCGAAGACCATAGTCCATCGGGATCTTTGTTCAGGTCCGTCATACGGTCCAGATTTCGCACAGTCGGTCACCAGCATGATGTTCTCATCCAAGAAGTCGAAGTTCATAGGATGATAACCATCCACAGCTTGATGGGCGAAATGATCTTCTAGTATGCTTCCTTTGATGGCCTTTTGAGTCGTGTATTAAATGTCGTACTCAGTCAAAATCATTTGCCATCTGGCTATCCGTCTGGAAAGGGCAGGTTTCTCGAAGATGTACTTGATCGGGTCCATTTTAGAAATCAACAGAGTGGTATGAGTCAACATATACTGTCTTAGCCGGCGAGCAGCCCATGCTAGAGCACAAAAAGTTTTCTCAAGCAGTGAATATCTAGTTTCACAGTCAGTAAAATTTTTTCTCAAGTAATAAATAGCATGCTCTTTTCAGCCAGACTTGTCATGTTGGCCCAAAACACACCCCATAGAGTTCTCTAGTACTGTTAAGTACATGATCAAGGGTCTTCCTTCAACTGGAGGCATGAGAATATGAGGTTCTTGTAGATATTCTTTGATTTTGTCGAAGGCAGCTTGGCATTCATCATTCCATCTGACTACCTGATCTTTCTTCAAGAGTTTGAAGATTGGCTCACAAGTAGTAGTCAAGTGAGATATGAAGCGGGCGATGTAATTGAGACAACCCAAGAATCATCTGACTTCTTTTTCAGAATTAGGGACTGGCATTTCTTGGATGGCCTTTACCTTGGCAGGATCAACTTCAATGCCTTTATTGCTGATAACAAAACCTAGAAGCTTTCCAGATCGTACTCCAAACGTGCACAAGTTGGTGTTTAACCTCAGCTTGTATTTTTCAGCCTTTCGAATAGTTTGTACAGGTGATCGAGATGTTCTTCTTCAGTTTTTGATATGGAAATCACATCATCCACATATACCTCTATCTCATGATGAATCATGTCATGAAATAAAGCTACCATAGCCTTTTGATATGTTGCCCCTGCATTCTTCAGTCCGAACGACATGACCTTGTAGCAAAAGGTGCCCCATTGCATGACGAAAGTGGTTTTCTCCATGTCTTCAAGAGCCATCCTTATTTTATTATAACCTGAGAAGCTATACATGAATGAGAAGACTTTATGCTGAGCAGTATTATCGACCAAGACATCAATGTGTGGTAGAGGGAAATCATCCTTGGGACTTTCCCTATTCAGATCCCTATAGTCTACGCACATGCGAACATTTCCGTCTTTCTTCGGAACTGGCACCACATTGGCAACCCATTGGGGATAGGATGTCACAGCTAGGAACCATGCATCAAATTTTTTCATCACTTCAGCTTTAATCTTTTCAGACATGTCAGGCCTCATGCGACGAACCTTTTGTTTGACAGGAGGACATTCTTCCTTTGTCGGCAGACGATGAACTACGATGTCGATATCCAACCCAGGCATATCTTCATAAGACCAAGAAAATACTTTCACATAATCATGAAACATCTGAACCAACCTGCTCTTGACACTTCTTTCCAAGTTAACGTCGATCTTGATTTCCTTCTTATCTGACTCAGTACCCAGATTGATGACTTCAATTGACTCTTCGTGCAGTTGAATAGCTTTTTCCTCTTGTAATAGAAGTCTGGCTAGTTCTCCCGATATTTCACAATCTTCCTCGCCTTCGTCTTCGGCTTGGTTGATTGGACATTCAAAGTCATATTCGGCAATAGTAGAGTCATTAGCAATCATATCCAGAGTGGATGAGGACCTACAAGAGTGTGTGTGTGTGTGTGTGTGTGTGTGTGTGTGTGTGTGTGCATGTAAGATACATGGCTATTTTGAAAAATGTATTTGAAAGAAAAGAAAGACAATGAGCATAAATATTTGAATGAAAAAGATTCTAATGTACTGAATGATCATATGATTAGATGAACATAAATAAAACCCTTGACAAATGGACCAAAGTTCCCCGGGCCAGGCACATAGCTTAAAAGTCATTGTTAAATATTACAGACAAACTGTTCTTGAATTAAAAGAAAAGAAATAACAAGTAGATTACTCCTCAATGAAGGAGATGAGCACAAAGTCCTTTGCATGCCAATTCTTCAGCTCCGTTGTAGTTGTATTCACCCAATCTTCAAATGCAGCTTCTTCATCCGAATCACCCACAGCGTTGCCTTCATGGCTTCCAATGCGGAGAGGTGTCTTTCCAGCACGAGCACGCCTCACTTCCTTCTGAGCCTTGACAGTGAAGCCCAAACCAGACTTGTCTGCTTTAAATGGGATATCAAGGAGTTTCCCCCAAGTATCATAATTTTCTTCTTCAATTATCGCACGAGCATCATTGAAACCATCTTTGACACGACTTTAACAGCTTCAGATTCATCAGAAGAACATTTGGTAGCAGCAATCATTGGTGGCCCGACTTCAAAGGCTTGACACGGGGTCTCAATGAATTCTCCATCCATCTCTACGTACTTGAAAGAGTTGAGGTGGCTTACCATAAACTCTTCCTCTCCACAGACGGTGACAATTCTTCCCTTGATCGGATATTTGAGTTTCTGATGAAGAGTTGAGGTTACTGCCCCAGCTTTATGAATCCATGGGCGACCCAACAAACAAGAATAGGCAGGACGGATATCCATAATGTAGAAGGTGGAGTTGAAAACTTGTAAGCCCTCCTTGATTGGAAGATCTACCTCCCCATGAACTATCCTCTTTGATCCATTGAAGGCCCTTACAATGATAGCACTTGGCTTTAAGACTAAACCTTCACAGTCTAGACAGTCTAACGCCCCCTTGGGTAATACATTCATAGAAGAACCAGTGTCGACTAGAACATGTGCTAGGGTGGTCCCCTTGCACTCGACTGAAACATGTAGAGCTTTATTGTGATTCTTCCCAAGCGGTGTTAGGTCAGCATCTGAAAATTCCAAGCCATTATCAGCTGTCATACTTGCCACGCAATTCCCAAATTGGTCTGTTGTGGTCTCATGGGGGACATGAGCCTTTTTCAGGAATTTGATTAAAGTCCGAGCATGGGCATCAGAACAGAATAGAAATGACAACATAGAAATCTTAGAAAGGGTTTTCCCCAACTGTTCCACAATCTTGAAGTCGCTTATTTTTATTATCTTCAAGATCTCGTCCATCTCACGAGCGGAGGGTTCTCCATCATCAACGTCCTTGGCCGATATTTTTGTCACGACCGACTCAACAAACTTATCCTTCCCTCTTATATTAGTACTTGGCTTAGCAGCAGTGATGCGGATGGGTGTCTTTGTAACAATTGCTGGTGAGATATTGGGTGAAAATATTCTCCTAGTTCTGGTTACTTTGCTTGAGCCAGTTATGTTACTAACATCATCATCTTTTTCTTCTTCGATCCAAACGTCTTGTTTAATCCCGTGATAGAACACCTCAGTGCCATAGTTCCATGGCACTTCCTTGTTTAAAGAATAGGGAATTGGTTCGGGATTAGTAATTATTAAGGGAGCAACATTGGGCTCATTTGAAATCCTAATAGGACCTTTGGAGGAGATCCTAAGAGGCTTGTTTGAGATGGTGATAATGGAGAGATCTTCACATTTGTAGTCAAACTTTTGGCAAGTGGGGTCTTCTCAAATAGAATTTCGTGGCTATCCATCAGGTGTTGAACGCCTTTCTTCAGCCCTTCGCATCCATTGAGTTGTCTTTACAGCATACACAGTCTTTGACACAGCCAGGGAAGATCCCAACTTTCAACAGATTCTTTTTGATGATATTTAGTGGAGAAGTCAATTCTTCAACAGAGGCAACAAAAATTGTATCTTCAACAGCATTAACACCCTTGTCGTGCTTCGGCATAGGTGCGGTGATTACATTCAGAGTCGGAGGAGGATCAAAATTAATAGTTTTGTTATCGATCAAATCCTGAATTTTATTCTTCAAGGCCCAACACTGGTCAGTCTCGTGCTCGGGGCTACTTGAGTGGTAAGCACATTTAGCGTTCGGATTATACTTTGGTGAAGAGGTATCAGGGTTGGCAGGAGGATCGCGTAATGCCACTAAATTAGCCTTGAGAGAATGTTGTAAGGCTTGAGATAATGACATGCCTAACCTCGTAAATTGTCTTCTCAGAGTTTCAAAACATTGATGATTCAGACAGAATTGATAGACAGATGATCATTCTTCTTGGTACGGGCCCTTGCCCCGTACACAACATTCATTTCTTTCTTTGCAGCAAAAGGTTTCTTGATAGGATTGGAAGTGGAGGCAGATGCCACGGAGATCTTCCCACTTTTGATGCCGCTTTCAACTCTTTCACCGGTTAAGATTAATTCGATGAAACTAGAAGAAGAGCAGCCAACTAACAGATTAAAGAAGGGACCAGATAAAGTGCCCATGAACATGTCAATGTGCTCCCTATCAGTCAGGGGTGGTTAAACCCTACTAGAAATGTCCCTCTACTTTTGTTCATATTCTTTAAATCCTTCATTCTTCCCCATAGTCATATCTTGCAACTGAACCCTCGTTGGAGCCAAGTCGGCGTTATAATGATACTGATTGTAGAATGCGGTAGCTAAATCTTCCCAGGTATTGATACGGGAACCATCTAACTGATAAAACCATTCAAGTTGCGCTCCGGCCAAGCTCTCTTAGAAAAAGTGAACCCAGGGCTTCTTATTAGCAGTGTGCGGCTGTATCTTGCGCACATAAGATTTCAAGTGGAATTTTGGACAAGAAACTCCATCGTACTTTGCAAAGACTGATATTTTGAATTTGTGGGGAATGACAACCCCAAAGATCAAACCCAAATCATCGAAATCTAAATCGGGGACGGCTTGGATTTCAACAACTTTCAATTTGTCTTCTAACTGCTTATACTTGACATCAGCGGGTGGATACTGCTCGTCAAAGTAATCATCATCAGACGCTTGATCATTAACACAATCATCCTGGGTACTCTTAACCTCACCAATACGATTCTCGTCTTCTTCAGATGAGTCTTCCCATACCGGGATCTGACGGATTGTCTCCTTGAACCTTCTACCCATGTTGAGTAGAGCTTTCTTCTTGGGCTTCTTCTTAACTGCCAACAATGCCATCATGTCTTGCTGCCCCTTGGCTAGGGCTAGTAGAGTCTCTTGGAATTGAGAATTTTGTGCTTGAAGATCCTTCACAGTTTTCTCTAGATCCATCTTGCTGAAATAAACAGCAGAAAGATAAGAAAACCTGTTATGTGAAAACCTGTCATGTTATGATGCATGGAAGATGTATATGCAAATGATTTCAAGGATTTATTGAAATTTAAATTTGTATAGACAAAAGAGTGAACAAACTTCGAATTTCATTAATTAGTTTGAAAATATTACAACATGCCTCTTGGGCTTACAAATTAAATCTCTAAGATAAAAAGACTGAACGCATCCTCTTCGGCGTAAGGTAGACGTTCACACTTTTCTCTTCTTGTAGCTACTTCGTAAGCTCCAAGACCCTCTTCTCACTGGCGTAGAATTCAGCTTCGAAAGTATATCGTTCTTCCTTCAGCTGAATCCAACCATTTTGCAAGTCTTCAAGAGAAGTAGGCATGTCTGGATGGAGGGAAGTGTATGGGACATCTCCTTCGATCACAGGTTCCATGATGACCGGTAAGATGGAAGGATAAGGCATCACAAGTTTCTGAGCACAAGCTCGTACCCACTTAAGGTAAGGCTCGAGGGGAATGGAATTCTTGTGTCCTAGCGTCTTACTGTCCATTTTGCTTACCATCCTCCAAGCTCGAATGAACCTTTGGTGGTAGCTTTGATTGTCGCTCTCGTAGTCGAATACCACTCCTTGGATAAGCATCTCATGTGGACCATCCCTTCGGGTGTAACCAAATTGTCGTAAGGCTAAGCAGGGGTTATAAGTGACACCTCCTCTAATGCCAAGCAAGGGGACATTAGGGAATTCTCCACAACGATCGACGATAGTAACATTCTCCAAGGATCGAGAACACCAATGAACATCTAAATGTCTGAGCGTCATCAACCTATAGGACCACCTTAAACCTTTCTCATTCTTTAACATAGATCGGGGAAGATGCGAAATAAATCATCTTGCCAAGAGAGGAGTGCAACACATAAGGATACCTCTCTTCCTCATAATGCGAGAGTGAAAGGAATGTAGGATATCTCCCAACAGAGTAGGCACCGGGTTACGAGATATGAAGATTTTGACAGTGTTTACATCTATGAGTTGGTCACGATTTGGAAACAAAACCATCCTATAAATGAGAAGGGCCACAATTTCTTCAAAAGCTTGCAAGTCCAAGGAATTCCAAGATACATGATCAATGGTCTTCCTTCAACAGGAGGGAGAAATATAGGAGGTTCAAGCAGATACTCTTTAATAATTTCAATTGTCTTTTGGCAATCATCAGTCCACACACAACCCTAATCTTTCTTTAACAACTTAAAGATCGGCTCACATGTTGCAGTCATATGGGAAATAAATATGAAAATGTAATTCAAACGCCCAAGGAAGCCTCTAACTTGCTTTTCAGTTCTTAGCGCTGGCATTTCTTGAATTTCTTTGACTTTATCAGGGTCAACTTCAATCCCTTTTTGACTGACAATGAAACCTAACAATTTTCCTGATCAAACATCAAAGGTGTATTTATTTGGATTCAAGAAGAGACGATACTTTCTCAAACAATGAAACAATTTTAACAAATCTTCTACGTGCCCTTCTTTAGTATGGGACTTAGCAATCATATCATCAACATATACCTCAATTTCCTTGTGCATCAGATCATGGAATAGGATTGTCATAGCCCTCTGGTACGTTGCACCAGCGTTCTTCAGCCCGAAGAGCATCACTCTCTAACAGAATGTTCCCCAGGGTGTGATAAACGTTGTTTTTTCCATGTCCTCAGGAGCCATTTTGATTTGATTGTATCCGGAAAATCCATCTATGAACGAGAATACTTTGAATTTTGTTGTACTATCAACCAACATATCAATATGTGGCAATGGAAAATCATCTTTTGGACTAGCTTTGTTTAAATCTCTATATTCTATGCACATGCAAACTTTTCCGTATTTCTTTGATACTGGGACAATATTGGCAATCCACTGAGGGTACACTGATGTCACAAGAAAATCGACATTAATCTGCTTTAAAACATCTTCTTTAATTTTCAGTGCCATATCAGGGTGAGTTCTTCGCAATTTATGCTTTATTAGTGGGCATGTCTTGGCATGACCAAGCAAATATATTCATATACTCTTTCAACAATTCAATCAACCTGCTATTTACATCGGGATGCAACAATGCTCCAATCTTGACTTCCTTTGGATCTTCCTCTGAACCCAAATTGATCGTCTCCAATGACTCTTTATATGGTTGAATGACACTTTCCTCGCGCTCAAGCAACCGTGAAACCTCTTTTGGAATTTCATCATATTCTTCTTCTTCTTCTTCGGCCACATACGCAGGAAATTAAAAGTTGGGAGAGGGTGCAGGGTCATTGTATTCAACAGGTTTTTTAATTAATATACACATATGATTTATGATTGCTTTTAGAAACTGACACACATAGCAAGTGATTATGCAGATTCAATTACATTTATTATTTATTTAAAAGTATTTTTCTTATTACCATTTTTCTATAAAAAAAAGCAGAGAATAAAGACATAATTTGGGAATTAAATACAACATTTATTATTGATTTTAAAGATCAAAGCAACAAATATGCCAATACAATGACTCATCATGGAGCTTGAATCTGACAGATCCAACACCTACAATCTTGCAAGCTTTGTTGCTTCCCAGCAATACAGATCCACCGTCTTGGTCACATAAGTCTTCCAATAACTCTTTGTTTGGAGTCATGTGCCAAGTGCACCCAGAATCCATAATCCACTCCGTCGACGGGTTGCTACTCGAAACCACAAGAACATCAGATGAGTCGAAATCATCTTGAACAATAGTTATGTTGCCAGTATCCTTTCCTCCATGATCTTTCATGCGTTCAGGACACACTTTTCTTGCACGACCTTCCTTCTTACACTGATATCATTGAATTCCATATGCTCGCCACTATAAGACTTCGAATAACTTTTACCCTTCTTTTTATCGAACTTATCATCCTTTCGTATGAATTTTCCTTTAACGGCCAAAGCTTCACCAAATATTGAAGGTTTATGCTCCTTTCATTCGTTCAAGTCCTTCGAATACAAGGCTGATTAAACTTCTTCAAAGTTTAGAGACTATCTTCCATACAAGAGAGTTTCTTTGAAGTGAGAATGTGTTCTAGTCAAAGCACACAACAACAACATCACTTAATCTTCTTCATTGATCTTCACATTAATATTTTTAAGATCAAGAATCACATTGTTGAACATATCCAACTGCTTAGCCATAATTTGTCTTCAATCATCTTGAATGGATACAAAGCTTGCTTCAGGTAGAGTCGATTTACCAGCGATTTAGTCATGTACAAAATTTCAAGTTTCACCCGTAACCCTGCCGCCGTCGTCTCCTTTGATATCTGTCAAAGAACCTTATCACCAAGGCTCAACAAGATTACGCTGTGGGCTTTCTCTACCATCGTCGTCTTCTCAGCTGCCGTTAACACATTGTTCATGGCTGCTTCTCCTTTCAACGCTTCCAAACAACTCTGATGAACTAGTAGGGCTTTCATCTTCAAACGCCACAAACCAAAATTCTTCACTCCGGTGAACTTTTCAATCTCATAATTTGTTGAAGGCATCTTCTCCACGCTCACCGCACCAATTTGTTGTGAATCGAATGCCTTAAAAACAAGGTATAAATTTATTTCTTAATGATCAAGAAACAATCAAAGATAGAAAAGATGGAAAAACAAGAAGAACACACGAAATTGGTTATTAACTATTATTCTTTACTTTCTCTTTAAACAAGATTACAAGTACACAAGAATAACAAATAACCCTCTCACCCTAAATTAAGATTTGTTGTATGTAATGATGAGAGACTAGTATGCTATTTATAATAAATCTAACATACTAAACTAATGGGCTTTATCACAAATACACATTACAAGATAACGTAGGGTACAAGCTAGCTTAAAACAATTGGATATAACAAACAGACTCAATTTGATGCTATCAGTCCTAGCATTCTTCGACCACTGCATGCTTGAACCTTCTTCGACTACTACATGCTTGAACCTTCTTCGACTATAACATACAATACTTCGACACCAGCATGTGAGCAACCTTCGAGTGCATGCTACAACTCTGTCGAACTGTCGAAAATAAGAAGCTATATTCGACCAACTAGAGTTTGATTCTAATATTTCTCAAATCTCTACCTTGGAACAAACTCTATAACGTCAAGTAACAAACTAGCTTTCTTCATGCAGCTTTATCAATTGCATACAGTGGAAAAACTTGCAACTTGACAATGTCTTGGTGATCATATCAGCAACATTGTAATCTGTCGGAACCTTTAGCACTTGGACTTCTCCACGCTCGATTATCCCTCTAACAAAATGCAGCCTCACATCAATATACTTAATTCGCTCATGATAAGCTGAATTCTTCGACAAATGTATTACACTTTGACTATTACATTTAACAATAATAACTCGACCTTGAAGTTTCATCAAAAAGTACAAGGTTATTACTAGGATTAAATATACATCTCTCACAAAATAATTTTTAACTACTCAAAACACAATTGAAAATGATACCAAGGTTTAGAAAGTCTCTGCAAAAATTGCCCTTCAATTCAAATTTGGAACTCTGACTCATTGCTATGAATTTAGAATTTATAATAGGGTTTGTTATTACGTAATTGTGTTATAATTTATCATGTATCCTATGTTACATAGATGAGTGATTAACAAATTGTGACATGATATTTACAAATAGCGAATTCATTGTTTCCATCGAGGATCACACCATGATCTATGTGATCGTACGATGATTAGAGAAGATTTGAATTTTTTTATTCTTTTCTACAATTCTTGTGTGTTATTCTGGCTACACTTTTGTCACTGTAACTTACACCGTGTAAAACACTATAGAATTGTCTAATTATAGCAAATTTTAGGTGAATTGAAACTTTCCACAATGTATTGAATCATGTTATAACCTGCTCTTATTCATGTAATGTTACTCATAAATATGGTTAAAAATTAAATAAAATGTTGCAAAAAAGTAGTATGATATGGTGCCATCACAATCACAAACTTTAATTATTATTTGTACTCATAGAACAAGCTTGTATGAAGAGAATCTACAATAAAATAAAAACTTATTTGACTAGTGATAACTTCCAAGTCTAATGCTTCTTAGTGAAACACTTCCATGATCATGCCCATATGGAACTTCCAATCATAAACATCAAGATGAATAAGTTCAAAAAATTATTTCCATCTTTAGTTTTACTCAATGTTTCTCTCTTTCTCACCAATTCACTCAAGTGAAAATCAGGATGATCACACAATCCACACACAACTTGTATTTCTCATAGACTTGAAAAGTTTATAAATGATTAATCAAGTCAAGACTATAGCACACATGTTTGAGATCTTCAAGGGTTGTAATATGGCTTGAATTAACATGGGATAATTTTGGGAATATTAGGCTAAATTATTTGGAGTTAAGCATGATGTCCTTACAATTTCCCACGAATTGCTCAACCAGTGCTCTAGATATCAAATATTAGGAATTATACCAAATCTATGGAGAATTCTGAATCAAACTTGATGAACAAGATTCAATCAACCCGATAGAAATCCCGTGTTCTTCACTCTTCACTTGAGTGAATCAACTAACCTTGGTTTCAAGATGATTCTCGCTGCACAATGATAATGGAGAAAAAAGAAAATATAAAATTGGAGAAGAAATGTGAATTAGGGCTTCACAAAAAAATAGGGGAAGAAGAAGAAAAATTTCTGCAGAGCTTCTCGCTGCTCACAAACTGTGAATATTATTTGCAATGGCAAGAAGTAAGTACAACAATATGGGTTACTTCCTATTTATAGTAGAACTTGATTGCTCCCTAAGCTAAACTCCAAATACAAAAGTCTGAAATACCTAATTCTGTTAACTATAAAACTAGGCCTAAATCAAAATTCTGTCAAGGCAACTCTTTCGAGAATTCGATACACACGTTAGGATATTTTCGACACGATCTTATTTCCGTCGAGCAACATGCTTCGACACAAGGAATTACATTCTCAACAAGAATGTGATTTTATGTGCAATACTAGTACACTTGGTTTTGATTATGGAAAAGGGAATTAAAGCAAAATTATAAACATTGTCTAGCAAAGAAAAATGTGAAATATATCAAAAATCAAGAAAGTTTCAGGTGATATGTGCAAAGATAATCAAAAGGTAAAAGAAATTCAACAAAAAAAGGAATTTAATTACAAAAAACATGCTAGTGATGATTGCTTTGCCCATTTATTTATATTTTATAGGAACATATATAATATTAAGTGTGTAGCTCTCGAAATAATAAATTTGATTAGTCATTAATGAAGTAATTCTCCCTCAAATCGAGTATGACATGTATCTAATCAATTAAGGAATCATTCTAATCGACTATGGTTTAAATCCAACAAAGTCTTTTCTATTTTGTTATGTTATAATTGATTAGAGTCATAGTCTAATCGATTATAATATGGATCTAGTCCAAAATAATTTCGTTATATTTTTGTAGAGTTATTTTAGTGTTGAAAGGGAAAAACACTTAGTAAGAGTTGCTCTTGTGTAATTGTTGATTAATCTATTGTGTTTTAATTGTAAATCAATAGAGTGATTTTGTCTTGAAACTATGATTTTACTATAAAGTTTGTAAGAAAAATCTAGGATAAAAGATTGGTGTAAGAAGATTGTAGGCTAATCATGTGAAAAAAATAAGTGGAACTATCTCAAAGAAAAATCTTTGGAGACTAGAGTAGGTCATGTGGTTTAAGGACAAACTTCTATAATTTCTGGTTTTCATACCTCAAATTTGTCCTACTCCTTTATAAGGACCATTTGGCTTATTCATCTCGCATCCTTCATGTACATACTCCTCAGTAGGTCATTTAACATTGTATGCATCATTCATCTGTAAATGGTCATGGGATAAAGGTATTTCTTTTCAGAATCTACACATATAAAGATTGTTCAGTCGGACAGCATAATAAGGCAAAACTTTGGTTTTTCAAGGTCTAAATGTGTTCCATACATTTCGCAAGATATCAAATGAATAATAAATCAAGCTCTCATGCATTTCAGTACACTCTGAATTGCAGAGAAATCAGGTGTTTCGGTGAATTTGAGACGGTGTGAACCAGAAACAACATTTTTTGCTGATTTGAGCTTAGAAATTCGCAACTTTCAATAAGGATATTGTCTTGAAATGATTCTTTAGGAATTGGAACAATCTCAGTATTTTATTTATTTCATATGTTCAGATCGAAAGCCAATTTTACGTAGAAAGTCTCCAAAGAGTACGATTTCTCTGGAACAATATTTGAATTTAATGACTGGTTATCTGTTTCTAGAGTGTTCAGAAATTTGTAACTTTCACCCGGTTCAGTATTTTCGATTGACTCTTCGAGCATTCAGACCATCTTTATTTTCTTATCATTTCTCGTGTTCGGATTGAAGGCTAATTTTGTGAAGAAGATCTCCGAGAATTTTAATTCTTTGAAGACAGTGTACTTAATTTAATTGCTGGTCTGCCATTCGCGGGTAATCAAAAATTCATAACTTCTGATTAGAATACTATTTTTGAGTGGTACTTGAGGCGTTAAAACTGTCTTGATATCATCTTCAGTTTGTATGTTCGGCTCGGAAGTTGATTCGGTAAGGAAGATCTCCGAACGCACAAGTATTCTGAAGATGTACAGTGGAAATACGGTGAAAACAGTGTGCTAAACCGTTATTTTTGCGACGTTCAAAAATTCATAACTTCCTCTCAGTTCAACTTTTTTTAGTGGTTCTTTGGGCGAAAAATCCATCTTTATATCATCTTCATTCTGTATGTTCGGGTCGAGTACTGGTTCTTTGAGGAAGACCCCAAGAAATGCGAGTTACCAGAGAAATTTTTGTGCTGAACCAAATTTTTATTTCACCGTTTCTCGATATTGTAAAAATCATAACTTCTTTAATTTTTATCGTATCGAGACGATTCTTTTGGCATAATTTCACAAATGATGTTAGTTACAAGTTTTCTTCAGAGCTCAAGTTCGGATTCAGCTCCAAAGACATCGGTTCATGACTCACATCTCAAATTGATCAGTGAAAAATTATGCACTACTGAAAAAGATAGCGTTAGCGTCACATGTTCTCGCCACTCGAAAATTCATAACTTACTCTTTTTTTATCGTATCTACATTATATTTCAGCATGATGTCACAAATTTGGTCATCTACGATTTTGTTGATGGTCTCGCATCGAGATTTCGCACCGATTATTATTGAGTTCATGAATTATCCATGCGATTGCGTTTGCTGACACTGAAAATTCAGCTTTGTGAATAAATTGATTGGGCTTTCCCTTGGCCCAAACCAAGTCCCAATTGTCAAGACTATATATTGATTTTCCCTCTCTATTTTCAGAACATTCAATTCATTTGCTAAGTTTCACATTCAAAGCTCTCATAACTCTCTCTACTTTCTCTCTTAAAACTCAAGAAGAAGAAAAGTTCAAAAATCAATTTTCCCTCCAAGGCTCCATCTCTCTCCCATGTGCACACCTTCTTCTCTCCCGGTCCATCCGCCGCCGCCGCCTGCTTTGACCTCCGCCGACCCTTCCGACGTG
Source organism: Vicia faba (assembly GCA_948472305.1). NCBI lineage: Eukaryota > Viridiplantae > Streptophyta > Magnoliopsida > Fabales > Fabaceae > Vicia > Vicia faba. The sequence continues at coordinate 489,683,204 of OX451736.1, forward strand.
ATTCCGGCAATCTCGCCATCACTCCCTCCGCTCGCGCCTCTCGGTCTATACGTTGTCGCATGTAGTGCTCTCTTCTCCCGTGTTCGCATCTTCTTCTCCGATCTGATAACTACTCCTCTTCTCCTCTTCAATTTTTCGATTCGGTAATATCTCATTCTCTTGATTTAAGTGCTTTTACATAATTGGTTTTGTGCATAAGTGCTTTTTCTTGAGTTACTTGATTTCATGAGTTTAATCTTGTTTAATCCTTGAAATCAATTGTTAATTGAATTGTTGATGTTGAATGAATCCAGAAATAGTTAATTGAGTGATAATTTTAATGTCGAATTATGTCGGTTTATGTTTATTGAATAGTTGTGATGAGAATTAAGCTCGATTTCATGAGCTAATGCAATTTTATATAGTTTTGTCGATAAATTTAATATGTTGACATTAAAAATATTTTGATTCGATAAATTTGCATTAACTTTTGAACGTCAATTTGTGTGTGGAATTGAAGCATTTGATGTGATTTGATAGTTTGTAACTCGTTTACAATTTTTAAGCGGCAATAATTGAACCGAAAAGTGTATTTTTGTGTCCGTTTATAACATTTGAAATCAATTTTGAGTAACTTTGGTTCAAGTGCACATTGTTGTCCGAAGTTGTAAGTAAGTTGGAAATCGTGTTTTAAATACTGTTTGAGGTTCACTTGAGTTGCTTGCGCGTTGTATGGATGGATTATGTTGAATTTTACCGTTTCCGACATATTTTTTGGGTTGATTTCCTAACATGTTGCAAGGTTGTCTGATGTTGGTAAGTGGTGGGAAACACACAATTTAATTGTTGATGAATACTCATGGAAGCTTGTCTTGGTAATTGATGAGTATCAATATTATTTTGGTTGATTTCAGAAGTAATTTTTTGTGCGTTTTTTAAATAGAAACATGCATGTCTAGAATTTATGTTCATGCATATATGTCATTTCATTTTTCGTTTAATACTTTCTTACATATAATTGATCATTTCGTGAATATTTATAATGAGTTTTCTTGTTTTGGATGTGAATTTCCGTTAATTTCATGTATGTATATAATTTTGTCTGGTTTTTCTTCTAACATGTACGTTTAGTTTTAATATTCACATGATGCATGCTTGTGCCTTGGTCGATTATTGGACATTGTTGTTGTGTTGGCTCGATTTTTGTGTGTTTTTCGAGTTAATTATTAAGATGACAGAGATGCTGCCCCGATTTTGTAAAGTGTGCTCGAAATATGTTCTGGACTGACCCGACAGCTAGAGTGGGCTCAAACTGACCTTTTATTCGGCTCGACCCATACGATCGTGGCCCGGGTGTCCCCGTCTTCTGCCGGGCACCATCATTCGTTTTCCCTTCTAGACTAGCACTGACCTACGACATTCGGGGAGCGCCTCTCAGTCTGCCCGACTCCAAGTCGGTCAGACAACCAGGAACCGACCAGACGGATGCCCATAACCTACCTCCTCCTTGGAACGAACGACTAGTTACGGGCACGCCTGCCCGGTTTGACCAAATCTTGGCAGTTACCTATTTTTCTGGACCCGCATATCTAGGCCCAAAAATAAGAACCAATGGCCAAGCGTTGATGGTATTATATATACCCTCACACGTGTGAGGGCCAAGTATCGAATATCCACTATTCATCACTAAAACCCTAATACTTTTCTTGTGTCTATTTTTCTCCCACACTTACTTGATCGTCAAAGTGCCTTACAGGTACAACCCCTTTTTTTCTCCTTGACTTTCCAGCCCGACAGAAGATCATCATCTGGCCACCTTGCAAGTTCTAATCAACCGATAAGATCAAAATACATTTTAATTGTTGGTTTATGCATCATTGCACTTATATTGGTATTTTTTACACATTTATATTGAGTTGTATTAATTTTGGACCAACATTTCGTGTGATTCATGTTATGATGCACATGCTGCCCCGTATTTGTTTTGTGCTTCTGTTACTTGTTTGATTTCACGTTATGCATGATAATATGCCATTTTGAGTTGCTATATCGATTTTTGAGTTACATTTTATATTCCTTATTACTTTCTAACTCTTATTGTGACATTGTGTAAGTTTTGGAAGGTAATTCATCGCGACGCATTTGTCCAGTTTTTACTATTTGCTTGGGTAGCATTGCTTGGTGCAGGACATTAGCTTGGAGCGTACATAGCTTGCGATTTATTTTCGCATTGTAATATTAGATGGTTGTATTGGATATTGTATCTGATTTGGTTTGTTTCTTGATGCTAGCTCGCTTAAATTATTCCGGGTTTCTTGGCTTGTACCTGCTATATAATAGACTCTTATCCGTTTGGTATATTTCTGGGTTTTTTCCTGCATTTGTTCACCACTTTTCTGATGCCATGATAAGTAGGAATAGAGATGCATGATTATTTACCACTTTTCTATTTCCATGAGAAGTAGTACTAGAGATGCATGTTTTGGGAGTCCTTGGGTTAGGCGGGCAGTGCTGTTTTAAAAAACATGTAGCAGGAAATTCCTACTTGTGCTTGTTTTTTTACCATTATGTGTGTTTACATTTGTGCCAAAGACCTCAAAGAAGGCGTCTCATTGCCATTCCACATTGATAAGTCCTCAAAGAAGGCAAGTGGAAAAGGGTCTGCAATCGACCCCCACAATTTCTAGTCCACGGGTCATTCATAGCTCGCGTCATACGTCGATGCTATGAATCGTGCTATTCTTGATTGAGTCAGTCAAGTGGAGAAGGGTTCGCAATCAACCCCCATGCTTTGTCAGTAGCTCGTGTTCTGTGCATGTTGATACTCTAATGTGAGATCATTATTGTCTTCTATCTCATACCTCGATAAAATGATATCTTGGTTAGGGTTTTAGTCGCCTATGATGATTCACTCTTGTTATTCTCTCACCAAGATAACATGATATCTTGGTTAAGAGTTGACACCCCTTATTCTTGATTCACTTTTATCCTACATTGATAACTCGATATCATGGTTAGGTGCCCCTTATCCCTTGTCCTACCTCGATGATACAATATCGTGGTTAGGCGTTATCCCCCTCCCTTTCCTTCCTTGGTAACATGGTACCTCGGTTAGGTGTGTGTTACTTGAGTGAGTGAATACTCCTTAAGTTTTGTGTGTTTAATTTCCATTACACGTTTATACGCTCTCATAGGCTTACTTTGCTAGTCTCCCTTAGACCTTTCTCTTTTTCTTTTACATTGCATTAAAACTAAAACTTTTTTTTTCTCTTTCAACTTCAAAACACACTAATAATACAAAAACCCTTTTTCAAGGTAAAAAACACCAACCAATTCAAACTTCATTTTTCCGCTTGGATTTTCTTTTAAAACTTTTTTCAAGGTAAAAAATATACATTAAATTGAAACATGTGAGCTGAGCTATGCCGCTCTGATTCCTCGAAAGGGATATGTAGGCATTAGATTGTAGGGCCTAGGTGAGCAAAAATTTGTAAATATTCCTTCTTTTCCCCGTGTTTTCTTTCACATTCATTCCCTCTTAGCATTAAGCTTTAGACATAGATTTTTACACACCCTTAGATTAGAGCAAACTTAAGTGAATTCTGTGGAGTACCACAGACGCGTGGGGTGCTAGTACATTCCCCTTGCATAACCGACTTCCTTACCATTTCTTTTGGTTGCAAACCATCTTATCCATTCCTTTTGGGTTCTCTCGATATCTTTCCTCACTTATGGATAAATAGAGTTCGGTGGTGACTCTGTGATTTTTTCACGGCGCGACTGCTGGCGACTCTACTGGGGAACTGGTTGACTAGTTACTAGTCATTCCTATGCAAGTCAGTCTTAGCTTTTGTTTGTTCTCTTGTCTTTGGGTGTTTTGTGTGTAATTGATTTATTTCTACTTTATTTACATGCTTTCATGCATATGTTTGCATAAAATTTTATCGTTTTCCATATACTATGTTGTTGTGCTGTATTCTGCGATTCCATGATGGGTGGGTGTTACTATTGAGGTAAAAGGCCCAGTACCCAGGATAGAATACACTATCTAGGAAACCTAGGAATAGAGTAGAACATGACGGCTATTGGACGAAGGTCCTACAAGCAAAAAGCCAGGCCCAACAACAGGGAGCCCAGCACCTGTATCAAACAAAAAATGGAAGGAAAAACATGGAAAAAAAATCAAAAGGGTACCACTGGGGCTCGAACCCACGTCCCATAGGTAACAGGCGCACGCTTTAACCACTGGGGTGGTGATACATCTGTTAACTTAAACAAAACAATAAATATGTAACATAAATCTTGTCCTGAAGGTACTTCATCTTCAACCTCCATCCAAAGGATTTGTAACTTATTCATTTCTCATCCATTCACAAAACTTCCAACATCAAACTTGTTAGAATTTTTCTCGCGATTCTGAATATGTAAATAACTTAAGCTAATTCTCAAAAATCAGCATGAATTTCTAACAGTACCAAATTCTGACGTAAATAACTTTAGAGGTTCAAACTCAAAATTCTCCCTACTCAAGAAACATAAATGAAATCTATGGACATGTATAGTTTCAGGGAAATGATGTCTACATTTTATCTTCACAAATGCAAGCCTAACAATGCCTAAATGAAAAGATAGAAGTTCAAGAAAAATACCTCAAAACTGGAAATCGTGAAATGAGTTTGAGCTTGATTCAAGGTGCTGCAATGATCAGGTTAGCTTCCTTGAGTCTCTAGGAAGCTAATGCAATGCTTAGCTTGAGTTGAGAGTGGCTGGAATGGCCTGGAGGAGTCAACTGCATCATCTGTGGATTGGGTTTTTCTGATTGTGTCCCTCAAATAGTCGAACATAAGTGAAGGAAGACACATCTTTTGCTGATCCATCAGATAATAGAGTATGTACTTCTGACGAGCATAAGAGAAATCAGGAGAGCTTGAAGATGGTCTGGGGTTGATACAACCCATAATGATTTTGTGCCAAACCCTGAGCTTATCATGCAAGTCCTTACTCGTGTGTTCAGACTTGTCATAAGAGTAATTTTTGAAGATGGATTTGTTGATAGTTTCCTTCAAAAACTTAGACTTACTATCTTCTCCATGAACTATTTTTCCTTCCATATGCTTCATCCCAAGAAGATCCGCTATAGACTTTTCAGTTATGATGATTCTTTGACCTAGCACATGAGAAACAATATGCAGGTTTTCATAGTCAGCTTGTTTCCAGAAATCCTACTCCAAAGCTTCTTATACAGGACCATGAAGCCTCATAAAATAGTGTTCCCAGCCTTGAGCATTTAATTCTTCCTTTAGGTCACAACCGTTGGAATACATATTGTTGAAATCAACCAGATATTCACGAAGCCCAAGAAACTTTTGTGGAGGAGTAATACAGGAAACATGAACATGCATCTTTATGTATGGGTTTCATCGATGATGGGTGGAAAGGATGAAACAATTACCATAGGAGTAGAAGATCTTGGTGGAACGGTTGAAGATGAAGACCTTGAGGCTGAAGTTGTAAGTGGTTCGACAAATGTTGCATCCACGAAACCTTTATCAAAGACAGAAATTTGGCACATGATATTGGGCTATGTCAGTGAAAAGGGTCTGGTCGAATTAGGGAAACAAAGTTTTCTTGGCAGAGACAAAGTCGAAAAGCTGAAATTTTATGAACCCTGTGTATTTGGAAAATCTCGTAGAGTGAAGTTCAACAAAGGCAAACAAAGAACACATGTATCCCTTAATTACATCCATGCTAATATTTGGGGGCCTGCAAGGTGTCCATCACTTTCAGGAGAAAATTATTTTCTATCCATAGTAGATGATTATTCCATAAAGTTATGGGTATTCATCCAGAAGACTAAGGATGAAACTTTTGATAATTTCAAAAGTTGGAAGACTTTGGTCGAAAATCAAACTGGAAAAAAGGTCAAGAGGTTGAGAATAGAAAATGGCCTTGAATTTCGCAATGTGGAATTCGACGGTGTTGTACCCCAAAATTTTCCCTCTCATTTATCAAATATTTTCTCACAAGATCTCCTTTGGTTCAAGACTGCACAATGTTTGATCAGCTCAAGACACCTCCTTAAGCACTGATGACTGAAATTAGGGTTTGATATTGCACAAGGATAATTGAACTTTTAATGCCACATATGATTTCATGGATCATTATGGACCCCCAATATTACTCATGTCAAGTTTCAAGCCTTGGATCATATTTTTGCTTAGTCAATTGACCAATTGACCTAAAAATCAATTGTATTGGGAAAAAAGTCAATTGTGGCCAATTTACAGTCAAACTTCATAATTTTTTATCCATATCAACATTATAAACTCATATGTATCATTTGATCAATTTTGGACCACAATTCCTCAAGAAATTTGATCAAATCATCAAAAGGGCAAAATGGTTAAAATTAGGGTTTTTACTGAAAAAGGCAATTCTTGATTTTTGACCTAGCAAATGGTTAATTGGTTTGAAGCATGATCTCAAGAGTTCAATTGCATCATTTTGACCTAATGGCATGACTCAAAACATTTCTCAATATCAATTGGATTGATAGTTGATTTTCAGTCAACTAATCAAAAGTCAATTGTATATTGAAAAGTCAAACTTTGACATTTTGGTCAAAATCAAGTGTCAAAGATCAAAATTCATCAAAACGTGTCAAAATATGAAAATTGTTCATCAAGAAATCAAAAAGTCAAGATTTCATTTTGAAAAGTCAAAGTTTTCAAACTTAGAAATTTTTCTAAGTGTTGAAAACTTCATATTTTTTCACAACTTTGAGCAAAATTTTCACCATGATGCAAGATGATTCACAAGAAACTTTCAACATGAAAGTTGTAGATCTCCATGAGATATGCAACATTGCTTTACACAACTTCTCCTAGAAATGATTGGATCTAAATTTATTAATCCATGAAGTCATGGTCATGAAACTAAACACTTAGTGAAAATTTTGCCCTAGTTTAGGCAGGATTTTGACCTAACTTCATGGCAATTTTTCACATAGTTCCAAGCGGAATTTTCAAAATTGATTCAAAGAGGGGTTGTAAAGCACATTACAAGCTTTCCAAAATGTCCAAGAAATCCTTAAGATCATTCTTGAGAAAGGAGAATCGAAGAGAGGAAGTTAGGATTTCAAACTGAAATTATAGGTCATTTTGTGATGAACAAGAATTCAAATCTCAAACCTATGCTACACAATCTTGCTTTGTAGGCCTCTAAACCTCAAGATTTCTCCCTAATCAGAAGATTACACTTGCTTTTGAGCTATTATCCATTTAATTTAAGCTTTATCGAAGATAATTTTCCATTTATGGAACAAGGTTACCATTTATACAAGATAATTTCCCAACTTGTTGTCTCTGTCCACACTCAAGATAAGTGATAAGAAGCAAGCATGTTTAAAGTGCCTAACCATTCTACATGCTTGTACTTTCTACATTGAAACTATATTTCTCACTTTTCTTCAAAATCAAGCCCTATAACTCAGAAATCCCTTGTGCAAAACATCTCCAACCTTTTGCTTATATATACACAAGTCGTTTGCAAGAAAATACACACACGCTCAAGCCCTGAACCCCTTAAAACACAAAACCACCAAAGACATCTCAAAACTTGCCATTTCTGAGTTTCGAATCGAATCTCTATATTTTCTCGTGCATTTATTGGCCTTTTACTTTCAAAAGCTCCTAAATAATGTATACAAACAATTCCAACACCTGCAACACGACTGTAACACCTCTATCACCATCTACCATTTTCAAAAAACAGCACCTTGCACTTTGACTTCTCTGGAACTCCTCAGCCACTTTCAGCTCAAGCCAAGCATCACATTAGCTTCCTGGGAACTTGAGGAAGCTAACCTAATCACTGGAACTCATTAAAAGCTGCTCAAACTCAAAACATTATACCCTCTTGCAAGGTGAGTTTTCTGGCTTTTGAACTCTTCATAAAAGCATCATTAATGGTTTATTTGTGAATAAGAAATGTAGATATAGTTGTCCTGAAGCTAACCATCTCCTTATATTTCATTATTGTTTCTTGAGTAGTTAGAATTTTGAATCTGAACCTCTGAAAATAATTAGGTCAGAATTTGGTACTTTCAAAAATTCTCATTCATCTTTGATTTTATAGTTTATGATATTTATATGGTTGGATTCGTATGGAAAAATGGAACAACTTTCATGTTTGCGTTTTCCATTTTTATTGAGAAATAGTGAAGTTACAGGTGGTCTAGCTGGGAGGTTGAAGATGAAGTATATTCAAGACTTGTTTTGTATTATATAGTTATCATTTCAGTTATATTAACGGATGTATAGCCACCCCAGTGGTAAGGCAGCGCGCTGGTAATCAAGAGGTCATAGGTTCGAACCTCAGCGCGCTGTCTTTTGCTTTTTTTTTTCATATTTCTTTATATTTTTTTATTCTTGCAGTTCCTGGGCCTCCAAATGACTGGGCCTAATTTTTTTGCTATTTCTGACCCCTGCCTTATTGTTTATACACGTGGCCCATTTATTTTTCTTTGTTATTGTATTTTCTTTCTTTTTTTAATTTTATTTTCATTTCATATTTTATTTATTATTAATATTATTATTATTATTATTTCCATTAATAAAAAATCCAAAAAATATTTATATTTTGTTATTTATATTTATTTAGTTTATTTTCTTCATAAAAACTAAAAGAACAAAAATTACATTTCCTTTAATAAATTAATTTACTTTTTTTAATACTTAGATAATTAGTCTTAATTATTATATTATATTATTTTTCTTGTAAATTAAAATCAATTTAGAATTTAGGACTTTTACTTACTAATTTAATTAAATTCAACAAAACCCTAAAAAAATTGTTTTCTTTAAATTAATTTATTTTACTAACTTGATCTTAATTTCCTTATTTTAAGTTAAACATTTTATTTTAATTAATTAGGTCAAAAAATCCTTTTCATGAAAACCAAACTAAAATCACATTTTTTTTTACATTTACATTCTTGCATTTTATTTATTCATTTTTGTATATTTATTCAAATTCAATATAGTTGTAATAGATAATTAGGGTTTTAATTTCTTGCAATTCCCCATTTGTAAATTTGTACACCCCTCCCCTAAATGATGTAATAGCTTAGTATTTTTATTTTCCCCAATTTAAATGCTTTATATACAAATGCTAGTAATTAGGGTTTGTATGGAAAGATTAAAACCAATGCTTAGAAAATCCTAATCGAAGACAAAACAATGCATGTAAATCAATATACTTGCACACCTACACCCTTAGGGTAAACCCACTTTGTTGCCTTACAAAAATGGCCATATTATGCATGTGAGGTATCTTAGCAAAAACAAGCAAAAAATACAAGATCATAGCCCCTCGATGATGCTATCCATGTTGCCTTCCAAAATGATCTTAGTCTCTAAAGAAAATGCTAAGATATCTTACAACATTGCTAATCATGGTTATACGATGACCCACGCCCGTCCCTTTTATATCCAAAGATAGGGTTACTTACCAAATCAATGGTAAGATAACAATTTCAAAGGAAAGAGGAAATAAACATGAAAGACTTTTGAGTAGGTAGATTACTCCTAGTTGCTTGCTCAATTTAAAAATAAAAACATCCTTGCTATTTTCAAAACAAACACCAATACTTTCAAAAACATCTTTCAAACTTGAAAACATTTTCAAATTTGTATAAATTCTTACGAACGAGAATCATTACAAAGTTTGCCTAAAACGATAGAATCTTTATAAAATACTTTCAAAAAAAACCACACAAAGCATATTTTCAAACAAAAGCAAGTGATCTAGCAAGTAACTAAGAGCCCATGGAAAACCACGGATGGAAAGGGTGCTAATACCTTCCCTTTTCATAATCTACCCCTCGAACTTAAGAAAACATCTCAAAGGTCTTTCCTGTTCTTTTCAGCCTTTCCTTTTGGATAAAAGAAAAGTCGGTGGCGACTCTTGCTAACCGCAACATTTGTGATCAAACGCAAAACAACCAAGTCAGTTCTCCCACCGCGTTACAGACGGCTTTTGTGATGCCTCTGGTATTGCAAGGCACATAACTACTGTATGTACTCCACAACAAAATGGTTTGGCTGAAAGATTTAATCGAACTACTTTGGAGAGAGTTAGATACATGTTAACTAGTGCTGGGTTAAAGAAGGCATTTTGGGCTAAGGCTGTTTCGACAATAATATATATGATAAACAAATGTCCTTCGATTGTGTTAGATATGAAGACACTTGAAGAAGTTTGATTGGGACATCCACTAGATCTCGATAAACTAAGAGTATTTGTTTGTGTAACCTATGTTTACATTAGGCAAGAGAAGGTCGAACCTAGAACTCTGAAATGCATGTTCATGGGATACCCTAAAAGAGTCAAAGCTTATAAGATAAGGTGCCTAGAGCCAGGTCATAGGAGGAGTATCGCTGGTCGAGAAGTGGTTTTCAATGAAGATGAAATGGCTTTCAAGAAAACTGACGATGTTGATCGAAATGTAGAAATATATGACGAAGAGCTGAAACAGGTAGAGATTCTTGTTGAGGTAGAGCATGTTGATGCTGAATTGCATATCCTAGATCAAGTCGAAGAAGAAACATAAGATGCTAAGGAAGTTGAGGAAATTGACGATGACTACCTATTGGTAAGAGATATGATGAGAAGAGTCATTAAGCCACCTCAAAGACCTGGGTATGCAGATCTTATAGCTTATGCCTTAATCTCTGCAAGTGAGGTTCTAGATGAAGAACCCAGAGACCATAAGGAAGTTATAAGGAGTCTAAATAAGAGTGAATGGCTGAAGGCCATGGATGATGAGATGAAATCTCTTCATGATAAGAACACTTGGTAACTTATTAAGAAACCTTTTGAAGCTAAGTTAGTCAATTGTAAATGGATTTTCAAAGTTAAGGAAGGAATTAAAGGAGTGGCGTCAAAAAGATACAAGGAAAGATTGGTTTCAAGGGGTTTCACTCAGAAAGAAGGTGTCGACTTTAATGATGTGTTTTCTCTTGTTGTGAAGCCCATCTCCACTCGAATGTTGCTTTCTATGGTGGCACAGTTCGACCTTGAACTGGAACTAATGGATATGAAGACTGTGTTCTTGTACGGTGATCTAGATGAAACAATCCTGATGAGGCAACCTGAAGAGTATGTCGAAAATGGAAAGAAGATTATGTGTGCAAGTTGAAAAGATCATTATATGGACTAAAACAATCTCCTCGACAGTGGAAGAGGAGATTCGACAAGTTTATGGCACGTATAAGTTTCATTATAAACAAGTTCGTGCACCGCGTTTACTTCATATTTAGAATTGGTAATTCATTTGTTATTTTTTTGCTTTATTTTGATGACATTCTCATAGAAAGAAACAATGTCGAAGATGTAATGAGGGTGAAGGTTGAACTCAATAAGGAGTTCAAAATGAATGATCTGGGAGCTACATCCAGGATTCATGGGATTTGTTGTACCCTAAATTCCGCCCCTAATTTTTTCAGTCACACTTTCATATCATATTTTGTCATTTGGTCACAATCATTAATAAATAGCTTCATCCATCACATTTTCATCCTATCTTTAAGTTTTCTCCTGTGTTGTTGACTACTTTCTAATCAAAATACAAAAAAGTATTTATCTTTGAATATTTTTGTTTTGTAGATATCGAGTCAAAGCATCTGACAAATAAGGTTTTTCGGTTTTATTTTCCTAAAATCTCTATTTGCAAAGAAAAATAATTAAAATTTTTTCATTTTTTTCACTGTACAACCAATTGCTCCTAGAGTGCAATCGATTGCACAAAGTGGAATTTTTTTAAAAAATCAGCAATTTCAAGCTTGTCAATTTTGGCTCCAATTTTTCTTCATTTTTTGGAAGATATATCATTAATTCAAATTTTAGCTCCAATTTTTCATTTTTTGAAAGATATATCATTAATTCAAATTTTACCTCCAATTTTTTATTTTTTGAAAGATATATCATTAATTCAAATTTTTGCTCCAAGAATCAATTACCAAACTACCACTAATTTCAAGCCTAAACTCTATAAATAGAGCCCTCATTTCATTCAAATATCAAGCTTTTGATAGCCAAATTTACCTTGCTAAAAAATCTCTCAATTCCCTCCATATACCAAATTCACTCAAAGCTCCACTTTCAAAAAAAGTTAGTAAGCTTTGCATTGAAGCTTACTAATCTTTGAGATAAACCTCCATCCAAACACTTTTTCTTCATCAATTCTCTACATCCAAGCTTGGGAAATTAGTTTTTGGGGCTGAATTAAAGCAAATTATTGAAGTTGTTTTGATAATTCTCTAGATCTACCTTTGGTAAGTTAGATTTTTTATCTTTCACAATGTGATCTCTTGTTGATCTTGGGGTTTAATTCATTGAGCATTATTTTGTGATTCCATTGGTTCTATTTTCTCATAATTTGATGGAATTTTCATGCTCAATTGAATCCATGATCATAAGGTGTTTGATGGAAAGTTTGAACAAGAATTTGGCCTTTTAAAATGTTGTTTTTCTGTTTTTAACATGGTGCAATCGATTGTTGTAATAGTACAATCGATTGTCACAGCAAAATTTCACGTTTTTTTGAAAAAAACACTGATGCAATCGATTGCATCAGCAGTGCAATCGATTGTAACAGAACCAAATGCATTTTTTTTCCTTGTTTTGGGGTTGTTTTGATCCATCTCTCTTTCTACTCACTCCTTTTAATTGTTGATTTCGATTGCAATTTTAAATGTCCAATTTCTCTTTAAATTCAATGGACTTTAGGTGTAGATGAAGTTGGATAAATATTTATCAATTCAAATCTACCAAAGAGTGAATTATCTAATTCATTTTTTGTGCTTTGGATTAATGATATGTTTAGTACTTTAATCCATCGAGATGAGTGATTGAATTTAAAGATGAAAGAAATTTGAGGTAGTGATCCAAATTAGCTTATCATTCCCTTTCCTCTTCATCTTATCCCTTTCTCTTTTATTTATTCTACATGTTATGGTATGATGATCTCTATATCATTTATCCAAACATGAACTACATAGATTGCTATTGACCGGCCTCAAAATAGGTGCGACTTCTACATAAGTCCACTTACGATTGCTTAACATAGCGCTAAATTTTGTCCTGATTCGAGAAAATGATCATTCGTGGCCCAAACCTATGTTTTCAAGCCCAAGTATGTTAATTTGAACCCTTTGATCCAATAAACTTGAGATTCATTGTTAGGAGGCTTTGGTTCTACCAATCCTCCAATGGATCTTCATCAATTTTAGTCAACGCGGATCACTTAAATATCATTGATCATTAAATGTTACTTCGAGGATTCTTAAATTGATGATATACTTGACAAAAAGCAAATTCAACTTGTTGTTGAGAGGCTTTGGTTCTACCAATCCTCTAATGAGTTCCAAATGCAAGTTTCAAAATGGTCATCCAACTAACCATTAACTTCTAACAATTGAATTTATTTTATGCTTTTATCTTATGCCCTTTAATTTATGCACCATTTATTTTAGCATTTACATTTCATGCTATTTTCATCTTTGCTCACTTGAGCATTTACTTTTATGCCATTTTTATTTTTATCACTTGAGCTTTTCTTTTCTTTTTGAAGATACTTAATAATCAACATGAACCATAAAAAACATTAATGATACTTGGACTATTTGGTTACTATCCTTGGCATTATAGAGTATTGGACTTCTTGGACTTAGGAATAAAAACCTTGGCTTATGTTGGAGACCTTGTGGCCTTAATAGATATTTTGTCTGAAGTTCTTGGGGTTCATCCCAAGACATTTGGTTGTTTGTTTGTTTTGTGTGAAGGTTATTGTGATTACATACTTTGTCTGTAATCTGGAATTCATCTGTATACAGCCATTACTCTGTCCAATTTTTGTGAAGACTTAATGCAATTAAAGCTTGGTTTTCTCAAGAGGTTTAGTATCCTTGCTTGGTTTCAATCCAAAGAATGGGAATTCTATCTTGACTTATAATGTCAAGTGTTGGCTTCTTATTGGTTAGACGGCTCTCTTCCTTAGCTTTTACCTTATGCTTTAGGATAGTCCCTTCATCTCCTCCCAATCTTCTTTAATTTTCAAAATCTTCTCATCTTTTTTCAAAATCTTATTTGTTTATATAATCGAACCGCTTTCATAATAAACCTCGATTTTGTCGAGTGTCTTTTCTTTTAAAAATTATTTTCTTTAAACAAACTTTAATTCATTTAATCATACTTTGACATTTTTCAAAATTAACAAAAACACTTCAACTCATTCAAACTCTTTTGTGCGCTCGAGCACCTTTACCATTCAAACCTTTTTTCAAGAAGATACATGATTCATTAATAGTCGAGCAACATTCTCCTATCCCCATGGTTATAAAGGTGTCTACCTTTCCACTTGAATTCTAGAGGCGTTCTCAAACCCTCACTCTTGCTGACGCAGGGTCCATCTTTCCCACATCTTGTGGACGTTAGTCGAGATTTCTCTCCTAACAATGACGACTTGTATCTTAATTTAAAATCAATAAATAAACAAGTCTTTTCTATCTGAACTACGATGCTCTGAATTTCCCATTGCACGAGGGAGTATGTAGGAACTAAGTCTTACGACCCAAGGCGAGCAACAAAAATAATAAAAAAAACATTTCATTTTCTTTTGTTTACAAATACTTATTCATTCTTTTCCTTTGGCAAGTAAACCTTTACATTACACTCCTTTTAAAAGAAACCAAGCAAAATGTATCCTGCGGAGTACTGTAGATACTTAGGGTGCTAATGCCTTCTCTTTGAATAACCGACCCCCGTACCTCGATCTCTGATCTTTTACTTCATTGTGGGTTTTGTTCGCTTTTTTCCCATTTCCCTTTGGAAACAATAAAGTGCGGTGGCGACTTCATTGTGTTGAGATAAGTCAATTGATGGATCAAATCTCAAATCTTTACCGCTACATTTCTTTTCTTATATCATCATTGCCACAATTTAGTTCTCTCTCAGTTTTGATTTGCACGTGCGACATAAAAAATGGTGACTTCACTGGGGATTAATTGACCTATTGCTGGTCCATTCCTAAGTGGGTCAATCATAGCTTTGTTTGTTTATTTTCTATGAGTGTTTATATATTATTTGGCTTGTTGTTTATTACTTCCCATTATTCTATATAGATGTCTGTCTGTATTTTCCTGGTTTTCATGGGCTTGGTGATTTCTTATAAGTCCTCTACCCGGACTTGGGAAAACCTAAGATAGGACGGGCGCTATAGTCATGTTAACTTTGAGGGAGTAATCCAAAAAAAGGAGACATGAGATCCCCCACTTAGTGGAGGCCCCTTTGACTGTAGTGTCGTTTACCGAGTAATCGGGAAGACGTACTGATTTCGACCTGGGAACCTGTTGAAGTTGAGGACCGTAGATTACCTAACCCATCTTGGCCTTTTAGGTGTAGTGCGGAAACTATGACGGAGTAATCCAGAAATAGTTTTCACGCGATACTACACTCGGACGAGTATTTCCTGAGAATATTACTAATTACCGAGTTAATTGGGACGTTGGTAATATCCAAAGGAAGGATGTAGACTCTGAGAACCTCTTAGAACCTTGTCCAGCAGGTGATAACCGTTAGTCCATACCTTATGGGTTGTACCTTTGACTCCAGGCTTGTGACTCTGAACCATGTGATCTTGTTACTGTGCAATGCATTGCATAACATTGCATATAATTTGCATCCTCTGCACCATTCTGTATACATTCAGGTTCTTCACGATCTTATTCCCAGTTGCTTCTTTCTTCCAGTTAGTCGTCTAGTGTCAAGTTGATTCCTCAACACAACTACGAGACTAGAGCTGCTGTCAGATTTAGAATGGAAAACCAAGAACAACACAACATGGAAGTCAGAATGGAAATCAATGACTTGAAGTTAGGCATGGACAAACTTACTGAGATTATGTAAGTCCTGATTTCCAGAGGAGAGTCACCTCAAAGGACTGTGATATCTTAAATCCAGACTATTGTTGTTGACACTCAACCTATTCAGCATACATCTACTACATGGCCAGAGTTTAGGTTACCTTATAATTACTCTCCTCCTGTTGCAATTACTCCAATGGTTGACCAGTCTGCCCAACCAATTTTTCAAGCTCCACTTTTCAGTGAACCTCAGCCAATCGTTCATACTGCTTCTAGTCAACCTGCTGCATAAGCTGCTTTTGGGAACCCTCTTTTTGAGTACCATGCTACCAGTCCTCGAAGTATGAGTCAGGGAGACTTTTGTGAGTTTGAATAGTTCAAAGAAAAATATCAGACTTTATAGAATAAACTTAGAGCTATGGATGGAAATGAGTTCTTCATTGTTGATGCTAACAACATGTGCCTAGTTTCTGATCTGGTTATACCTGTAAAGTTCAAGACTCCTGAGTTTAAAAGCACAAGGGGAACACTTGTCCAAGAAGTAATTTTGTGATGTAATTTCGAAAGACGTCTGCTTACACAAAGAATGACAACCTGCTTATCCATTGTTTCCAAGATAGTCTGAGTGGAGCTTTATTGAAATGGTATATGGGACTTGATAAAGGTCGTATCCAATGCTTCCAAGATCTTATTGATGCTTTCATAAAGCAAAACAAATACAACCTTGACATGGCACCTAATCGTCTCCAACTGAAAAATATGTCTCAATGAGAAAGAATCTTTCAAGGTATATGCTCAACGATGGAGAGAATTGGCATCTCAAGTTGAACCACCTCTGGCAGAGAAAGAGCTAACTGGATTGTTCATGGATACTTTGTCCCCTTTCTTTTAGGAGAAGATGATTGGTAGTGTGTCTTCCAGATTCACAGATCTAGTGACTATTGGCCAAAGATTAGAAGAAGGAATCAAGAATGGTAAAGCGTCTAAAGCTGCTGAATCTACTAATGGTGCAAAGAAATACCTTGGGAACTTTCAGAAGAAGAAATAGGTAGAAGCCAATGATGTCTCAACTGAGAGAAGGGGACCTCACCGTAGGCCACAATACATTGATCAGTCACAATTAGCGGTTGTTACTCCTGCGGTCAATGCTCAACCAGTTTAGGTTCCTCAACAACAGAATATTGCGCATAATCAAAATCGTTATGTAGGGAATAGGGCTCAATTTGATCCCATCCCTATGACATACACTAAATTGTATCCTGCGTTGGTGCAGAAGGGCTTGATTACAACTAGGCCTCTTATTCCTCAAAATCCTCCTCCAGCCGGGTTCAGATCTGACCTTCGCTGTGAATTTCATCAGGGAGTTGTCGGTCATGATTTAGAAAGTTGATATGCATTGAAAAACAGAGTGACAAAATTGGTGAAAGCAAATATTCTCACTTTCAAAAGAGGCAGGTCCTAATGTTATCAACAATCCTTTGACAAAACAAAGTGGTTGAAGACTGAGTCGGGGTACCCTCAAGTCACTTCCTAAAGCCAGTGTTTCAGACAGGA
Organism: Vicia faba; assembly: GCA_948472305.1. Taxonomy (NCBI): domain Eukaryota; kingdom Viridiplantae; phylum Streptophyta; class Magnoliopsida; order Fabales; family Fabaceae; genus Vicia; species Vicia faba. The sequence continues at coordinate 489,700,660 of OX451736.1, forward strand.
CAACTCATCCTTGTTACTGATTAGTGACTAGGCCATCTTTCTTTTTGTTTGCATTTTCCCCTTGTTTATGTTAAAATTGTTGCTTTCAAATATTGTTTATACTTCCATGTTAATTTTAATGAAATGAGCATTACAATGTTTTGATTCAAATCATTTTCGTTTACTGCTTTCAAATATATTTCTCTTGTTTACTCCCTTTATCAAGCTTTTGTTTATGCAAAGATTTGAGGGAGGATGATGAAAACTAAATACACATAATTGTTGCTGGTATGCTTTCGAATAAAACTTTGTTGAGGATGTACGAGCACTGTTTCAACTCCCAAACACCGTAGCAATAAGGAAGTTAATCCCACTTTCACCCCTTTTGAGCCTAGAAGTTGGAGTTTCTTTCTATACGAAAAAAACCTCAATCTTAACCTGGGGAAGGGTAGTTCTCAATTAATTTGGTTGTGCATTAAATTACAAGAGAAATCATGCAAGACACCTTTAAATAAAGGTCGTGATCAAGCTCTCATTTGCACACAGCAAGAAGTGTCAAAGATGCTCCCAAACAAAAAATGACAAAGATGGTTCGCTGTAATCATTGAGAAAGGCAGACATTATCTTTCCAAAAAGAAAAACGAAATGAAAAGAAAAATCAAAAGAAAAATCCCGCTAAGTCAAAACCTCTGAAGGAGACTTAGACAAAAGTTGGGAATAATAAATTCAATCAGAAGAGGTCTTCAAATCCTCAAAATTCTCCACCAGAGTTGATAAAAGTCCTCAAAACAACAAAAAAGGATGTAAGAAAAAGTGATTGTCTGTCTCAAAAATTCCTTAGTTTCTGAATTATCGTCATTGCTACCTTCAGTGCAATTCCAAAATCTCTTGGAACCTAAAAGCATATTCTGAATTAACTGAATGTAGGACTGAAGAACATCACGAAGATTGGGTTAGGTACAAATAAACTTTGAGCCTTTATCCTTTATTTCTTAAACCGTGAACCAGACCACGTTACAACCCTTAAGACCTAATTGAAGCCAGGTTTCTTTTGAAAGCATACTACAGCAAGGTTGCGTAAACTGACTCCTAAGATCTTTTGCAAATCATTTTTCTTTGGTATGTTCATACCTTTGCTTTCTCTTTCACTTTAAAAGTATAAACCATTGTGCTTTAACCAGTGATGCATTTTCTATACACCAATAACATCATTTCAAAAATGATTTTTGAATTCAAAAACTTTTGCATGAACTTTGCATTAAAATTACCATGTTTGAATAAATAATTTTTCTTGCAAACAAGCTTTCCTCGTCAAGTAATTTCAAACAGTTAAGAAACTTGGTTAGTGAATCTATCAAGGGCAAGTATCTTCCAGGTCCAATGGCGAATCAGTTTAAGATTTATTGCTCAGTGCAAGTTTTCTCAGATTTGGTTAGCCAGGAGATCATTTTCAAGACTTATATTGGGGCATCCTGTTGTACCCCAAAAATTTCCCTCTCATTTATCAAGAAATCTCTCTTAAGATTCAAGACTACACAAGGTTTGATCAGCTCAAGACACCTCCTCAACACTGACAACTCAAAATTAGGGTTTGAGTTTGTACAAAGATAATTGAACTTATAATTCCTTATATGACTTTCATGGATAATTTTCGATCCCCAAGATTGCTCATGACAAGTTTCAAGCTTTAGATCACATTTTTGCTCAGTCAGTTGATCAGTTGACCTAAAATCAACTATATTAGGGAAAAGTCAACTGTGGTCAATTTTAGTCAAATTTCACAACTTTTGGTCCATATCAACATTATGAACTCATATATGTCAATTGATCAAGTTTGGATCACCATTCCTCAAAGAAATTTGATCAGAACACCAAAAGGGCAAAATGGTCAAAATTAGGGTTTTGATTGAGAAGGCTCAATTCTTGACTTTTAAAATTACTTATTGGTTTAAGACATGATCTCAAGGATTCAAATTCACCATCTTAACCTAATTGCATAGTTAAAATCACCTCTCAAGATCATTGGATTGACATATGAATTTCAGTCTATTGATGAAAAGTCAACTTTACACTGAAAAGTCAAAGTTTGACTTTTTGATCAAAATCAAGTTTCAAAAATTATATTTAATCAAGACATGTCAAAATATGAAATTTGTTCATCAAGAAATTAAAAAGTCAAAATTACCTTTGAAAAGTCAAAATTCTAGGACTTAGAAATTTTTCTAAGTGTTAGAAAGTTAACAATTTTTCATAACTTTATGCCAAATTTCCACCATGATGCAAGATGATTCAAGGAAATTTTTATAGAAATTCTTTTATTTCAAGTTATCAATTTATGAAGACATGTCCATGAAACTAAAAGACTTAGTGAAATTTTGCCCTAGTTAGGCAGATTTTTGGTACTAACTTCATAGCAACTTTTCACATAGTTCCAAGTTGATTCTTCAAAGATGTCCAACATAAAGGTTGTATAGGATTTTACAAGCTTTCCAAAATGTCCAAGAACTCATCAAGACCATACTTGAGCTAAGAGAATCGAATGAAAGAAGTTAGGGTTTCAAACTTGTTTTGCAAGACATATTTTATGATGAACATGAACCAAATCCATAGCCATGTTGCATAATCCTCACTTTGCAGGCCCCAAACTTGTTTTTCACTCCATAATTAATGGTTTACACAACTGATTATGCCCTTATCCAAGTGTTTCAAGCTTTGTCCAAACCAATTTGCCCTTTTGGGAAGAAAGTTCACACTTCCATTTTGGAAAAGTGGCTTTAATCACAATGTAAATTCTTCTTGAGCCCATAAATTGTTGCTTCTGACTCCAAAACATTTCAACTCAGGAAGCAACATATATACAGCCTGCTAACCACCCTACAAATCCTTGTACTTCACATTGAAACCATGTTTGTCAACTTTGCTTCAAAATCAAGTAACCAAGCCATAACATGGGATTTCAAATTCTGAGTTGTTTCAAGTCTCAAAACCTTTTTCCTATAAGTAAATACACTATTTGTAAGCCAAGACACGAATGCTTAAGCCCTCAAACCCTCTCAAAGTCAGGATTTCATAAACAACATCCATGTTGCACTTTCTGGTCAGAAATCTCAAACACCTAATCCACTCGTGCATTTCTTGGCCCTTCACTTCCAAAAGTTCCTAAACATCATCTACAAACAATCCCACGCCTTGTTACATGACTGTAACATCTCCATTACCTTCCTCCATAACCAAAAAACAGTGCTTGCATCTTGACTTCTCTAGCACGACTCAAGCACTCTTAGCATCAAGTAAGGGTTGCATTATCTTCTTGGGAACTTGAGGAAGCTAACCTAATCATCACCATCACTTGAGACAAGCTCAAACTTATTTCAGGATTTCCAGTTTTTAAGTTATTTTTCTGAACTTTCATCTCTTCATTTAGGCATTGTTAGGCTTTCATTTTCAAATACAAAATGTAGATATCATTGTCCTGAAGCTGTACATATCCATAGTTTTCATTTATTTTTCCTAAGCTTAGAGAATTTTAAGTTTGAATCTCTGAAAAAAGTTAGGCCAGGATTTGGTACTTTTAGAAATACATGCTCATCTTTTATTGTTAGTCCAAATTGTTTATATTTCTGAAATCCTGGTAAAATTTCTAACAAGTTTGATGTTGGATGTTTTGAGAATGGAAGAGAAATGACTGAGATACAGGGACCCTGGCTCAAGGTTGAAGATGAAGTTCATTTCTAGGAATGGATTTGTAATATATATTTATGGTTTTGTTTAAGTTAATGGATGTATAGCCACCCCAGTGGGAAGGCAACACACGTTTATGGTCAAGGTTATGAGTTCAAGCCCCAGCGCTGCCGTTTTGTATATTTTCTAACATTTTTCCATCTTTTTTGTTTGAACCATGCACGCTTGGGCCCTGGATCAGTTGGGCTTTGTCATTTTTCTCTTTAACCCCCTGTTTCACTAACACAACCTCTAGCACATTTATTTTTTATTCTTTTGGACTTACAAAAAACAATAATGGGCCAGACTAAAAATTGTTTTTACTTTTAAACCATCCAAGTCATTTTCCCACCCCCTAACTTTTATTTTTATATTTTATTTTATTGAACTTTTTTTATTATTTTTATTAGTTACTATTATTATTATTATTATTATTATTATTATTATTATTATTATTATGATTATTATTATTATTACTATTTTTTTAATAAAAATCCAAAAAATACTTTATTTATTTATTTATAATATACCTATAGTTTTATTTTATTTCCTTTTCTAAACTAAAAAAGACAAAAATACATTTTCTTAAACAAATTTAAATATTTGCTTAAATAAATTAATAATTAGATTTAGGTTTTGTTGTTTTCTTTTTAATTAAAATTAACTTAGAATTTAGGTTTTCTTTTAATTAATTAATTTACATACTATTTTAATTAAACTTAAAACCTTTTCTAAAAAACCCTAAAAATGCTTTCTTGATTAATTTTATTTCTTTTAAACTAGGGTTTAATTTTACTTATTTTAATTAATTATTTTCTTTTAGATAATTAGGTTAAAACCATTTCCCTTAACAAAATCTAAACAAAAATCCATTTCTTTTCCATTTATATCCTTGTACATTATATTCCTTTCAATTCTGTACATTATTCAAGTTTCAATATGGATGTAATAGATAATTAGGTTTAATTTCTTGCAATCCCCATTTGTAAATTTGTATACCTAATCCCCAAATGATGTAATAGCGTAGTAAATTTACTTTCCACAATTTATCGTTTTCATATCAATGCTAGTAAATTAGGGCTTGTAAGGAAAGATAAAACAATGCATGCAAATCAAACACACTATTCACACATGCACCCCTAAGGTTAACTCCACCTTTTGCCTTGAGAAAATGGTCATGTAACGCATGTGGGATGTCTTAGAAAAAACAATCAAAACTACAAGATCATAGTCTCTCTATGACGCTACGAATGTTGCCTTACAAATGATCTTAGTCCCTCAAGAGAAATGATAAGATATCTTACAACATTGCTATCATGACTATACGATGACCCACGCCCGTCCCTTTACATCCAAATATAAGTCTTTTTACCAATCAATAGTGAGATAGTAATATCAAAGGAAGGAAGAAATGAATAAAATACTTTTGAGTAGGTAGAAACATTCTTAGTTGCTTGCTCACTTTCAAAACAAAAGACACACAAAACATTTTCAAAAGTAAACATCTTTTCAAATACACCAACACTTTCCATGAAATATTTTAAAAAGTTTAACACTCTGTATACATTCTCGACGAAACGAGAATCATTACAAAGTTTGCCTAAATGAAGGCGCCTTTTTAAAAATACTTTCAAAAACCACCACAAAGCATATTTTGAAACAAAGCAAGTGATCTAGCAAGCAACTAAGAGCCCATAGATAACTATGGATGAAAAGGGTGCTAACACCTTTTCTTTTCATAATCTACCCCCCGAACTCAAGAAATAATCCCAAAGGTCTTTCCTATTCTTTTCAGCCTTTCCTTATTGGATAAAAGAAAAGTCGATGGCGACTCTTTCTAACCGCAACAATTGCAATAAAACACAAAATATCCCAAGTCAGTTCTCCCACCGTATTATAGAACTGGCGACTCTATCGGGGATAACTTAAAAGTGGGGTTATCTTAGGGATAGATCACTTTTATTTTCTTTCATTGTTTGACTTGCTTGCTTTATATTTTGGTTCCTTGTTTGGGCTTGTTTTGATCCTCTACCCGGATCTAGGATACCTTATAGGTAAGTAGCAATACATTATGGAAACTATGCGTGGTATACCGACATGGTCTAAGAAATAGCTACATTAGTGTGACACATTTGTTGGTATCGGTAGCCCTTGAGTAGTCAAGGAGAATACGGGGCTGCTGTGTGGTGTCATGAAGCACTAACTGACTTTAGAACCTTTACTTGACCAACTTGGCCATTAGGAAGTAGTGAGATAACCGACTTTGGTGCAGTCTGAAGTTGGTTGATACTCGATACTATGCTCATTGAGATTGGACTTCTCGGCATATTTCGGTCTCTATTAAAGAGGCTTGCATTGAAACAATTCTCGATAAGAAAGATTGGTGATATTGAGACCCCTTAGAACCCGGTTACTATTACTAGGTCAGGTTGAGCCTGCTAAACTTAAAGAGGGTACTTACCTATAAGACTCAATGCAAGCCTAAACCTAAGGACTTGTTTTCCTTGTGTGTATATGCTTACTTGTACATAACATCATAAACATCATAACATCATAAGCATTCTCACTAACTATTTCAAGGATTATTGGGATTTATCTTTGTTCTGTTTTGTAGGACATGACTTCCATCCGCAGGAATACTATCCAAGTCAATCTCGTAAGAATTCCTTATCAACTCAAAGAATTAGCATCGAGGGTCCTTGAGAATTCTTTATTCACCAAAAGACATGGTCGCCTCCTAAACTTGGTTACCTCGAGCACTGATGAAGATATGATGAAGGTGCTTTTCCATTTCTTCAACCCTTTACACCATTGCTTCACCTTTCCTGATTACCAGCTCGTACCAACTATGGAAGAATTCACTCAACTCTTGAGAATTCCCATTCTCAATCAACTACCTTTCAACGGTACAGAAAGAGATCCAAGCCCTGAAGAGATTTCCCGAGCGCTACACTTGCAAGAATATGATGTCACGACTAATTAGGAAACAAGGAGTGGTGTAAGAGGGTTCTTAGCTAAGTTCTTGTTTGAAAAAGCTCAAGATTGTTGGAACTGTTTGGATTTACAAGCTTTTGAAGAAATCTTGGCCCTTCTCATCTATGGGATGGTTTTATTTCCTAACCCTGACCAACATATAAATGTAAATGCTATCAAAATCTTCATGTCTTACAATCCGGTGCCTACTTTGTTGGGAGATATCCTGCATTATCTCCACTCTCGCACTATGAGGAAAAGAGGGACTCTCATGTGTTTCACTCCTCTATTGGCTAGGTGGTTTGTCTCACACCTCCCCCGGTACGTATTAAAGAACAAGCAAGGTTTGAGGTGGTCCCATAGGTTGATGTCACTCAGACATTCGGATATTCACTGGTGTTCTCGATCCTTAGAGAATGTTATTATCATCGACCGTTGTGGGGAATTCCCTAATGTCCCTTTGCTTGGCATTAGGGGAGGTATCACTTACAACCCTTGTTTAGCCTTACGAAAGTTTGGGTATGCCCGAAGAGATGGTCCTCATGATATGCTCATCCAAAGAGTGGTATTCGACTACGAGAGCAACGATCAAGGCTACCGTCAGAGGTTTGTATGAGCTTGGAGGATGGAAAACAAAGTGGATAGTAAAACACTGGGACACAAGAATTATATTAACCTTGAGCCTTACCTTAGGTGGGTACGAGCTCGTGATGCCTTATCCCTCCATCCTACCATTTATCATGGAGCCTGTGGCTGAAGAAGATATCCCGTACACTGTCCTCCATCCCGACATGCCTATTTCTCTTGAAGACTTGCAAAAAGGTTGGATTCAGCTAAAGGAAGAACGATATACCTTCGAAGCTCAATTCTACGCTAGCGAGAAAAGGGTTCTGGAACTTACAAAGCAACTCCATGAAGAACAAAGCTTGAACGCCTACCTTGCGCCGAAGAGGATGCGTTCGACCTTTTTATCTTAGAGATTTATTTTGTAAGCCCAAGAGGCATGTTGTAATCATTTTGAACTAATTAATGAAAATTGATGTTTATTTATTCTTTGTCTATAAAAATTTAAATTTCATAAATCCTTGAAATAATTTTCATACATCTTCCATGCATCATAACATAATAGGTTTTCCACGGCAGGTTTCCTTATCTTTCTGCTGTTTATTTCAGCAAGATGGATATCGAGAAAATAGTGAAAGACCTACAAGCACAAAACTCCCAGTTTCAAGAGACTTTGCTGACCCTGGCCAAGGGGCAACAAGAGTTGATAACGTTGCTAGCAGCCAAAAAGAAACCAAAAAGGAAAGCCCTAGTCAATATGGGTAAGAGATTCAGAGAGTCAATCCGTCAGATACCGGTAGTGGAAGACTCGTCTGAGGAAGACAAAAATTAAATTGGAGAAGCAAGGAGTACCCAGGCTGGTGTATCAATGATCAAGCGTCTGATGATGAGGATTATTTTGACGAGCAGTATCCTCCTGTCGATGTTAAGTATAAGCAGCTAGAGGACAGACTGAAGGCCGTTGAGATTAAAGCCATCCATGGTTTGGGCTTTGATGATTTGGGTTTAATATATGGGGTTGTCATTCCCCACAAATTCAAGATACCAGTATTTGCTAAATACGATGGGGTTTCCTGTCCGAAGCTTCACCTAAAGTCTTATGTGTGCAAAATTCAACCGCACACTGCTGACAAGAAACTTTGGGTTCACTTTTTTCAATAAAGCTTGGCAGGGACACAACTAAAGTGGTTTTACCAATTGGAGGGTTCCCATATCCATACAAGGGAAGACTTAGCCACCGCTTTCTACCACCAATACTAGTACAATGCCTACCTGGCGCCGACAAGAGTTCAACTGTAAGACATGACAATGGGTAAGAGTGAAGGGTTCAAAGAGTACGCCTAAAAGTGGAGGGATCTTACCAATAGGGTCCAACTGCCGTTAACCGACAAGGAGCACATTAATATGTTTATGGGCACTTTATCTGGTCCATTTTTCAACTTATTGGTTGGTTATTCTTCTTTCGGTTTCACCGAGTTGATCTTAACCGGTGAAAGAGTTGAAAGGGGTATCAAAATCTGGAAGATTCCCATAACATCTGCTTCCACCTCCAATCTCGTAAAGAAACCTTTTACTGGGAAGAAAGAAATGAATTCTATGTATATGGCAAGGGCTTGTATCAAGAAGGATGATCGTTCGTCCGTTAATGTTGTTCGGATTTCCAACCCACCACCTGTTCAAAGACAATCTTCCAATCATCAATGGTTTAAGGCTCTGCGAAGATAATACACAAGGATAGACATGTAGTTATCCCAAGCCTTACAACACATGTTAAAGGCTAATTTGGTGACACTGCGTGATCCTCCGGCCAATCCAGATACCTCTTCATCTAAATATAATCCGAATACCAAGTGTGCATATCACTTGAATAGTCCCGGGCATGAGACTGACCAATGCTGGGCACTGAAGAATAAAATTCAAGACTTAATAGAAAACAAAACCATCAAAGTTGATCCGCCTCCAATTCCCAATACGATAACGGCACCAATTCCAAACCATGGCAGGGTTGTCAATGTTGTTGAAGACACCGTTTTTGTTTCCTCCATCGAAGACTTGACTACTCCGTTAAACATTATCAAGAAGAATTTGCTGAAAGTCGGGATTTTCCATGGTTGTTTGAAGGATTGTGATTGCTGCGCCACACGACTCAATGGATGCAAGGGGCTGAAGGAAAGCATTCAACGCCTGATGAATAGCCATGAGATCCTATTTGAGAAGACTTTGTCCGCCAAAAGTTTGACCAATAAGTTTGAAGACCTCTCCATCATAACGATCTCAAACAAGCCTCTCAGGATCTCCTCCAAGGGTCCTATCAGGATTTCAAATGAACCAACTGTTACTCCTCTGGTGATTACCGCCCCCAGGCCAATTTCGTACTCTTCCAACAAAGCAGTGCCATGGAACTATGGCGCTGAGGTATTTTACCATGGAATAAAGCAAGACGCTTGAATTGAAGAAAGCAAAGCTGATGACATTGGTAACATTACTGGCTCTAGTAAGGTGACCAGAACTGGGAGAATCTTTTCACCCAACATCTCACCACCAACTTCTATAAAGGCACCTATCTGCATCACCACTTCTAATCCTAATGCTGACACAAGGGGAAAGGAGAAAGTAGTTAAACCTGCTGAGACAGAAATACCTGCAAAAGGCATTGCTGCTGAGGAACCTTCCGCTCGAGAAATGGATGAGATCTTGAAAATTATAAAAAGGAGTGATTTCAAGATAGTGGAGCAGCTGGGGAAAACCCCTTCCAAGATTTCTATGTTATCTTTTCTACTCTGTTCTGATGCTCATGCTCGGGCGTTAATCAAATTCTTGAAGAAGGCTCATGTCCCTCATGAGACCACAACATACCAGTTTGAAAATTGTGTGGCAAGCTTGACGACCGACAATGGTTTGGGGTTCTCAGATGCTGATCTGACACCACTAGAAAAGAACCATAACAAAGCTCTGCATGTTTCAGTTGAATGTAAGGGGACTACCCTAGCACATGTTCTGGTTGACACTGGATCTTCTTTAAACGTGCTACCCAAGGTGGATTTGGACCGTTTAGACTGTGAATGACTAGTTTTAAAACCGAGTGATATTATTGTGAGGGGTTTCGATGGGTCCAAAAGGACAGTTCATGGAGAGGTGGATCTCCCGATCAAGGTGGGCTCACAGATTTTTAAATCTACTTTCTACATCATGGATATCTGTCTTGCTTACTCCTGTTTGCTGGGTCGCTCTTGGATCCACAGAGCAAGGGAAGTAACGTCAACCCTTCACCAAAAGCTCAAGTATCTGGTCAAAGGAAGGATTGTCACTGTCTGTGGTGAGGAGGAGTTCATGGTAAGTCACCTCAACTCTTTCAAATATGTGGAGATGGATGGTGAATTTATAGAAACCTCGTGTCAGGCTTTTGAAGTTGTGCCACCAATGGTTGCTACTACCAAATTTTACTCTGATGTGTCCAAAGCTGTTAAGGTCGTGCCAAAGATGGTTTCGTTTAGAGATGCTTGTGTCGTATTCGAAGAAGAAAGTTATGATAATTGGGGTAAACTCCCCGAGATCTCATTCAAAGCAGACAAATGTGGTTTAGGGTTCACTATCAAGGCTCAGAAAGAAGTGAGGCACGTTTGTGCAGGGAAGCCCCTTCTATGTATTGGAAGTCGTGAAGCTAATGCTGTGGGTGATTCTGATGATGAATGTGCATTTGAAGAATGGGTATATCCTACTACAATAGAGCTCAACAATTGGCACGCAAAGGACTTCATTCCCATCTCCTTCATTGAGGTGTAATTACTTGTTTATTTCTTTCTATTAATTCAAAAACATTTTGTCTGTAATATTAAACAATGACTTTTAAGCCACGTGCCTGGCCCGGGGCACTATGGTCCATTTGTCAAGGGTTTTATTTATGTTCATTTTATCATATGATCATTCAATACAAACCATTGGACTTTTTTGCATTCGAACTTTTGTACTCATTGTCTTTATTTTTCTTCAATGCATTTTTCAAAATAGCCATGTGTCTTACATGTACATACACACACTCTTGCAGGTCCTCGTTCACTCCAGATCTCATTGCCAATGACTCTACTATTACCGACTATGATTTCGAACGTCCAATTAACCAAGCCGAAGACAAAGGCGAGGAAGATTGTGAAATACCGAGAGAACTAGCCAGACTTTGATTACAAGAGGAAAAATCTATTCAGCCGCATGAAGAGTCAGTTGAAGTCATCAATCTAGGTACCGAGACAGACAAGAAAGAGGCCAAGATCAGCATTAACTAGGAAAGCAGTGTCAAAATCAGATTGGTTCAGATGTTGCATGACTATGTGGAAGTGTTTTCTTAGTCGTATGAAGATATGCCAGGGTTGGATACTGACATTGTAGTTCATCATCTGCCAACAAAGGAAGATTGTCCTTCTGTCAAACAAAAAGTTAGTCGCATGAGGCCTGACATGTCTGAAAAGATAAAAGTTGAAGTGATGAAACAATTTGACGCATGATTCCTAGCTGTGATATCTTATCCAAAATAGGTTGCAAACGTGGTGCCAGTGCCGAAGAAAAACGGAAAAATTTGTACGTGCGTAGATTATAGGGATCTGAATAGGGAAAGTCCCAAGGATGATTTCCCAATACCTTATATTAATGTCTTGGTCGATAACACTTCTCAGCATAAAGTCTTATCTTTCATGGATGGTTTCTCCGGCTATAATCAAATTAGGATGGCTTCTGAAGACTTGGAGAATACCACTTTCGTTACGCAATGGGGCACCTTTTGCTACAAGGTCATGTCGTTCGGGTTAAAGAATGCAGGGGAAACATATCAAAGGGCTATGGTGGCTTTGTTTCATGATATAATCCATCATGAAATAGAGGTCTATGTGGATGATATGATTGCAAGATCACAAACAGAGGAAAAACATCTCAGTCACGTATCCAAGCTATTCGAGAGGCTGAAAAAGTACAAGTTGAGGTTGAACCCTAATAAGTGCATATTCGGAGTACGATCTTGAAAGCTTCTAGGTTTTGTTGTCAATGGTAAAGGCATCGAAGTTGATTCTATCAAGGTAAAGGCCATCAAAGGAAGTGTATTAGCAGATCATTTGGCCCATCAAGCTGTGGATAATTATCAGTCTATGAACTTTGACTTCCCGGATGAGAATATCATGCTAGTGACCAACTGCACGAAACCTGGACCGTATGACGGACCTGAACAAGGATCCCGATGGACTATGGTCTTTGATGGGGCTTCTAACGCTTTGGGTAATGGAATTGGTGTTGTGACTATATCCCCTGAAGGTTGCCACACTCCTTTCACTTCCAGACTATGCTTCGACTGTACGAACAACATGGCTGAGTACGAAGCATGCATTTTGGGTCTGAAGGCTGCCATTGATTTGAGGATCAAGCATTTGAATGTTTTTGGGGATTCTTCTCTAGTGATTAGACAAGTAAAAGGAGATTGGGACACTAAGTACCCTAATCTCATCTCTTACAAGGAGCTTGTGCTATCTATGATTCCTTACTTCGAAGAGATCACATTTGAACACTTCCCTAGGGAAGAAAATCAGTTGGCTGACGCATTGGCGACAATGTCTTCCATGTTCAAAGTCAAATGAGACAACGAAGCTCCTATGATTATAATCCAAAGATTTGATGAACCTGCGCACTACTATGAGCTCGACACTGACATGGAAAAGCCATGGTACCATGAAGTGAAGAGATACCTTGAAGCACAAGAGTACCCTGAAGGAGCATCCATCAATGACAAAAAGTTCTTATGAAGATTCTCAGCCAAATTCTTCCTAAGTAATGGAATCTTGTATAAACACAACCATGATTCTATTCTACTCTGATGTGTGGACAAGAAGGAGGCAGAGGAAATTATGGAAGACATGCATGATGGTCTCTTTGAGACTCACTCTAGTGGACATACTATGGCCAAGAAAATCCTGAGAGTTGGTTACTTTTGGTCAACAATGGAGACTGATTGCCATCACCACTCAAGAACTTGCCTCAAATGCAAAATCTATGCTGACAAGGTCCATGTGCCTCATATCCCTCTAAACGTCATGACCGCTCCGTGACCATTTGCAATGTGGGGCATTGACATGATTGGAGAGATCAAACCCACTGCTTCCAATGGACATCGCGTCATTCTTGTCGCTATCGATTATTTCACCAAATGGGTCGAAGCCGCCTCATCTGCCTCAGTCATAAAGAGTGTGGTTACCAGGTTCATCAAACACAACCTCATCTGCCGCTATGGTATCCCCGAAAGGATCATCACCGACAATGGGACTAACCTCAACAATGTTATGATTACCGAACTTTACACTCAGTTTAAAATCAAGCATCACAATTCTTCTCCTTATAGACCTAAAATGAATGGCGCAGTGGAAGCATCCAACAAAAACATTAAGAAGATTGTGTAGAAGATGGTAGTAACCTACAAAGACTGGCATGAGATGTTACCGTTTTCTCTTCATGGCTATCGTACTTCAGCTCGGACATCAACTGGGGCAAATCCCTTTTCTTTGGTCTATGGCATGGAAGCTGTTCTGCCAGTGGAAGTTCAGATTCCCTCATTAAGGATTATGAATAAGGCAGGCCTAGGCAAAGACGAATGGATTCGGACAAGATTGGATCAGTTGAACTTGATCGATGAAAAGCGACTGGCTGCCATTTGTCATGGTCAGATGTACCAAAAACGTATGATCAAGGATTTCAATAAAAAGATCAGGCCTCAAATATATCAAGCTGATGACTTGGTAATAAAGCGCATCATTCTTCCACAAGGCGACCCCAGAGGAAAATGGACACCCACCTACGAAGGGCCATTTATTGTCAAGAGAGTGTTCTCTGGTGGTGCCATGATGCTGACTACCATGGACGGTGAAGACTTCCCACATCCTGTGAACGCATACATAGGTAAAAAATACTACGCATAAGAGACCCGCTAGGTTGACACACCTATGAAAGATAAGGGCATCCCGGTAAACCAAAAGGTTTGGGGAAAAATTAGGGATATATGCAAAATATTGTACACCTGGCAAGTTGAAAACCCAAAAGGGCGACTTGGGCAAAAATGGGTATCCTGGTGGGCTGAAAACCCGAAAGGGAGGTCTAGGCAAAAATTAAGGATTAAAAGTGTATGACTATGTTCCACGGGATCACCGCCGTCAACTTTATTACCAAGGTCTGAGTTCAAATGGTATAAAATCAATCCAATCAACTTCTGTCAACGGCAAGGGGCATTCAAAGACATTGGGGCAATAGCAGAGTTGGAATGCAATGAGATCATTTCCACATGGCTATTTGTTTTTGTTTTCAATTTTTGTTTTCCTTTCGAAGATTTCCTCTTACTAGGATCTTCGTCTCTTTGTACAAAAACGCCTATTCATGGGCAAAATATCAATACAAATATACTTTGAAGTGCAAACCTTTTATTTTGTTTTGAATGAAAAGATGTCCAATGACTAAAATTGAATGAACATATGCATGTGAACATGATTAAAACTATTTGGCACATGTTTCCTGCTAAGCAGCAACAAGCATCTCTTTAATTTATATGGAATATCCCCACAAAGTTATTTCATTAGCATTATCCCCACAAGGTCGGCTACAATAAACCTTTCCCCCAACAGAGTTACCCACAAAGTCTCTTTGCATAGGTTGATCCCCAGCCAGAGTCTCAATCTCTTGACAGCTCTTTCCCAGCTAATTTGGTCCTAAAAGAAGAATCCTTGTGGATCTCTTCCAAAAAGAACTCACCTCGTCAGCAGTTCGTCAAGTATTCCTCAACAATGTTTATTTCTTCAACAGGGTTTATTTCCCCAACAGGGTTTATTTTCCCAGCTAAATCTGTCTGCCCCGACTGAGTCTATCCTCTCCAGCTTGAGTTTGCCTCTCAGACTATTACAAATCAGAGGGCTATAACCCCTAATCCCCAGCGAAGTCGCCAACAAAGCCATTGTTATCTCTAAAAGTTGTTGTGAAGCCTGGAATCCGACCAGATAATAGTTCTAACTTCAGTAAGTTGTTGTGAAGCTTGGATCCGACCGGATAACAATCAACTTCATTCGTTCAAAATACTATGAAGCCTGGACCCAACTAGATAATAGTGAAACTTTTCAAATACTATGAGGCCTGGACCCGACTAGATAATAGTGTAACTTTTCAAATACTATAAATCCTGGCCCCAGCCAGATAATAGTACAATTTTCAGTTACTATGAAGCTTGGACCAGACCAAATAATAGTTAGCTTCTCAAGACACTATGAAGCCTGGACCCGACCAGATAATAATACAACTTTCAGTCACTATGAATCCTGGACCCGACCAGATAATAGTGTAACTTTTCAAATACTATGAAGCTTGGCCCCGGCCAGACAATAGTATAATTTTCAGTTACTATGAAGCATGGATCTGGCCAAATATCAATTCAACTTCATCTTTTCAAGTAAGTTATTGTGAAGCTTGGATCCGACCAGATAGCAATTAACTTCATCCACCTCAAAAATTTGCGAAGCCTGGAATCCGACCAGATAGCAGTTTAACGTCAATAAGTTACCGTGAAGCCTGGATCCGACCAGATAACAGTTAATTTTTTATTCCCCAGTAAGTTATTGTAAAACCTGGAATTAGACCAGATAGCAGTTGACTTCCTCATCCTCAGCAAGTTGGTGTGAAACTTGGAGTCCGACTAGATAACAACTAACATTTAAGAGATAATCCCCGGCAGAAGCATTCTTTTAACAAAATTTGAAGATCTGTATATTCTTCATCCCCAACAGCAATTCGGGATTCAGCTTCCCAAAACTCCTCAGCAGTAGTCAAGGATTTATCATCCCGGACAAATATACATCTAAATAAAATTCCACATTCATACATCATAGCATATTCATACGAAACTCATTTAGCACAATCTCATTCATCTTGAGAACGCCATGCATACATCTGCATTTAACTAACCCTTTTTCCCACAGGCAAAGCATCAAGTTTTAGTATAAATCGACAAAAGATTTGTGCTAATACTTCTTCCATTATTTACCACCATTCCTTCAAATGGCATATATAAGCCCATTCCCAATACATCTTCGAGTGCAAATTTCTAGGTACTTTAGCGTTCAATCATCTTTTCACCTTCAAGTCACGAATGGCAAATCCGTCAATCTAACTCTTCAGGTTTTAGAAGATTGAACAGGGGCAACTGTTGTACCCCAAAATTTTCCCTCTCATTTCTCAAGAAATCTCTCATAAGATTCAAGACTACACAAGGTTTGATCAGCTCAAGACACCTCCTCAACATTGACAACTCAAAATTAGGGTTTGAGTTTGTACAAAGATGATTGAACTTCTAATTCCTTATATGACTTTCATGGATCATTTTGGATCCCCAAGATTTCTCATGACAAGTTTCAAGCTTTGGATCAAATTTTTGCTCAGTCAGTTGATCAGTTGACCTAAAATCAATTGTATTAGGGAAAAGTCAACTATGGTCAATTTGTAGTCAAACTTCATAATTTTTTAATCTATATCAACATTATGAACTCATATTTGTCAATTGATCAAGTTTGGATCACAATTCCTCAAAGAAATTTGATCAGAACGCCAAAAGGGCAAAATGGTAAAAATTTGGGTTTTAATTGAGAAGGCTCAGTTCTTGACTTTTAAAATGACTTATTGGTTTAATACATGATCTCAAGGATTCAAATGCACCATCTTGACCTAATTGCATATTTCAAATCACCTATCAAGATCATTGGATTGACAGATGAATTTCAGTCAACTGATGAAAAGTCAATTGTATACTGAAAAGTCAAACTTTGACTTTTTGATCAAAATCATGTTTCAAAAACCATATTTCATCAAGACATGTCAAAAAATGAAATTTGTTCATCAAGAAATTAAAAAGTCAAAATTATTTTTGAAAAGTCAAAATTCTAGGACTTGGAAATTTTTCTAAGTGTTAGAAATTTAACAATTTTTCATAACTTTGTGCCAAATTTCCACCATGATGCAAGATGATTCAAGGAAAACTTCCAACATGAAAGTTGTAGATCTCAATGAGATCTAAAACATTGTAGGCCAAAACTGTTTCTATAAATTCTTGGATTTCAAGTTATGAATTTATGAAGACATGTCCATGAAACTAAAAGACTTAGTGAAATTTTGCCCTAGTTAGGCAGATTTTTGGTACTAACTTCATAGCAACTTTTCACATGGTTCCAAGTTGATTCTTCAAAAATGTCCAACATAAAGGTTATATAGGATGTTACAAGCTTTCCAAAATATCCAAGAACTCATCAAGACCATAATTGAACTAAGAGAATCGAAGGCAAGAAGTTAGGGTTTCAAACTTGTTTTGCAAGACATATTTTGTGATGAACATAAACCAAATCCATAGCCATGCTGCATTTGCAGGTCTCAAACTTGTTTTTCACTCTATAATTAATGGTTTACACAACTAATTATGCCCTTATCCAAGTGTTTCAAGCTTTGTCCAAACCAATTTTCCATTTTGGGAAGAAAGTTCACACTTCCATTTTGGAAAAGTGGCTTTAATCACAATGTCAACTCTTCTTGAGCCCATACATTGTTGCTTTTGACTCCAAAACATTTCAACTCAAGAAGCAACATGTCTACATCCTGCTAACCACCATACAAATCCTTGTACTTCACATTGAAACCATGTTTGTCAACTTTGCTTCAAAATCAAGTAACCAAGCCATAACATGGGATTTCAAATTCTGAGTTGTTTCAAGTCTCAAAACCTTTTGCCTATAAGTAAATACACTATTTTCAAGCTAAGACACGAATGCTTAAGCCCCCAAACCCTCTCAAAGTCGGGATTGTATAAAGAACATCCATTGTTGCACTTTCTGGTCAGAAATCCCAAACACCTAATCCGCTCGTGCGTTTCTTGGCCTTTCACTTCCAAAAGTTCCTAAACATCATCTACAAACAATCCCACACCCTGTTACACGACTGTAACATCTCCATCACCTTCCTCCATAACCAAAAATAGAGCTTGCATCTTGACTCCTCTAGCACGACTCAATCACTCTCAACATCCACTAAGGGTTGCATTAGCTTCCTGGGAACTTGAGGAAGCTAACCAAATCATCACCATCACTTGAAACAAGCTCAAACTCATTTCACGATTTCAAGTCTTTGAGGTATTTTTCTGAACTTTCATCTCTTCATTTGGGCATTGTTAGGCTTTCATTTTCAAAGACAAAATGTAGATATCATTGCCCTGAAGCTACACATATCCATAGTTTTCATTTATTTTGCCTAAGCTTAGAGAATTTTAAGTTTGAATCTCTGAAAAATGTTAGGTCAAGATTTTGTACTTTTATAAATACATGCTTATCTTTGATTGTTAGTACAAATTGTTTACATTTCTGAAATCCTGGTCAAATTTCTAGCAAGTTTGATGTTGGAAGTTTTGAGAATGGATGAGAAATAAATGAGATACAGGAACCCTGGCTCGAGGTTGAAGATGAATTTCATTTCTAAGAATGGGTTTGTAATATATATTTATGGTTTTGTTTAAGTTAACGGATGTATAGCCACCCCAGTGGTAAGGCAACGTGCGTTTATGGTCAAGGTCATGGGATCAAGCCCCGGCGCTACCATTTTGCATATTTTCCAACATTTTTCCATCTTTTTTGTTTGAACCATGCGCGCTTGGGCCCAGAATCAGTTGGGCTTTGTCATTTTTGTCTTTAACTCCCTGTTTCACTAACACAACCTCTAGGCCATTTATTTTTTATTCTTTCTGACTTACAAAAAATACTAATGGACCAGACTAAAAACTATTTTTACTTTTAAACCATCCAAGTCATTTTCACACCCCCTGACTTATATTTTTATATTTTATTTTATTGTATTTTCTTTATTATTTTTATTATTTACTATTATTATTATTATTATTATTATTATTATTACTATTTTTATTAATAAAAATCCAAATAATACTTTATTTATTTATTTATAATATACTTATAGTTTTATTTTATTTCTTTTTCTAAACTAAAAAAGACAAAAATACTTTTTCTTAAACAAATTTAAATCTTTGCTTAAATAAATTAATAATTAGATTTAAGTTTAGTTATTTTCTTTTTAATTAAAGTTAACTTAGAATTTAGATTTTCTTTTAATTAATTCATTTCCATACTATTTTGATTAAACTTAAAACCTTTTCTAAAAAAACCCTAAAAATGCTTTCTTGATTAATTTTATTTCTTTTAAACTAGGGTTTAATTTTACTTATTTTAATTAATTATTTTCATTTAGATAATTAGGTTAAAACCATTTCCCTTAACAAAATCTAAACAAAAATCCATTTCTTTTCCATTTATATCCTTGTACATTATATTCCTTTCAATTCTTGTACATTATTCAAGTTTCAATATGGTTGTAATAGATAATTAGGTTTAATTTATTGCAATCCCTATCGTAAATTTGTATACCCCGTCCCCAAATGATGTAATAGCGTAGTAAATTTACTTTCCGCAATTTATCACTTTCATATCAATGCTAGTAAATTAGGGTTTGTAAGGAAAGATAAAATCAATGCTAAGAGAACCCTAATTCAACATAAACAATGCATGCAAATCAAACACATTATTCACACATGCACCCCTAAGGTTAACTCCACTTGTTGCCTTGAGAAAATGGTCATGTTACGCATGTGGGATGTCTTAGCAAAAACAATCAAAAATACAAGATCATAGTCCCTCGATGACGCTACAAATGTTGCCTTACAAATGATCTTAGTCCCTCAAGAGAAATTCTAAGATATCTTACAACATTGCCATCATGATTATACCATGACCCACGCCCGTCCCTTTACATCCAAAGATAAGGCTTTTTACCAATAAATGGTGAGATAGAAATATCAAAGGAAGGAAGAAATGAACAAAAGAATTTTGAGTAGGTAGAAATGTTCTTAGTTGCTTGCTCACTTTCAAAACAAAACACATACCAAACATTTTCAAAAATAAACATCTTTTCAAATACACCAACACTTTCCATGAAATATTTTCAAAAGTCCAACACTTTGTATACATTCTCGCCGAAACGAGAATCATTACAATGTTTTCCTAAACGAAGGAGCCTTTTCAAAAATACTTTCAAAAACCACCACAAAGCATATTTTTAAACAAAGCAAGTGATCTAGCAAACAACTAAGAGCCCATAGATAACTATGGATGAAAAGGGTGATAACACCTTCCCTTTTCATAATCTATCCCCCGAACTCAAGAAATAATCTCAAAGGTCTTTCCTGTTCTTTTCAGCCTTTCCTTATTGGATAAAAGAAAAGTTGGTGGCGACTCTTGCTAACCGCAACAATTGCGATAAAACGTAAAACATCCCAAGTCAGTTCTCCCACCGTATTACACATCCTTTTCCAACAAATATTTCAAGAACTGAATCCATGATCAGTTTATTCTAACAAATATCTCAGAATTGAAGCCATGATCAGCTCATTTCCAACAACTTTTGACTGAAGCCATGATCAGTTTATCCTCAATAGTCAGCTAATCTGGGACAAATCCCCAAGAAGCTCTCCATGTCCTTCCTCAGAAGACCATCCGTTCAATACAGTTTACAAGTGTGACAAATTTGGGTTCAAGACATTTTATTTCCAAGCAAATTTGGCAGAGATCTCTGTGTTGAGGAATCAAACTTCCAATCTTACCTCCACAAAAGAGTCAAACTTCGTTATTGTAAACGTCTGCATTACCTGCATGGATCATTCACATATCATGCATAACAAAATTCATACATAATGCATAACAAGAGTGTTTCATCCTCATTTGCATTTCCAGAGGTCTTGTTGCAATTGACATGTCACCTTGAGATCAAAGTCCAACTTACTTGACACCTACCAAAGCAGATGTCAGTTCAGCTGTTTCTCTCTTTATTCCAATGCTAATCATGGATGAGTTGTTTCTCTCTTTCTTTCATAGCTAATCTTGGATTAGTTGTACGACTTTCAACCAATGTTAATCTCAAGTATCTTGTTTCTCCATGCCATCCAAAGCCATTATTGGATGCCATGATTTTTTATTGTCGTTCAAAGCTAATATTGGATGTTGTTATCCTTTCTTTCATCCAAAGCCAATATTGAATGCCACCATCTCTTCTTTCATTCAAAGCTAATATTGAATGTCAGGATCTTCTGTTTCCATCCAAAGCCAATATTGGATGTTGTTCCCTTTTCTTTCATCCAAAGCCAATATTGGATGTCATGATCTTTTGTTTCCATCCAAAGCCAATATTAGATGTTTTTAACCTTTCTTTCATCCAAATCCAATATTGGATGCCACCATCTTTTGATGTCATCCAAAGCCAATATTGGACGTCGTTACCTTTTCTTCCATCCAAAGCCAATATTGGATGTTGCTATCTTTTATTTCCGTCCAAAGCCAATATTGGATGTTGTTATATTTGTTGATGTATGTAATACGATGAGAGAACTGGCTTGGTTGTTTTGTGTTTGATCACAATTGTTGCGGATAGCAAGAGTCGCCACCGACCTTTTTTTTATCCAATAAGGAAAGGGTGAAAAGAACAGGAAAGACCTTTGAGATTATTTTCTTTGGTTCAGGGGGTAGATTATAAAAAGGGAAGGTATTAGCACCCTTTTTATCTATAGTTATCTATGGGCTCTTAGTTGCTTTCTAGATTAACTTGCTTTTGTTTGAAAATGTGCTTGTGGTTTAGGTTTTAAAATATTTTGAAAACGTATTTATAATGATCCCCGTCTCTATAAGAATACGTACAAAGTGTTGGTTTTGAAAATAGTTCAAAGATATGTTTGTTGTGGAAGATGTTTTTGAAAGTAATTTCGAAAAGTGCCTTTGTAATGATTCTTATATCTATAAGAATGCGTACAAAGAGCTTTGACTTTTGAAAATGTTTCAATAGAAGGTGTTGGTGTGAAAATGGTTTTTTAGTTGTGAGCAAGCAAGAAACTACGAGCATCCTACCTACTCAAAAAGTCTAATGTTCTTTTCCTCATCCTTTAGATGTTGTTATCTTACCATTGATTTGGTAAGAAGCCCCATCGTTGGATGTGAAGGGACCGACGTGGGTCATTTGTATAGTCATAGAAGACAACCTATGAGATGCTTTAGCAATTTCGTTAGGGACTAGATCGTTTACCGAAGGCAACATCAAGGGACATCGAGGGACTATGATCTTTTATCGAAGGTCTTTGCTAAAACGCCCATATTCTAGGGACATGACTATTTTCTGAGGCAACAAGTGAGATTATCCTAGAGGTGCATGTGTGCAAAGTGTGTTTGATTGCATGCATTTAGTATTTTGATTTTGGGTTGTCTACTTGTTTGTTCTATCTTGCCATACATCCTAATTACTAACATTTGTATAAGGCAATAAAAATGCAGGAAATAAATATCCTACACTATTACAACCATATTGAATATCAAGAAAATATAAAGATAAAACAAAATAAAAGAAGGGAACATAAGTTTTTCGATCCAGGAGAATGCACCCTTCGATTCTGCTCTTCTTGGCTTCTTTCGATTTAGGCCTAGCAGTCAGTGTGAGATGTAGCCTTTGATTCATCCTTCTGGCTACTTCTTTCGATTGGGCCTGGAAGTCAGTGTGAACACCCATCGTTTCTCCCTTCCGGCTCCTTCGTTTGGACTGTGAAGCAATATAGGCCTGCAAAGCAGCATGAGTGCATATCCTCTGTTCACACCCTATTTTTCTTTCGTTTGGGGACTGTGAAGCAGTAAGGGGTGAAGCCTAAGGCTTCTATTCACACATCCTTCCTCCTGTTTTCTTTTGTTTGGGATTTAAATAGCAGCATAGCCTGAGGCCATGCTAGTATTGTTTTATGGCCAGGTTAGTTCTTAAAAAGTGTTTGGTAAACAAATAAAACAAACCAAAAGATTAGAAATGACAACAAATAGAGAAGGTGGAAACGAAAATAAAATGAAGAGTAATGATGATGCTTGAATCGAAAGGAAATGACTATTCACATGTTATGCTAGAAACGAAAGGTTTAAGGTTAAGATAACTTACCTTGCTTGAAGCTGGAATGTGTGTTTGGACTTAAGTTGTAGTCCTGGATGTTCTTGGATTCAAAGGGAAGAAATAAGTTTTATGTTTCTAGTGTTGGATTCAAAAGAAGGAACCAAGTGTTGGGTTGATGTTTCCCTGGGTTCTGGATTCGAAGGGAAGAAACAAGTGTGATGTTTCTTTTGATTCTGGGTTTGAATGTGTGTTAATTGTTTGAGAGTTTGAGAGTTTTATGATTTTTCCCACGCCTCTAAAAATCTTTTTCAACTTGCAAATTGTTTCTCTATTTATAGAGAAAAGGTTAGAGATGTTGGAGTAACCAGGTTTGTAGGATAACAAACAATGGTTTGGTTGAAATGAAAACAAGTTTGATCCCTTTCGTTGTTCCCAAGTTTCAAGTACAAGTGAGGGCCTGCTGTCTGTTGGTATCAGGAGATTGGACTTATGCATTTGGCACTGCTTGCGTTCAGACAAAAATAAGATTGGGAGCTAACTTTGTGATTAAAGTACTCTTTATCAAAAAAGGGTACGTAGCCTTTTGCCATTTCATCTAATAATAGTATTATTTAATGGATCAGGCTTAGAATCTTTGTGTAATGTATCACAAATTTGTGTAAGCCTCTGATTATGTAAAGATTTTGAAGCAACATAGCCTGACAAGTGAGATTTGGAGGATAAGGCTATAAGATTTGATCAAAGTTCTTCAGCTAAGCTTGCTCGAAGGATTCAGAGTTAGATTCGAAGCATATTGCTTTGAAGGGAACCAATACTCCAATAAAAGCCTTGTGTGAAGGTATCCCTTGTCCAATCGAAGACCTGCCTGCAGGGGGTCACTGCTTTGTGATTCCAAGCTAGCATGCAAGAGGCCTTTGCTCAAAATGAAAGCTTGCATGAAGAGCCATTGTCCAATCGAAACTTGCCTGCAAGAGGTCACATGGCCACACGGAGGATGTAACCCAAACTTGCATTCGAAGGAAGCCACAAGCCCAAACGAAAGATGTAAACCAAAGTTTTCATAAAATGGGACCACATGCCCAAACGAAGGATGCATACAGGAGGTCCCTGCTTTGTGAATCAAAGCAAACATGTAGGATGCAAATGGTGCAATCGAAGGATGTATGCAGGAGGCCATTGCCTTGTGCCTGCATGCATGAAGGGAGTTCCTGCCTTGTGAATTGAAGGAAAGCATAGAGAAGGCACTTGTCTTCTGAATCTAAGGGCGACAGTAGGAAGCCAACGCCTTCTAAATTGAAGGAAAGCTGCAGGAGGCCATTTCCATGTGCACCAAAAGCCAGCTTGTAAGGGGTCATTGGTGTAATCGAAGCTTGCGTGCAGGAGGACACTTGCTTTATGAGTGCTAGCATAAAGGGAAGCCATTGCCTTGTGCAGACAGGCATGCTGGAGGCCCTTGCCTTGTACTTCATGTAAGAGGCCAATGCTGAAGGTGGATTCGAAGCATACATGAAGGTGAATTTGAAGCAAGCATGGAGGGATTTACTTGTCCAATCGAAGCTTGTCTAATTGAAACAGGCATGCAGGCATCAAATATCCAATCGAAGAAGGCATGTAGGCAACCATTTGTCCAATTGAACCAAGGGAAATCAAAGCAAACTTGTTGTTCTTTAAAAAATCATTTTTATCTGTTTTCCCCTTTTTAAACAGTTTCCTCTTTAACTTGATGCTGGAAAATCCAATTGTACTTGTGCAAGCTTGAATTTTTGAGAATCCTTGTGAGAAATTCCTTGAGAAATGAGAGGGAAAATTTTGGGGTACAACAGCTGCCCCTGTTCAATCTTCTTAAACTTGAAAAGCGAGTATGGCACGTTGTCATTCGTAGCTTGAAGGTAAAAGATGATTGAACACTAGAGTGCCCAGAAATTTGCACTCGATGATGTGGTGTTTGATTGTGTTGGGAATGGGCTTAAATATGCCATTTGGAGAGGTGATGGAGAGTTGTCGAAGTTGGGCTTATAGATGCCACCCAAGAGTGATTGTTGACAAAAAATTAGACTAAGTTTAAGCTTGACTTCAACTGGAAAAAAATCAGAATAAATATTTGGTCGATTTAAACTGAACTAGAAGAAGTGTCTATCAGAATGGAATCAAGATAAACCATTGATCGATTTAAAATAAACCAACAGAGGTCTTGAATAATCTTTAATTGGAAAAGAATCAGAATAAATCTTTGAAGCGATTTAACTGAACTAGAAAAAACGTCTATCGGAAAAGTATCAGAATAAATCTTTTGAGAGATTTAAGCTGAACCAACATAGGTTTTGAATAATCTTTAATTGGAAAAGAATCAGAGTAAATCTCTGGAGCGATTTAACTGAACCAGAAAAAGCATCTATCGGAAAATTATCAGAATAAATCTTTGGAGCGATTTAAACTGAATCAGCAGAGGTCTTGGATAAAGTGTTTGTCGTGTAGATAGTCATCCTGTACTGTTTTGGGAATTGATCTACAATCAATTTGTTCACAGATAATTGTCCTTTCTTGTTTCAAGTATTAATTTGGAACTTGTTTTGTTGGTAAGTATGAAGCTTGACTGTGACAGATAGTGAAGAAATCTTGGACAATTACTACCTCAACAGATAATGAAGGAATCTTGGATGATTACCACCTCAACAGATAATGAAGTAATCTTGGACGATTACTACCTCAATAGAAAATGAAGGAATCTTGGATGATTACCACATCAACAAATAATGAAGGAATCTTAGACGATTACTACCTCAACAGAAAATGAAGGAATCTTGGATGATTACTACCTCAACAGATAATGAAGGAATCTTGGATGAATACTACTTCAACAGATAATGAAGGAATCTTGGACGATTACTACCTCAACAGAAAATGAAGGAATCTAGGATGATTACTACCTCAACAGATAATGAAGGAATCTTGGATGATTACTACCTCAACAAATAATGAAGGAATATTGAATGATTACTACTTCAACAGATAATGAAGGAATCTTGGACGATTACTACCTCAACAGAAAATGAAAGAATCTGGGATGATTACTACCTCAACAGATAATGAAGGAATCTTGGGCGATTACTACCTCAACAGGAAATGAAGGAATCTGGGATGATTACTACCTCAATAGATAATGAAGGAATCTTGGACGATTACTACCTCAACAGATAAAGAAGGAATCTTGGACGATTACTACCTCAACAGATAATGAAGGAATCTTAGATGATTACTACTTCAACAGATAATGAAGGAATCTTGGACGATTACTACCTCAACAAAAAATGAAGGAATCTTGGATGATTACTACCTCAACAGATAATGAAGGAATCTTGGATGATTACTACTTCAACAGATAATGAAGGAATCTTGGATGATTACTACCTCAATAGAAAATGAAGGAATCTGGGATGATTACTACCTCAACAGATAATGAAGGAATCTTGGATGATTACTACCTCAACAGATAATGAAGGAATCTTGGATGATTACTACTTCAATAGATAATGAAGGAATCTTGGACGATTACTACCTCAACAGAAAATGAAGGAATCTGGAATGATTACTACCTCAACATATAATAAAGGAATCTTGGACGATTACTACCTCAACAGAAAATGAAGGATTCTGGGATGATTACTACCTCAATAAATAATGAAGGAATCTTGGACGATTACTACCTCAGCAGATAAAGAAGGAATCTTGGACGATTACTACCTCAACAGATAATGAAGGAATCTTGGACAATTACTACCTCAACAGATAATAAGGGAATCTTGGATGATTACTACCTCAGTAGATAATGAAGGAATCTTTGACGATTGCTACTCCAAAAGGTAAAGAAGAAATCCAAGCTTGATTTTGTCTTGGAGAAGTTTACAGATAGTTAATGACACTTATCTGTTGATCTTTTTCCTGAAAAGGTAAAGAGTTAGTTGTATACAATATCATGATGTATGAAATGCATGATGTAATGATGTTTCTCAAAATAAATGAGATTGTGATATATGTCTTTCGTATGCATATGCTGTGAATGTTATTGAAATGTAACTTTGTCTTGGAATATAACTCCTTGACAAATGCTGGGGAGCCTTAGGAAGTTAAATCCTAGACTGTTTTTTAAGAGTATGTGTATCTTCTAACGCTGTTTAGAATGTTTCCGCTGGGGATTCCCATTTTTTTGTTTGAGGAGAACTCTGTCGGGGAATATTGAATTTGTTTGAGGGAAACTCTATGGAGAGTGTTGATTCCTTCTTGGAGAAATGAGTTCGGGAGTCTTAGTTGTTCGTTGCTCTACTATGGAGTTATCTCTTGATGGAAGAGAAAGGAAGTTAACAACTTGTTGGGGACAAAGAAGTTAATTGTTATCTGGTTGTCTCCCAGGCTTTGCAGCGACTCACTAGGAATTGTAGGAAAGTCTACTGGGGAAGAGGGGTTGTGGTCCCTTGATTTGTAGTAGTCAGAAAGACAAACTCAAGTTGAGGAATCTGTAGTTTGTTGGGGAAATACACCATGTTGACAATCTGCTGGAGAGGTGTTTTCTTTAAGCAGAACTCCTCGAGGATTCTTGAGATTAACTCAGTTGGGGAGAAGTTTTCAGAGATTGAAACTCTGGCTGGGGATTGCCTGGATCCAACTTTATGGGGATATACATGAATTTGGCCTTGAGGGGTTTGTACCCTTATTCGTGAAGATTATTCTGTGGGGATAACCTTATAGAGATGACTCTATGGAGACTTGACTGGGGATCACTTTATGAAAAGGACTTTGTGGAGATTTGTCACTGCCCCAAGTAGTAAGTGTTGTAGTACTGCTAGAAAATGTTTGCTTGACCGTATGTAACCCTTTGCTGGAATTCACGTTCAATGCCCCAAGTGATTCAGATACAGACCTGCCCCTGGTTATTCAACATTTCTTGGCAGATTTCTTGGAATTTTGACTTGACTGCCCCCAGACGAGTTAGACGGTGACATGTCATGCCCCCTTGCTTATAGGAGATTTGTCATTGGAAGTGTCATCCCATTTGAAGTGATTTTGTTCACTGAGAGAGTTTTTGTTCGCTGGATATTCGTCATGTGAATTTCTCTGCTGTCAAACAATTAGCCATATGCAAACAGCGATATTCAAATAATGCAAAGTTTATGCTTGTCTTGAAGTTTTGAGAATGCAGTTTTAGCAAGTAAAGAGTTTGTTAGGAATATGAATTCAACTCAGAATTTGCAGTAAGCCTTACAGGAGTCAGGATACCTTTTGTAACAGTATGTTTTTGAACTAACCCATGCTTCAATTAGGACTTTTGAAGGGTTGTAGCATGGCTTGGTTCACAGTTTAAGAAACAAAAGATAAGGCTCAAAGTGTATTTGTGCCCGCCTGTTCTTCGTGGTGTTCTTTAGTCCTAAACTCAGTTAATTGTACGTTTGAACTCCAATTGAGTCTGGAATGGCATTTTGGTGATGTTTTGGACACTTGGAAGTTTATTTGCGAAGGCAGTCATTTTTGCAACATTTTTCATGTTGTCAAGGATTTGTAGTGACCTCTTTTTTATTTATTATCCCTGATTTTGGCCTGACTGTTCTTGTTTTGAGATTACAGCCAGCAGGATGCCCCAGTTTTTCTTAAGTATCCTTTGTAGGTTTTGACTTAGTGGGCTTTTCTTTTGAGAGATAATGACTGCCTATTTGATAGGGAACCATCACCATATTTTTATTTAGAAGGATGTTTTTGATGTCATCTGTTGTGTACGAAGTGAAAATTTTCAACTGAATACGCATTCGAAATAACTGAGAAACTATCCTGCCCTAGATTTTGATTAAAGGTATCAATTTGTGTGAAAAAGAAAACTCCTACTTCTTAGGCTCAAAGGGGTTGACTAGGAATTATCCTCCTTATAACTCCAGTGTTTAGGAATTGAAACAAACGCTTGTACATCATCAGCAAGGTCTGTGCAAAAGTATATCGTATGAGATTATGACATTGTTTTCATCATCCTCCCTCTAAAGGCTTGCAAATTTTTGAAAAAAGAGTTGAATATCATAAAGGGAGTAAAAAGCATAGTATAAAAATGAATGGATTAATTAAAGACAAACATATGCAATGCATTAATTAAACAAAGTTTGACATTAATAGATAAGTGTTTGAACAACAAAAGAGATTACAATTAAAAATTCAAAAATGAAATAAACGCTCTCAATTTTGGCCATGATTTGGCATGGGAGCAGTGATCACATTGGGAGCCTTAGGAGGGTCAAATTCGATATCCTTGTTGTTAATCAAATCTTAAATCTTGTTCTTCAAAGTCCAACAGCTGTCGGTGTCATGTCCAGGACTATCAGAATGGTAGGCACATCTTACATTTGGATTGTACTTAGGAGAGGAGGTATCGGGGTTTTGAGGAGGATCCCTTAGTGTGATCAGCTCCGCTTTCAACAAATGTTGTAACGCTTCAGACAATGGCATATTAATCTTAGCTTACTGCCTTTCTTGGTACTTTACCCTACGCCTATTGCCTTGTCGTTGTTGAACAGGTGTAGGATTAGAGATTAGGATTTCTCCACGTGTTGGTCGTGGTTACTCTAGTTACGACCTTTTTGACCGTACATAGCATCAGACTCTTTCTTCCCATTGAAAAGTTATTTCCCTGCACTTGAAGATGCACCCCTTTGGATTTTACCACTTTTGATGCCAGCTTCGACTCTTTCGCCAGTTAGTATTAGCTCGGTGAACCCGGCTGAAGAGCTTCCGATCAGATGGTTGAAGAATGGTCCTATCAAATTTCCCATAAAGATATCAATCAGCTCCCTGTCAGTTAAGGGTGGCTGAACTCTTCCTGCCAGGTCTCTCCATTTTTGAGCGTATTCTTTGAAGCCCTTGTTAGAACGCATGGTTATATTCTACAACTGCACACGAGTTGGTGCAAGATCAGCGTTGTATTGGTACTACTTGTAGAAAGCAACAGCTAGATCTTCCCAAGTGGGAATGTGGGAACTCTCCAATTTATAGAACCATTAAAGTTGAGTACCAGCTAGACTCTCTTGGAAGAAATGGACCCAGAGCTTTTGATCAGTGGTGTATTGTTGAATCTTGCGAACATAAGATCTCAGATGCATCTTAGGACAAGAGACCCCATCATACATGGCAAAAGTAGGGATTTTGAACTTTGGTGGGATGACCACTCCAGAAACCAACGCCAAATCTTCAAAATCTAGCCTAGGTACCCTCTAAATTTCCATGGCGTTGAGACGATCCTCCAGTTGTTTATATTTGTCGTCCGCAGGAGGATACTGCTCTTCAACATAGTCAGCCTTTTCTTCGTTAGACCCCAGACCGTGGTCCCCTTCTTTTGTCTGGTTGTCTCCCTCAGTTGACGGGGTTGCGAATTCTAGAGCTTGCTATGTTGGTCCTTTGAACCTCTTTCCCAAATTCAGGACGCCCACTGACTTCTTTGTCTTTTTCTTCTTGTCTTTGAGAAGAAGAGTCTTCAGGTCCTCTTGCCCTATAGCCAAAGTCAGGAACATCTGTTGGAATTGAGCATTTTGTACTTGAAGATCCTTCACTATTTATTCCATATCCATCTTACTGAAATAAACAATAGGAAGGTAAGGAAACATGTGTGGGAGAAACCTGTCATGATATAATGCATGGTATGTGGATACATGTTTTCAAGGATCTTGCGGGGTAAACACAAGAAGATGTTAGAAGTTAAATTTTGATCAACCTCTTTGATTGGAGAACTTCGTACCGATGGATGTCCTTCCACGAGAATCAAGCTCACCATGTCAAGTGGGTCATAGCCCTTGACTCAAGTTACCGTGCTTTGGTCTTTGACGGTGTTTGATTAGAGAATGAATCCTCTTGCCCCTTGATAGGCGTCTGGTTTGACATGACCCTGCATCATAGGCCCTTGAGATCCTTGAAATGGTTATTGAAAATGCTATGGTATGATGTCATGATGTTATGTACAAGTATGCAAAGCAAGCAAGTTGTTATGTACAAATAGTCATATACACACAAAACAGACAAGTCCTTAGGTTTAGGCTTGCATGGAGTTTGTAGGTAAGTACCCTCCTAAAGTTTAGTTGGCTCAACTTGTCCTAAAAAGTAACCGGGTTCTAGGGATCTCAATATCATTGATCTTTCTTTATCGGGCATTATTTCATGCAAGCCTCTTTATTGGCGACCAAAATATCCCGAAAGTCTAATCTCAATGAGCATAGTATGGAGTATCAACCAACTTCGGACTGCACCAAAGCCGACTATCTCACTACTTCCTAATATCCAAGTTATTCAATTAAGGTTCTAAGGTCAGTTAGTGCTTCATGACACCATACAGCGGCCCCGTATTCTCCTTGACTACTCAAGGGCTACCGGTACCAACAAATGTGTCACACTAACATAGTCGTTGCTTCAACCATGTCGATATACCCCGCACAGTTTCCACAATCTATTGCTACTTACCTAAAAGGTGCCCTATATCCGGGTAGAGGATCAAAACAAACCCAAACAAGGAACCATAATATAAAAGCAAGCAAGTCAAACAAAGAAAGCAAGTAAAGGTGATTTAGCCCTCAGGTAACCCCACTTTTAAGCATTCCCAAGCAGAGTCGCCAGTTCTGTAATACGATGGGAGAACTGACTTGGTTGTTTTGCATTTGATCACAATTATTGCGAATAGCAAGAGTCTCCACCGACTTTTCTTTTATCTAATAAGGAAATGGTGAAAAGAACAGAAAAGACCTTTGATATTATTTTCTTGAGTTCGGGAGGTATATTATAAAAAGGGACGGTATTAGCACCCTTTTTATCTATAGTTATCCATGGGCTCTTAGTTGCTTGCTAGATCAACTTGCTTTTATTTGAAAATGTGCTTGTGGTGTGGGTTTGAAAATATTTTGAAAACGTCTTTGTAATGATCCTCGTCTCTATAAAAATGCGTAAAAAAAGTTGGTTTTGAAAATATTTCAAAGAGATGTTTGTTGTGGAAGATGTTTTTGAAAGTGATTTTGAAATGTGCCTTTGTAATGATTCTCTATAATAATGCGTACAAAGAGCTTTGACTTTAAAAAATGTTTCAATTGATGGTGTTGGTGTGAAAATTGTTTTTTAGTTGTGAGCAAGCAAGCATCTACGAGCATCCTACCTACTCACAAAGTTTAATGTTCTTTTCCTCCTCCTTTAGATGTTGCTATCTTACCATTGATTTGGTAAGAAGCCCCATCGTTGGATGTGAAGGGACGGGCGTGGGTCATTTGTATAGTCATAGAAGACAACCTATGAGACGTTTTAGCAATTCCGTTAGGGACTAGATCGTTTACCGAAGGCAACATCGAGGGACATCTAGGGACTACGATCTTTTATCGAGGGTCTTTGCTAAAACGCCCATATTCGAGTGAGATGACTATTTTCTGAGGTAACAAGTGAGATTACCCTAGAGGTACATGTGTGCAAAGTGTGTTTGATTGCATGCATTTAGTCTCTTGATTTTGTGTTGTGTACTTTTTGGTTTTATCGTCCCATACATCATAATTACTAACATTTGTATACAACAATAAAAAGGCAAAAAGTAAATATCCTACACTATTGCAACCATATTGAATAGCAAGAAAATATAAAGACAAAACAAAATAAAAGAAGGGAACATAAGTTTTTCGATCCAGGTAGAATGCACCCTTCGATTCTGCTCTTCTTGGCTTCTTTCAATTTGGGCCTAGCAGTCAACGTGAGATGCAGCCTTCGATTCATCCTTCTGGCTACTTCTTTTGATTGGGCATGGAAGTCAGTGTAAACACCCTTCGTTTCTCCCTTCCTGCTCCTTCATTTGGACTGTGAAGCAATAGGGCCTGCAAAGCAGCATGAGTGCATATCCTCTGTTCACACCCTCTTTGTCTTTCGTTTGAGGACTGTGAAGCAGTAAGGGGTGAAGCCTAAGGCTTCGATTTTCACACATCCTTCCTCCTATTTTCTTTCATTTGGGATTTAAATAGCAGCATGGCCTGAGGCCATGCTAGTATTGTTTCATGGCCAGGTTAGTTCCTAAAAAGTGTTTGATAAACAAAGAAAACAAACCAAAATATTAGAAATGACAACAAACAGAGAAGGTGGAAACAAAAATAAACTTAAGAGTAATGATGATGCTTGAAACGAAAGGAAATGACTATTCACATGTTATGCTAGAAACGAAAGGTTATGGTTAAGTGAAGTTACCTTGCTTGAAGCTGGAATGTGTGTTTGGACTTAAGTTGCATCCCTGGATGTTCTTGGATTCGAAGGGAAGAAACAAGTGTTATGTTTCTAGTGCTGGATTCGAAAGAAGGAACCAAGTGTTGGGTTGATGTTTCCCTGGGTTCTGGATCCGAAGGGAAGAAACAAGTGTTATGTTTCTTTTGATTATGGGTTTGAATGTGTGTTAAGTGTTTGAGAGTTTTATGATTTTTCCAAGACCCCTAAAAATCTTTTTCAGCTTGCAAATTGTTTCTCTACTTATAGAGAAAAGGTTAGAGATGCTGGAGTAACCAGGTTTGTAGGATAACAAACCATGGTTAGGTTGAAACGAAAACAAGTTTGATCCCTTTCATTGTTCCCAAGTTTCAAGTACAAGTGGGAGCCTGCTATCTGTTGGGAGCAGGAGATTGGACTTATGCTTTTGGCACTGGTTGCATTCAGACAAAAATCAGATTGGGAGCTAACTTTGTGATTAAAGTACTCTTTATCAAAAAAGGGTATGTAGACTTTTTCCATTTCATCCAAAAATGGTATTATTCAGTGGATAAGGCTTCGAATATTTGTGTAATGTATCACAAATTTGTGTAATCCTCTGATCATGTAAATATTTTGAAGCAACATAGCCTGACAAGTGAGATTTGGAGGATAAGGCTATAATATTTGATCAATGT
Source organism: Vicia faba (assembly GCA_948472305.1). Classification (NCBI taxonomy): domain Eukaryota; kingdom Viridiplantae; phylum Streptophyta; class Magnoliopsida; order Fabales; family Fabaceae; genus Vicia; species Vicia faba. Next base: position 489,734,826 of record OX451736.1, read on the forward strand.
TCGAAGGATTCAGAGTTGGATTCGAAACATATTTCTTCTAAGGGAACCAATACTCCAATTAAAGCCTTGTGTGAAGGTATCCCTTGTCCAATTGAAGACCTGCCTGCAGGGGGTCACTGCTTTGTGATTCCAAGCAAGCATGCAAGAGGACTTTTCTCAAAATGAAAGCTTGCATGAAGAGCCACTATCCAATCGAAACTTGCCTTCAAGAGGTCACATGGCCACACAGAGGATGTAACCCAAACTTGCATTTGAAGGAGGCCACAAGCCCAAATGAAATATGTAAACCAAAGCTTGCATTAAATGGGACCACATGCCTAAAAAAAGGATGCATGCAGGAGGTCCTTGCTTTGTGAATAAAAGAAAATATGTAGGATACAAATGGTGTAATTCAAGGATGTATGCAGGAGGCTATTACCTTGGGCCTGCTGGCATCAAGGGAGTTCCTGCCTTGTGAATTGAAGGCAAGCGTAGAGAAGGAACCTGTCTTCTGAATCGAAGGGCGACGGTAGGAAGCCAACGCCTTTTGAATTGAAGGAAATATGCAGGAGGCCATTGCCATGTGCACTAAAAGCCAACTTGTAAGGGGTCATTGGTGTAATCGAAGCTTGCATGTAGGAGGCCACTTGTTTGTGGGTGCTAGCATGAAGGGAAGTCCTTGCCTTGTGCAGGAAGGCATGCAGGAGGCCCTTGCCTTGTACTTCATGTAGGAGGCCAATGCTGAAGGTGGATTCGAAGCAGACATGAAGGTGAATTCGAAGCAAGCATGGATGGAGTTATTTGTCCAATCGAAGCTTGTCTAATCGAAACAGGCATGCAGGCATTAAATATCTAATCAAAGCAGACATGCAGGCAGCCATTTGTCCAATTGAAGCAAGGGAAATCAAACCAAACTTGTTGTTCCTTAAAAAAAATCATTTTTATCTATTTTGCCCTTTTTTAACAGTTTCCTCTTTAACTTGATGCTGGAAAATCCAATTGTACTTGTGTGTGATATGATGGCAGAACCGACTGTTTAATATTGGTTTGCGTTTTTTGTTCGCAAATGTCGCGATAAGCAAGAGTTGCCACCAAATTTTCGTTTATCCAACAAAGGAAAGGGTGAAAAGAACAGAAAAAAGACCTTTTTCGAGATTTTGAGTAAGGGGGTAGATTATGGAAAGGGATGGTGTTAGCACCCTTTCCATCCGTGGTTTTTCACGGCCTCTTAGGTACTTGCTCATTTTTTAAAACTGTTTGTGTTTGTGTGTTTTGAAAGATTTTTTTTTGCTTTATGGTAACTCTTGTATCAGTCCTCAAGAGTGTGATAAAACGTTTTTGAAAAGGTTTTTGAAAAGTGTATAAGTGTGAAAATTTCAGGTTTGAGCAAGTACCTAACAATTATCTACCTACTCAAAAAAAGGATGTTCTTTTCCTCCTACCCTTTAGATAGTGTTATCCTACTATTAGTGAGTAGGTAGCCTTATCGTTGGATGTTGAGGGACTATCGAAAGGGACGCTATGGTCATTGAAGGCAACGTGTAAGGATATCTTAGCATTCGCAGGGACTGTCATCATATAGGCATCATCGAGAGACAAGATCATTTCTCATAGGCAACTCGAGGGACAGCAAGGGACTATGATCTTTTATGATGACTTTTATATTAAGGGTCTTTGCTAAGATATCCCCATGTTCGAGGGACATGACCATTGTTTTCCGAGGCAACCAAGTGAGGAATACCCTAAGGATGCAAGTGTGAGAAGTCTGTTTTTTCAGTTATATTATCTTGAGGTTAGTGATCTAACAATTAATTAACTTTATCTTGTCATGTACGCCTAAGTTGCTAACAATCATATACAAGCATATAAGAAATGTAAAAGCGGGAAATAAAGTCCTACATCTATTACAGGGCTTCAGGATAGTTACATAAAAAAGTTCAAAAATGAAGTGCGGAATTTTAAATCTAGACTATTACATCCCATAATCAGTTACATTATTATATAAAATGCGAGACTAAAAATAATGCGCGCGAAATGAAATATTACGTCTAAAAAAATCCTAAGAATGAAAGTCTTTTTTGGTTTTATTTTTATTTAGGAAAATACTTAAAATGAACATCCTAAAGTCTATTTTAAAAAAACAAAAATTAATTAAGGAATAGTCTAAGTTCTTTTTTTTTTATGAGAAGGAAATGATTAAACCTAAATTAAATCCTAAGTTCTAATTCAATTTTAATTAAAGAGAAAAAATGGTTAAAATAGTTAATAATTTAATTCAAGAAATTAATTATTTAATAAAATAATCTAATCCTAATTTTTTGTGATTTTTATTTATTATTTAGCTAATTAAATGAATAATAAAGAAGAAAAAAAAAGAAATAAAACAAAACAAAAAAAATGCAAAGTGGGCCTGGTCATCAAAAGCAAAAATGGGGGTGTCTTGCTGTCAAAAATGCTAGGCCCAAATCAGAAACTGTGCTGGGATTCAATGGGGAGCGCCTTTGATGGCTCATGATGCACCTGTATGTGGGAACCCTTTGATCTAGATCAATCAAGATCCAGTGGTGGTGATCTGGAAGCACATGATGGACTGGCGTAGCTAAGGCATATTGGATCTGCAGTTAACAAATGTTAGAAAAATAATATGCTGGACTTGGGACTCGAACCCAGGTCGTCTCCCTTATACGCGCGCTTCATTACCAACTGAGATGCCAAGCCAATCGTTTATACATGTCAAACAATAATAATATATTTGAAATTTCCAGAAATTATTTAAAACAAAAAGGAAAACGCGCACAGATTCTAACTGCCCAATGGGGGGCTGCCACGCATTGTCTTCTTCCTCCCTCCGTTGTCTTATATTATAATACCTATAGTGACAGTTTTGGTCTGTCACTGTAGCACCTGCAAACTGTAAAACTCACAATACGCAACAAAAATGAATTTTGAGGCCATGGGTTGATTGGTCTCATCCTCCTGAGCAAGATGGTGTCCATAGTTTGGGATAATTTTGGCCATTGTGAAAAATCCCAATTTAGAGGTTTGAACCCTAACAATGGTGGAATGCCATTGTTGTACCTAAGCTTCAATTGGACAATTCAGAAACCTTATATGCATCCATGCAAACACAAATATGCAATTAAAATTGATTAATAACGCAAGAATATAAGAACACGGAGTTTAAAAAAATATGGCAAACCGTGACTCGTAGGAAGCGTTTTGTTGTGTTTCAAGACCTGGTAACGGTTGGAAAAGCTTCAAGGGATATCCAGGAATGGATTAGGATCCTTGTTTGGGACTAAAACACGTTGGAGACTAAAATTCGAATTTGAAAAATTTGGTGTTTTTTTGCAAAACTTTCAGGGGTTCCCTAGGCTCTGTGTGCGTGCCCTGATGCTTTCTAGGTGTTTGTTTATATAGAGAGGGATGAGGAGACACAAAAAAACAAGTTTGTAACAGCCATAATCAATTGCTTGAATGCCATGAATATCCATTTGTAACCTTGGCCAAAGTTATGGGATTTTGTCTATTTTTCAAACTTGCATGAATGTGGGCATGCTGGCCTTGCTGTACACGAAAATTGGGACCCCTCCATGCATTAAAACAAGCCTTAACCATATTGATCCATATAATTTGCAATAATTTTGATTTATTTTATTTTTAATTAAATAAAATTAATATAAAATTCAAATAAAATCAAGACTATTCAAAAATGGTTTTAAGAGTCCTCTATACTCTTAGGAAGATGTTTGAAGTCCAAAAAATGATCCATTGCCTTAAAAGCTCAAATTTGCTCAATGCATATTTCTTGAAATTTCCCAAATTTTACCAACTTGGGAAAGCCATAACTTGCTTAATTTTTATCTCATGATGATGATCTTAGACTTTTTGGAAATCCAAATATGTCTACTTCAATCCCTATTTTGATCAATTTTGCATTTGAAGATGTTATCTTGATGTTAAAGGTCTTGGCATAAAGTGGCTTTTATTGACTTTCTAAAAATGACCTGTAATGTATGAACTTCTATCTTTCAAATGGTGAATTTCTTGGACATTAGGGATGAAAAGAAGTTTTAGGGAATTGGATTCTATCCAAAATGAGCTTTGGTTGGAAACTTTCTGATAAAGTATGAGGAAGTTATGCTTGGTCAAAGTTTGGTTGATTTTTCCTATAGAAACCCTAATTTGCCATTTTTTACTTTTGATGAATTAGGATCATTTCTTGAGGAATCATGATCAAAAATTGATCAAATGATGGATATTACTTCAAAATGTTGATGTTGACCAAAAATCTTGAAGTTTGATTGTATTTGGGCCACAGTTGACTTTTGACCTAGCATAGTTGATTTTCCAATACTTGAGCAATTGACTGAGCAAACTTGTTGTTCAAGGCATGAAATTCGGCATGGATGATCTTGAGGACATATTAGGACAATGGAGAACATTTGGGATCCTTTGAGATCAATCATCTTGATGAAAATTGAAACCCTATTTGGGGGCTCATTGCATTAGGAGGAGAATTGTCTGGTCAATTCTTGGTCAACTTTAAGCAATTGAGAACCTCTAGGAGTATGTCTTGTGTGAAAATGGGAGAGAAACTTTTTCGGTACAACAGCTGCCCATGTTCAATCTTATTAAACCCGAAGATTTAGATTGGCTTGTTTGCCTTTCGTGATCTGAACGTGAAAGATGATTGAACACTAGAGTGCCCAGAAATTTGCACTCGTCTGAAGTGAGAGTGTTGGTGAATAATATCAGGAATGGGCTTACAGATGCCATTTGGAAAAGATGACAGAAGACTGTCAGAGATGGGCTTAAAGATTCCATCCAAGGAATATGATGGAGAGTCGTCGGAGATGGGCTTAAAGATGCCATCCAAAATAAGTGCTGACTTTGTAAGAATTCTCTTTGTGGGGATTTCTGTTCCTGCTATCCCAAGAGGAGTCTGTTGGGAACGTTTTTTTAGGGGAATATAGTCTAGGAGCTTTGGTTGTCAATTACTCTACTGGGGAGTCATCTCTTGACTGAAGAGACAGAAGTGAACTACTATCTGGCCAGGATCCAGGCTTCACAGTGACTTGTTGAGGATGATAAGGCTTACTGCTATCTGGTCGTATTACAGGCTTCATAGCGACTTACTGGGGAAATGAGATTAAAATGTCATTTGGTCATACTCCAGGCTTTGCAGTTTCTCCAACTGGAATAGAAATCAGAAAAATCTTAGTGTCGATCTAACTGAACTAGAGAAAGGATCTACCGGAAAAGAATCAGTAATAAATCAATGGTCGATTCAAGCTGAACCAGTAGAGATCTTGATTCATCTTTGACTGGATAAGAATCAAAAAAATCTTAGTGTCGATTTAACTAAACCAGAAGAAGGTCTTTAATTAACTTTGACTGGAAGGGAAATCAGAAGAATCTTAGGATTGATTCAACTGAACCAAACAAAAGTCTTGGGATATCTTCAACTGGAATAAGAATCAGAGAGATCTTAGTGTCGATCTGACTGAACCAGAGAAGATCTTTAATTAACTTTTACTGGAATGGAAATTAAAAAAACCTTAGTGTCGATTTAACTGAACCAGACAAAAGTCTTAAAATATCTTCAACTGGAATAGGAATCAGAGAGATCTTAGGATCGATCTAACTGAACCAGAGAAGGTCTTGGATTAACTTTGACTGGAATGGAAATCAGGAGAATCTTAGTGTCGATTTAACTGAACCACGCAATAGTCTTGGAATATCTTCAACTGGAATAGGAATCAAAGAGATCTTAGTGTCGATCTAACTGAACCAGAGAAGGTCTTGGATTATCTTCAACTGGAATAGGAATCGGCGAGATCTTAGTGTCGATCTAACTGAACCAGAGAAGGTCTTGGATCAACTTCAACTGGAATAGGAATCAGAGAGATCTTAGTGTCGATCTGACTGAACCAGAGAAGGTCTTGGATTGACTTTGACTGGAATGGAAATCAGAAGAATCTTAGTATTGATTCAACTGAACCAGACAAAAGTCTTGGAATATCTTCAACTGGAATAGAAATCAGAGAGATCTTAGTGTCGATCTGACTGAACCAGAGAAGGTCTTGTTAAGACATCTTTATGAGGAAATTGCTGAAATAGCCCTTCATCAGACGTAGCTTTTGAGAAGACTACCAGGTCACATAAGTAGCGGTGTTTGTTGATTTCATCTTTCCCTGAAAAAGGTAAAGAGTTAGTCATATGAAATGTCATGATGTATGAAATGCATTGTGATGATGTTCTCAAAATAAATGAGATTATGTTGTATGCGGTATGTATGTGCATGCCATGATGTATGAATATGGGATGCTATTGTGATATTTCTTAGCATGGGACTGTAAATCCCGGACTACTGTGGAAGAGTATTGGGAAGACGAATCCTTTGTTTCCGTTGAGGATGATGTATGGATATGATTTGTCAGGGATTCCCTCTTTCTATTTGAGGATATTCTGTCGGGGATTGACTCTGCTTGAGAATAACTCTGTGGAGGGAGATGATTCTTTGTTGGAAGGTTTTGTCGCTGTAGAGAAATAAACTCTGTTGGGGAATGAACTTCCGTAGTTAGAGAAATAAACTCTACCTGGGAGGAGATTTTATAACTGTTAGAAATTATAAATCTCGGCTGGGGAATACAGATTGCAGCTGGAGAAGGAACTTTGTTGGAGGAGATAATTCCTGCTTAGGGAAGGAGAGATCGAAACTTTGGTTGTTTCTACTTTGTGGGGACTATAGACGTCACGGGTTCATATGTAAAGGTGACTTTGTCTCAAAACTGTCTCTACCCCTGTACCTACTGGAAGGAGTAATTGTCGGGACAAAAATGGTTTTTTTAGACTTTTCCCCGTTTCTTAAAGTCATTAACAATTGTCTTTCCGTTTTTATGCAAGTATTTGTGAACAGTGATCATATTTAAATGCATAAGTCAAAAGTAATCATTGGACGATTTTGCAAAACAAAACAGAAAAATAAAGCAAATAGCTTTGGTACTTTCAAGGAACGATTTGTATTGATTTTTTTTTAAGTTCGCCTATAACAGGAATTTTGTACAAAGAGACTGACGTTCTAATAGGAGAACGCCGTCGTTAAAATGAAAACTATACAAAATAGTGTACAAAGAAAAAACAGCTACGTGTAATAATCCCATTGAGTTTCAATTCTGCTATTGCCCCTATGTCATTGAGCGTCTCATCACTTTGCTACTCGTCCTAAGCTGACTAGATTGATCGATACCGTCTGAGCTTGATAGTCGATACTGAAGTCTGATCACAAGGTAATCCAATGGGACATAGTTGTACGCTTCAAATCCCTAACTTTTTCCTGGACCTCCCTTTCGGGATTTCAATCCACCGGGATACCCTTTTTTGCCCAAGCCGCCTTTTCAGGTTTTCGACTTGCCGGGTGTACAGATTTTTTTATATTTATCCCTAATTTTTGTCCGAACCCTTTTGGTTCGTCGGGATGCCCTTATTTTTGCCTAGGCCAGTAAACCTAGCGGGTCTTTGTTTACATGTAATATCTTTTCACTATGTCCGCATTGATAGGGTGAGGAAGGTCGTCACCGTCCATGGTGGTCAGAATCATGGCTCCACCGGAAAATATGCTTTTGATCACAAATGGTCCTTTGTACGTGGGAGTCCATTTTCCCCTGGGATTGTGGAAGTATGATGCGCTTGATTACTAGATCAAAAAGTGTTGGCCCTGTTCAATCTTCTTAAACCTGAAGATTTAGATTGGCTTGTTTGCCTTTCGTGATCTGAAGGTGAAAGATGATTGAACACTAGAGTGCCCAGAAATTTGCACTCGTCCGAAGTGATATTGTTGGTGAATAATATCGGGAATAGGATTACAGATGCCATTTGGAAAAGATGATAGAATGTTTTCGGAGATGGGCTTAAAGATTCCATCTAAGGAATATGATGGAGAGTCGTCGGAGATGGGCTTAAAGATGCCATCCAAAATAAGTGTTGACTTCGTAAGAATTCTCTTTATAGGGATTCATGTTCCTGCTGTCCGAGGAGGAGTCCGTTGGGGAATGTTTTTAGGGGAATAGAGTCTAGGAGCTTCGGTTGTCCATTACTCTACTGGGGAGTCATCTCTTGACTGAAGAGACATAAGTGAACTGCTATCTAGTCAGGATCCAGGCTTCGTAGTGACTTGCTGAGGATGATAAGGCTGATTGTTATCTGGTCGTATTACAGGCTTCACGGTGACTTACTGGGGAAATGAGATTAAACTGTCATCTGGTCATACTCCAGGCTTTGCAGTTTCTCCAACTGGAATAGAAATCAGAAAAATCTTAGTGTCGATCTAACTGAACCAAAGAAAGGATCTATCGGAAAAGAATCAGTAATAAATCAATGGTCTATTTAGACTGAACCAGCAGAGGTCTTGATTTATCTTTGACTGGATAAGAATCAGAAAAATCTTAGTGTCGATTTAACTGAACTAGAAGAAGGTCTTTAATTAACTTTGACTGGAATGGAAATTATAAGAATATTAGGATCGATTCGACTGAACCAGACAAAAGTCTTGGGATATCGTCAACTGGAACAGGAATCAGAGAGATCTTAGTGTTGATCTGACTGAACCAGAGAAGGTCTTTAATTAACTTTGACTGGAATGGAAATCAGAAAAACCTTAGTGTCTATTTAACTGAAGCAGATAAAAGTCTTGGAATATCTTCAACTGGAATAGGAATCAGAGAGGTCTTAGGATCGATCTAACTGAACCAGAGAAGGTCTTGGATTAACATTGACTGGAATGGAAATCAGGAAAATCTTAGTGTCGATTTAACTGAAGTAGACAAAAGTCTTAGAATATCTTCAACTGGAATAGGAATCAGAGAGATGTTAGTGTCGATCTAACTGAACCAGAGAAGGTCTTGGATTATCTTCAACTGGAATAGGAATCAGATAGATCTTAGTGTCGATCTAACTGAACCAGAGAAGGTCTTGGATCAACTTTAACTTGAATAGGAATCAAAGAGATCTTAGTGTCAATCTGACTGAACCAGAGAAGGTCTTGGATTATCTTCAACTGGAATAGGAATCAGATAGATCTTAGTATCGATTCAACTGAACCAGACAAAAGTCTTGGAATATCTTCAACTGGAATAGAAATCAGAGAGATCTTAGCTTCGATCTGACTGAACCAGAGAAGGTCTTGTGAGGACATCTTTCTTAGGAAATTGCTGAAATAGCCCTTCATCAAACGTAGCTTTTGAGAAGACTACCAGGTCACATAAGTAGCGGTGTTTGTTGATTTGATCTTTCCCTAAAAAAGGTAAAGAGTTAGTCATATGCAATGTCATGATGTATGAAATGCATTGTGATGATGTTCTCAAAATAAATGAGATTATGTTGTATGCGGTGTGTATGCGCATGCCATGATGTATGAATATGAGATGCTATTGCGATATTTCTTAGCCTGGGAAAGTTAATCTCAAACTGTTGCGGAAGAGTATTGGGAAGACGAATCCTTTGTTTCCACTGAGGATGATGAATGGATATGATTTGTTGGGGATTCCCTCTTTCCATTTGAGGATATTCTGTCAGGGATTGACTCTGCTTGAGAATAACTCTGTGGAGGGAGATGATGCTTTGTTGGAAGGTTTTGCCGCTGTAGAGAAATAAACTCTATTGGGGAATGAACTTCCATAGTTAGAGAAATAAACTCTATCTGGGAGGAGATTTTATAATTGTTTGAAATTATAAAACTCGGTTGGGGAATACAGATTACAGCTGGAGAAGGAACTTTGCTAGAGGAGATAATTCCTACTTGGGGAAGGAGAGATTGAAACTTTGGTTATTTCTACTTTATGGGGAACATAGATGTCACGGGGTCATATGTAAAGGTGACTTTGTCTCAAAACTGTCTCTACCCCTGTACCTGTTGGAAGGAGTAACTGTCGGGACAAAAATGGTTTTTTTAGACTTTGCCCCATTTCTTAAAGTCATTAGCAACTATCTTTCTGTTTTTATGCAAGTATTTGTGAACAGTGATCATATTTAAATTCATATGTCAAAAATAATCATTGGATGTTTTTGCAAAACAAAATAGAAAAATAAAACAAATAGCTTTGGTACTTTCAAGGAACGATTTGTATTGATTTTTTTTTAAGTTCACCTATAACAGGAATTTTGTACAAAGAGACTGACGTTCTAGTAGGAGAACGCCGTCGTGAAAATGAAAACTATACAAAATAGTGTACAAAGAGAAAACAGCTATGTGTAATAATCCCATTGAGTTTCAATTCTTCTATTTCCCCTATGTCGTTGAGCGTCTCATTACTTTGCTACTCGTCTGAAGCTGACTGTATTGATCGGTACCGTCTGAGCTTGATAGTCGATACTGAAGTCTGATCGCAAGGCGATCCAATGGGACATAGTTGTACGCTTGAAATCCCTAACTTTTTCCTGGACCTCCCTTTCGGGTTTTCAGTCCATCGGGATACCCTTTTTTGCCCAAGCCTCCTTTTTAGGTTTTCGACTTGCCGGGTGTACATATTTTTTAATATTTATCCCTAATATTTTCCCGAACCCTTTTGGTTCGCCGGGATGCCCTTATTTTTGCCTAGGCCAGTCAACCTAGCGGGTCTTTGTTTACATGTAGTATCTTTTCACTATGTCCGCATTGACAGGGTGAGGAAGGTCGTCACCGTCCATGGTGGTCAGAATCATGGCTCCACCGGAAAATATGCTTTTGATCACAAATGGTCTTTCGTACGTAGGAGTCCGTTTTCCCCTAGGATCGCCTTGTGGCAGTATGATGCGCTTGATTACTAGATCACCCACTTGATATACTTGACGTCTGACTTTTTTGTTGAAAGCCTTGATCATCCATTTTTGATACATTTGATCATGACAGACAATAGTAAGCCTTTTCTAATCAATCAGATTTAGTTGATCAAGTCGAGTCTGGATCCAATCATCTTCGTTCAAACCCGTATCCTTCATGATCCTCAGAGAATGGATCTGGACTTCAATAGGTAGGACAACCTCCATACCATATACCAGAGAATAAGGTGTTTGCCATGTTGATGTACGCGCTGAGGTGCGGTAACCATGAAGAGCAAATGGTAAGATCTCATGCCAGTCTTTGTACGTCACCGTCATCTTCTGTATGATTTTCTTGATATTCTTGTTAGCAGCCTCCGCAATTCCATTCATCTTCGGATGGTAAGGGGAAGAATTATGATGTTGGATCTTGAATTGTTTACAGAGTTTGCTGATCATTGTATTGTTGAGATTTGTACCATTGTCAGTAATAATTCTCTCTGGAACACCATACCGACAAATCAGGTTATGCTTGATAAACCGTGCCACAACATTCTTGGTAACGGTAGCAAAATAGGCAGCCTCAACCCACTTCATGAAGTAATCAATGGCCACTAGGATGAAGCGATGCCCATTGGAGGTGGTAGGTCTAATCTCTCTGATCATGTCAATGCCCCACATTGCAAAGGTCCAGGGATCCGTCAAGACGTTCAAAGGAACCAGAGGTACATGCACTTTATCAGCATAGATCTGGCATTTGTGACAAGTTCGGGAATGTTGATAACAGTCTGCTTCCATAGTGGACCAATAGTATCCTGCCTGTAGGATCTTTTTAGCCATGGTGTATCCACTAGAGTGGGTGCCAAAGGTACCTTTGTGAAAATCTGTCATAATCCTCTCTGCTTCGCTCTTATCTATGCAACAGAGTAAAGTAGCGTCATGGTTGCGCTTGTAGAGGATTCCATTACTTAGGAAGAACTTTGTGGAGAACCTTCTCAGAAATTTCTTATCATTGACAGATGCCCCCTCGGGATACTCTTGAGCCTTAAGATACCTTTTCACTTCGTGGAACCAAGGTTTGTCTGCTACCTCTTCAATATCAATCTCATAGCAGTATGCTGGTTCATCCAACCTCTCAATAGTGATCCGAGGAGCTTCGTTGTCCCACTTGACCTTGAACATAGACGACATAGTAGCTAGCGCGTCCGCTAACCGATTCTCTTCTCGTGGGAAATGTTCAAAGGTGACCTCTTCAAAGTGTGGGAGCAATGTCAGCACATGTTCTTTATAAGGGATGAGATTTGGGTGCTTCGTGTCCCACTCCCCTTTGATTTGACTTATTACCAAGGTTGAATCCCCGAAGATGCTCAAGAACTTGATCCTCAGATCAATAGCAACTTTGAGACCTATGATGCATGCTTCATATTCCGCCATGTTTTTGGTACAGTTGAAACATAATCTGGTCATGAAAGGAGTATGACAACCTTCGAGAGATATGATTACAACACCAATTCCATTGCCGAGTGCGCTGGAGGCTCCATCAAAAACCATAGTCCATCGGGATCCTTTCTCAGGTCCTTCATCCGGTCCAGGTTCTTCACAGTCAGTCACTAACATAATGTTCTCATCCGGGAATTCAAAGTTCATGGATTGGTAGTCATCCACAGCCTGATGAGCCAAATGATCAACTAGTACACTTCCCTTTATTAATTTTTGGGTCGTGTATTGGATATCGTATTCGGTCAAGATCATTTGCCATCTTGGTATTCTTCCGAAGAGAGCGGGCTTATCGAAGATGTACTTGATCGGATCCATCTTAGATATCAACAAAGTAGTGTGGGTTAACATATACTGTCTCAGTCGACGAGCAACCCATGCCAAAGCGCATCAAGTTTTCTCGAGCAGTGAGTATCTTATTTCACAGTCGGTAAACTTTTTTCTAAGGTAGTATATTGCATTCTCTTTTCGACCAGACTCGCCATGCTGCCCCAACACACACCCCAATGAATTATCTAACACTATTAAGTACATTATCAAATATCTTCCTTCAATCGGAGGCATCAGAATTGGAGGCTCTTAAAGGTATTCCTTGATTCTCTCGAAGGCAGTCTGGCATTCATCATTCCATTTTACCACTTTATCTTTCTTCAGGAGTTTGAAGATTGGCTCACAAGTAGCAATTAAATGGGAAATGAACCTGGAAATGTAATTTAGGCGTCCCAAGAAGCCTCTGACCTCCTTCTCAGTGCGAGGAGTTGACATCTCTTGTATAGCCTTCACCTTTGTAGGGTCTACCTAAATACCTTTGTCACTGACAATGAAACCTAGCAGTTTACCAGACCTTACCCCGAAGGTGCACTTGTTCGGATTTAACCTCAGCTTGTACGTCTTCAACCTATCAAACAACTTTTATAGATGATCAAGGTGTTCTTCCTCAGTTTGATACCTGACTATCATGTCATCAACATAGACCTTTATCTCATGGTGAATCATGTCATGAAACAAAGCTACCATGGCTCGCTGATAGGTTTCCCCGGCATTCTTCAACCCAAACGGCATCACTTTGTAGCAGAAAGTGCCCCATTGTGTGACAAAGGTTGTCTTCTCCATGTCTTCGGGTTCCATCTTGATCTGATTGTAACCAGAGAAACTGTCCATGAAGGAAAAAATCCTATATTGCACGGTGTTGTCAACCAGAACTTCAATGTGGGGGAGCGTAAAGTCATCCTTGGGGCTTTCCCTATTCAAATCTCGGTAGTCCACACATATTCGTAACTTCCCTTCCTTTTTAGGTACCGAGACTATGTTAGCAAACCATTAGGGATAAGAAGTGACAGCTAGGAACCCAGCGTTGAATTGTTTCATAACCTCTACTTTGATCTTCTCTGACATTTCAGGGTGCATGCGACGGACCTTCTGCTTTACCAGAGGGTAATCTTCTTTAGTTAGCAGACGATGAACCACAATACATGTGTCTAGTCCTGGCATGTCTTCATATGACCAAGAAAAGATCTCAACATAATCATGCAACATCTGAATCAAACTCTGTTTGACACAAAGCTCAAAATTTGCACCTATTTTGACCTCTTTTTTGTTCTCTTATGTGCCCAAATTCATTGTCTCAACTGGCTCTTCATGAGGCTGTATAGCCCTTTCTTCCTGCTGTAACAGTCTGGCAAGTTCTCCGGGTACCTCATAATCTTCCTCACCTTCGTCCTCGGCTTGGTTGATCAGATTTTCAAAGTCATAACTGGTAATAGAAGATCTGTTATCAATGGGATCCAGAGTGGATATGGATCTGCAGTTTGATATGTGAGTGTGTGTAAGAGCATAGCTGTATAGACGAAGTAAAAAGCAGAAAATAAAAATAGAGCGCAAAATTTGTATGCATAAACGTCCAATGCTTTATTAATTCCATATGAAATTGAAACGTGATAACCCTCATAAATAAACCATTGTGCCCTGGGTAAGACACGTGGCCACAAAGTTTATATTGTTTATTACATATCCAAAAACAAGAAAGACAATTACTTCTGAATAAAAGTAATTGGTATAAAGTATTTTGTCGTCCAGTTGCTAGGTCCATCATTGGTAGTAAGGAAGATCCAGCTATCCATGTTATCGTCACCATCACTGTCTTCTAGAGAGTTGACCCCATGATTGTTGATGCGTAGGGGAGGTCTTCCAGCACGAGCACGACGAACAGCCCTTTAAGCCCCTGAAGAGAAACCCAAACCAAACTTATTAGACTTATATGGAATATCAGGGAGTTGGCCCCAAATGGTAGACCCACCTTCTTCAATAACTTCTTTTGCATCCTTGAGAGAATCCATCTTCAAGGGAGGTCAGGTGATCTTGGGCGGATTGGTGACAGTTTCATTTGCAGCCATAGTCTGAGGTATCTCTTCAAAGTTTTGACACAGAGTCTCGATGAACTCTCTATCCAATTCCACGTACCTGAAGGAGTTCAGGGGACTGACCATGTATTCTTATTCACCATGTACCGTGACAATCTTTCCTCTTACTGGGTATTTCATCATCTGATGCAGAGTAGACGTGACAGCTCCCGCCCCATGGATCTAAGGGCGACCCAACCAACAGGAATAAGATGGTCTGATATCCATCACGTAGAAGGTAGAGTCAAAGGTCTGGGAACCAACTTTGATGGGGATGTCCACCTCCCCGTGCACCATTCTCGTCGAACCATTGAAAGCTCTCACCACTATGTTGTTGGGCTTCAAGTTCAAACCTTCACAATCTAGTCTATCCAGAGCCTTCTTGGGCAGCACATTCAATGATAAACCAGTATCTACCAGGACATGGGCCAAAGAAGTACCCCTGCATTCGATGGAAACGTGTAGTGCATCATTATGTTTTCACCCTCTGGGTGTCATATCAGCATCAGAGAAACCCAAACCGTTGTCATCCGTCAAGCTAGCCACACAATCTTCGAATTGGTCAACAGAGGTTTCATGTGGCACATGGGCAGTCTTAAGGAACTTCACCAAAGCCTTCCCATGAACTTCGGAGCACAACAGTAAGGCTAGCATAGAAATCTTTGAAGGGGTCTTCCCCAGCTACTCGACCACATTGTAGTCGCTCTTCTTTATAATCTTAAAAATTTCTTCCAACTCCTTCTTGGAAGCCTCTAGGATAGATACTGAATGCGCCTTCGTCTGGACATGCTCAATCAATATGTCTTTGCCCCGAGTCTCGGCCGACTTGGTGATAGGGGTGTCAACAGGGGTAACTATGGGAATTGCAGTAGTAGTATCAACAAGAACAACAGTAGGAATGCTTACAGGACCAGTAACATCTTTCGAAGGAGAAATATTGGGGGAGAACACTCTTCAACTTCTTGTTATTTTGCTGGTCCCAACAATGTTGCCAATGTCGGGATCAACATTTTCAGAAACCTAGTCTTCAACAGCCAACATGTCTTGCTTGACCCTATGGTAATAGACGTCACCCCCATAGTTCCAGGGGACAGTTTTGTCCGAGGAGTATGGGATTGGCCCTGGCATAGTTATAGTCAATGGGTCCAACTTCAGAGCAGATGTAATCCAGATGGGTCTTTTGGTGGAGACACTGGGAGGATTGGTGGAAATGGTTATTATTGAAACATCCTTGCAAGAAATGGTTGGAACGGGAGTCTTTTCGAACAAAATCTCTATATCATCCATCAGGCGCTGAACACCTGCCTTCAACAAATGACAACCAGTCGGTAGAGATAAACATGAGTGGCAACCTTCGCCACAGACAGGAAATAAACCAGCCTTCAATAAGTTCCACTTAACAGTCAAGAGAAGAGTAACAAGTTCCTCAACAGAAGTAACAAACACATCATCTTCAATAGCGTTAACACCACGGTCGTGCTTGGGCATATGAGCAATGATAACATTGGGAATCTCGGGAGCGTCAAATTAAATTTCCTTCGGATCGAGAAGGACTTGCACCTTGTTTTCCAAAGCTCAGCAGTCGTTTGTATCATGACCTGAGCTTTCTGAATGGTAAGCACAGCGAGCATTAGGATTGTAACGGGGAGAGGCGGTGTTAGGATTCTTCAGAGCTTCTCGAAAGGTTACCAGATTAGATTTCAATAAATATGGTAAGACTTGAGACATCATCATATTTATCCGGGTAAACTGTCTTATCGACCTTTCTGTTCTAGGATGATTGTTCCTTTGTTGAGTAGGTGCAGGTTTAGAGATCATAACAGCCCCTACCGCTGGACGGTGTTCAGTTCTGTCCTGATTCCTTTGGTTGTACACAGTACTAACCTCTTTTTTCCCAGAAAATGGCTTTCTTGATGCACTGGAGGGCGCATCCTTCTGAATCTTACCACTCCTAATTCCAGCTTCCACTCTTTCTCCTGTCAAAATCAATTCGGTAAAGCCAGTTGAGGAACTTCCAATCAGATGATTGAAAAATGGACCAGATAGGGTGCCCAAAAATATATTCACTAACTCCCTATCAGACAGGGGTGGTTGGACTCTTCCTGTTAAATCCCTCCACTTCTGAGCATATACTTTAAAGCCCTCGCTCGAACCCATAACCATACTTTGGAGTTGAGTACGGGTGGGATCAAGGCCTGTGTTATACTGATACTGCTTATAGAAAGCAGCATCCAGGTCTTCCCAATTACGGATGTTGGCCCCTTCCAGCTGGTAGAACCATTCTAGTTGAGTCTCGGACAGACTATCCTGAAAGAAGTGGACCCATAAGTCCTTGTCAGCAGTGTGAGACTGTATCTTCCTCACATAAGATTGGAGGTGCATCTTGGGACATGAAACCCCATCATATTTGGTGAACACCGGCACCTTGAACTTTTGCGGGATGACAACCCTAGAAACCAAACCCAATTCTTCAAAATCCAGAGCTAGTCCCTTCCAGACCTCCATTGCATTCAAACGATCCTCCAGTTGTTTGTATTTTTCATCAGCAAGAGCATACTGCTCCTCATCATAGTCAAATTCCTCATCGAATTCTTTTGGGCTGGATTCTTCCTCTCTTGTTTCCTCCTCTTGATTGTCTCCTTCCTTTGATGAAGTTACCAGTTCAGAGGCTCGCCGCACTGGTCCTTTGATCCTTCTTCCCAAGTTCACCACACCAGCTGGTTTCCTTGGCTTATTCTTTTCTTTAACAAGCAGTTCTTTCAGTTCTTCTTGCCCCTTGGCCAGAGCAATGATCATCTGTTGAAACTGGGCATTCTGAGTCTGTAGATCCTTCACTGTTTGTTCTAGAGCCATTGTTGAAATAAACAGAGAAGAGGATGAGAAACCTGCTTTAAAACCTGCTTATGCAATGATATGTATGATATATGTATGCAATGTTTTCAAGGATTTCTAAGACTCAAATTTTCTTAAACAGAAAGAGAACAAACGTTAATTGTATTAAGATATTTTATTGATCACAATAATGCCTCTTGGGCTCACAAAGGGAACAAAGAAACAATAAAATTCTCCAAGCAAAAGAAGACTCAAATTTCCAACAAGCGCATCCTCTTTGGTGCAATGTAGGAATTTATGCTCTTCTCCTCGTGAAGTAACCGGGTGAGCTCTAGAACCTTCTTCTCGCTGGAGTAGAATTGCGCTTCGAAAGTATCCCGTTCTTCTTTGAGTTGGATCCAGGATTTCCATAGCTCCTCAAGGTCAGTTGGCATGTCAGGATGAAGCACAGTGTAAGGAGTGTCTCCCTTAGCAATTGGCTCCATAATCACAGGTAAGATGGAGGGGTAAGGCATCATAAGACATTGAGCACGAGCTTACACCCATTTGAGGTAAGGCTCAAGAGGGATGGAATTCTTGTGCCCCAGTTTCTTGCGATCAACTCTGTTTATCATGCCCCAAGCTCGAATGAACCTCTTTCGATAACCCTAAACATCATTCTCATAGTCAAATGTGATTCCTTGGACGAGCGTGTCGTGAGGACCATCCGTTCTAGCATAACCAAACTGTCGCAACTCCAAACAAGGATTATAAGTGATTCCTCCCCTAATGCCTAAGAGAGGGACATTAGGGAATTCCCCACAGTGATCAATGATGGTAGCATTCTCCGAGGATCGTGAACACCAATGAATATCTGAATGTGTAAGGGACATCAGCCTATGAGACCATCTCATACCCTGCATTTCTCAGAATAGATCGGGGTAGGTGCGAAATAAACCACCTAGACAATGGAGGAGTGCAACGCATAAGGGTCCCTCTTCTCTTTAGAGTGCGAGTATGCAGAGAGTGTAGAATATCCCCAAGCAAGGTGGGTACCAGATTATGAGACAGAAAAATCTTAACCGTATTCACATCTATGAGTTAGTCCGTGTTAGGGAATAATACCATCCCATAGATGAGAAGGGCCAACACCTCTTCAAAATCTTGTAAATCTAGGTTATCCCAAAAATAGTGAGCCTTCTCAAATAGAAACTTGACTGGATATCCTTGGACACCTCTTCTGGTTTCCCAATTTGCCATTACATCAGACCGTTGTAAAGATAGAGCTTGAGAAATCTCTTCAGGATTTGGGTCTCTTTCCATACCGTTGAATGGTAGCTAATTAAGGATAGGTACCCCCAATAATTAAGAAAACTCCTCCATAGTAGGAACTAACTGGTAATCAGGAAAAGTTAAGCAGTGGTGCAATGGGCCAAAGAACTGAAAGTGCACCTTTAACATTTCTTCATCAGGGGTTGAAGTAACCGAGTTGAGAAGTCGACCATGTTTTTCAGTGAAGGGAGAGCTTTTAGGAATCCTTGATGCTAACTCCTTGAGTTGAGGATGCACTTTTATAAGGTTGATTTGGATAGTGTTCCTGTGAGCGGATGTCATGTCCTACAAAACAAGACAAAGATAAGCCCTAGAAAATCCTTGAAATGGTTAGTATGATATGCCATGTTATGATGTCATGATTATGCCAAGAAATCACATATATAGCAAGCACAAGCAAATCACACCAAGACCTTAGGTTTAAGTCTTGCATGGGTTTTTAAGGTCATACCCTCTTGAAGTTGGATTGGTTCAACTTGTCCTATAAATAGTAACCGGGTTCTAAGGGATCTCAATATCACTGATCTTTCCCACAAATTTCGTTTGATAGGCAACTGACTTGCAACCAAACAAAACTCGGGAGTCAAACTTCAATGAGTGTAGCATCGAGTATCTGCCGACCTTGGGAATACACCAAGGACGGCCATCTCACTACGTTCTAATGGCCAAGTTATTCATTTAAAGGTTCTAAGGTCAGTTGACACTTCATGACACCACACATCTGTCTCGTATTCTCCTTGATTAACTCAAGGCTACCGATACCAACCAAAGTGTCGCATCAACGTAGCCATCACTTCAACCGTGTTGGTATACCCTGCACAATTTCCATGATCCATTACTAATTACCTAAAAGGTTTCCTCATATCCATGTGTAGGATCTATAGTACCCAAACAAATACCCTTAAAAGTAAAGCAAACAAACAAACAAAGAAGCAAAATGATCTAGGCCCTAAGGTAAACCCCACTTTATAATATATTCCCCAACAGAGTCGCCAGTTCTGTGATACGGTGGCAGAACCGACTGTTTAATACTGGTTTGCATTTTTTGTTCGCAAATTTCGCGGTAAGCAAGAGTTGCCACCGACTTTTCTTTTATCCAACAAAGGAAAGGGTGAAAAGAACAGAAAAAAGACCTTTTTCGAGATTTTTTGAGTAAGGGGGTAGATTATGGAAAGGGAAGGTGTTAGCACCCTTTCCATCCGTGGTTTTCCACGGGCTCTTAGGTACTTTCTCATTTTTTAAAACTGTTTGTGTTTGTGTGTTTTGAAAGATTTTTGTTTGCTTTATGGTAACTCTTGTATCAGTCCTCAAGAGTGTGATAAAGCATTTTTGAAAAGGTTTTCAAAAAGTGTATAAGTGTGAAAATTTCAGGTTTAAACAAGTACTTAACAGTTATCTACCTACTCAAAAAAAGGATGTTCTTTTCCTCCTACCCTTTAGATAGTGCTATGCTACTATTAGTGAGGGTCTTTGCTAAGATGTCCCCATGTTCGAGGGACATGACCATTGTTTTTCGAGGCAACCAAGTGAGGAATACCCTAAGGATGCAAGTGTGAGAAGTGTGTGTTTTTCAGTTATATTATCTTGAGGTTAGTGATCTAACAATTAATTGACTTTATCTTGTCATGCATGCCTAAGTTACTAACAATTATATACAAGCATATAAGAAATGTAAAAGCGGGAAATAAAGTCATATAGCTATTATAGGGCTTCGGGATAATTACATAAAAAAAGTGTAAAATCGAAAGGCAGAATTTTAAATCTAGACTATTACATCCCATAATCAGTTACATTATTATATAAAACGCGAGACTAAAAATAATGCGCGAAATGAAATATTACGTCTTAAAAAATCCTAAGAATGAAAGTATTTTTTGGTTTTATTTTCATTTAGGAAAATACTTAAAATGAACATCCTAAAGTCTATTTTAAAAAATAAAAATTAATTAAGGAATAGTCTAAGTTCTTTTTTTTTATTATGAGAAGGAAATGATTAAACCTAAATTAAGTCCTAAGTTTTAATTCAATTTTAATTAAAGAGAAAAAATGGTTAAAATAGTTATTAATTAATTCAAGAAATTAATTATTTAATAAAAAAATCTAATCCTAATTTTTTGTGATTTTTTTTATTATTTGGCTAATTAAATGAATAATCAAGAAAAAAACAAAATAAAAAAAGAAATAAAACAAAACAAAAAAAATGCAAAGTGGGCCTGGTCATCAAAAGCAAAAATTGGGGTGTGTTATTGTCAAAAACGCTAGGCCCAAATCAGAAACTATGCTGGGATTCAATGGAGAGCGCCTTTGATGCCTCATGGTGCACCTGCATGTGGGAACCCTTTGATCTAGATCAATCAAGATCCAGTGGTGGTGATCTAGAGGCACAAATGTTAGAAAAATAATATGCTGTACCTGGGACTCGAACGCAGGTCCTCTCCCTTATACGTGCGCTTCATTACCAACTGAGCTGCCAAGCCAATCGTTTATACATGTCAAACAATAATAATATATTTGAAATTTCCAGAAATTATTTAAAACAAAAAGGAAAACACACGCAGATTCAAACTTCCCAATGATGGGCTTCCACACATTGTCTTCTTCCTCCCTCCGTCGTCTTAGATTATAATACCTATAGTGACAACTTTGGTTTGTCACTATAGCACCCACAACCTGTAAAACTCACAATACATAACAAAAATGAATTTTGAGGCCATGGGTTGATTGGTCTCATCCTCCTGAGCAAGATGGTGTCCTTAGTTTGGGCCAAAATTTTCCCTCTCATATTATCAAGATTTTCCTCACAAGACTTCTTGGACTCAAGACCAGATTAGGGTTTGCTCAGCTCAAGACCTCATCTTGCACTGATAGCCTAAAATTAGGGTTTGAGTTTGCACAAGGATTTTTGTACCATCAATGCTTCATGTGAATTTCATACACCATCTTGGACCCCTAAGATTACTCATACCAAGTTTCAAGCCTTGAATCACATTTTTGCCCAGTCAATTGGACAAGTGACCTAAAAATCAGCTATATTTGGGGAAAAGTCAGCTATGGCTAATTTAGAGTCAAACTTCATAATTTTTTATCCACAATAACATTATAGGCTCCTATGTACCATTTGATCAAGTTTTGACCACAACTCCTCAAGAAATTTGATCAGATCATCAAAAGGGCAAAATGGTCAAAATTAGGGTTTTGATTAAGAAAGGGAAATTTCTGATCTTTGACCTAGCCAATGACCAATTGGGTTCAAGCGTGATTTCAAGGAATCAATATTATCATCTTGACCTAATCACATAGTTCAAAAGATCTCAGATGCATAGGATTGACAAATGAATTTTCCAGTCAACTGATCAAAAGTCAATTGTGCACTGAAAAGTCAAACTTTGACTTTTTGGTCAAAATCAAGTGCCAACGGTCATAATTCATCAAGATATGTTAAAATATGAAACTTGTTGATCAATAAAACCAATTTTGAAAATTAGGGTTTTGAATTTGAAAATTTTCATAACTTAGAAATTTTCTGTTATGAAAATTTCTTATTTTTTCCCAACTTTCCACAACTTTTTCACCATGATGCATTTGGATTCAAAGAAAACTTCCAACATGAAAGTTTTAGTCCTCCATGAAATCTACAACTTTTATTCACAAAGTTTTCCCAAAGGATGTTTGGA
Organism: Vicia faba; assembly: GCA_948472305.1. NCBI lineage: Eukaryota > Viridiplantae > Streptophyta > Magnoliopsida > Fabales > Fabaceae > Vicia > Vicia faba. The sequence continues at coordinate 489,757,315 of OX451736.1, forward strand.
TCTCAAGTTACGATTTTGTGAATAAGGGTCCATAAAACTTTTAACTTAGTGAAATTTTGCCCTAGTTTAGGCAGATTTTTGACCTAACTTCATGGCAACTTTTCACCTAGTTCCAAGAGGTATCTCAAGTTTCATTTCAAATATGGATTCTAGATCATGTTGCAAGCTTTCCAAAATGTCAAAGAACTCTCCAAGATCATTTGTGGTTAGGGAGAATCGAAGATGAGAAAATGGAAATTTATCACTTTTGTTCAAGGCATTTTCACAATGTTACAAGTTGCAAATCAGTTTCAAACATGCTTGTACTTGGTTTTACAGGTCCTAATCCCTTCTACACTCCATAATTGAATTCTAATTCAGTGGACAATGGCTTTATTTTAATCTTTGGAGCATTGTACATTGAATTAATCCATTTATGGCATAAAGTTCACATTGCTACTTTGATAAAGCTTGCTTTTTCACCTTTGCAAATCTTGAGCCATGGACCTGATCTTTTGTTGCAAACAAGATCCAAAAACATCAGGCAAAGTACACCAACCCTATGCAGTCCATAAGCTAGCCTGTACAGGCCTTTGGCTTTGTCACTTCACCTTTTCTTCAAAAGCAAGCAAACTTACAAAAGTCAAGTAAGCTTGTGTATCTGATAAAGGCAAGACTTTGTATCATTTCAAACAACTTCAGAACATTGTAACAAGCCTAAGCACGAATTGCTAACATCTCAAATACTCCAAAACAAAATAAAACACCATTTTCTGCCCAAACAGGGCATCATTTGCAGAACTCAAGCCATTTCAATATTGGCTCGTGCGTTTCTTGATTAAACACTTGAAACACATTACATACATCTCATCCAAGCTATCCAGGCCCCTGTCTTGCAACTGTGAGCTCAGTTTCGCACTTCACCATTTTCATTTTGCAAGGTTGCAGGTTGACTCGTGCAGCAAGTTTCAAGCATCTACAAGGCAAGCTGAGCATTGGAGAAGCTTGAGGGAACTTCAAGGAAGCTCACAAGAACTTCAGGCTTCACTCAAAGTTCCCACATTGCCATATCCAAACTCAACTGAACAAGATATTTTTCAAGTTTCTATCTCTCTATTTAGGCAACCTTAAGATTAGGTTTGTGGAGCAAAAATGTAGTCCCTAACTTGCTTGAGCTGTACATATTCATACTTTCCATTTATATTAACTGAGCTAAGAGTATTTGATTGTTGAAGTTCATGAAAAAATTAGGTCAGGAATTAGGGCCACTAAAATTCCCCCTGGTTTCTTAGAGTTAGGTCACAAAATGGATATGGTTGGAATCGTGATTAAAAATGCTATAAGTTTCATGTTGTAAGTTTTGGATTTCATGCAAGCATGAGCAAGAACAGAATCAAGCTCAGAAACGCGCACAGGGATAGAGGACAGGGATGAAGATGTTGTCTTGGGCTTTGTTTTGTTTCTGGCCTTTTTTGTTTCTTCTTTTCACACCCTCAATTTTACTTCTGCACCCCCCTTTTCATATTTTCATATTTTTTGTATTTTCTTGCATATTTTATATTTCTGACTTTATTATTTTTCTGAATATTAAAAAATCCAAAAATATTTTCTTAATTTTTTTTGCATTTTATTTTATTATTTTTTGGCATAAAAGTAGTTTATTAGGTTTTATTTTTTTAAATAAACTTGTAAGTAATAAAAATACTTAAATATTTTTATCTTATTATTTTATACATATTAAATATTTATTTGTCATACATATTTAATTTTTAAATATTTGTATATAATATTATTATTTTTTCTTAAACATAAAAATGTATAAAATAATATAAAACATATTTTCTTTTAAAACAAAAATTAGGGTTTCCCCTTTCAAAAATAATAATTTTTTTCTCTTATTTTTAGAACTTAAATAATTTATTTTTTACATACATAAAACTATTACAAAACATTTTTTCATATTTACATTTTTATTGCATTTTTAAATCATTGTTTATTTATTTATTATACAATAAATTCAATTGGGTTGTAATAGTAAGTTAGGGTTTTATTTTGTGCAAATATCCCCATTTAAAACTTGTATCCCCCCTCCCATAATATTGTTGTAATAGCTTAGATTTACTTTACGCAATTTATCGTATTATGTGCATGTTTAGTAAATTAGGGTATGTATGATAAAACAAAATCAAAACAAATAGCATGACCTAACACAAGACAAAAATTCATGAAAAATGACAACACATTGCACACAAGCACCCCTAGGGTTTCATCCACTTGGTTGCCTTAAAACATGGCCATGGTATGCATGCTAGGTATCATGGCAAAACAAAACAAAATAAAAGATCATAGTCCCTCGATGACGCTATCTTGGTTTCCTAAAAACAAATGATCTTAGTCCCTCAAAACAATGCTAAAGATACTTGGCACTATTGTTATCATGGTCATACGATGACCCACGCCCGTCCCATTTAACATCCAAAGATAGGGTTATCTACCAAAACAATGGTAGGTCAACAACATCAAAGGAATAAAAATGTGCAAGAAAGACTTTTGAGTAGGTAGAATGCTTCTAGTTACTTGATCATTTCAAAAACAATCCTTGCTATTTTCAAACAAACACACACATTTCAAAACATTTTCCAAACAAACTTTCAAAACATTGAAACATTTTTCAAAAGACGAACATCTTTGTATACATAATTACAAACAAGAATCATTACAAAGATTGCCTAAACAAAGGCCACTTTTCAAAATACTTTCAAAACCACACAAAGCACCATTTCAAACAATTGTAAAGAAAAAGCAAGTGATCTAAAACAAGTAACTAAGAGCCCATGGAAAACCATGGATGAAAAGGGTGCTAGCACCTTCCCTTTTCATAATCTACCCCCCGAACTCAAAAACAATCTCAAAGGTCTTTCCTGTGCTTGTTTACCTTTCCTTTTGGATAAAATAAAAGTCAGTGGCGAATCTTGCTAAACCGTAACATTTGCGAACACAAACGCAAAACCTCAAGTCATTTCTCCCACCGCATCATAGAACTGGCGACTCTGCTGGGGACATAATGTAAAAGTGGGGTTACCTTAGGGTTTAGATCACCTTTACATGCTTATCTTGCTTGACTTGTTTGCTTTACACTTTGGTTCTATTGTTTGGGTTTGAATCCTCTACCCGGATTTGGGAAACATTTATAGGTAAATAGCAATACATTGTGGAAACTGTGCGGGGTATACCGACATGGTCTAAGAAATAGCTATATTAGTTCGACATATTTGTGGGTACCGGTAGCCTTTGAGTCAATCAAAGAGAATACGGGGCCACTGAGTGATTTCATGAAGCACTAATGGACTTTTAGATCCTTTACTTGACCAACTTGGCCTTTTAGGATGTAGTGAGATAACTGGCTTTGGTGCAGTCTGAAATTGGTAGATACTCGATACTACACTCATTGAGGGTTGGTTCCTTGGAATATTTCGGTCGCTAATAAAGAGGCTGAATTGAAACAATGAACAAGGAAACAATCCGGTGATATTGAGCTCCTTAGAACCCGGTTACTATGTCTAGGACAGATTGAGCCAACTAAACTTCAAGAGGGTACTTACCTATGAAACCTCATGCAAGCCTAAACTAGGAACTTGTGTGATTTGTTTGTACATATATACTTGTGCATAACATCATGGACATCATGAAGCATCATATGCATCCACTAACCATTTCAATGATTTTGGATTTTTCATCTTTGTTCCTGTTTTGTAGGTTATGGATTCACTTTGCAGGAAAACTATCCAAGTCAACCTTGTAAGAATTCCTCCACAACTCAAGGAGCTAGCTTCAAGGATTCCTGAGAATTCTCCATTCACCGAAAGACATGGTCGTCTTCTCAACTTAGTCACTGCCAACATTGAGGAGGATATGATGAAAGTTCTCTCTCAGTTCTTTGACCCTTTGCATCATTGATTCACATTTCCTGACTACCAACTTGTGCCTACTTTGGAGTTATTTTCTCAACTCTTGAGGATTCCTATTCTCAATCAACTACCATTCAAAGGTACGGAAAGAGATCCAAAGCCATAAGAGATTGCTCAAGCCTTACACTTGCACTCATCTGATGTCACAACACATTGGGAAACTAGAAGTGGTGTCAAAGGCTTCTTGTCAAAGTTTCTGTTTGAGAAGGCCCAAAGCTGTTGGAATTCTCTAGACTTGTAAGCTTTTGAGGAGATTGTAGCTCTTCTCATCTATGGGATGGTCTTGTTCCCTAACCCTGATCAACTCATAGATGTGAGTGCTGTCAAAATCTTCATGGCTCGCAACCCGGTGCCTACATTGCTCTGGGATATCCTCCACTCTTTTCACACTCGTACAATAAGGAAAAGAGGTGTTCTCATGTGTTTCACTCCTCTACTGGCAAGATGGTTTATATCTCATCTTCCTCAATCAGTTTTGAAGAATGGGAAAGGTTTGAGGTGGTCACAACAGCTGATGACTCTTACACATTCAGATATTCATTGGTGTTCTCGATCAAAAGAGAATGTCATTATCATTGACCGTTGTGGGGAATTCTCTAATGTCCCTCTACTTGGCATTAGGGGAGGCATCACCTACAACACCTGCTTGGCTCTGAGACAGTCTGGTTATGCCCAAAGGGATAGCCCACATGATATGCTGATTCAAGGTTTGGTTTTCGACTTCGACAACGACGATCAAAGACTCCAACAAAGGTTCATCCGAGCTTGGAGGATGCCCAATAAGGTGGACAGTAAGACCTTAGGACACAAAAATTCCATCCCTCTTGAGCCTTACCTCAAGTGGTTACGAACCCGCGCCCAAAGTCTTATGATGCCTTACCCCTACATTCTCCCAGTGATTATAGAGCCTGTTATGGAAGGAGAGGTTCCATACACCCTCCTACATTCTGACATGCCAACATCACTAGAAGATTTACAAAGGAGTTGGATACAGCTCAAGGGAGAGCGTGACACTTTTGAAGCCCAATTCTACGCAAGCGAGAAGAAGGTTTTGGAACTCACTCGTCAACTTCACGAAGAGTAGACTCTTAACACCTACATTGCACCAAAGAGGATGCGCAACGTATTTTTACCTTAGAATTTTGTATTATTTTGCCCATGGGGCATTGATGTACTAACAAATTCTATCTTATTAATATGACGTGTGTTTCTTTTTTGTTTAAAAAAAATTTGAATTTCTGAATCCTTGAAAGCATTACATGAATACATATCATTCATCATATGCATAAGCATGTCTTCACACCAAGTTTCCTCATCTCTCTACTGTTTATTTCAGCAAGATGGATATTGAGCAAATGGTCAAAGACTTACAAGCTCAAAATTCACAATTTCAACAGCTACTCTTGACCTTGGCCAAGGGGCAGGAGGAGCTCAAGACTCTACTAGAGAAGGAAAAAGAGAAAAAGAAGAAGAAGAGAGATGGTGTGGCTATCTTGGGCAGAAGGTTTGAAGGACAAGCCAGAAGGACTTTGGAATTCCCATCAACATCTGAAGAGGGGGAAGGAAAGGGTAAAGGAACTGCAGTGCCATCTGATTCTGAAGCTGAAGAAGAAGAGGATGAGGATTACTCCGAACAGCAGTATCTTCCGGCCGATGACAAATACAAGAACTTGGAAGAATGCCTAGCTGCTATGGAGATACAGAGAGTACCTGGGCTGGACTTTGAAGAGTTAGGGTTGGTTTCTGGAATTGTAATCCCTCCTAAGTTTAAAGTGCCGCTGTTTGCTAAGTACGATGGGGTATCTTGTCCCAAGATGCACCTACGATCTTATGTCAGGAAAATTCAACCAGATTCTTCTGACAAAGATTTGTGGGTCCATTTCTTCCAGGACAGTTTGTCAGGGACGCAGTTGGATTGGTTTTACCAGTTGGAGAGGTCTGATGTGCATAATTGGGAAGATTTGGCAGCCGCCTTCTATAAACAGTATCCATATAATGCGACTTGGTGCCAACCCGTACTCAGCTACAGAGTATGGCTATGGCTACCAATGAGGGCTTCAAAGACTACGCCCAAAAATGGAGGGATTTGGCCGGAAGAGTGCATCCACCTTTATCTGAAAGAGAGCTAGTGGACATGTTCTTGGGAACTCTGTTAGGTCCTTTCTTTAATCACCTGATTGGGAGCTCCTCTGCAGGTTTCACTGAGTTGATTCTAACTGGCGAAAGGGTGGAATCCGGTATTAGAAGCGGGAAAATTCAGAAAGATGCATCTACCTCTGCTGCTGCAAAAAAGCCCTTCACTGGAAAGAAGGAAGTGTCTGCTGTCTATGCCCAGAGGAATCAGGGAAGAACCGAAAGACGACCAACAGTGGGGGTTGTTATGATTCAGAAGTCTGCGTCAGACCAACCGAGAAACAATCAGCCGAGGAATGATCAGCCGAGGAATAACTAGCAAAGGGTGGAAAGGCCTGTAAGGCAATTCACCAAGATAAACATGACTCTTGCTCAAGTCTTACCACATCTCCAAAAGTTAAACCTGACCATGCTAAAGGAGGCCCCTAAAAATCCTAACACTGCTTCTCCACACTACCATCCCAACGCCAGATGCACGTACCACTCAGAAAGTCCAGGGCACGACACCAACAACTGTTGGGCCCTGAAGAATAAGATTCAAGATCTGATTGACGCAAAGGAAGTTAAATTTGAAGCTCCCGATAAGCCGAATGTTATCTCTGCTCCAATGCCGAGGCATGATGTCAGTGCACTAGAGGACAATGAAGAAGAGGGTAACTTGGAAGACTGGATTTTCCCTACTGTTGGCGGAGGACTGTGCAACTGGGAAGCAAAAGACTTTGTTCCGATTACTTTCATACTGCAATAATTTATCTTTTCCATTTATGTTGGATCTGTAATAATTCACAAACAATTCATACTTTTTTAACCGTGTGTCTTACCCGAGGCACATAGGTCCATTTGTAAGGGTTCTTATTTTCATTTCATATGTCATTTTAATGAATCATGGACGCTTTTCATATATAAAACTTTTGTGCTCATTGTCTTTCTTTTACATTTTTTTGTTTTAAGATGGCTATGTCCCTTACACACACCCACACTCACAAATGCAGGTACCTTTCCATTCTGGAACCCATGGGTAACCATACTGCTATAACCTCCAGTGACTCTGAAGATCTGATCAACCAAGCCTAATACGAAGGTGAGGAAGATTGTGAGGTGCCAGGGGAATTGGCCAGATTACTATAACAAGAGGAAAGAGCAATTCAGCCTCATGAAGAACAGTTGGATACAATCAACTTGGGAACTGAGGATGACAAAAAGGAAATCAAGATAGGTGCCAATCTAGAGTCGAGTGTCAAGGAGCGCCTAATTCAGCTATTGCATGATTATGTTGAGATCTTCGCCTGGTCATACGAAGATATGTCGGGACTTGATACAGACATTGTGGTACACCATCTCCCCACAAGAGAAGAATGTCCACCAGTGAAACAAAAGGTCCGTCGCATGAGACCTGACATGTCAGAGAAGATCAAAGCAGAAGTTATGAAGCAGTTCAATGCTGGATTTCTGGCTGTTACTTCCTATCCATAATGAGTTGCTAACATCGTGCCCGTGCCTAAGAAGGACGGAAAAGTCAGAATGTGCGTAGATTACAGAGACTTAAACAGGGTCATCCCTAAAGATTGAAAAAGTGAAAAACACAAGAAGTGGGGTTGAATTGTAAAACTTGAAATCAAATGCAGACAACACGTTATTTTTATCCTGGTTCGTTTGATCTCAAACTACTCCAGTCCACCCGTCAAGATGATTTCGCCTCTCTCCAACGAGGTCTTAATCCACTATATTCAACTGAATATTACAACTGCTTTAACAACTGCTAAAGCCTTCTTGAGTCTAAACCACAGACCGGTTTCTCAAGGAAATTATTTCTTATAGATAAATGAATACTATGTGTGTTGAATGTTTTCTACAAAAACATTATATCACAACTGTGATAATACACAAATTAAGCTTATGTGAAACTAGGATGCTATAACTATAGAGTAAGTAATTTGAGAGATATAGCAAGTCGTATGAGCGAGGATGAAGATGATTTGCTTTAGGCGTGTAAAGAGTTATAGAGCATTAGCCAATTCATTTCTCACTGACTTGTTTATATAGCCTTGGAAAGATACGTTGTAGTCAATTATTCCATTTCAATGCCCATTACGTTCTTTCCATATTGAGAAGATCTTTGTCTTGGAATAAAGCCGTTGGTAATAAAGTGTCTTGAATGCACAATACCGTTTGTCAATTCAGCGTGTTATTGGCTTTGGCTTATTCTGACGCTTCTAGTTGCTGATGATATTGTTTTGGTCTTTATCAGAGTTTAGAGTATGTTAAGTGCAGATCTGTTCATCAAGCTTCAACATAAGCACATGCTTTGATCTTCTGATGCTGGCATATGATATTTCATCTTCTGATGCTGATGTTGACATTCTTATGCTGATATCCATCAGAGTTTCTGTAAATGCATAATATAATTTTTAGGTAGCATATATGTCTCATATGAATTATACAATTTATTTAATCTTGCATTTTGTTATCATCAAAACTTTAACTTAGGGTAGTAGATTAAAACTTTGTTCTAACAATCTCCCCCTTTTTGATGATGACAAAAACCGGATTTTTTCAATTGAAATTTAAAGAAAAAAGTATCAGAGATAACCAAATAATAAATTGTATCAGAGATAAACAGAAAGGTATCAAAGATAAGAAGATAGGGAATAAAAAGGTATCAGAGTTATGACCAGAAAAACTCCCCCTGAGTTTATTACTTCCCTTTAATTCCATGAGTCCTTTAGCATCAGATCTTTATTGAACTTTCTTTGAGCATCAGATCTTTCCTTTACCAGAGCAGAGCTTCAGTGTATTAGAGTTCATCAGATTCTTGTACCTGTAAGCTTATGCAAAACAAAGAAACATTCAAGTATATCAGAGTGTTAGAATGTTTGAGACTTTTGTCTCAGTAATCCGTTATTGAAAAATATCATTCTTTCTCCCCCTTTTTGTCAGCAATCAAAAAGTGCAAATAATTGAAGTTAAAAATGATTAGTGCAGAAAAACGATTGTATTTAGTTCAGAGCTCAGAAAATATTACAGATAACATGTAAAGAAAACAATGAAAACATCAAGAAACAAAATCTAAGGATGGGGTGGAAGGCGTGTGAACAGAGCTTCTAGCATGTTCTTAATCTGATCAGTGGTTTCCTTCTGCTGATGCAACATGCTGACTACTGAGTCAATCTTACTATCCTGAACATCCATCCTTTCCTTCATTCGTTGATCATTCTCATCCATTCTCTCTTGCAGTCGAAGATCATTTTGATTCAGCTCTTCAAGAGTCTGCCTGTCCAATGCAGCTTGAGAGGTGTCAGAATCAGGATGCTTCTGAGAGCTTTCTGCAATAACTTCTTCTTGACTTAAATCTTCAGTTGGAATCGTCTGTTCTTCTGCTGGTTGAACTGTTGAAGCTGGACGCTTTTCAGACCAAGGCTCACTGTCCAGATGAAGCACTTCCTCCTTCAGCAGCTGACTCAAAACTGGACCTTCAATTTCTTTCAGCGGATTGCTGAAGTTCTGTTGAGCCTGTCCATAGCTTTGGTCCTGCAGCTTAAAGGTTTCAGCGCATACCCATCTTCTGAAGAGTGTCCAGAGGTGGTCTGAAACAGCGGGATCAATCACTTCCAGATTAGCCTGTTTTAGAGAAGCAATCCACTTCTGCATATATGTTTCAAAATTCAAGATGCTAGAACCAACATCTGGTTGTTTGGGTTTGGGAATGGCAGTTTTATTGATAATGGCAGCAAGGCGTTCAAGGACTGTTAGATAAATGAAGGTCTTGCTGTGGTCATCTGGATTTTGCTTGGGTGAGGGAGTAGGAGAATCAGGAATGATTATTGGACTGGATGGGGTATTAGGTGGAGTAACTTCTGGCGAGGATGGTAGTTGAGGGATATTAACAGTGGTACCACCAGGAAATTATATGGCTAAGGTTTGTGGTTCAGAGGATTCAGATGATTGAGGTTCAGGGGATTGAGCCTCAGAGTGTTGAGACTCAGGTTGTGGAGATGATTCGTGTTGAGGTGAAGGTGGATTAAGTTCTGGTTGTGGAGATGGAGGTTTTGGAATTTTTGGTTCTGGTGAGTGTGGATCTTCTGGTATTGGTGAGAGTGTAGTTTCTGGTTGTGGTGAATGGGGAGTTTCTAGTTGAGGATTTAGATTTTCTGTATGGGGAGCGGAAGAGTGTTGATCTATTTCAGAAAGAACCTTTTCATGTTCTGGTTCTGTTGAGGTTGTAGGTTTTGGATTATGAGGTTTGGCGCGGGATCTTCTGAGGGTTAATGACTCAGAAGGGTCAAACTCAGGTTCAGTATCATCAATGGTTAGAATGGGAATTGGGAGTTCAAATGAAGCTGGGGTTGGAATAAATGTTGGAACAGCAGATGAATTTAAAACATTAACAGAAGACAAATTACCTCTCTTCTTTGGGGTCTACTGAGACGATCCTTCTGATACATCCTTTCTCTTCTTAGTCTTCTTCAGAGTAACCTCTGGTGTTTGCTGGTGCATATCTTTAATGTTCAGATCAGGATTTGTGCCATCAGCTTTACAAGCATCCAAGTATCTGAGAATAATGACTGGTTTAGAGTCAATTTCAGAGAATATAGGAAAGTTGTCTAGAGGGACTCTTCTGCTGGTGATTTCAGCATGAGGAGTGACGCTGGGCTCCTTTCTTATGTTCTCTATCAGCTTCATCTTCTTCAGATTCTTGGCATTCAGCTGCTTGCCAACAGAAGGTTCTAGAGAGCTTATTTCCTGTGCCTCTGTCAGGTGTTCAATCAGCCTATTCTCCGTTAGAATATCTGATATCAATCTGCCGAAGGGTATCCAATCCCTTTTAGTCCTTTCTTCTTCTCTCGTTTCCTTGACGCTTGTCTTCAGATGATTGAACATAAGATGAGCTAGGTTGATCTTGGACTTCTTTGCAATAAAATAAATCAGAAATTGCTGATCTATGTTTATATAGTCAGGAGAGCTTGTAGGCTTCCTGTGGTTGAAGCAGCCCAGAATAATCTTTGCCCAAATTCTGTGTTGATCTTTCAAATCTCTTATTTTGCTGGAGGGAACCCCATGTGTGAAAATCTCTCTTGTAACTAGGGCATAGTTTGCACATCTATCTGCCATGTCAATACAACGGATACCACCACCATTGTATCCAATCAGCCTTGCAATGTGATCTTCAGTAACCACAATCTTCTTTCCCATGATATACGAAGTAACCTGATGAGTTGAGGAAGACGCATGTATCCAGAATTCTTTAACCAAAATGGGGAATGTTGGACCCACCAACCTATCAAAGTACCTTTCCCAACCTTGTGCCTTAATTTCTTCAGACAAATCAAAGCCATTTTCCTTCAAACTGTTGAAATATACTATCAATTCTGACAGAACTTCCAAGTTCTTGATCGGAGTGAGGAGCGTTCTGAAAGGAATCTGATACTGTTCAGAAGAAGCATCTTGCTGGGAACCTGCAGATGGAGTGCTAGAGGATGCCATGTTCACACAAGGGTTTTTGAGAAAAAGCTTGAGAAGGGTTTCTTTGAAAAAAATGAACACACAGTAAGAACACAGAAAAATTTTGAAGATTGTAAGTGACGGTAAAAAGTGAATGAATGATGTTAAGGCGTTTAAATAGGTTTCAAAAAATGTTTTGAAAACATAAACGTTTTAAGAGAGAGAATTAAATCATGATTACTCGCATTTAATGTTGGCTTATTTTAGGGGATTTAGAAAGATATTTGGAACGGTTACCCATGACATGTGTCTCAATGCATCCAATCAGCGCTTTGCCTTCTAAGAAGCGTGCACGCGTGTTCTGCCTCAGGAATTAGCTGATGACTGGATGACACTTGTTTGATTTAGTGAACAGCACATCTATCCTTGAATTGAAACGCTCAGATCTTTATGGATAGAATCTGATACAATCTACATGTCTAAATTTCTGAAAGAAGATTGATCAGAAGTTCACAGTAAAACAAATTCTGAAGGTTAATATATAAAATTAAAACATTTTCACTCTGGGCATAGCTTCATGCTGAGATGTTTCAGAATGAAGTTGAACCTATCTTCAGAAAGTGGTTTTGTGAAAATATCAGCCCATTGATGGTCTGTATCAATAAATTTTAAGTTTAAAATGCCTTTCTAAATATAGTCCCTAATGAAATGATGTTTTATTTCTATATGCTTAGCCCTAGAATGCAAAATTGGATTTTTACTTAAGCAAATGGCAGAAGTGTTGTCACAGAGTATAGGAATGTTATTCTCAAATATCTGGAAGTCTTCAAGCTGACTTTTCATCCAGAGCATTTGTGTGCTGCATCCTGCTGCTGCTATGTATTCAGCTTCTGCTGTTGATAGCGCAATTGTGGATTGCCTTTTGCTGGACCAAGAGATCAGATTTTCTCCCAGAAACTGGCAGCTTCCAGAAGTACTTTTACGCTCTACTCTGTCTCTAGCAAAGTCAGCATCACAGTAACCTACTAAGCTGTAATCACTAGATTTTCTATAAAATAAACCCAGATTAGTAGTACCTTTCAGATACTTGAAAATTCGCTTAACAGTTGTTAAGTGAGATTCTCTAGGATCTGATTGGAATCTTGCACAAATGCATACAATGAATAAAATATCAGGCCTTGAAGCCGTCAGATAAAGAAGAGAACCAATCATACCTCTGTAGACCTTCTGTTCTACCTTTTTGCTTACCTCTTCTCTTTCCAGAATGCACGTGGGATGCATTGGAATCTTTGATGACTTACATTCTGAGAGATCAAATTTCTTCATAAGTTCTCTGACATATTTGCTCTGATGAATGTAAGTTCCCTCTGGAGTTTGATTGATCTGAATTCCCAGAAAGAATTTTAGTTCCCCCATGAGGCTCATCTCAAATTCTGCCTGCATACACTTAGCAAATTTTCTTCCAAGAGAAGGATTAGTAGATCCAAATATAATATCGTCAACATATATATGACACACTAAGATGTCATTCTTAACTGTCTTACAGAATAAGGTTGTGTCCACTTTCCCTCTGGTGAATTCCTTTTCTAACAGAAAGTTACTTAGTCTTTCATACCAAGCTCTGGGAGCTCGTTTCAGACCATACAGTGACTTCTTTAGTTTGAAAACATACTATGGATTTTTTGTACTTTCAAAACCAGGGGGTTGGTGCACATAAACCTCTTCTTCTATATAGCCATTTAAGAATGCACTCTTGACATCCATCTGATATAGAGTGATGCCCTTATTAACAGCAAAAGAAATTAAAAGTCTGATAGATTCTAACCTGGCGACTGGAGAAAAGGTTTCTGTATAGTCTATCCCCTCTTGCTGACTATAACCTTGTGCTACCAGTCGTGCTTTATTTCTGATGACTTCACCTTGTTCGTTCAGTTTGTTTCTGAACACCCATTTTGTTCCAATGACGTTGAATCCTTTTGGTCTGGGAACTAGATCCCACACGTCATTTCTGGTGAATTGATTCAGCTCTTCTTGCATTGCTAGAATCCAGTCGTTGTCCAGAAGTGCTTCATTAATTGAAGAAGGTTCAATCAGAGAAACAAGTCCCATGAGGGATTCTTCAGAGTTTCTGAAGCTGGCTCTTGTTCTGATTGGATCTTCCTTTCTTCCTAAGATTGTTTCTTTTGGGTGATCCATGCTGCTTCTGGGTAGTCTTTTCTGAGGTTGATCAACAGATGTTGCTGGATTGCTCGTAGTGCCTCTTTCTGATGTTGAAGGAGTGTCTTTGTTGAGAGCTTCTGATGACTTGTCTTCAGAACCTGTGAATTCAACTTCCATACCTGCAAAGACTTCATTCTGCTTTGACTTTTCAGAGTCAAGCTTATCATCAAAACGAACACTGATTGATTCTTCCACAATCTGTGTTTCTGTATTGTATACTCTGTACCCTCTTGAGCGTTCAGAGTATCCTAACATAATACACTTCTGTGCTTTAGAGTCAAACTTGTTCAAATAATTTTTTGTATTTAACATAAAACAAGTACATCCAAATGGATGAAAATATGAAATGTTGGGCTTTCTGTTCTTCCACAATTCATATGGAGTCTTTTCCAGAATATGTCTTATGGAGATTCTATTCTGAATGTAGCACGATGTGTTTATTGCCTCTGCCCAGAAGATCTTAGCAACGTTTGTCTCATTGATCATGGTTATGGCCATTTCTTGCAATGTTCTGTTCTTTCATTCTACAACTCCATTTTGCTGGGGATTTCTAGGACAAGAGAAATCATGCAGAATGCCTCTGTCATTAAAGAATGACTCAAAATCTTTGTTTTCAAATTCTCCACCATGATCACTTCTGACTTTAACGATTCTAAGATCCTTTTCATTCTGAACTTGGTTACAGAAGGTGACAAACACAGAGTGTGACTCGTCCTTGTGTCTTAAGAACTTTACCCATGTCCATCTGCTATAGTCATCTACGATTACTAACCCGTACTTCTTGCCACTTACTGAAGCAGTTTTAACTCGTCCAAATAAGTCAATGTGCAGAAGATCTAATGGCTTAGAGGTGGAAACAATGTTTTTAGATTTGAAAGCAGGTTTTGCAAAATTGCCTTTCTGACATGCTTCACACAGAGCATCTGAATTGAACTTCAGATTAGGAAGTCCTCTGACCAGATTGAGTTTGTTAATCTGAGATATTCTTCTCATACTAACATGCCCCAATCTTCTGTGCCAGATCCATTGCTCGTTGTTAACAGACAGAAGACACTTTACATTCTGACTTTTCAGTTCAGAAAGTTTGATTTTATAAATGTTGTTTTTCCTCTTTCCATTAAATAGGATAGTCCCATCTTTCTGACTAACAGCTTTACATGATTTTTGATTAAAGATTATATCATAACCGTTATCACTTAATTGACTTATGGATAACAGATTATACATTAATCCATCTACTAATAGAACATTATTTATAGAGGGAAGATCTCCATTACCTACTGTTCCAGAGCCAATGTTCTTTCCCCTCTGATTGCCTCCAAAGCCTACGTGGCCTCCAGGCTTAAGTTCCAGGCTTTGGAACATATGCCTTCTTCCCGTCATGTGTCGTGAGCAGCCAGAGTCCAGGTACCATGAATGGTGTTTCTGATTTGCTGCTAAAGATATCTGCAACATGTATTATTTTATCCTTAGGTACCCATATTTTCTTGGGTCCTGATTTGTTAGCTTTACCAAAACTCTGGTTGAATTTTGGTTTCACAGAATAATTACTACTAGTATATTTAATATCATGTGTGTGACCATACACAAAGTGTGAATTCAGAGGAGTGCGTTTAATAATTAGATCCATGGCATTCTTTGGTGTAGGTACCTTACCTTGGTATCCTATTCCCTTTCTGCCGTTTCTGCTAACTCCATAGATCATTGAAGCCATTTTGCTTCTATCTATGCTTTTAGCAAGGAACTTCTGAAATTTGTGATCATACTCCTTGATGATCTCATCAGCGCTGCTGGGAGTTTCAGAAATTGTCTCCTTCTGAGAGTTTTGTAAAAGATTTTCTAATTTTGAAATTTTATTTTTCAACTCAGAATTTTCCAATTTGAGACTCTCAGTTTTATCAGAGTCAGAATCAAGATTCCTTTTCAGGTTTCTGAATTTAACTCTGATCTGCTGATATCTTTCCAGAATTTCGTTAAGGCTTTCAGCAAGTTCAGCCTTAGTAAAATTAATTGCAAAGTCAGGGAATACCTCTTCGGTGTCTGATTCAGAGTCTGATTCAGAAGCTTCACTGTCTTCTGATATGTTAGCCATGAGAGCTATGTTTTCTCTCTCATCATCTGATTCTGAGTCAGCTTCAGACGAGTCAGAGTCATCCCATGTAGCCATGAGACTCTTCTTCTTTTCCCTTCCAAACTTCTTTTTGGGCTTTTCCCTCTGAAGCTTTGGACAGTCACTCTTGTAGTGTCCTTGCTCGTTGCATTCATAGCAGATGATGTCCTTGGTGTTTGGCTTTCTGCTTCCTGAAGAGCCTTCAGATCTTCTGTATCTAGAGGAGGAGTCTGACCTTCTGTATCTGGAGGAGGACTCATTCTAATCGGATCTTCTGGTATTCCTGAACTTTCTTTGCCTCTGCTTCCATAGTTGGTTCACTCTTCTGGAGAGGAGGGAAAGTTCGTCTTCTTCTGATGAGGACCCATCAGAGGTTTCTTCAACAGCCTGCAAAACTTTGGAGTCAGATTTTCTGTTAGATTTTAAAGCTAAAGGCTTACCTTGCTTCTGAGGTTCATCAGCTTCTAGCTCTATCTCGTGACTTCTGAGGGAGCTGATAAGTTCCTCCAGAGAGATTTTGTTGAGATCTTTAGCTAGCTTCAGTGTTGTAACCATTGGCCTCCACTATTTTGGCAAGCTTCTGATGATCTTCTTGACATGATCAGCAATAGAATACCCTTTGTCCAGAACTTTGAGACCAGCCACCAGAATTTGAAATCTTGAGAACATCGTTTCAATTGATTCACTTTCTTCCATTTTGAATGCCTCATACTTCTGAATGAGCGCAAGAGCTTTAGTTTCTTTGACCTGAATGTTTCCTTCATGCGTCATTCTGAGAGAGTCAAACATACTCTTTGCAGTGTCTCTGTTAGATATCTTTTCACATTCAGCGTAAGAGATGGCGCTGAGAAGAATAGTTTTGGCCTTGTGGTGATTTTTGAAGTCACGCTTTTGTTGATCAGACATTGCCTTCCTGTCAATCTTCTGACCACTTGCATTCACTGGGTGCGTGTATCCATCTGTCACCATGTCCCACAGATCAGCATCATGTTCCAGAAAGAAGCTTTCAATTCTGTCTTTCCAGTAATCAAAATTCTCTCCATCAAATACTGGAGGTTTGCCGCTGAATCTGTCTCTATCTTCATTGTTGTCATTGCTGGTGTGTTGATATGTTCCTGCCATTGTGTTTTTCTGACGCTGGATCTTGTACTGACACGGTTAAGTGTTTTAGCTCAGAACTAGGCGCTTTGATGCCAATTGAAGAAGTGAAAAACACAAGAAGGGGGGTTGAATTGTAAAACTTGAAATCAAATGCAGACAACACGTTATTTTTATCCTGGTTCGTTTGATCTTAAACTACTCCAGTCCACCCGTCAAGATGATTTCACCTCTCTCCAACGAGGTCTTAATCCACTATATTCAACTGAATATTACAACTGCTTTAACAACTGCTAAAGCCTTCTTGAGTCTAAACCACAGACCGGTTTCTCAAGGAAATTCTTTCTTACAGATAAATGAATACTATGTGTGTTGGATGTTTTCTACAAAAACTTTATATCACAACTGTGATAATACACAAATTAAGCTTATGTGAAACTAGGATGCTATAACTATAGAGTAAGTAATTTGAGAGATATAGCAAGCTGTATGAGCGAGGATGAAGTTGATTTGCTTTAGGCGTGTAAAGAGTTGTAGAGCATTAGCCAATTCATTTCTCACTGACTTGTTTATATAGCCTTGGAAAAGATACGTTGTAGTCAATTATTCCATTTCAATGCCCATTGTGTTCTTTCCATATTGAGAAGATCTTTGTCTTGGAATAAAGCCGTTGGTAATAAAGTGTCTTGAATGCACAATACCGTTTGTCAATACAGCGTGTTATTGGCTTTGGCTTATTCTGACGCTTCTAGTTGCTGATGATATTGTTTTGGTCTTGATCAGAGTTTAGACTATGTTAAATGCAGATCTGTTCATCAAGCTTCAGCGTAAGCACATGCTTTGATCTTCTGATGCTGGCATATGATATTTCATCTTCTGATGCTGATGTTGACATTCTTATGCTGATATCCATCATAGTTTCTGTAAATGCATAATATAATTTTTAGGTAGCATATATGTCTCATATGAATTATACAATTTATTTAATCTTGCATTTTGTTATCATCAAAACTTTAACTTAGGGTAGTAGATTCAAACTTTGTTCTATCAAAGATGACTTCCACTTTCGCACATTGACATCTTGGTTGACAACACAACTCAGCACAAAGTATTTTCTTTCATGGACGGATTCTCAGGATATAATCAAATCAAAATGTCACCTAAGGACATGGAGAAAACTACTTTTGGTACACAGTGGGGTACGTTCTGCTACAAAGTGATGCCATTCGGACTGAAGAATGTCGGGGCAATCTATCAACGTGCCATGGTAGCTTTGTTTCATGATATGATACATCATGAGATAGAGGTTTACGTAGATGACATGATAGCCCGATCACAAACTGAAGAAGAACACCTTGGTCACTTGCAAAATATGTTTGTCAGGTTGAAGGAGTACAAGCTCAGACTGAATCCAAACAAGTGTACATTCAGAGTCAGGTCCGGTAAACTCTTAGGTTTCATTATCAGCAACAAAGGCATCGAGGTTGATCCTGCCAAAGTCAAAGCTATACGAGAAATGCCTGCTCCTCGCACTGAGAAGGAGGTCAGAGGTTTCTTGGGACGCCTAAACTGCATTGCAAGGTTCATTTCTCACCTAACATCTACCTGTGAACCAATCTTCAAGTTGTTGAAGAAAGATCAGGTAGTTAAATGGAATGATGACTGTCAAATTGCTTTCGATAAAATTAAGGATTATTTGCTAGAACCTCCTATCTTGAAGCCACCCGTCGAAGGAAGACTGCTAATCATGTATCTGACCGTCCTAGAGAATTCAATGGGGTGCGTATTGGGCTAACATGACGATTCTAGCCGAAAAGAGCATGCCATTTATTACCTTAGCAAAAAGTTTACCGACTGTGAGACCCGATACTCACTGCTCGAGTAAATTTGCTGCGCTTTGGTATAGGCTGCTCGCCGACTAAGGCAGTATATGTTGACTCATACCACTCTGCGTATATCTAAGATGGATTCGATCAAGTACATCTTTGAGAAGCCTGCTCTATCTGGAAGGATATCTAGATGGCAGATGATCCTAACGGAATACGATATATAGTACACGACCCAAAAAGCTATAAAGGGGATTGTGCTAGCTGAACATCTGGCTCATCAAGCTGTCAAAGATTACCAATCCATGAGGTTTGACTTCCCCGATGAAGACATCATGACATTGGACAATATTGAAGAGAACAGACTATATGACGGACCTAAACATGGATCCTGATGGACCCTGTACTTTGATGGGGCCTCCAATGCACTTGGCAACGGTATCGGCGTGGTACTCATCTCCCCAGAAGGTTGCCATACACCTTTCACCACCAGACTTTGCTTCAACTGTACGAACAACATGGCAGAATATGAAGCTTGCATCTTTGGCCTCAAGGATGCCATAGACTTGGGAATCAAATCCTTATATGTGTTTGGGGACTCAGCTTTGGTCGTCAGTCATATCAAAGGAGAGTGGGATGCTAAACATCCAAACCTCATCCCTTACAAAGAACATGTCTTGACATTGTTAACACATTTCGAGCAGATTACCTTCGAGCACTTCCCGCGAGAAGAGAATCAGCTAGCAGATGCTCTAGCTACAATGTCATCCATGTTTAAACTTAACTAGGATAATGAGGCTCCTCAAATCACCATTGAGCGGATGGACGAACCGGCACATTGTCACGAGATTAATACCGAAGAAGTAGTGGACCAGCCGTGGTTTCATGAAGTCAAAAGGTATCTCGAGGCTCAAGAATATCCTGATGGAGCTTCAGTCAATGACAAAAAGTTCTTAAGGAGATTCTCGGTAAAGTTCTTCTTGAGTAATGGCATCCTATACATGCACAATCATGATTCTATTCTGCTCCGTTGTATGAACAAAGCTGAGGCTGAAAGAATTATGGTTGAATTGCATGAGGGTACCTTCGGCACTCACTCTAGCGGGCATACGATGGCTAAGAAGATTCTACGGGCAGGCTACTACTGGTCTACCATGAAAGTTGACTGCTATCAACATTCCCGTACCTGCCACAAATTTCAAATCTATGCCGACAAGGTACACGTGCCTCCAGTTCCCCTAAATTTCTTAACAGCTCCTTGGCCATTCGCTATGTGGGGAATCGACATGATTGGAGAGATCAAGCCTACAGCATCCAATGGACACCGCTTCATTCTGGTGGCCATTGATTACTTCACCAAGTGGGTCGAAGCAACTTCCTTCGCATCTGTTACAAAGAATGTTGTTGCCCACTTCATCAAACAAAATCTTATTTGCCAGTACGGTATCCCCGAAAGGATCATCACTGATAACGGTACAAACCTTAACAATTCTATGATCACCGCTTTGTGCGAGCAGTTCAAGATTCAACATCACAATTCATCTCCCTACCGACCAAAGATGAATGGTGTTGTCGAAGCTGCAAACAAAAATATCAAGAAGATCATACAAAAGATGACAGTCACCTACAAGGACTGGCATGAAATGTTACTGTTTGCTCTTCACGGGTACCGTACCACGGCACACACATCAACTGGGGCAACACCCTATTCCTTGGTATATGGCATGGAGGTTGTTTTACCTATCGAGGTTCAGATTCCCTCCTTGAGAATCATGAAGGATGCTGGTTTGAGTGAAGACGATTGGATTCAAACCTGATTTGATCAACTAAATTTGATTAACAAAAAGTGACTTACTGCTGTTTGCCACAGTCAGACGTATCAAAAACGGATGATCAAAGCTTTCAACAAGAAAGTCAGACGCCAGGTATATCAAGTCGGGGATCTGGTAATCAAGCGCATCATTTTTCCGCAAAGTGATCTCAGGGGAAAATGGACTCCTACCTACGAAGGACCATTTGTAATCAAGAACATCTTTTCTGGTAGGGCAATGATCTTAACCACCATGGACGACGATGACCTTCCTCACCCTGCGAACGCAGACATAGTCAAAAGATACTACGCATAAATGACCCGCTAGGTTGACACACCTAGGCAAAAAAAAGGGCATCCCGGTGAATCGAAAACCCGAAAGGGCGGTTTAGGAAAAAATTAGGGATAAACAAAAAAAATCTATACACCCGGCAAGTTGAAAACCCGAAAGGGCGACTTGGGCAAAAAAGGGTTTCCTGGTGGACTGAAAACCCGAAAGGGCGGTCCAGGAAAAAGTTAGGGAATTAAAGCGTATGACTATGTCTCGTCGGATCACTTTAAGGACAATCTCTTCACAGACAAACTCTGAGCTTCTGATCAATCCAATCATCTTCGTACGAAGCAACTGATGGACAAGATATTCGGAGTCACGAAGGCTATAGCGGAATGGGAACCCCATGGGATTTTTACACACATAGCTATCTTTCTTTGTATAAATTTTTCTTACTTTTATGACACCATCCTCTTACTAGGATGCCTGTCTCCTTTGTACAAAACACTTACTCAAAGTTAATACAAAGATACCTTTTTAAAGTACAGAAAACCATTTGTCTTTTTCTTTTTACACTTGTGTTTTTATTTGCAAAAACGTCCAATGATTCATTGATGAACATATGCATTTGAACATAATTATTGTTTACAAATAAATAGGATGGAAAAGAACAATTACTGACAGACTGAAAGGATAGGAAAACGTCTTTAGACTATTCCAGGAGTAATCCCTACAGTACATCATCTAGATCCCCAGCGGAGCAAAAACCTTGAAATACGTATCCCCAACGGAGCTAAATTTCGAACCCTTAATCCACCATCAGAGTTAAAACTTCAAACTCCCAATCCCCAGTGGAGCCAAAACTTTGAGTTACAGATCCCCAGCGGAGATGAAACCTTCTTCCCCAGTTGAGTCAAAACTGTCATATCCCCAGCGGAAACCATCTAGTTTCTCCAAATTCCCCAGCAAGTTATCTTGAAGCCTGGAAATCAACCAGATAACAGTTAACTTTTGTCTCTCTCCAACCTAGGATGACTCCCCAGTAGAGTGGCAGACGACCCAAACTCCTGAACTTACTCTCCAGCAGTAAGCCTTCTTCCCCATAGAGTTTTTACTCCACGGCAGAATGAAGATTCTCATTCCTAATTTCCTAGTGGATTAGCCAGAGTTTTTACTCCCCAACATGAAATCGCCAAGGTTTTCATGGCTCCCCAACAGAATGAAGATTCTCATTCTTATTTCCCCAGTGAAGTCACCAAAGTTTTATTACTCCTCAACAGAATGAAGATTCTCATTCTTAGTTCCCCGTAGAAATCATCAGAGTTTTCCCTATTCCCCGACCGAGTAAGGATTCCCATTGTGTAACCCTCAGTAGAAGTCATCAAAGTTCTCTGGATTCTCCAAGCAGATTTCTCAGGAAGTATGGCATTACTCTCGCAGCGGAATTTTTTTCAATACTCCAACTTCAAGACATGAAGGATCCGCACATCCCCACAGGAGTTGTCAAAGATTTTTTTTAATCCCCAATAGTCACTAAGGATTTCTCATCATCAGCAATCAAAGATTTTAAATCTCCAGCAGGGTCAAG
This sequence comes from Vicia faba, assembly GCA_948472305.1. Lineage (NCBI taxonomy): Eukaryota > Viridiplantae > Streptophyta > Magnoliopsida > Fabales > Fabaceae > Vicia > Vicia faba. The sequence goes on from OX451736.1 coordinate 489,779,757, forward strand.
GATTTTCCCCGGCAGCAGTCAAGGATTTTTTTTTATCCCCAGCCGTCAAGGATTTATTTTCCTCGGGAATACATTTAATCAACTTACATGTGCATACATTACATCCATATATCATAAACATTAATAAAGCACATTTACTGCATCATACATTCCATGCAACATAACTTTGTGTTTCAGCTAACATTTTACCCTTTTCAGGATAAAATTAACAACTATCATTAACAATATTCAAAGATTTCAGATACAGTAAAGATACACTCCAAACACGGAAGTCATTCTATTGCTCATTCAGATTCAGATTTCAGATATAGCTCAGATACTCTCCAGACACGGATGCCATCCTGATACTTATTCAGATTTCAACTATAAGATACAGATTAGAGAGGCTCCAAACATGGAAGCCATTCTATTTCTCATTCAGATTCAACTATCAATTTCAAGTTCAGATACACTCCAGACACGGAAGTCATTCTGTCACTTATTCAGATTCTAGTTCAGATACGCTCCTGACACGGATGTCATTCTGGCCCTTATTCAATTTTCCGATTCAGATACAGTACGGATACACTCCAGACACGGAAGTCATTATGTTGCTCATTCAGATCCAAACTTCAGATACAGCCCAGATACGCTCCAGGCACGGTTGCCATTCTGTCCCTTATTCTGATTTCCCCAGCCCAGAGATGCTCCAGACACGGATGCTATTCTTATGTTCATTCAGATTCAACATTCAGATACAGCTTGGATACGCTCTAGACACTGATTCTATTCCTTTGTTCATCCAGATTCAATCCCCAGATACAGTACAGATACGTTCCAAACGCGGATACCATTATGAATGCTCATTCTTCTGACTTATAACTTACAACTCAGCAAACATTCTTGGATGGCATCTTTAAGCCCATCTCCAACAAGATTCTATCACATCTCCAAATGGAATCTTTAAGCCCATTCCCTCAACTACATCTTGACGAGTGCAAATTTACGGGCACTCTAGTGTCCAATCATCTTTTACCTTCGAGTCACGAACGACAAAATTCGCCAATCTAACTCTTCAGGTTCAAGAAGATTAAACATGGGCAGCTGTTGTACCCCAAAATTTTCCCTCTCATATTATCAAGATTTTCCTCACAAGACTTCTTGGACTCAAGACCAGATTAGGGTTTGCTCAGCTCAAGACCTCATCTTGCACTGATAGCCTGAAATTAGGGTTTGAGTTTGCACGAGGACTTTTGGACCATCAATGCTTCATGTGACTTTCATACACCATCTTGGACCCCTAATATTACTCATACCAAGTTTCAAGCCTTGAATCACATTTTTGCCCAGTCAATTGGACAAGTGACCTAAAAATCAGCTATATTAGGGAAAAAGTCAACTATGGCCAATTTACAGTCAAACTTCATAATTTTTGATCCACAACAACATTATAGGCTCCTATGTACCATTTGATCAAGTTTGGACCGTAACTCCTCAAGAAATTTGATCAGATCATCAAAAGGGCAAAATGGTCAAAATTAGGGTTTTGACTGAGAAAAGGGCAATTTCTGATCTTTGACCTAGCCAATGACCAATTGGGTTCAAGCATGATTTCAAGGACTCAATAGTATCATCTTGACCTAATCACATAGTTCAAAAGATCTCAGATGCATAGGATTGACAGATGAATTTTCCAATCAACTGATCAAAAGTCAACTGTGCACTGAAAAGTCAAACTTTGACTTTGTGGTCAAAATCAAGTGCCAAGGGTCATAATTCATCAAGATATGTCAAAATATGAAACTTGCTGATCAAGAAAACCAATTTTGAAAATTAGGGTTTTGAATTCGAAAATTTTCATAACTTAGAAATTTTCTGTTATGAAAATTTCTTATTTTTTCCCAACTTTCCACAACTTTTTCACCATGATGCAATTGGATTCAAAGAAAACTTCCAACATGAAAGTTGTATTCCTCCATGAAATATACAACTTTGATTCAAAAAGTTTTCCCAAAGGATGCTTGGATCTCAAGTTATGATTTTGTGAATAAGGGTCCATAAAACTTTTAACTTAGTGAAATTTTGCCCTAGTTTAGGCAGATTTTTGACCTAACTTCATGGAAACTTTTCACCTAGTTCCAAGAGGTATCTCAAGTTTCATTTCAAATATGGATTCTAGAGCATCTTGCAAGATTTTCAAAATGTCCAAGAACTATCCAAGATCATTTGTGGTTAGGGAGAATCAAAGAAGAGAAAATGGCAATTTATCACTTTTGTTCAAGGCATTTTCACACTTCACCATTTTCATTTTGCAAGGTTGCAGGTTGACTCGTGCAGCAAGTTTCAAGCATCTACAAGGCAAGCTGGGCATTGGAGAAGCTTGAGGGAACTTCAAGGAAGCTCATAAGAACTTCAGGCCTCACTCAAAGTTCCCACATTGCCATATCCAAACTCAACTGAACAAGGTATTTTTCAAGTTTCTATCTCTCTATTTAGGCATCCTTAAGCTTAGGTTTGTGGAGCAAAAATGTAGTCCCTAACTTGCTTGAGCTATACATATGCATACTTTCCATTTATATTAACTGAGCTAAGAGTATTTGATTGTTGAAGTTCATGAAAAAATTAGGTCAGGAATTAGGGCCACTGAAATTCTCCCTGGTTTCTTAGAGTTAGGTCACAAAATGGATATGGTTGGAATCGTGATTAAAAATGCTATAAGTTTCATGTTGTAAGTTTTTGATTTCATGCAAGCATGAGCAAGAACAGAATCAAGCTCAGAAACGTGCGTAGGGACAAAGGACAGGGATGAAGATGTTGTCTTGGGCTTCTTTTTTTTTCTGGCCTTTTTTGTTTCTTTTTTTCACACCCCCCATTTTACTTCTGCACCCCCCTTTTCATATTTTCATATTTTTTGTATTTTCTTGTATATTTTATATTTCTGACTTTATTATTCTTTTCTGAACATTAAAAAATCCAAAAATATTTTCTTAATTTTTTTTGCATTTTATTTTTTTATTTTTTTATTATTTTTTGGCATAAAAATAGTTTATTAGGTTTTATTTTCTTAAATGAACTTGTAAATAATAAAAATACTTAAATATTTTTATCTTATTACTTTATTCATATTAAATATTTATTTGTCATACATATTTAATTTTTAAATATTTGTATATAATATTATTATTTTTTCTTAAACATAAAAATGAATAAAATAATATAAAACATATTTTCTTTTAAAACAAAAATTAGGGTTTCCCCTTTCAAAAATAATAATATTATTTTTTTCTTATTTTTAGAACTTAAATAATTTATTTTTTACATACATAAAACAATTACAAAACATTTTTGCATATTTACATTTTTATTGCATTTTTAAATAATTGTTTATTTATTTATTGTACAATAAATTCAATTGGGTTGTAATAGTAAATTAGGGTTTTATTTTGTGCAAATATCCCCATTCAAAACTTGTATCCCCCTTCCCATAATATTGTTGTAATAGCTTAGATTTACTTTACACAATTTATCGTATTATGTGCATGTTTAGTAAATTAGGGTTTGTATGATAAGAAAAAATCAAAACAAATAGCATAACCTAACACAAGACAAAAATGCATGAAAAATGGCAACACATTGCATACAAGCACCCCTAGGGTTTCATCCACTTGGTTGCCTTAAAACATGGCCATGGTATGCATGCTAGGTATCTTGGCAAAACAAAACAAAATAAAAGATCATAGTCCCTCGATGACGCTATCTTGGTTGCCTAAAAACAAATGATCTTAGTCCCTCAAAACAATGATAAAGATACTTGGCACTATTACTATCATGGTCATACGATGACCCACGCCCGTCCCGTTTAACATCCAAAGATAGGTTTGTCTACCAAAACAATGGTAGGTCAACAACATCAAAGGAATAAAAATGTGCAAGAAAGACTTTTGAGTAGGTAGAAATATTCTAGTTACTTGATCATTTCAAAAACAATCCTTGCTATTTTCAAAAAAACACACACATTTCAAAATATTTTCCAAACAAACTTTCAAAACATTGAAACATTTTTCAAAAGACAAACATCTTTGTATACATTCTTACAAACAAGAATCATTACAAAGATTGCCTAAACAAAGGCCTCTTTTCAAAATACTTTCAAAACCACACAAAGCACCATTTCAAACAATTGTAAAGCAAAAGCAAGTGATCTAAAACAAGTAACTAAGAGCCCATGGAAAACCATGGATGAAAAGTGTGCTAGCACCTTCCCTTTTCATAATCTACCCCCCGAACTCAAAAAAAATCTCAAAGGTCTTTCCTGTGCTTTTTTACCTTTCCTTTTGGATAAAATAAAATTCGGTGGCGACTCTTGCTAAACCGCAACATTTGCGAACACAAACGCAAAACCTCAAGTCAGTTCTCCCACCGCATCACAGCAACAATAAAATAATGTGTAGCACCAGTATCAATAATAGTAATTAAAGGAGTACTATTAATGAAACATGTACCTCTATTAAGTCCGTCCTCAGCAGTTGTCTGATCCTTAACCAAACAAACACTTTACCGCTTGACTGAGCCCTCTTCGGTTTCGGACACTGGCTACCAATATGCCCTTCTTCTCTACAGTTGAAACAAATCACATTCTTGTGTTCACACTCAGATACAACATGTCTATTCTTACCACAACCGTAACATCTCTTCACTTCAGCAGTGCACACATTACTCTTGTGCCCAGGTTTCCCACACTTAAAGCAAATCACACCAGCAGGAGCATCTCCCCCACTAGTCCTCTGACCATTAGCAACTTTCTGTTTACCTTTACCAGTTGGGGCATCATGAGGCTTACCACGATTTTGTTGGTGCTTACCCCTCTTCTCACTAATAATCTTGTAATGAGCATTATTATCCTCCTCATAAATCCTGCAGCTATCAACCAAGTCAGCAAAGACACGGATTTTTTGGTATCCAACCTCCTTCTTAATCTCCAGGCGTAACCCGTTCTCAAACTTAATACACTTTGAAAATTCAGCATTTTCCTCAGCGTAATGCGGATAAAACTTAGCCAACTCAGCAAACTTGGTAGCATACTCAACAACAGACATATTCCCTTGCTTCAGCTTAAGGAATTCAATTTCCTTCTTACCACGGACATCTTCAGGAAAGTACTTTCTCAGGAACTCTCTACGGAACACAGTCCAAGTGACATTGTCACATGCAGCTTCCAATTTCTGACAAGTCTCTAGCCACCAGTCATCATCCTCGACTACAAGCATATGAGTACCATAACGAACCTTCTGCGCTGGGGTGCAGTCCATCACGCGAAAGATTCTCTCAATCTCTTTCAACCACTCCAATGCTCTGTCAGGATCATACTTTCCCTTGAACGTAGGTGGATTCTCTCTCTGGAAAGTCGCCAAGCTACGAGATCCAGCATTCCTGTCAGCATTCGGCTGATTTTTCATCGCATGAGCCATTGCTTCTAAAGCAGCAGCAAGTGCAGCATCATTCCTTCCAGCCATCATAACTTATCACTACAACATAAACACCTGTTAGAACTTAAAATAACAATACTCGATTGTTAGACAACTACGACTCGACGACAAGTTCGAACCAACCTTTTGCTCTGATACCAACTCTGTAACACCCCATTTCTACCCCAAGCAATTATGCAAAATAAATTAGAGTTATAAAATTTCAATCATACAAATGAATCGGGACGTCACAAATTCTTCTAACAAATATTCATTGCAGTCATCGTGGATATATAACACTTTTTAAAACGTCAAATGAACCATCAACACAACATCTTTAATCAAAATAATTCAACAACTATGCAGCGGAATTCTCAATAACATCTTTAAACCATAAAACAGCAACTTCGAAACATCGCATATTTAATAATAATCAATTTAAAGTTCAACAACTAAGAATCAACAATCAAAAATCAGCAAGCGTTCATCCCCCCGAGTGTTACATATCAGAGCAATGACACTGACTCAAACTATTGAAGGTACACAGCCTTCACTCTCGATTACCTGCACGTTACCAACATAAGGGCAACATTCAAACAGAAGGGGTGAGATATATAATAATATAATAAAGCACATGATAATTAATATATTAAATTAGATCAATAACATCACCACTTCTCATCTCATAATCAACAACAATTACAACGGTAATATACATTCATCAACATCAAAATACACTTCTTTATGCAAGCATATAATGCGAATCAACTCTATGCAAATGCATGTGGTACCATTGGAGCAGAACTCCCATCTCAAAAATTTTCCAATTAATAGAGGCATCAACAAGGCATAGCCTTCATCTCAAAATTTGCCAATACAGGCCATCTCAACGAGTATAAGCTCCATCTTAAAAATGCAATGTATGCGACACAACCATGAATGTAATAACAACACCCAAGTTAACAACATCTCAAATCATCTCAAAAACATCTCAAATTAACATCTCAAAAGCATCTCAAAATATCAACATCTTAAATGCATCTCAACGTCTCGTCATCAACATCTCATATCATCAAAATAATTCATTAAACATCATTTATTTATTATAAATCTTCAAACACAACTTTATTAATAACATCTCACTAACAACTCAGCTGTAAATTAATACCACAGTAGTCCATACTGTTATTCTGCAATTTTACGTTGTTACTGTCACTAATCCTACTATCATAACTCAAACAGCAGCCTCTAAACATCATTCTATTCAAAACCCAGCACAACGATCAACACGTGAATTAATTCTAAATCCTAAATTGGCTAATAGGATTACGCTTCTTATTCATCATTTTAATCCTCTAGAATAAAGTTCATCGTGTTAGCTATTCAATGCTTCAAACGGCATCTCAAACAGCATCCTAAAACTCAAGTTACAGCAATTTAAAACTGAATCTATCAAAAATCACATTATGGGTCGACGCAAAACCCTTTGGATTGACGCGTACTGCTCCATCTGCACAGCATGAGTTGACGCATCCTCCTTATGGATCGACTCATCCTGGTCTCATAAACAACATGTATCGACACATGCATCTCATCGATCGACTCATCCTGAGTCTTGCAACTCTCATGTGTCGACGCAAGCCCCTTTCGCATCGACTCATCCTGAGTCTTACAGCCCTCATGTATCGACGCATCAAGTTTGAGGTCGACACATCCTGGTTCCTCCTGTATAATTCCGCGATTTCTTTTGCATTTTCACGACGGGAATCATATTCTTAACCCTACAAACATTATTATAATCATGATAAATCATCACCTAACATTATCCTATAATACTACATCGATTAAACAACGTCATGACATCATTATTCATCTAAAATTCATCAAATCTTCATCATACATCATCATATACATCCAATTCAAGAACAAAACAACAATCACCTCTAACCCTACATATCAAACATCATGAACCCAATTATAAAGTCAGAACCCCACCCTTACCTTGGATTGAAGGTCGCTCTACAATTTCCGGGTTGAATTCTCGCTCTTGTCGTTTTTCCACTTTTTTTCTAGCAGCTTCACGTACTCTTCCAAATCCTTATTCTTTCTACTGCTTCTTTCTTTCTATTCCTTCTAACAAATAATAAAATAACCCTATTATTCTATTATTCCTTATTGGGCTTAAAATCTACACCCCCTTATTACTTCTACTCTCTCCAAATAAGCCCACATCAAATAATATTACACTTCTAATATTATTTCACCACATAATAATATAATACCTCTAATACATTATTTCTCCACTTAACAAAATAAATCCACTTTAATTATAAAACATCTTCATAAATATTCCAAAAATAATTTAATTAAATAATTAATTAAATTACGGGCGCAATTATGCTTGGTCAAAGTTTGGTTGACTTTTCCTATAGAAACCCTAATTTGCCATTTTTGACTTTTGATGAATTAGGAGCATTTCTTGAGGAATCATGATCAACCATTGATTAAATGATGGATATTACTTCAAAATGTTGATGTTGACCAAAAATCTTGAAGTTTGACTGTATTTGGGCCACAATTGACTTTTGACCTAGCATAGTCGATTTTCCAATACTTGACCAATTGACGGAGCAAACTTGTTGTTCAAGGCTTGAAACTTGACATGGATGATCTTGAGAACATATTAGGAAAATGGTGAGCATTTGGGATCCTTTGGACTCAAGCATCTTGATGAAAAATGAAACCCTAATTTGAGGTAGACTGCATTAGGAGAGAGTTTGTCTGGTCAACCCTTGGACTTCCTTGAGCAATTTGAGGACCTCACTTGACATGTATTGAGAAATATGGAAGGGTAAATTTTAGGGTACAACACTAGGTCATCATAATTGCTTCTCTTGATTGCTTTGTTTGCTTTACTTTTAAGGGTTTTGTTTGGGGTTACTATAGATCCTACACCGGATCTGGGGAATACCTTTTAGGTAAGTAGCAATAGACTCTGAGGGAACTGTACGGCGTAGACCGATACGGTTGAAGCAGTAGCTACGTTGGTGTGGCACTTTGGTTGGTATCGGTATCCCTTGTGGAGAAACGAGGAGAATACGAGGCCGCCGCGTGGTGTCGTTAAGCATCAACTGACCTTAGAACCTTTAGTCGCCCAACTTGGCCATTAGAAAGTAGTGAGATAGCCGGCCTCGGTGTAGAGCTGAGAACTGGTTGATACTCGATGCTACACTCATTGAGACCATACTCTTGGAATAATTTTGGCCGCAAGAAAAGATTGTGTGAGCTGAAACCATGATCGGTGGAGGATGGTCAGTGATATTGAGATCCTCTAGAACCCGGTTACTTTTCTAGGACAGGTTGAACCAACTAAACTTCAAGAGGGTACTACCTTAAAACCCATGCAAGCCTAAACCTAAGGCTGTTTGTGTGACTTGTGTGCTTTCAACTTGAACTACTTGCACAGTTTTATTTTCTGACAACATGAGTTCCTTGCAGGTTTTGTTTACAGTCCTTATCCAATAACTTGGATTTCTTACCGGGTTTACTTGCTTACATCACCTCGCACTTTTGCTTAAACGCATAGCATACACATCATAACATCATGCCTTAACATTTCCTAAACCATTTCAAGGATCTCAAGGGTTTGTGATGCAGGTTATGATAAATCAGACGTCTAGCAAGGGGAAAGGGGATTTATTTTCCTCTAGCCAATGTCGTCTAGAGATCAAAACAAGATGACTTGAGTCAGTGGCTATGACCCACTCAATATGGTGAGCTTGACTCTTGAAGAAGGACTCTTAACGACACGAGGTTTCTTCAATCAAGCTGCAACCAAATTCTAACAGTTTCTTGTTTACCCCGCGAGATCCTTGAAAACATTGCATACATATATCATACATATCATTGCATAACAGGTCTTCCAGTACAGGTCTCTCATGTTCTTGTTGTTTATTTCAACAATGGCTCTCAAACAAGACAACAGAGATCTTCAAACTCAAGAAGCTCAATTCAGGGAAATATTCCTAAGCCTATCCAAGGGGCAGGAAGAGTTGAAAACACTCCTCGTTGGGAACTTGGTCAAGAAAAGTCCTGAAGACAATAAGGACGAACAGATGGAACAACTGCAAGCTGAGGTAGGTGCAATGAGAACCCAGATGCTGGGGTAGATGGCTCTTATCCAAGGCCTGGCCCAAAGGCAAGAAGAGCTGAAAGCCATCATCAACCAGCTTCATCAAGACGGATACAACAGTATGAATCAAATAGTCGAGGTCGGGGACCAAGTCATTGATCAACCTCCAATAATACAAGAGGTTGGTTTGGTGAAGAGTGGAACTTTCCAAGTTGCTACTACATCACGGGTCCAACAACAACCTTGCCAAAAACAACGGGTTAATCAGAGTAAGCCGGATATGCCCAAAAGGCAGTTTACCAAACTCAACATGTTGCTGTCTCAAGCTTTGCAACACCTGTTAAGGATGAATCTGATTACATTGATAGGACCTCATCTGAATCCCAAGACTTCTTCCCCTAACTACAATCCTGATGCAAGGTGTGCATACGATTCCAACAGCCCGGGGCATGATACTGATGACTTTTGGGCATTGAAAAATAAATTCAGTACTTGATTGATGAAGGAGTACTGGAGTTTACACAAGATGGTCAGGTTGAGTTCTTCTACCATCCCTCCAAGGCACGTCCTCTGAAGCGACGAGATCATACTAAGATTCTTTTATTCATTAGAATTTGCAATTTGCAATTTTCTTTTGATTGTTTGAACATCTATTCATGTCAAACTCTGTTACTTTATCAATGCATTGCATATGTCTGTTTTAAATCAATTCATTCGTATTCACTATATTTAAATTTCTTTCCTTTTTGTGATATTCAACTCTCGAACAAAAGCTCTGAGCCTTTAGAGGGAGGATGACGAAAATGATACCACAATCTCTACAGTATGCTTTTGAATAGACCCCGCTGACGATGTACAGGCATTATTTCAAATCCTAAACAGTGGAGTTATAAGGAAGATAATCCCTAGTCAACCCCTTCGAGCCAAAGAAGTAGGAGTTTTTTTTCACACATATTAAAACCCTTAACCATAACCCGGGGAAGGGTAGTTTCTCAGTTAATTCAGATGTGCACTCAGTCGCAATATTCTACTTCATACATAATGAATGGCATCAAAGACGTCCTTCAAAAACAAAAGATGGTGATAGTTCCCTATAATCGTCAAGACAGGCAGTCATTATCTCTCGAAATAAAAGCCCATTAAGTAAAAACCTATGAAGGAGACTTAAGAAAAAACATTGGGACATCCCGCTGACTATAGTCACAAAAAGAAACAGTTCAGGCAAAAGACAAGGATAATAAAATCAAAAAGAAAGAGGTCCTACAAACCCTCAACAAAAAATGACTGCCTATTCAAAATAAACTGTCAGTATCCGAACCATCATTGGAATATCAGAGCAAAGACTCAAACAGGATTCTAAACGCGCAATTAACTGAGCATAGGACTGAAGAACATCACGAAGAGCGGGTGGGTACAAATAAATTTTTAGCCTTTATCCTTTATTTCTTGAACCGTGAACCAGGCTACGTTATAATCCTTAAAAGTCCTAGCTGAAGCATGGGTTAGTTCGAAATCATACTGTTACAAAAGGTATCCTGACTCCTGTAGGACCTGCTATAAATCCTGAGTTGATATCACATCTTTGCAAAATTCTATTTTTTCTATAAAAAAACTGCATTTTCAAAAATTTCAAGACAGACAGAAGCTTTGCATTCTTAAAATATTATTGTTTGCATATGACTATTTGTTCAACAGCATAGAGATTCGTATGACGAATATCTAGTGAACAAAAACCTTCTCAATAAAAAGGATCACCTCAAGTGGAAAAACACTTCCAACCAAGGGGCACGACATGATCATTGTCCATCATCTGGGGTAGTCAAGTCAAGATTCAAGGAATCTCTCAAAGATGCCAAATATCCAGGAGCAGATCTCCATCTGAATCCCTTGGGGCATTGGGCATGAATTCCAGCAACGAATCCTGTACGATCAAACAAACATCTTCTGGTAGTGTGGCAACATAACACTACCGACAATGACAACTCCCTACACCCTGAGAGCGTGGACATGGTCAGAAAATACTATGCATGAAAAAAGACCCGCTGGGTTGACTGGCCTAGGCAAAAATAAGGTCATCTCGGCGAACCAAAAGGGTTCAGGCAAAAATTAGGGATAAAAACAAAAAAGATTTGTACACCCGGCAAGTCGAAAACCTGAAAAGGCGGCTTGGGCAAGAAAGGGTATCCCGATGGACTGAAAATCTGAAAAGACAGTCCAGGCAAAAGATAGAGATTAAAGCGTATGACTATGTCCCGTTATCTTGTCACTTTCCTATCAGTAGAAGACTTATCATTCTGATCGGCAGTTACCAAGCACCTCATAAGTTGGGATGACACTCAATCCACAAGGCCTCCGCAGGTACTTTCTCTAGCAGGTACAGGGGCAGAAAAGTCTTGATGCAAAGTCATTGTCATATCCTCAGCATGCATCCCAGTAACATCTACACTCCCCACAGAGTAGAGGCAACCAAAGTTTTGATGTTTGCTTCCCCAAACAGGAGTTACTTTCCCCAGCCAAGCTCTTTCGGAGAGTCGACGTCTATATTCCCCAGCCCAATTTTGTAATCACAAGCGGTTCATATAGTTTTCTCCCGAGTAGAGTTTATTTCTCTGAATATGGAAGCCTCTCTCTCCAACAGAATTATTCCCCCGCATAGTTGTTCTCAAGCAGAGTCTCTCCTCGGCAGAATATCCGTAAACAAGGGGTAAATCTCCAACATAGTCATCTTCGGTTCACCATCCTCAGCGGAAGTAGAAGAACCACTTTTTCTATGACGGTCAGGAACTCAATTTTCGTTGCTCTCCAGCAGCGGTCAGGGATTTATTTTCCCACTCGGATATGTCACAATAGCATTTCATGTTCATATATCATGACGTGCGCATACACATTGCATACATCATAGTCTCATTTATTTTGAGAACATCATCATACAATGCATTTCATGCATCATATACGATTAATCATATACCTTTTCAGGAAAGATGGTTATCATCAACAACTTCCAGCAAGTTCAAGATTAGCTCTTGAAACTAGATAGAATAATTATCTGCACGATCAAATGCAGCTTTACACGGGTTCGTCATGAAGCAATCTTACGCGGGTTTCTCCTAAACGCAACTTCACACGGGTTTATCCTGAAAAATCTTACACGGGTCCTTTCTCATACATTTCCTTATGAAGTTTCACACTAACTTATACCAAGGTGGCCTTACCCAGGTCCCTTCTCAGTTCAGATGCAGTTTTACCCAAACTCCTCACAAAGCAACCTTACCCAGGTTCTTTCTCAGTTCAGATGCAGTTTTACCCAAACTCCTCACAAAGCAACCTTACCCAAGTTCCTTCTCGGTTCAGATGCAGTTTTACCTAAACTCCTCATGAAACAACCTTATCCAGGTTCCTTCTCACAGCCCTATTATCCAGGCTTTCATATCTAAGTAACCCTATTATCCATGTTCCTTCTTACAGCCCTACTATCCAGGCTTTCATATCGAAATAACCCTATTATCCAGGTTCCTTCTCACAGCCCTACTATCCAGGCTTTCATACCGAGGTAACCCTACTATCCAGGTTCCTTCTTACAGCCCTACTATCCAGGCTTTCATATTGAAGTAACCCTAATATCCAGGTTCCTTCTCACAACCCTACTATCCAGGTTCCTTCTCACAGCCCTACTATCTAGGCTTTCATATCGAAGTAACCCTACTATCCAAGTACCTTCTCACAGCCCTACTATCCAGGCTTTCATATCGAAGTAACCCTACTATCCAGGTTCCTTCTCACAGCCCTATTATCCAGGCTTTTATATCGAAGTAACCCTACTATCCAGGTTCCTTCTCACAACCCTACTATCCAGGCTTTCATATCGAAGTAACCCTACTATCCAGGTTCCTTCTCACAGCCCTATTATCCAGGCTTTCATATCAAAGTAACCCTACTATCCAGGTTCCTTCTCACAGCCCTACTATCCAGGCTTTCATATCGAAGTAACCCTACTATCCAGGTTCCTTCTCATAGCCCTACTATCCAGGCTTTCATACCGAAGTAACCCTACTATCCAGGTTCCTTCTCACAGCCCTACTATCCAGGCTTTCATACCAAAGTAACCCTACTATCCAGGTTCCTTCTTACAGCCCTACTATCCAGGCTTTTATATCGAAGTAACCCTACTATCCAGGTTCCATCTCACAACCCTACTATCCAGGCTTTCATATCGAAGTAACCCTACTATCCAGGTACCTTCTCAAAGCCCTACTATCCAGGCTTTCATACCGAAGTAACCATACTATCCAGGTTCCTCCTTACAGCCCTACTATCCAAGTTTTCATACCGAAGTAACCCTACTATCCAGGTTCCTTCTCACAGCTCTACTATCCAGGATTTCATATCGAAGTAACCCTATTATCCAAGTTCCTTCTCATATCCCTACTATCCAGGCTTTAATATCGAAGTAACCCTACTATCCAGGTTCCTTCTCACAGCCCTACTATCCAGGCTTTCATATCGAAGTAACCCTACTATCCAGGTTCCTTCTCACAGCCCTACTATCCAGGCTTTCATATAGAAGTAACCCTACTATCCAGGTTCCTTCTCACAGCCCTACTATCCAGGATTTCATATCGAAGTAACCCTACTATCCAGGTTCCTTCTCACAGCCCTACTATCCAGGCTTTCATATCGAAGTAACCCTACTATCAAGGTTCCTTCTCACATCCCTACTATCCAGGATTTCATATCGAAGTAACCCTACTATCCAGGTTCCTTCTCACAGCCCTATTATCCAGACTTTCATATCTAAGTAATCCTACTATTCAGGTTTCTTCTTACAGCCCTACTATTCAGGCTTTCATATCGAAGTAACCCTACTATCCAGGTTCCTTCTTACAGCCCTACTATCCAGGCTTTCATGTCGAAGTAACCCTATTATCCAGGTTCCTTCTCAAGCCCTACTATCCAGGCTTTCATCTCAAAGTAACCCTACTATCCAGGTTCCTTCTCATAACCTTACTATTCGGGTTCTTTCTCTCTTATCCCCAGATAGCAGTCCACAACATTGTAAGACCTGGACCTGATCAAACACGATTGATTTCGCATTTCCTCAGTAAATCGCGGTGCAGCTTGTACCCTGACCAGATAGCAGTTCACTTTCACCTCCTCAACAACAGGAAGAGGACTCTCATCGAAGGAATATCTCGGGAAATCAACATCCTCTAGATGGAATCTTTAAGCCCATCTCCGACGATTCTCCTTCATATCTTCCAGATGGCATCGTTAAGCCCATCTCTGGTGACCTTCAGTCATCTCCTCCAAATGGCATCTGTAAGCTCATTCCCGATACTACCTACACAGTCCAGCACCATCTCAGAAGAGTGTAAATTTCTAGGCACTCTAGTGTCCAATCATCTTCCACCTTTAGATTACGAAAGGCAGACAGCCAATCTACATCCTCAGGTTTAAGAAGATTGAACAGGGGCAGCTGTTGTACCCTAAAATTTACCCTCTTTTCATACACGCATATTATTGGTTTTATGGTTATGGAATAAAGATATATTTTTCAAGCTTCTTCAGGTTACAAGTGACGTTTATTTCGCCAATGGATGTTCTTAGAGTATTTTCTGTGTTGAAGATCGGTTCGCCGTTTTGCAATGATTCGGGGTTCAAAGATTCACAAGTCCAACCCGGCGCATCATATTCAAGTGTTCTTTTGCCAAGATATCTCTGATAACGTATTCTCAAATTCAGGTTCGGCTCAAGAGTCAATTCTTTAAAGAAGGTCTCCGAATGTGTGAGTTTTCTCGAAGAAATATGTTGAAAAAGTGTGCTGAAAGTGCAGTTTTTATACACTAAAAAATTCATAACTTGAAGATCATGGCTTGTCTTGAACCCGTTCCAGTGGCCAAAATTCCGTCTTGACGTCATCTACATATTCATCTCTCATGGATGGAAGCCAATTTCGATCAGAAGGTCTTCAAAAATGCGGATTTATCAAGTATTTTCATACAGAAAATTTGTGACAAGTTTATTTGCATCATGTTCAAAAAATCATAACTTGGTCAATTTTCATCGTATCGAGCTGGTTCCGGCGCCAAAATTTCAAAAATTGAGTTGGTTATGTTTTCACAGGAGGTATTGAGTTCGAGCGGTATCCAAAAGGCCTTCTTTTTTTGCTCAGAGTGCGTGTTACGCGCTGAAAATCCTGAATGCTGAATATTATTTCATCAGGGTCGAAACTTCGAAAATTCGTAACTCAGTCAATTTTTATCGAATCGGGCCCATATTTTTACACAAGGTTATTGACTCAAAGATCTACAACTTTTATTCCAAAGTCGATATCGGATTATGCTCCGATCAATACCCGTTTTTTATTGAAGAACGTGTCAGGGTCGACATTGGAGCCCAAAATAAGTTTGTCTGAGCTGAAACTTCAAAAATTCATAACTAATTCACTGTTTATCCGATTGAGCCCATTTTCGGACAGAAGTTAGTTCTCGATGTCGGCTACATTTTGTTTTTACATTTCAACTTCAAAAATCCCACTTATGCCCCTGTGATTTAGCCTAGAACGTGACGAACTCAAGTGAACATTGGAGGCCCAATTGCACATTCAAAGCCCGTATCTTTGCTCTAATTTCCATTATATAATCTCATTCTTTTCACACAAACGAAGGGGAGAAAAAAAACCTTTGCCACAACCCTATCAAAATATTAAATTCTTTCAAGAACCCTAAAAACATTGAAATCCTTATTACAAATCCACATCTCACTACAAACAAGTCATCCTTGTTAAAAATCCATATCTCACTACTTCTCCAGTAAGGGTAAGGCTGGTTTGATCTCCATGATCAAAAAGATATAGAAGAATTCATACATGCCATATCGGTTTTAATATTACAAAATTTCATATATTTACTTTATTTGTATTTCATGATATAATAATTTATTTAATGTGTTCATGAGATTCAACACTACAGATTTTGCCATTAAACATAAGCTTTTTTATAAATAAAAAAAAAACCTTTTTTTAAAATTAAAATTAATTTGGTTTTAGGTTTTAGGTTTTTTTATTGATTTTTTTTTCAAAATAAACATTTTTTAATTAAAATTAATTAGGTTTTAGGTTTTCTTTGTAATTAACCCTTTAATTAATCTTTTTTTAATAAATTAGGATTAGGTTTTTGTTTTAGTTAGTAACTGAATTTTTGACTTTTTATTTATTTATTAATAAATGAAGTTAATTAACTTTTTTTTTTAAATTAGTTAGAATTAGGTTTTTAATTAACTTAAAATTATTTTCTACAAAAAAACACCAAAAACATTAACTTAGAATTTTAGGTTTTAATTTTTCCCTAATTTCTTTTTATTTATTCTTTTACGTTTTAATTTCTAAGAAAATTGTATAGGTCGCATTATCACTGTAATAGCGTAGCTTTATCTTTTCTCGCATTTTTTTTCTAATTATGTAATTGCTTCCGGGATGTGATAGTTTTAGGATTTCTTTTCTGTACTCTTCATTATTATGTAACTGCCCCAAAGCTCTGTAATAGCTTAGATTTACATTTCCGCCTTTTTATTTTCAGTCCAAAATAATTATGTATCTGCAAAAGCCTTGTAATAGCTAGGACTTTAAACTTTCCGCATTTTATTTTCGCAAACTATAAACTGCTTAGATGAATGTTACTAGGATTGTATGGAAAGACTAACTGAAAATTAAAACAGTAGATCACCTTAATTGTGCAAAGAGTAAATAACTGAAATCAAACACATGCACATGCTCACTCCTAGGGTTTGCCTCACTTGGTTGCCTCGAAAAACAATGGTCATGTCCCTCGAACGTAGGGATATCTTTACAAAAGACCCCAATCTAAAAATCATCATAAAGATCATGGTCCCTCGATGTCCCTCAAAGTTGCTTACGGTATATGATCTTGTCCCTCGATGTTGCCTACGAATATATGATGACAGTCCCTTCAAAATGCTAAGGTATACTTACATGTTGCCTTTAATGACCATTACATCCCTTTCGATAGTCCCTCAAACATCCAACGACTAGGGTTACCTCCTCACTAATAGTAGGATAACACGGTCTAAAGGATAGGAGGAAAAGAACACCTTTTTTCGAGTAGGTAGATGCTAGTAGGTACTTGCTCAAATCAAAACTTTTCACACTTACACTTTTCAAACAAATTTTCAAAACAACTTCGTCACACCCTTGAGGGCTGATACAAGGGTTATCGCGAAGTAAAACATTTTCAAAAAACAAATCACACGCACAAGCAATTTAAAAAATGAGCAAGTACCTAAGAGTCCATGGAAAACCATGGATAGAAACGGTGCTAAAACCTTCCCTTTCTATAATCTACCCCCCGTACTCAGAAACTCTCGAAAAAAGGTTTTTTCTGTTCTTTTTCCTTTCCCTTTGTTAGATAAAATAAAAGTCGGTGGCGACTCTTGCTTACCGCGACATTTTGCAAACACAAAACACAAAACGTAAACCAGTATTAAACAGTCAGTTCTGCCACCGTATCACACCATCCAAATCCAATATTGGATGTTTCTATCTTTTGTTTCCGTCCAAAGCCAATATTGGATGTCGTGATCTGCCTTTCCGTCCAAAGCCAATATTGGATGTTGTGATCTTTAATCTCGTCTAAAGCCATTATTAGACGCCGAGTTTTCCATTCAAAGCCAATATTAGATGTTGTAATCTTTTCTCTCGTCTAAAGCCATTATTATACGTTGAGCTTTCCCTTCATTCAAAGCAAATATTGGATGTCATGTTTTTTTCCGTCCAGCGTCTTTCCTGGACGACTCTGATGTGGCCTCAGATTTGGTCTCATCCCACATCGAATGTTCTTCTTGATGCTTCTGATTGTCTTTTCCAGAGAGTTGCTCGCCTCATTCAATGCCATTCTTGGATGTCGTTGCTTGCCTTCTCGGGTTTTATCTCTTTTTCCAAGTATTAATGGTTACTCTTTGTCACCCTGATAGATATCCAGAAATATCTTGTTGTTTCCCTAGCGTGTCTTTCCACGTCATTTCACCTGAACTACCATAAGTTTCCTGTTTCGAGTATTTCCATATTCCCACAGAGTCTGTCTCATCTCATACATCATTCGAAAAAAATATATGTCAAAAAAGAGTCCGTGCATTCATTCATAACATATGCTATCATCTCATCGCATTAGGGACGAAATTCAGGTATGTTTGTATTTAATTACTTTCTGCCTATCTGGCAAAAAGATAATTAAATAGGGGCAGCTGTTGTACCCTAAATTTCGCCCCTAATTTTTGCAGTCGCACTTTCATATCATATTTTGTCATATGGTCACAATCATTAATAAATAGCTTCATTCATCACATTTGCATCCTATCTTTAAGTTTGCTCTTGTGTTGTTGACTAACTTCTAATCAAAATACAAAAAAATATTTGTCTTTGAATATTTGTGTTTTGTAGGTATCGAGTCAAAGCATCTGACAAATAAGGTTTTCCGGTATTATTTTCCTAAAATATCTATTTGCAAAGAAAAATAATTAAAATAATTTAATTTTTTTCATTGTACAATCGATTGCTCCTAGAGTGCAATCGATTGCACAAAGTGAAATTTAAAAAAAAATCAGCAATTTTAAGCTTGTCAATTTTGGCTCCAATTTTTTACATTTTTTGAAAGATATATCATTAATTCAAATTTTGGCTCCAATTTTTCATTTTTTAAAATATATATCATTAATTAAAATTTTGGCTCCAAGAATCAATTAACAAACCGCCATTAATCCCAAGCCTAAACTCTATAAATAGAGCCCTCATTTCATTCAAATCTCAAGCTTTTGATAGCCAAATTTACCTTGCTAAAAAATCTCTCAATTCCCTCCATCTACCAAATTCACTAAAAGCTCCATTTTCAAAAAAAGTTAGTAAGTTTTGCATTAAAGTTTACTAATCTTTGAGGTAAACCTCCATCCAAACACTTTTTCTTCATCAATTCTCTACATCCAAACTTGGGAAATTAGTTCTTGGGGATGAATTGAAGAAAATTCTTGAAGTTGTTTTGATAATTCTTTAGATCTACCTTTGGTAAGTTGTATTTTTCATCTTTCACAATGTGATCTCTTGTTGATCTTTGGGTTTAATTCATTGAGCATTGTTTTGTGATTCCATTGGTGCTATTTTCTCATAATTTTATGGAATTTTTGTGGTCAATTGAATCCATGATCATAAGGTGTTTGATGGAAAGTTTGAACAAGAATTTGGCCTTTTAAAATGATATTTTTCTATTTTTAAGAGGGTGCAATCGATTGTTGTAATAGTGCAATCGATTGTCACAGCAAAATTTCATGTTTTTTTGAAAAAAAAACACTGATGCAATCGATTGTAACATAACAAAAATGCGTTTTTTGCCTTGTTTTAGGGCTATTTTGATCCATCTCTCTTTTTCTACTCACTCCTTTTGATTATTGATTTGGATTACAATTTTAAATGTCCAATTTCTCTTTAAATTCAATGGACTTTGGGTGTATATGAAGTTGGATAAATGTTCATTAATTCAAATATACCAAAGAGTGAATTATCTAATTCATTTTTGGTGCTTTGGATTAATGATATATTTAGTACTTTAATCCATCGAGATGAGTGATTGAATTTAAAGATGAAATAAATTTGAGGTAGTGATCCAAATTAGCTTATCATTTCCTTCCCTCTTCATCTTATCCCTTTATTTTTTATTTGTGCTACATGTTATGGGATGATGATCTCTATATCATTTATCCAAACATGAAGTACATAAATTACTATTGACCGGCCTCAAAATAGGTGCGACTTCTACATAAGTCCGCTTACGATTTCTTAACATAGCGCTAAATTTTGTCCCGATTCGAGAAAATGATCATTCGTGGCCCAAACCTATGTTTGTGATCAGGACTTTATAAGTTTATTGGGATACTAACTGCAAGTATACAGTTTAGTCGTTCTAGTTTTAAATGATTATCGAACCCACAGAGACTGAGGATCAATCGCATACGATCTAATGCTAAATTGTTTAACTAAGCGATGAATATTTGGTTTTAGGGGGGAAATAGTTTAATTAAAAAATAATAATAATAGCTATACCGGTATGTGATAGTCGGACTTCGGGAATTCGGTGAATCGCTTGGCATATAAAGTATTTCGGTAAAAACGAATTGTTTAAAAACCTGAAACATACACTCTCGTGTTCATGAAATAAGTCATGCTACTAAACCTAGTGGATGCACTTTAAATTTAATAACACTTTTTGAAAACAATTTGAGTTTAATTAATTTGTTAAAACACTCTCATGTATTTAAAAATTAATGTTTCGTTACCACTATCTGGGTCGAACCCCAGCTCTCGCATGCAGGTTCTTGCTTATTTAATTTCTCACTCTCGTGGCAAAATCTTGTTAATTATCCTTTCACTCTCGTGACAAGGGTAGTTAAATTAAACATGGAAATTGGAAACCAGAAATTGTTTATAAATGTTTTTAGCCAAGTTATCACTGAATTTTCGGTACTTAGGACTCACATACCGGTACAAATTAATTTAGCCGGACATAATATATTTAGTAACTATGCAACTTAAAATATAATCCATAAAAATAAATGACATAATACAAGAATAAATAAATATCAATTGCATAAAAAACCTGGAAATAATGTTGCTATGGTAATCTTGGATGCTTACAAATTCCTTGCAATTTAGTCGAAATTTATAATTGTGGTAATTCTTAGATGAAGAATTAACACTCTAAAAACTAATTCTCTGGAAATAAAAATTACAATACGAATGAAAATGGTTCAGAAATAAATAATATAGTTTCATGTAGGAAAGCAACAATTTTGTTCTGTAGAAAATTCTTCGACCCCCATCCATTGAACTGCCACATATATATATATATATAGAAGAAAATTTTGCAGTTGAGAAAATATTGGAAAAACCTTGAGTGGAGGAAGACCCGGATGCATGGTTACTGAGTGGAGGAAATATAGGAGGAGAAAAACTGCCCACAATGTTGCCCACGTCTCCACTAATTCATAACGTTTCCTTTTAGCGTGTGACGGTCGTCACAAGGGGGTGACGATCGTAATGTGCTTAAATAGCACATTACGCTCGTCAATGATGTGTGACGAGCGTTCTTCTAGTTGTGGAAGCGTTACGGTCGTCATAGGGTGTGACGGTCGTCACAGCTACAAAATCTGCAAACTTTGCAGATTTGGTTCTTTCTCTTCTGTTTCTTGGTTAGCT
Organism: Vicia faba; assembly: GCA_948472305.1. Lineage (NCBI taxonomy): Eukaryota > Viridiplantae > Streptophyta > Magnoliopsida > Fabales > Fabaceae > Vicia > Vicia faba. Next base: position 489,801,586 of record OX451736.1, read on the forward strand.
TCCTTCATGTGGTCCTTTTTCACTGATTTGAGTTGACACATGTTGTACCTGTGAAAAGACACAAAAACTCAGAATAATCTGGAGTTAAACGACTCAATGTATTATGAAAATCGATAGAAAGTGTAGTAATTATATGATACGATTTCTCGTTATCAAATTCCCCCATACTTAAACCTTTACTTGTCCTCAAGCAAATAGTCATTCAAAAGATCGGACAAGTTTTGTCAAGCGCATATGCATGACATACCTTCGATTTTTAAAGCAATTTTGGGAAATCCTCGTCAGTTTAGCCGATACTTGAGTGAAACACTAACGATATGCTGATGATACAAGCAATAAGCTTAGTCGTAGGCTTCCATTTCAAACAAACTATCCAACAGTTTCGTTATAATTCTGCCCAGAGTTCCTCGTATCTATTTCACCCGGTTTCGTTCTGGCGCAATCACATTAAGCCCTTTGTCTTAGCACGCACGTAGTGGAGTAACCGGTTAGTGACTTTGATCCTTTTAGCATGGGGTATGGTACACGAATGTGGCAACCCTACATATGTTATCCAAATTGGAGGTTGTGGGGGATCGGGCCGTAGCACGCCCTACCAAGTCCAGAACCAGATACCTCTGAACCAACCAACAGTGGATTCCTTCATTATTTGCTCAGCTCTTATATGTGACCGTATATCTGACATGGCCTCGTCCAACCTCTCATTCATGCTCTGTTGTCCAGTCAAGATCTGAGTGTTTTGAGCGCATAGATACTCATATTGTTCCTGTTGTCTTCTTTCAAGCGTTGCGCTCATTTGATTTTGCATATGAATGGCGCGGAGAATGTCTTCAAGATTAATAGGAGGTGGTGCAGATGAAGGTCCTGGAATGTCGTGGACGAGGGGAGCACTGTCCAGCTCTTCTTGCATTTCGTCTGCGGGGGCATTAGGCTGGTCTTCATGAGTAGGAGCACGCCCCTCGGGAGTTGCAGGATCGAACAACCAGTTAGCTCAGTTTCGTGGATCGATTCGGTCCCTGCAAGGCAAAGTGATGTTATGATAAACAGTGTTTCTGATCACAGGGTGGAATCTGCCATGCAAAGCACAATTTCAAACTAAAGCAAGTGATCTAGAAAGCAACTAAGAGCCCATGGAAAACCATGGATGAAAAGGGTGCTAATACCTTCCCTTTTCATAATCTACCCCCCGAACTCAAGAAAACATCTCTAAAGGTCTTTCCTGTGCTTTTTCACCTTTCCTTTTGGATAAAAGAAAATTCGGTGGCGACTCTTGCTAAACCACGACATTTGTGAACAAACGCAAAACCTTAAGTCAGTTTTCCCACTGCACCACAGAACTGGCGACTCCGCTGGGGAGAAAGCGAGATTATAAAAGTGGGGTTACCTTAGGGTTAGATCACCTTTACTTGCTTTCTTTGTTTGATTTGTATGCTTTACATTATGGTTCTCTGTTTGGGCTTGCTTTGATCCTCCACCCGAATCTGGGACACCTTTTTAGGTAAGTAGCAATAGATTGTGGAAACTGTACGGCATAGACCGATATGGTTGAAGAAATGGCTATGTTAGTGTGACGCATTTGTGGGTACCGGTATCCCTCGTGGTGAATCGAAGAGAATACGGGGCCGCTGAGTTGCGTCATGAAGCACTAGCTGACCTTAGAACCCTAATTAAACAAACTTGGCCATTAGGACGTAGTGAGATAACCGGTTTCAGTGTAGAGCTGAAAATTGGTTGATACTCGATACTACACTCATTGAGCCTGGACTTTTGGGATATCTCGGCCGCAAGAAAAGATTGATTATGCTGAGACAACGCCTAAAAGAAAGGTCGGTGATATTGAGATCCTTTAGAACCCGATCACTATTACTAGGACAGGTTAAGCCAACTAAACTTCAAGAGGATACTTACCTATAAAACCTCCTGCAAGCCTAAAACATAGGGATTTATTTGCTTTGTGTGTATATACTTATTTGTACATAACATCATAAACATCATAAGCATCATACGCATACTCATTAACCATTTCAAAGATTTAGAAATTTATCTTTGTTTTTGTTTTGTAGGTCATGAATTTCGACCGAAGAAACACCATCCGAATCAGCTTTGTAAAAGCATACCCTCGGCTTCAAGAGTTAGCCTCAAGAGTGCCCAGGGGTTCTCCTTTTACCAAGAAATATGGTCGACTCCTCAGTTTGGCTACATCTGACTTCCAAGAGGAGATGATGTGTGTGCTGTTTCAATTCTTTGATCCTGTACATCATTGTTTCACTTTCCCGGACTATCAGTTGGTACCTACACTGGAAGAGTTCTCTACTCTTAGGGGTGCCCGTGCTTGATCAGATACCGTTCACCGGCCTAGAAGGGATTCCAAAGCCTGAAATTATCGTTGAAGCTTTGCATCTGAAAAGAGATGACATCATAACCAATTGGGAGACAAGAAGAGGGGTCAAAGGTTTCTTAGCCAAGTTTCTATTGGAAAAAGCTAGTTTATTCTGGGACGACATGGATTTCCATGATTTTGAAGATGTCCTGGCTCTCCTCATTTATGGTTTGGTTCTGTTCCCCAACTCGGACCAATTCATAGATGTTAATGCCATCAAAGACTTTCTCTCTCGCAATCCTGTACCTACCTTATTGGGAGACATCTTGCGTTTCCTTCATACCCGCACCATGAAAAAAAGAGGTACTCTTTTGTGTTGTATTCCCTTACTCGCCAAATGGTTCACTTTACGCCTACCTCAACCAGTACTGAAGAACGAGCAAAGATTGACATGGCCTCAAAGGATAATGTCCCTCACCCATTTTGACATCCGTTGGTGTTCAAGATCCTTGAAATACGTCTCCATCATTGATCGCTATGGGGAATTCCCTAACGTCCCCTTGCTTGGTATTAGGGGAGGTATTACCTACAATCCTTATTTAGCTCTTCGACAGTTTGGATATGCCCAAAGAGACGGCCCTCATGACATGCTCATTCGAGGTCTGTGTTTGATTATGACAAAGAAGACCAAGATTGCCGCCAGAGGTTTACACGAGCTTATAGAATGGTAAACAAGGCGGACAGTAGGACTTTGGGACACAAAAACTCTATCCCTCTCGAGCCTTACCTCAGGTGGGTACGGTCTCGCGCTCAGACACTTGTGATGCCTTATCCTTCCATTTTACCAGTCATCATGGAGCCTGTGGTCAAAGGAGATATTTCCTACACTATCCTCCATCCCGACATGCCTACCTCTCTCGAAGACTTACAAAAGGGTTGGATCCAGCTGAAGGAAGAACGAGATACTTTCGAGGCTCAGTTCTATACTAGTGAGAAGAGGGTCTTGGAGCTTACGAAACAGCTACAAGAAGAGCAGAATGTGAACACTTATCTCGCGCCAAAGAGGATGCGTTCGGTCTTTTTATTGTAGAAACTTATTTTGTAAGCCCAAGGGGCATAATGTAATCTTTCTTGTTTTGATTAATGAAAGTTAACGCTTGTTCATTCTTTTGTCTAGACAAATTTAAATTTCATTAATCCTTGAAATCATTTGCATATACATATTCCATGCATCATAGCATGACAGATTGTCGCATAACTGGTTTACTTATCTCTCCGCTGTTTATTTCAGCAAGATGGATCTAGAGAAAACTATGACGGAACTCCAAGCCCAAAATTCTTAATTTCAAGAAGCTTTACTCGCCCTGGCCAAGGGGCAGCAAGATATGATGGCTTTGTTGGCCGCTAAGAAGAAGCCAAAGCAGAAACCTCTACTCAACATGGGTAGAAGGTTCAAGGATACAATCCTTCAGATCCCAGTAGGAGAAGACTCATCTAAAGAGGATGAAAACCAGGTTGGCGGGGTCAAAAGTACTCAGGTTGAGGTTGCCCACGATCAAGAATCTGATGATTATTATTTCAACAAACATTATCCACCCGCAGACATCAAATACAAGCAGTTAGAAGACAGGTTGAAAGCTGTTGAAATCCAAGCCGTCCCCGGTTTAAATTTTGACGATTTGGGATTAATCTCTAGGGTAGTCATTTCCCATAAATTCAAAATACCAACCATTGTAAAATACGATGGGGTTTCTTGTCCAAAGCTCCATTTGAAATCTTATGTGCGCAAGATACAACCGCACACTGCTGATAAAAAGCATTGGGTTCACTTTTTCCAAGAGAGTCTGGATGGAACACAACTTGAATGGTTTTATTAGTTGGATGGCTCTCGCATTAATACTTGGGACGGTTTAGATACTGTCTTCTACCATCAATATCAGTACAACACCGACTTGGCACCGACAAGGGTTCAATTGCAAGATATGACCATGGAGAAGAATGAAGGATTTAAAGAGTATGCACAAAAGTGGAGAGACCTTGCTAGTAGGGTTCAGCCTCCTCTGACTGATAGGGAGCACATCGACATGTTCATGGGCACTTTATCTGGTCCTTTATTTAATTTGTTAGTCGGCTGCTCTTCTTCTGGTTTCACCGAATTAATCTTAACCGGTGAAAGAGTTGAAAGTGGCATTAAAAGTGGGAAGATTTCTGTGGCATCCACATCCACTCCCAATTCTGTCAAGAAACCTTTTGCTGAGAAGAAGGAAGTTAATGTTGTGTATGGGGAAAGGGCCCATACCAAAAAGAATAATCATCCATCTATCAATGATGTCCGAATCTCCAATCCAACTCTTACTCCAAGACCATCTACAAATCATCAGCGCTTTGAAGCTCCAAGAAGACAGTTTACGAGGTTAGGCATGTCACTATCTCAAGCCCTTCAACATCTGCTCAAGGCTAATTTAGTGACATTGCGTGATCCTCCCGCCAACCCTGACACCTCGTCACCAAAATATAACCTGAATGCAAAGTGTGCTTACCACTCAAACAGCCCCGGGCACGAGACTGATCAGTGCTGGGCCTTGAAGAACAAGATCTAGGATTTAATTGACAACACGACTATTAAATTTGATCCTCCTCCAATACTGAATGTAATTACCGCTCTAATGCCGAAGCATGACAAAGGTGTTAATACTGTCAAAGATACAATTTTCATTGCCTCTGTTGAAGAGTTAACTACTCCACTAAATATAATCAAGAGCAATCTGTTGAAAGCTGGGATTTTCCCTGGCTATGAAAAAGACTGTATGTGTTGTACAAGACAAGACAATGGGTGTGAAGGACTGAAGAAAGGTATACAACGCCTGATGGATAGCTACGAAATTCTTTTTGAAAATACTCCACTTGCCAAGAGTTTGGTTAACAAATGTGAAGACCTCTCCATTATTACTATCTCCAACAAGCCTATTAGGATCACCTCCAAAGGTCCTATTAGGATTTCAAATGAACCCACTGTTTCTCCCTTAATCATTATCAATCTCTGACCAATTCCCTACTCTTCAAATAAAGCGGGTACCATGGAATTACGGTGCTGAAGTGTTCTATCATGGGATTAAACAAGATGCTTGGATTAAAGAGGGAAAAGATGACAACATTGGCAACATAGCTGGCTCAAGCAAAGTAACTAGAACTGGGAGAATATTCTCACCCAATATCTCACCTCTAGTAGTTACAAACACGCCCATCCGCATTACTACTGCCAAGCCAAACACCGATACCAGAGGGAACGAGAAGGTTTTTGAGCCTGCTGTGATTGAGGTACCTTCCAAATATGTAGCTGATGAAGAACCCTCTGCCCGTGAAATGGACGAGATTTTGAAAATCATCAAGAGAAGCAACTTCGAAATTGTAGAACAGTTGGGGCAAACTCCCTCTAAGATTTCAATGTTGTCATTGCTGCTTTGCTCCGATACCCATGCTCATACATTAATCAAGTTTCTAAAAAGGCTCATGTCCCCCATGAGACAACAACAAACCAATTTGAAAATTGCGTGGCTAGCCTGACAGCTGATAATGGCTTAGGGTTTTCATATGTTGACTTAACACCTCTCGTGAAGAATCACAATAAAGCTTTACATGTTTCTGTTGAGTGCAAAGGGACTACCTTAGCACATGTGCTAGTTGAAACTGGCTCTTCTCTGAATGTATTACCCAAGGGGGCATTAGGTCGTCTCGACTGTGAAGACTTAATCTTGAAGCCAAGTGATATCATTGTAAGGGCGTTTGATGGATCAAAGAGGACTGTTCATGGGGAAGTAGATCTTCCGATCAAAGTGGGTTCCCAAACCTTCAACTCCACCTTCTATATTATGGATATTCGTCTGGCCTATTCTTTCCTGTTAGGTCGCCCGTGGATTCATAAGGATGGGGCAATGACCTCAACCTTCCATCAAAAACTCAAATACCCAGTCAAAGGAAAAATAGTCACCGTCTGCGGGGAAGAAGAGTTTATGGTAAGCCACCTTAATTCTTTCAAGTACAAAGAGATGGACGGAGAATTCACCGAAACCCCATGTCAAGCCTTTGAGTTTGTACCACCTATGGTTGCTGCTACTAAATGTTATTCTAGTGAGTCTAAAGATGTCAAGGCCACGCCAAAGATGGTATCAATCAAAGATGCCCGTGCGAAAATTGAAGAAGGAAATTGTGATACCTGGGGGCAACTACTCGATATCCCTTTTAAGGAAGACAAATTCGGTTTGGGATTCACCTTCAAAGCTCAGGAAGAAGTGAGGCGTGCTCGTGCTGGAAAGCCACCTCTCCGCATTAGAAGCCATGAAGTCAATGTCGTGGGTGATTCTGAAGAAGAAGCTACATTTGAAGAATGGGTGTATCCAACTACAACGGAGCTGAAGAATTGGCATACAAAGGACTTTGTGCCCATCTCCTTCATTGAGGAGTAATCTACTTGTTATTGCTTTTATTTTAATTCAAGAACATGTTGTCTGTAATATTTTGGCAATGACTTTTCAACCATATGCCTGGCCCGGGGAACTTTGGTCCATTTATCAAGGGTTTTATTTATGTTCATCTAATCATATGATCATTCAGTACATATGAATCTTTTGCATTCAAATATTTCTGCTCATTATCTTTCTTTTATTTCAAATACATTTTCAAAAATAGCCATATATCTTACATGCACACACACACACTCTTGCAGGTCCACATCCACTCTGGATCCTATTGCCAATGACTCTACTATTACCGACTATGACTTTGAATGTCCTATTAACCAAGCCGAAGACGAAGGCGAGGAAGATTGTGACATACCAGGATAACTAGCCAAACTTCTATTACAAGAAGAAAAAACTATTCAACCACACGAAGAGTCAGTTGAGGTTATCAACTTGTGTACTGAGTCAAATAAGAAGGAAATCAAGATCGGCGCTAACTTGGAAAGAAGTGTTAAGAGCGGGTTGGTTCAGATGTTGCATGATTATGAGGAAGTTTTTGCTTGGTCTTATGAAGATATGCCTGGGTTGGATACCGATATCGTAGTTCATCGTCTACCGACAAAAGAAGACTGTCCGTCTGTCAAGCAAAAGGTTCACCGCATGAGGCCTAATATGTTTGAAAAGATCAAAGCTGAAGCGATGAAACAATTTGATGCAGGGTTCCTAGATGTGATATCCTATCTTCAATGGGTTGCCAATGTGGTGCCAGTGCCAAAGAAAGATTGGAAAGTTCGCATGTCCGTAGACTACAGGGATCTGAATAGGGCAAGCCCCAAAGATGATTTCCCTCTACCATACATTGATGTCTTAGTTGATAATACTGATCATCATAAAGTCTTCTTTTTCATGGATGGATTCTCAGGATATAATCAAATAAAGATGGCTCCCGAAGATATGGAAAAAACTACTTTTGTTACGCAATGGGGTAACTTCTGCTACAAGGTCATGTTGTTCGGACTAAAGAATGCATGGGCTACATATCAAAGGGCTATGGTAGCTTTATTTTATGACATGATTCATCATGAGATAGAGGTATATGTGGATGATATGATTTCCATATCAAAAACCGAAGAAGAACATCTCGATCACTTACACAAATTGTTCAAGAGGCTGAAGAAGTACAAGTTGGGGTTAAACCCTAACAAGTGTACTTTGGAGTACGTTCTAGACAGCTTCTAGGTTTTGTTGTCAGCAATAAGGGCATTGAAGTTGATCCTGCCAAGATAAAGGCCATCCAAGAAATGCCAGTTCCCCATTCTAAAAAGAAGTCAGAGGATTCTTTGGTCGTCTCAATTACATTTCTCATTTCATATCACACTTAACTGCTACTTGTGAGCCACTCTTCAAATTAATGAAGAAAGATCAGGTAGTCAGATGGAACGATGAATGCCAGATTGCCTTTGAAAAAATCAAATAATACCTACAAGAACCTCCTATTCTTATGCCTCCAGTTGAAGGAAGACCCTTGATCATGTACTTGATTGTACTAGAGAACTCTATGGGGTGTGTTTTGGGCCAACATGACGAGTCTGGCCGAAAAGAGCATGTTATTTATTACCTGAGCAAAAAGTTTACCGACTGTGAAACCAGATATTCACTGCTTGAGAAAACTTTCTACGCTCTGGAATGGGCTGCTCGCCGGCTAAGATAGTATATGTTGACTCATACTACTCTATTGATTTCTAAGATGGACCCAATCAAGTACATCTTCGAGAAACCTGCCCTTTCCGGATGAATAGCCAGATGGAAAATGATCTTGACTGAGTACGACATTCAATACACGACTCAAAAAGCCATCAAAGGGAGTGTACTAGAAGATCATTTGTCCCATTAATTTGTGGATGATTATCAGTCAATGAACTTCGACTTCCCTAATGAGAATATCATGCTGGTAATCGACTGTGCGAAACTTGGACCGTATGACAGATCTGAACCAGGATCCCGATGGACTATGGTATTCGATGAGGCTTCCAACGCCTTAGGTAACGGAATTGGTGTTGTGATCATCTCTCCTGAAGGTTGCCACACTCCTTTCACTACCAGACTATGCTTCGATTGCACAAATAATATGGCCGAGTATGAAGCATGCATCTTAGGTCTGAAAGCTGCTATTGACTTAAGGATCAAGCATTTGGATGTATTCGAGGATTCTGCCTTAGTAATCAGCCAAGTAAAAGGAGATTGGGACACTAAACACCTTAATCTTATCCCTTACAAGGAACTTGTGTTATACCTAACTCCTTACTTCGAAGAGATCACTTTTGAGCACTTCCCTAGGGAAGAAAACCAGTTGGCTGATGCCTTGGCAACCATGTCTTCAATGTTCAAGGTCAGATGGGACAATGAAGCCCCTATGATTACAATTGAAAGATTTTATGAACCTGCACATTGCTATGAGCTCGACACAGATGCGGAAAAGCCATGGTACCATGAGGTGATGAGATACCTTAAAGCTCAAGAGTATCCAGAAGGGGCATCTATCAATGACAGAAAGTTCTTGCAAAGATTTGCAGCTAAGTTCTTCCTCAGTAACAGGATATTGTACAAGTGCAACCATGATTAAACTCTACTCCGATGTGTGGACAAGAAGGAGGCAGAGGAGATCATGGAAGACCTGCACGATGGTCTCTTCGGTACTCACTCAAGTGGACATACGATGGCTAAGAAAATCTTAAGAGCCGGTTACTATTGGTCAACAATGGAGACTGATTGCCATCAACATTGAAGAACTTGTCACAAATGCCAAATCTACGCCGACAAGGTCCATGTGCCCCCTATCCCTCTAAATGTCATGACTGCTCCATGGCCATTTGCAATGTGGGGCATCGACATGATTGGAGAGATCAAGCCCACAGCTTCTAACGGACATCGCTTCATTCTTGTTGCTATCAACTATTTTACCAAATTTGTCGAAGTCGCCTCGTTTGCCTCAGTCATCAAGAACGTGGTAGCCAGATTCATTAGACATAACCTCATATGCTGTTATAGTATCCCCAAAAGGATCATCACCGACAATGGGACTAATCTAAACAATGCTATGATTATAGAACTTTGCACTCAGTTAAAAATCAAGCATCACAATTCTTCTCCATATAGACCAAAAATGAATGGCGCAGTCGAAGCGGCCAACAAAAATATCAAGAAGATTGTGCAGAAAATGGTAGTAACCTATAAGGATTGGCATGAGATGTTGTTGAAGAAGTGAAAAACACAAGAAGGGGGGGGGGGGGGGGGGGGGGGTGAATTGAAAACTTGAAATCCAATGCGCAATGACATAGTATTTTTATCCTGGTTCGTTTGATCTCAAACTACTCCAGTGCACCCGTCAAGGTGATTTCGCCTCTCTCCAACGAGGTCCTAATCCACTAATCTCAAAAGGATTACAATCACTACTTTAACAACTGTTAAAGTCTTCTTGAGTACAACCATAATCCGGTTAATCTCAAAGAACATTGTCTTAAACAAAGATACAAGAATGTGTGTATAGATGTTTTTCGTTACAAAAACAATTATCACAACTGTGATATTTTACACAAATTTAGAGCGTGGAATATATGAGTAAGCTTGCAGCATTTTTTGAATTCTCGTGTAGTAGTATTTGCAAGTCATGAACGATTTGGTCACTGAGCTTGTTTATATAGGAAATGGATTCCTGTTGAACATTAAGTGTGATAAATGTCATTAACTCAGTTTCCATTTGGAGAAGATCTTGTCTGAATGAAGCCGTTATAATTGATGTTGTCTTGAATGAATAGTAACGCTTTAGAATCTTACATTCTTTCCTGCTGCTTATACTTCAGAACATTGATGACTTAGATTATTATGCTCTTGTTCAGAATTAGAGTTTACTTCACTTACGCGCAGGTTCTGGTCATCAATCTTCAGCGCAAATTCTGATTGCTTCAGCGTGTAGCTTCTATAGCTTAACTTATGATGCTTCTTAGGTCATAACTTCAGTGTACACAATAACATAATTTTTATGGTGCATATTTGTTCTTTGTATTTGTTATCATCAAAACTCTAACTAAGGGTTGTAGAATCAAACTATGTTCTAACAATCTCCCCCTTTTTGATGATGACAAAAACTAGAATTTTCAATGAAAAATAAAGAACAAAAGGTTTAAGAGAAACTCCCCCTGAGTTGATTACTTCCCTTAAGTTCCATCTTATAAGAGTTTTAGCTGCATCTCTTATCAGAATTTGTTTTTGTTCAAACTTTTCAGAAAGTAGAGGTTAAATAATTCAGAATGTTTGAGACTTTTGTCCCGGTAAACCATTATTGAAAATATCTTACTTTCTCCCCCTTTTTGTCAGGTATCAAAAAGGAAATATAATCAGAGCCAAAATAGATGTATTATATTTAAAACATAATGCAATGACAAGTTCCATAAGCAAAGAGATAAAAATAAATGTTACAGATAAACAATTTTAAAATAAAATCTAAGAAGGAGGGGGAAGACGTGTGAACAATGCTTCCAACAAGCTCTTGATCTGAGTATTTGACTCTTCTTGCTTGCCCAGAATGCCTCTGATTTCCTTTGTAGTGTCTTCTTGTTTACCCATAATACTTTTAATCTCTTTGTTCGTATCCTCTTGCTTATCCAGTCTTGCATGGATTAAAGCATTTTCTTTCTTCAACTCATCCAGAGTTTGCATGACTAAGGAGGAAGCTGGTGTCTCTTCAGGGGTTGGATGTTGCTCAGAACATTCTGCAGCCTCTTCTGAGTGAACCATTTCTTCTGCTGCAATCATATCTTCTGGAGAAATAGTCAGAGAGAGACTTTCTGATTCTGGTTCAGCTACTTCTGAAGGATGATTCTCTTTCCAAGGAGCATTATCCAGCAAGAGGATATCTTTCTTGAACAGTTGGCTTAGAACTTGTTCTTGAAAAGCCTTCAACTGATCACTGAAGTTCTACTGAGCCTTTTCATAACATAATTCCTTCAGCTTCAAAGTTTCAGCGTTGACCCATTTTCTAAATCTTTCCCACATATAATCAGAATCAGCAGTATTAGAATTCTCTTGATTTGCATGCTTCAAAAAATTGAACCATTTCTGCATTCCTGTTTCAAAATTCAACAAACTTGTACCAACATCTGAGGTGGTTGCAGTTGGTTTATGTTTGGGAATGTTAGTTTTGTGTGAGATGGAAGCTAGTCTTTCCAGCACAATTGGATCAATGACAAGTCTTAAGTTGTCAGCTGGACTGTTAGTGGGTGAAGGAGTGGGAGAGTCAGGAATGATAATTGGTCTGGTATGGGTGTTTGGTGGTGTGGATTCAAGGGATGACGAAATTTATGGAATGTCATGAATGTAAGATTAAGATTGCGCCTAAGAGGGGGGGTGAATTAGGTGATGGTCGATTTTTGACTTATTTTATACTTTCTGGTTTTGATTTAGTGCTTTGAAAACTGTAAAGTGCAGAAAGTAAAGAGACACGGAGAATTATCCTGGTTCCTTCCACAACCCGGAAGTACGTCCAGTCCCCTTGCAAACACGCAAGAGATTTTACTATATTGTTAGAACTTTTACAAGACTCTTCCTAGTCTTATCCACTAAAGAACCTAACAAATAACCAAGAACACCCTCTTGGATTTCCAATAAGTCTAATGAGAACAATCCTCTCAAAAGATACCTCTTGTTTCCAATAATGGACAACAAGGAACAAAAGTAATCTAATACTTAATTCCAACAATCCTGGAAATAAGTTACACTTTGTATGTTTTTATGAAGTATGATTTCTTGAAGTTTCTTCTTTCTTCTCTTGTAAGCAATTCAAACTGTAACACAATGGTTAGATAATGCTCAAAGATTTCTGTTCTTTATATGTGTGAAAGTGCAGAAAATCTTTGTTCTTAAAAGTTAAGAAATATGAAGTTTGAATATTTTACAAAGTTCAGATTTTATTGCAAGAGAAGAGATCTTTTTGATTTGAAAATATTTTGCAATATATAGTAATCAAGATACCTTTCCAGAAGGACACTTTTCTGTTTGTGAAACTTGACAAGATGCAATGTTTGATCATGCAACTATTGGAGAAAAGGTATGAAGGATATCTTGAAACCATTTCAGATTTTTCAAAATTTTCAATGTGCAAATCGATTAACATAACATGCAAATCGATTGCACGTGTTTGTAACGTTCAGAATTTCAAAAAGTTTGAAGTGTAAATCGATTAGCATGTTGTGTCAATCGATTTACATGTGTTAAAAAATCAGTTTGTTCTGTGATCAATCGATTTACACAACATGTCAATCGATTGCTGGCAGGAGCAAACAGTTTTTGAAAAAACATGTGTAAATCGATTTACACAAGATGTTAATCGATTTACAGCAGAGAAAAACTTAAAAATTGTTTTGAAATATAATTGAAGTGATGTGGCAAGTGTGTATATCATTTTTGAGCATTTCTAATCAGTGTAGTTTAATTGAGAATTGATATACTTGATTGCTTGCCAAGTTCCTTGAAGCTTTGAGTGAATGATGCTTTAAGATGATTTCCACTTCTTTTCCTTCTTTCCATAATGCTTGTTTGTCTTTCATCAAACTAGCTTGTTTGTCTTTCATCAAAACTAAAGTTGAGTTGAGGCTTGAGATTACATTCTCCCCCTTTTTGATGATGACAAACCATTTTCCTTTATGTGTTGATCAGAATTTGAGCAAAAGGTGTTTTCTCCCCCTGAGAAGATTTCTCCCCCTATGGAGAAAAAGATTTGAAAGTTTGCTCTGTAAAGACAATGAAAACAAACAACCATAAAGTGCTATTACATCCTTCTCCCCCTTTGACATTATCAAAAAGAAGGGAAAGATGCAACAAGAAAGTATACCAGAAAGAAATGTATAGGAACATGAATGAAAAACACAAAACTTTCAAAAGAACATTTTCATAAAAAGTAATTTTCGTTCAGTGGTAAATCGATTTACATGTTGTGTAAATCGATTTACACAGAAGATTTTATTAAAAGAAATGATTTGCTTCAGTAGTAAATCGATTGACATATGGTGTAAATCGATTTACTTAAAGAGAAAATTTAAAAAATCATTATTTTTAACATTTGAAACAATGTCTAACCACATATATATGTACACTAAGGTATAGTCAAGGATTGAGTGCACCTTAAATATCTTGTTCATCGAGGATTCCAAGTTCACGACGAATTTTAAAAAATGCATCCTTTGCAAGTGGTTTTGTGAAGATGTCCGCGAGTTGATTTTGAGTGTCCACAAATGTGATCTCGACATCTCCTTTGAGTACATGGTCTCGGATAAAATGATGTCTGATGTCAATGTGTTTCGTCCGGGAATGCATAACTGGATTTTTCGTAATATAGATCGCGCTTGTGTTATCACATCGAAGAGGAATGCATCCAAGGTTTACTCCATAGTCAAGTAATTGTTGTTTTAGCCAAAGAATTTGAGCGCATCCACTTCCAGCCGCAATGTATTCTGCTTCGGCAGTGCTGAGAGCTACGCTTGCTTGCTTTTTGCATGACCATGAAACCAAGGCATTTCCAAGAATGTGACATGTTCCACTTGTACTTTTGCGATCAGTTTTGCAACCTGCATAGTCAGCATCAGAATAACCAACTAGATTGCACATACTACCTTTTGGATACCATAATCCGACGTTGGTTGTTCCTTTGAGATATTTTATTATGCGCTTGACTGCTGCAAGGTGAGACTCTTTAGGATTGGCTTGATATCTTGCACATAGGCAAACGCTGAACATAATGTCAGGTCTACTTGCTGTTAAATAAAGGAGTGAGCCAATCATTCCACGATACTTAGTTATGTCAATAGAATTTCCTGATTCATCTGGGTCAAGATAGGTGCCGGATCCCATAGGAATTGCACTTTCTTTGCTACTTTCCATCTCAAACTTCTTTATAAGGTCTTTGCAATATTTTGATTGGTTTACGAAGATACCATGTTTGAGTTGCTTAATTTGAAGACCAAGAAAGAAATTCAATCTTCCCATCATAGACATCTCAAACTCTCCTTGCATCATAGACGAAAATTCCTTGCACATATTTTGGTTAGTTGAACCGAAAACAATATCATCTACATAGATTTGTACAAGTAAGGTATGATGATTAACATTTTTTATGAAGAGAGTGGTATCAACTTTACCCTTTACAAACCCTTTTTCACATAGGAATGCGCTTAGTCTGTCATACCAAGCCCTTGGTGCTTGCTTCAGCCCATAGAGAGCTTTCTTCAGTTTGAAGACATGATTAGGATGTTTGAAGTCTTCAAATCCGGGAGGTTGCTTTACATAGACTTCTTCATTTATGAATCCGTTGAGAAATGCGCTTTTTACATCCATTTGAAAAAGTTCAAAGTCCAATGAGCATGCATATGCAAGTAATAGTCTTATTGCTTCCAAACGTGCTACCGGAGCAAAAGTTTCTTCAAAATCAATTCCTTCCTCTTGGTTGTATCCTTGAGCAACTAGTCTTGCCTTGTTTCGAGTGATTATTCCATTTTCATCCATCTTGTTTTTGAAAACCCATTTGGTTCCAATGATACGTTTATTTCCTGGATTAGGAACAAGTTCCCAAACTTCATTCCGCTCGAATTGGTTTAACTCTTCTTGCATGGCAAGGATCCATTGATCATCTTCTAGTGCTTGAGCCACTTTAGTAGGTTCAACTTGAGATACAAACGCCATATTTAAGCATGCATCCTTAAGATTTAGCCGAGTAGATACTCCTTTGCTAATATCTCCAATTATATTGTCAATTGGATGATCACGATGAGTTCTCCATTCTTGAGGAAGATCATCATCATTTTCATTTTGATGTGAAAGTTCATGTGTTTGTTCCGGATTGACAATTTTGCCATCTCCGCAGGAAATCTCATGAGATAGATCTATAGAATCATCATCATTACAAATAACAACTTCCTCCTTGGAGGTGTTAGATTCATCAAAAGAAACATGCATTGATTCTTCTATAGTTAAAGTTCTTTTATTGTAAATTCTAAAAGCTTTGCTAGAAAGGGAGTAACCAAGAAAGATACCTTCATCCGATTTTTCATCGAACTTACCGAGATTGTCTTTGTCGTTGTTAAGGACAAAACATTTGCACCCGAAAATATGAAAGTGAGAGATATTTGGTTTTCTTCCTTTGTAGATCTCATATGGAGTTTTCTTTAGTATAGGTCTTATGATCACGCGATTGCTTACATAACATGCCGTGCTTACCGCATCCGCCCAAAAATATTTAGGCAAACTTGAGTCACTTAGCATGGTTCTAGCAAGTTCCACCAAAGACCTATTTTTCCTTTCAACTACTCCATTTTGTTGTGGAGTTCTTGGTGCTGAAAAATTGTGGAAGATCCCATTTTCTTCACAAAATTCTTCAAATAGACTGTTTTGGAACTCTCCACCGTGATCACTTCGGATTGATGTTATCTTTGATGACTTCTCATTTTGAACTTGTTTTGCATATCTCTTGAATGCCTTGAATGCTTCATTCTTGTGTATTAAAAACAAAGTCCAAGTGAAGCGGGAAAAATCATCTACAATAACTAATGCATAAATGTTACCTCCGAAGCTTCTTGTTCTAGATGGACCAAAAAGATCCATGTGCAACAATTGAAGTGGTCTTGTTGTTGAAACCACATTCTTTGGTTTGAAAGTTGATTTGGTCTGTTTGCCCTTTTGGCATGCACTACATAATTTGTCTTTGATGAACTTCATCTTTGGTAGACCAATAACTAAGTCATGCTTAACCAATTTGTTCAAGTGCTCCATGTGAATGTGAGCAATCCTCTTATGCCATAACCAAGCGTCATTGTTGTTTACCATAAGACATTGTACCTTCATAGACAAATCATCTAGAGTAATCACAAAAATATTGTTAGATCTTATACCTTTGAGTTTTACCTCATTGGTTGCCTCATCCATAATAAGGCATTCTTCTTTGTTGAATTTGATCTTGAACCCTCTATCGCAAAGTTGACTTATGCTAAGAAGGTTGTGCTTTAATCCTTCAACATAGAGAACATCCTCAATTTGAATGGATGGAGGTGTGCCAACTATTCCAACGCCAAGAATCTTTCCTTTGGTGTTGTCTCCATAGGTGACATACCCTTTGGCTTTATGTACTAGATATGAAAATTGGTGTACATCTCCTGTCATATGCTTTGAACATCCACTGTCAAGATACCAAACATTTGAAGTGGATTTCAAGCATACCTACAAAAACAAATTATTTCTTGTTAGGTACCCAAGTTGCCTTGGGTCCTTCATAGTTAGTTCCCTTTTTCACCCATGCATAATGTCCACTAGCCATACTGAAATTTCTAATATAGCATGCATTTGGTGTGTGTCCAATAATACCACAGTAAAAACAATTTGGAACAAATTTACTCTTGTATCTAGGCATTTGTTTTCTTTTAGATACATTAGCCTTTTTCTTTTGATGATTATGAACAACTTGCTTCTTTTCTACTTTCTTGGGATTGGAACTATTACTAGCCTTTACAAAAACAGTGGGATTGTTACTTGGTTTCTTAGTATTCACATAACCAAGACCTCTTTTATCATTAGGATAACGTTGTTGGCTTAGTAATCCTTCCAATCCTATTTGTCCTTTTTCATATCGTTCAATGACTCTTTTCAATTGAACAATTTGAAAGACATTTGATTCACACTTGGAGCATGCAAAGTTTTCCTTTTCTTTTATAAAATTTTGTTTTTGAAGATCAAAATCTTTAGTCATGGTGTCAATTTTTTCTAGACAACTTAGAAGTTCTTTTTCTTGGTTTGACACCTTTTTGTATAAACTTTTGCATTCTTTCAAGAGTTCATCAATTGCACCTTGAACATCATCATCAAAAAGATTAAATACATTACTAACCTCTTCTTCATTGTCGGAGTGATGCGATGCCATTAAGGCTAAGTTTGCACATTCGTCGCTTTCCGATTCCGATGAACTGCTCATATCATTATCTTCCCATGCTATGTAGGCTTTCTTTTGTTTTGAGTCCTTTCCTTTGAATCCATTTTTCTTTGGGAGATTTGGACAGTTTGGCTTGATGTGTCCTTGCTTTCCACATTCATAACATGAGACATCTTGAGTTGATGTGGAGGCTTCTCTTTTCTTGAAGTGCTTTCTCTTATGTGCATGAGATCCGCCTTTGTCATTTCTGCCAAAAAACTTTCCAAGTCTTTTCACTAGAAGCATGAAATTTTCATCTTCTTCCGGATTGTCTTCTTTTACCACTTCTTTTGAATCAATTTTTAAGGCAATGTTTTTGGACTTCTTTTCTAGATTCTCATGTTTTTCAAGTCTACCGAGTTCCGTTTCGTATTCTTGAAGTTTGCCGAATAGTGTAGCGGAAGTCATTGCGGAGAGACTCTTCTTTTCCGAGATTGCCGTTACCTTTGGTTGCCATTCCCTAGTCAATGATCTAAGGATTTTCAAGTTGAGTTCATCATTTGGCAAGGTTTTACCAAGAGCAATTAAGTGATTTGTCAAATGCACAAATCTCTTTTGTAAGTCAAGAATGGATTCTCCGGGCTGCATTCGAAATAGTTCATATTCTTGACTCAAGGTATTTAGCCTTGATCTTTTTACTTCAGCCGTTCCTTCATGAGTTTGAACCAAGGTATCCCAAATTTCCTTTGCTGTTGTGCAGTTTGAGACACGAAAAAATTCGTCCATACTGAGAGCACCTTGAAGAAGGTTTATTGCCTTTTTGTCATAGAGAACTTTCTTTTTATCATCGTCGTCCCATACAGTTTTGGGCTTTGCAGACCCAACGCCATTGATTACCGTTATTGGGATAAATGGACCATTTTCAACAGCATCCCATACTTCCTCTCCTTGTGCTTCTAAATGCGCCTTCATGCGTATTTTCCAAAAGTCAAAATATTCACCACAAAATAGAGGAGGCTTGTTGTTACTACCACCATCTCTGAAAACTGGTTGATGATTTGCGGAAGCCATTCTGGATCTCTAGGAGCAGGTTACCTATAACCTGCTCTGATACCAATTGTAAGATTAAGATTGCGCCTAAGAGGGGGGGTGAATTAGGTGATGGTCGATTTTTGACTTATTTTATACTTTCTGGTTTTGATTTAGTGCTTTGAAAACTGTAAAGTGCAGAAAGTAAAGAGACACGGAGAATTATCCTGGTTCCTTCCACAACCCGGAAGTACGTCCAG
Source organism: Vicia faba (assembly GCA_948472305.1). Taxonomy (NCBI): domain Eukaryota; kingdom Viridiplantae; phylum Streptophyta; class Magnoliopsida; order Fabales; family Fabaceae; genus Vicia; species Vicia faba. The sequence continues at coordinate 489,820,597 of OX451736.1, forward strand.
TCCCCTTGCAAACACGCAAGAGATTTTACTATATTGTTAGAACTTTTACAAGACTCTTCCTAGTCTTATCCACTAAAGAACCTAACAAATAACCAAGAACACCCTCTTGGATTTCCAATAAGTCTAATGAGAACAATCCTCTCAAAAGATACCTCTTGTTTCCAATAATGGACAACAAGGAACAAAAGTAATCTAATACTTAATTCCAACAATCCTGGAAATAAGTTACACTTTGTATGTTTTTATGAAGTATGATTTCTTGAAGTTTCTTCTTTCTTCTCTTGTAAGCAATTCAAACTGTAACACAATGGTTAGATAATGCTCAAAGATTTCTGTTCTTTATATGTGTGAAAGTGCAGAAAATCTTTGTTCTTAAAAGTTAAGAAATATGAAGTTTGAATATTTTACAAAGTTCAGATTTTATTGCAAGAGAAGAGATCTTTTTGATTTGAAAATATTTTGCAATATATAGTAATCAAGATACCTTTCCAGAAGGACACTTTTCTGTTTGTGAAACTTGACAAGATGCAATGTTTGATCATGCAACTATTGGAGAAAAGGTATGAAGGATATCTTGAAACCATTTCAGATTTTTCAAAATTTTCAATGTGCAAATCGATTAACATAACATGCAAATCGATTGCACGTGTTTGTAACGTTCAGAATTTCAAAAAGTTTGAAGTGTAAATCGATTAGCATGTTGTGTCAATCGATTTACATGTGTTAAAAAATCAGTTTGTTCTGTGATCAATCGATTTACACAACATGTCAATCGATTGCTGGCAGGAGCAAACAGTTTTTGAAAAAAACATGTGTAAATCGATTTACACAAGATGTTAATCGATTTACAGCAGAGAAAAACTTAAAAATTGTTTTGAAATATAATTGAAGTGATGTGGCAAGTGTGTATATCATTTTTGAGCATTTCTAATCAGTGTAGTTTAATTGAGAATTGATATACTTGATTGCTTGCCAAGTTCCTTGAAGCTTTGAGTGAATGATGCTTTAAGATGATTTCCACTTCTTTTCCTTCTTTCCATAATGCTTGTTTGTCTTTCATCAAACTAGCTTGTTTGTCTTTCATCAAAACTAAAGTTGAGTTGAGGCTTGAGATTACAATGAATGGTGAGAGGCATGCGAACCGCAAGAGGTGTTGTTATTCCAGGTATTGGGATTGTGGTATCAGAGTTTGAAGGAGAGTCTTCATATTGATTTGTGGCAGCATGTTGGGTTTCTAATTCAGGAATATCAGAAGATGGAATTTCAGAAGGTTGAGTTTTTGGTTGTGGTGAGTTGGGGTTCATATCTTCTGGTTGAGGAGATTATGGATGTGGAATTTCTTGTTGAGGTGATTGTGGGATTTCTGGATGAGGAATTTCTATTGGTTGTTGAGTGTTTGGATTTTATGGTATGGGAGAGGAAAAATCTTGATCAAATAATTCAATGTCAGACATAACTTTGGAAAGTTTTGGTTGATGATGTTCAGGATTTGGATTTTGATTAGGGGATTGAGGTTCATTGAAAAAATTACCTAGAGTTATGGATGGATCAAACTCTATGTCAAAATCTTCAAAGGTTTGGGGTGATGAATTTTCTGGTTGAGAAGGCAAGGCTTTAGATGTTGAAACAGTTATTGTTTCTATAATAGAAATAAAAGATGGATTACCTTTCTTTTTGGCAGCTTTAGGTGTCCTCTGAGAGGGTCCTTCTCCTGCTGCTTTCCTCTTCTTTTATTTCTTTAACACAACTTCTGGAGCAGCCTTGTGCAGATCCTGAATGTTGATTTCTGGAGCAGTTCCATCAGCCTTGCAAGCTTCAAGGTATCTGACTATTATTTCTGGTTTGGAGTCTATCTCAGAAAATAAAGGAAAATCCTTCAGAGGTATCCTTCTTTAAGTAATGGTCTCATGAGCAGTAATAGTTGGTTCCTTCTTGATATTCTCAATGATCTTCATTTTCTTCAGATTCTTGGCGTTCAGGGGCTTCGCAACAGTTGCTTCCAATGTGCTTATTTCCTGAGCCTCCGTCAGATGTTCTATCAGCCTGTTCTCTGTTAGAATATCTAATATCAGCCTTCCTAAGGGAATCCAATCCCTCTTGGTCCTTTCATCTTCTCTGGTTTCCTTCACACTTATTCTGACATGGTTGAAGAGCAAGTGTGGAAGATTTACCTTTGTCTTCTTAGCAATGAAATATATCAGAAATTGTTGATCAATATTGATGTAATCAGGAGAGCTTGTAGGCTTCCTGTGGTGGATACATCCCAGAATGATTCTGGCCCAGATTCTATGATGATCCTTCAAATCTCTGATTTTACTGGAGGGTTGTCCAGAAGTAAAAATTTCCTTTGCAATTGATCTTAGGTCAGAGCATCTCTCAGCCATGTCAATGCATCTGACACAACCACCATTGTATCCAAGAATATTCGCAATAAGAACTTCTGTAATCACAATTTTCTTCCCCATGACATAAGAAGTAACCTGGTGATTTGATGAAGAAGCATGTATCCAGAATTCTTTGACGAGAATGGGAAACGTTGGACCAACCAGACGGTCAAAATATCTGTTCCAACCTTGAGCAATCACGTCTTCATAGAGATTGAACCCATTTTCTTGTAGACTCCCAAAATCAATTATTAGTTCTGAGAGAACTTCCAGGTTATCAACAGGAGTGAGAAGCATCCTGATGGGTTCTTCATATTGTTCCGTTGATGCAGATTCAAGAGCACTGAGATTTTTGAGGTTTGATGAAGAAGCCATTGTTCACATGGGATTTTGAGGAAGATGAAAAAGGTTTTTGAAAGCAAGAACTTGAAACAAGAGAAAATGTTTAGGAGAGTAAAAGTGAATGAATGAAAAAAGTAATTTTGAGTTTAAATAGGTTTCTTGAAAACGTAAACAGTAAGTAAAAGAAAAAATTAGTAATGATTATATGCATTAATGACACCTGAAATTAGGGGATTTAGAAAGATACTTAACGGTTACCGCTTACAAGTGTCTCAATGCATCCAATTAGCGCCTTGAACCCTTCAGAATTTGAACGCGTGTTCAGCTTCATAAGGTAGCAGGTGAGAGGATGACAAGTGTTTGATGATGTGAATTGCACGCCTCTATCCTTGAAATGAAACGTTCAGATCTTCATGGATAGATTCTGAGGCAATCTGTACTTCTAAACTCTGAAGACAGGTTGATCAGTTGTTCACAGAGAATAATAAAGTTGTAAGGGTTAAGATATGTAAGTAAAACATTTTATTCTTGGCATAACTTCATGCTGAGATAATTCCGAATGAAGTTAAACCTATCTTCAGAAAGAGGTTTTGTAAAAACATCAGCCCATTGATAGTCTGTGTCAATAAATTTTAAGGTAAGGATTCCTTTTTGAATATAGTCCCTAATAAAATGATATTTTATTTCTATATGCTGAGCCCTAGAATGCAAAATAGGATTCTTAATGAGACATATAGCAGAAGCGTTGTCACAGAGGATAGGAATGTTGCTCTCAAATATGTTGAAGTCTTCAAGTTGATTTTTCATCTGGAGCATTTGCATGCTACATCCAGCTGCTGCTATGCATTCAGCTTCTACTGTTGATAGTGCTATTGTGGACTGTCTCTTGTTGGTCCATGAGATCAGATTTTCTCCCAAAAACTGGCAGCTTCCAGAAGTGCTTTTACGTTCTACTCCGTCTCCAGCGAAATCAGCGTCACAATATCCTACTAAGTTGTAATCATTTGATTTTCTATAAAACAAACCCAGATTAGTAGTATCTTTCAGATACTTGAAAATTCGATTAACTACTGTTAAGTGAGTTTCTCTAGGATCTGATTGGAATCTAGCACATAAGCAAACACTAAATAAAATGTCAGGCCTTGAAGTCGTCAGATAAAGGAGAGAACCAATCATACCTCTGTAGACTTTTTGTTCTACCTTTTTACTTACCTCTTTCTTTTCCAGAATGCACGTGGGGTGCATTGGAGTCTTTGAGGGCTTACATTCTGAGAGATCAAATTTCTTTAGAAGTTCTCTGACATATTTTCTCTTATGAATGTAAGTTCCTTCTGGAGTTTGGTTTATCTGAATGCCCAGAAAGAATTTGAGTTCCCCCATTAAGCTCATCTCAAACTTTGTCTGCATGCATTTAGCAAAATCTCTTCCCAGAGAGGGTTTAGTAGATCCAAAGATGATGTCATCAACATAAATCTGACATACTAAAATGGCATTCTTAAATGTCTTACAGAACAAGGTTGTGTCCACTTTCCCTCTGGTGAATTCCTTTTCTAACAGAAAGTTACTTAGTCTTTCATACCAAGCTCTGGGAGCTTGTTTCAGACCACAAAGTGACTTCTTTAGTTTGAAAACATATTCTGGGTGTTTAGAATTCTCAAACCCAGGGGGTTGGTGCACATATACCACTTCATCTATATAGCCATTTAGGAATGCACTTTTGACATCCATCTAATACAGAGTGATTCCATTGTTTACAACAAATAATATTAAAAGTCTGATAGATTCTAACCTGGTGACTGGAGTAAAGGTTTCTGTATAGTCTATCCCTTCTTGGTGACTATAAACTTGTGCTACCAGCCGTGCTTTGTTTCTGATGACTTCTCCTTGCTTGTTCAGTTTGTTTCTGAACACCCACTTTATTCCAATGACGTTGAATCCTTTTGGTTTGGGAACCAGATCCCATACGTCATTTCTGGAGAACTAATTCAATTCCTCCTTATGATACGGTGGCCAGAACCGGGACGTGGTTTCCCTATTTCGTTAAGGAAATTTTGCTGGTTTGCGTTTTGCGTTTGTGTTTGCAAAATATCGCGGTAAGCAAGAGTCTCCATCGACTTTTATTTTATCCAACAAGGAAAGGAAAAAAGCACAGAAAAATTCCTTTTTCGAGATATTTCTGAGTACGGGGGGTAGATTATAGAAAGGGAAGGTATTAGCACCCTTTCTATCCGTAGTTATCTACGGGCTCTTATGTACTTGCTCATCATTTTCAAAAATTGTTTTCTTTGTATTTGTGGGCTTTGAAAAGTTTTTGTTTTAACTTCGATTTAACTCTTGCTTCTGTCTTCAAGAGTGTAATGAAGTGTTTTTGAAAACTTTGTTTGTAAAGGAGTGTAAGTGTGAAAATTTTGTTCGGGATGAGCAAGTACTTAAGAACTAATCTACCTACTCGAAAAAAGAATCGTTTTGTATTCGTTTCCTTTAGACAACGCTATCCCACTATTAGTGAGTAGGTAGCATCATCTTTGGAGTTTGAGGATCAATTTGAAAGGGACGCACGGTCACTAAAGCAATGTTAGGACGTCTTAGTAATAACCCTAATGTCTTAGATCAATTATTCGAGGCAACAATTTCGAGGCAACCATTCAGAGGCAACTTTTCCGAATCGGGTTGTTTAGACAAAAGGATGACCTTTAAAGCATCCTATACTCAATGACCATTTACCGAAGGCAACCAAGTGGGAGTGTACCCTAGGAGTGCGCATGTGCGAATGATTCAATTTCAGTTTATTTATCTTTGCATATTTAGGGTGATCTAACTGTTTTAAAATTAATCATACATTCTTGTCATGCATCCCTATATCATACATCTAACAGTTAATAATTTGCGGAATTTAATATACGCTATTACAAGGCTTCGGGTATTTACATAGTCAAAAACAAACCCTTTGAAAATAAAGTGATACATGTAAATAAATATCCTAATTAAACTATTACAAACTGTAGGCAGTTACATCAATATAGTAAATAATAAAAATAAAGCGCGCGAGAAGAATTAAGATCGACGAGAATTTAAGGTTTTGACCCTTCTAACCTAATTAAAAGAAAAATTGTCTTTTTGTTATTTTTAATAAAAGAAATAAGTTTTCTAAATTAAATATGCAATTAATTAGTTAATTAAATTAATTAATAAAAATAATTACATGACCTATTTTGGTTTCTTTGGTTATTTTAGGAAAAAATAAAATATAATTAAGTTAGTAATAAAACCTATTTATTCTAATTATTTTTAAGTTATTTACAAAAAGAAATTAAAGTTTTACCTAAAATTAAAATTTAATTAAGAAAAAATCCTAAATCTATTTTTATGTGATTTTTATATTTGTTTATCGATAAAAAAAAGGGATTAAAAGAAATAAACAAAACGAATGAAACATGAAAATAAAGATGGACCTAGTAGCAAAAGTAAACAGGGGGTGCAATCATCAGAAATCCCTAGGCCCGAATCTTCGAAAGCTTCATGCTCTAACTATGTTTTTTTTATTCTTGCATGGAACCTATGATTCAATCATCCATAACTGTTCTATATAAACTCAAACAAACGTTAGCATACCATAAAATATGATTAAAATTAGAGATTCAAAGTTTAAAATTTTACCAAATTGGTGTTGTCAAATGGGGGGCGTGCTAGGCGTGTGATGGATTGGTCTTGGCACTTGCAAGACTCTTGAGGACTTCAAGAGGATGGTTTTAGGCTTGATGTCAATTGAGAGAGACCGGAACCTCGAGATATAACTTGCACCAATTCTTTGATTTCTTGAGAGCTTTTTGAAGAGCTTTTTGAGAGCTTTTTAGAGAGGATTTCCGTCCCTTTCAAGCTTGTATGGATCTATATTTATAGAGGAGAATGACGAGACAAGAAAGCATGGAAAGAATCTCCCTCATAATGTTGTGTTTTAAGACCTTGATCAAGATTTTAAAAAAATGCCATATTTGATGATTTTATGCCATTTTCACATGTGGATGAACCTGGACATATTTGAAAAGTTATTGCATGAAATCAATTGACTTAAACCAGCATAAAACATTCCCAAAATGGATTCACATCAAAATTTACATTATTTCTATTATTTATTTATTTAATTATGAATTTTAATGAATAAAATATCAAAATAAATAGCATAAATAGTAGAAAAATGTATGGGTGGTCTTAGAGGTCGTGGACCATGTTAGGAATGAGTTTCAAACTTGAAAAGATAGGCCCATTTGGAAAAAAAATCCAAGTTTGGTCAATATTTGCTTCATGCAATTTTTTCAAAAATTGTCCAACTTTGACAATGCATATCTCTCTCTCAATTTTAACTTTATGATGGTGTTCTTGGACTTTTTAGAAAGCTTAGTACTTCCCCTAAGAAACCTCTTTGGTTTCATCTCAATTGGATCTTCCATGTTCATGTAACAAGCTTTGACCCAAAAGGTGTTTTTGTTGACTTTTCAAAATGACCTATAATGTCCAAATTCATAACTTCTTGTTTGTGCATATTTTGAACTTAGGAGATGAATATGGATTGTAGGTAATTGCATCCTATTCAAAATGAGCTTTGTATGGGTCATTTCTCATAAAGTATGAGAAAGTTATGCTTGGTCAAAGTTGAGTTGACTTTTCTTGCAAAACCCTAATTTAGCAACTTTTGAGTCTTGATGAATTATGAGCAATCCTTGATGAATCATGATCAACCCTTGATCAAATGATGAAATAAACTTCAAAATGAGGATGTTGGCCAAAAATCTTGAAGTTTTGCTGTATGTGGGTCACAGTTGACTTTTGCCCTAGCACAATCGATTTTTTAGGCCTTTGAGCAATTGACTGAGCAAATTTCATCTGCAAGGCTTGAAACTTGACATGGATGATCTTGAGAATATATTAGGACAATGTTGAGAATTTGGGGTCCCTTGGACTCAAGTATCTTGATGCAACATGAAACCCTAATTTGAGGTAGACTGCCTTAGGAGAGAGCTTGTTTGGCCAACCCTTGGACTACCTTGAGCAACTTGGGGATCTTTCTTGAAATTATTTTGAGAAATATGGGAGGGAAAATTTTGGGGTACAACAGCTGCCCCTGTTCAATCTTCTTAAACTTGAAGATTTAGATTGGCTTCTGTGCCTTTCGTGATCCGAAGGTGGAAGAGGATTGAACACTAGAGTGCCCAGAAATTTGCACTCGCATGAACTGGTAATTGTCTTGTGATGTCGGGAATGGGCTTATAGATGCCATTTGGAAATTGATGACAAGGGGATGGGCTTAAAGATGCCATTTGAAGGAGTGTCGATCACATAAGAGATTCCTTAGCGAGAGCTTGTATACCTGTCGTTGAGGAAGATTCTGCTGGGGAGGGATGATCTTTGTTGAGAGAAGTAGAATTTTAGGAGCTTCAGTCGTCTGTATTCTATTGAGGAATCATCTCAATTTGAATTTTAGGAACTTCGATCATCCGTATTCTACTGAGGAAACATCTTTGTTGAATTTTAGTAACTTCGATCGTCTGTATTCTAATGAGGAAACATCTCTGTTGAATTTTAGGAACTTCGATCATTCGTTGTTCAACTGGGGAATCATCTCTGATGACATTTAGGAACTTCAGTCATCCGTTATTCAACTGAGGAAAACATCTTTGTTGATATTTAGGAACTTCAGTCATCCGTTATTCAACTGAAGAATCATCTCTACTGACATTTAGGAACTTCAGTCATCCGTTATTCAACTGAGGAATTAACTCCGGCTTGAGGAAGCAGAAGTGAACTGCGTATCTAGTTGTGTACAGGCTGCACCGCGACCTACTAGGGAAAGGTGAAACCAATCGTGTTTGATAGGTCTGGGTCTTACAGTGTTGTAGACTGCTGCCTGGATATAAGAGAAAAGAAACCTGGATAGTAGGGTTATGAGAAGGAACCTGGGTAAGGTTGCTTCGTGAGGAGTTTGGATAACACTGCGTCTGAACCGAGAAGGAACCTGGGTAAGGTTGCTTTGTGAGGAGTTTGGGTAAAACTGCGTCTGAACCGAGAAGGAACCTGGGTAAGATTGTTTTGTGAGGATTTTGGGTAAAACTGCGTCTGAACCTAGAAGGAACCTGGGTAAGGTTGCTTTGTGAAGAGTTTGGGTAGAACTGCATCAGGATTGAGGAGGAACCTAGGTAAGGTTGCTTTGTGAGGAGTTTGGGTAAAACTGCATCTGAACCGAGAAGGAGCCTGGGTAAGGTTGCTTTGTGAAGAGTTTGGGTAGAACTGCATCGGGACTGAGGAGGAACCTAGGTAAGGTTGCTTCAGGATGAGTCTAGGTGAAACTACATCCAGAAAGAGAAGGAACCTAGGTAAGGTTGCTCCAGGATGAGTCTAGGTGAAACTACATCGGGAAAGAGAAGGAACCTAGGTAAGGTTGCTCCATGATGGGTTTAGGTGAAACTATATCTTAACTGAGAAGGAACCTAGGTAAGATTGATCCATGATGGGTTTAGGTAAAACTACATCTGAACTGAGAAGGAACCTAGGTAAGGTTGCTCCATGATGGGTTTAGGTAAAACTGCATCTGAACCGGTAAGAAACCTAGGTAAGGCTGCTTCATGAGGAGTTTAGGTAAAACTGCATCTAAACCGGGAAGAAACCTAGGTAAGGTTGCTTCAGGATGAGTCTGGGTGAAACTACATCGGGACCGAGAAGGAACCTGGGTAAGGTTGCTTCGGGATAAGTCTGTGTAAAACTTCAGGAGGAACCTGGGTAAGGTCACCTTGTGATAAGTTAAGTTCGTGTAAAACTTCAGGAGGAACCTGGGTAAGGTTACTTTGTGATAAGTTTGTGTAAAACTTCAGGAGGAACCTGGATAAGGTTAGTTTGTGACGAACCCGTGTAAAGCTGTATTTTGGAGAAACCCGTGTAAGATTGCTTCGTGACGAACCCGTGTAAAGTCTGTTTAGTTTCCGGAGTTAATCTTGAACTTGCAGGAAGTTGTTGATGATAACCATCTTTCCTGAAAAGGTACATGATTAATTGTATATGATGCATGACATGCATTGTATGATGATGTTCTCAAAATAAATGAAATTATGTTGTATGCAATATGTATGCACACGTCATGATATATGAACATGAAATGCTATTGTGGTACATCCGAGTTTGGGAAAATAAATCCTTGACTGTTGTTGGAGAATAAAGAGTTTCGCTCGCTGGAGATAACGACCGAAGATGATTGGGAGAATAATCCTGCAGGAGAGAATAACTCCGATGGGGAATGGACTGACGAGGAAATGACTCTGTGGGGAGTATATACTCTGCTAGAAGATCTGCTGATTTGGAGAAATAAAACTCGGCTGGGGATGAATTACTGTTGCTGGTGATAGTGAACCCTGTTGGGGATTGAATTTCTGTCTGTGAAAGGAATGAACTCCGCTGGGGATGATTTTCGAATGGCGACTTCACTGGGGATGATCTTTTAGACTCTACTGGGGATAATCTTCCAAACTCCACTGGGGATAATCTTCCAGTGCTGGTGATAGATAAACTCTGCTTGGGGAGAATCTTACCGACCCATTCGTGGTTGCGAGCCTCAGCTGGGGAGAATTAACACCACTGTCCTTTTCTTACTCTGCGGGGAGTGTAGATGTTACTGGGACGCGGGCTGAGGATATGACAATGACTTTTCATCGAGACTTTTCTGCCCCTGTATCTGTGGGAGAAGGTGCCTGCGGAGGCCTTGTGGATCGAGTATTATTCCAACCTATGAGGTGCTTGGTAATTTCCGATTGAAATGACAAATCTTCTTCTGGTAGGCAAGTGACGAGATGACGGGACATAGTCGTACGCTTTAATCCCTAACTTTTTCCTGGACTGTCTTTTCAGATTTTCAGTCCACCGGGATACCCTTTCTTGCCCAAGCCGCCTTTTCAGGTTTTCGACTTGCCGGGTGTATAAATCTTTTTTTTGTTTTTATCCCTAATTTTTCCCCGAACCCTTTTGGTTCGTCGGGATGCCCTTATTTTTGCCAAGGCCTGTCAACCTAGCGGGTCTTTGTTCATGCGCAGTATTTTCTGACTATGTCCACGCTCTCAGGGTGTTTGGAGTTGTCATTGTCGGTAGTGTTGTGTTGCCATACTACCAGAAGATGTTCGTTTGATCATACAAGATTCATTGCTGGAATTCATGTCCAATGCCCCAAGTGATTCAGATGGAGATCTGCCCCTGGCTATTTGGCATCTTTGAGAGACTCCTTGAATATTGACTTGACTGCCCCAGATGATAGACAATGCTCATGTCGTGCCCCTTGGTTGGAAGTTTTTTTTCCACTTGAGGTGACCCTTTTTATTGAAAAGGTTTTTGTTCACTAGATATTCGTCGTGCGAATTTCTCTGCTGTTGAACAAATAGTCATATGCAAACAATGTTATTTTAAGAATGGAAAGCTTATGTCTGTTTTGAAGTTCTTTGAAAATGCAGTTTTCAATAAAACAAGCGAATTTTTGTAAAATGTGATGTCAACTCAGGATTTACAGCAAGCCCTACAGGAGTCAGGATACCTTTTGTAACAGTATGCTTTTAAACTAACCCATGCCTCAGCTAGGACTTTTAAGGGTTATAATGTGGTCTGGTTCACGGTTCAAGAAACAAAGGATAAAGGCTTAGGTTTTATTTGTACCCACCCGTTCTTCGTGATGTTCTTCGATCCTTAACTCAACTAATTGTGCATTTAGACCCCATTTTGAGTCTTTGCTCTGATATTCCAGTGATGGTTAGGATACTGACAGATTATTTTGAACAGGAAGTCATTTTGTTGAGAGTTTGTAGGACCTCTTTCTTTTTGATTTCGTTATCCCTGTCTTTTAGCCTGAACTGTTTCTTTCTTGTGATTACAGTCAGCGGGATGCCCCGGTTTTTTTTCTTAAGTCCCTTTCATAGGTTTTGACTTAATTTTTATTTGGAGGGATAACGGTTTCCTGTCCTGACGATTATAGGGAACCATCACCATCTTTTAGTTTGGGAGAACGTCTTTGATGCCATTCATTGTGCACCTGGATTAGCTGAGAAAACTATCCTGCCCCAGGTTGTGATTAAGGGTTTTAATTTGTGTGAAAAGAAAAACTCCAACTTCTTTGGCTCAAAGGGGTTGACTAGGGATTATCTTCCTTATAACTCCACTGTTTAGGATTTGAAACAACACCTGTACATCGTCAACAGGGTCTGTTCAAAAGCATATTCTAGAGATTATGGTATCATTTTTGTCATCCTCCCTCTAAAGGCTTAGAGTTTTTTAATCGAGAGTTGAACATCACAAAAAGGAAATATGAAGCAATTTAAGCATAGTGAAAACAATTAATTCAAAACAGACACGTGTAATGCATTAATGAAATAAAAAAGTTTGACATGACAATAATTGTTTGAATAAGCAAAGAAAAATACAACTTCAGAATTCAAATGAACAAAAGTGCTTTCAATCCTAGCCATATTTTGGCAAGGGAGCAGTGATCACATTGGGAGTCTCAGGAGGGTCGAATTCGATCTCCTTAGCGTCAATCATATTCCGAATCTTGTATTTCAGCGCCAACAATCGTTAGTATCGTGTCCTGGGCTACCGGAATGATAAGCACACCTTGCATCTGGGTTGTAGTTAGGAGAAGAAGTCTTAGGGTTCAGATGAGGGTTTATCACCGTAATCAGATTCATCTTCAACATGTGTTGCAATTCTTGTGACAATGGCATGTTGATTTGGGTGAACTACCTTTGAAGTATTTCCCCCTTTGGCTGATTATTTCGTTGTTGTGGTCGTTGTGTGCGTGCCAAGTTAGAGATCAACACTGCCCCCACAGATTGGTGGTAGTCTTCCTGGCTATGCCTCTTCTGGCCGTGCACAGCATTAGCTTCCCTCTTGCCACCAAATTACTTCTTCTCTGTACTCGAAGAGGTATCTTTCTAGATCTTACCACTCAAGATCCTAGCTTCTACTCTTTCTCCAGTCAGAATCAGTTCGGTGAAACCCACTGACGAGCTGCCGATCAAATGATTGAAATAGGGACCAGACAAAGTCCCAAGAAACATATCCACCAACTCCCTATCAGACAGAGGGGGTTGGACTCTTCCAGCAAGATCTCTCCACTTCTGAGCGTAGTCCTTAAAGCCTTCGCCTGTACCCATAGACATACCCTGAAGCTGAGTACGCGTGGGAGCAAGGTCGGCATTATACTGGTATTGCTTGTAAAAAGCAACAGCAAGGTCCTCCCAGTTATGGACGTTAGCTCCTTCCAGTTGACAGAACCATTCAAGTTGAGTCCCTGATAGACTATATTGAAAGAAATGAACCCAGAGATTTCTATCAGCAGTATAGGGTTGAATCTTTCTGACGTATGAGCGGAGGTGTAGCTACGGGCAGGATACCCCATCATACTGAGCAAAGACAGAAGCTTTAAACTTGTGAGGGATCACCACCCCAGATGCCAATCCCAGATCTCCAAAGTCCAACCCAGGTATCTTCTGAATTTCCATTGCACTGAGCTGGTCTTCAAGTTGCTTATATCTATCCTCAGCAGAAGGATACTGGTCTTCATCAAAGTTTGTGTCATTGTCAGAAACCACAGGGCTAGGACCCTTTCTTTCCTCTTGATTCTCTCCCCCTTCAGATGAATGGGACAAATCAGTCTCCTGTCGCACATTGTTCCCGAATCTGCGACCCATATTCAAGAGGACCACCTTCTTATTCTTCTTCTTCTTGTCCTTCAAGATAAGAGTCTTCAAATCTTGTTGACTCTTGGCCAAGTTCAAGAACATTTCCTGAAACTGAGCATTCTGAGCTTGAAGAGCCTTGATGGCTTGATCAGTAGGTGTTTCAGAAGACATGATTGCTGAAATAAACAGCGAAGAAGATGAGAAACCTGTAATGGTACCTATAATGCAATGATATGTATGATATATGTATGCAATGTTTTCAAGAATCTCGCGGGGTAAACAAGAAACTGTTAGAATTTGATTGAAGAAACTTCGCATTTGTTGAGAGTCCTTCTTCAAGATTCAAGTCACCATATCAAGTGGGTCATAGCCACCGACTCAAATTATCGTGTTTTGATCTCTAGATGACATTGGCTAGAGGAAAATAAATCCCTTTTGCCCCTTGCTAGACGTTTGATTTACCATAACCTGCATCACAAACCTTTGAGATCCTTGAAATGGTTAAGGAAATGTTAAGGCATGATGTTATGATGTGTATGTTATGCTTTTAAGCAAAGGTACAAGGTAATGTAAACAAGTAAATCCGGAAAGAAATCCAAGGTATTGGATAAGGACTGTAAACAAAACCTGCAAGGAACTCAAGTTGTTAGATAACAAACATGTGCAAGTAGTTCAAGTTGAAAGCACACAAGTCACACAATAGCCCTTAAATTTCAGGCTGGCATGGAGTTTAGGTATTACCCTCTTTCAGTTTAGTTGGTTCAACCTGTCCTAGTAATAGTAACCGGGTTCTAGAGGATCTCAATATCACTGACCATCCTTGATCGGTCATAATTCCAGTTTAGCAACCTTTTCTTACGGTTAGAATCATCGCGAGAGTATGGTCTCAATGAGTGTAGCATACTGCTACTTTTCTATGGCCAAGTTGGTCAATTATAGGTTCTAAGATCAGTTGATGCTTAATGACCCCTTAGCAGCCTCATACTCTCATTGTTCCTCCACAAGGGATATCGGTACCAACTAAAGTGTCACACCAATGTAGCTACTGCTTCAACCGTATCGGTCTACGCCGTACATTTCCCTCACAGTCTATTGCTACTTACCTAAAAGGTATCCCCAGATCCGGGTTAGGGTCTATAGTAACTCCGATACAAAGCCCACAAAGATAAAGCAATCAAATTAAACAATAGAAAACAATATGATGAACTATTCCTAAGGTACACCCCACTTATTAAGTCCCCAGCAGAGTCGCCAGTTCTGTGATACGGTGGCCAGAACCGGGATGTGGTTTCCCTATTTCGTTAAGGAAATTTTTCTGGTTTTCATTTTGCGTTTGTGTTCGTAAAATGTCGCGGTAAGCAAGAGTCTCCACCGAATTTTATTTTATACAACAAGGAAAGGAAAAAAGCACAGAAAAATTCCTTTTTCGAGATATTTCTGAGTACGGGGGTTAGATTATAGAAAGGGAAGGTATTAGCACCCTTTCTATCCGTAGTTATCTACGGGCTCTTAGATACTTGCTCATCATTTTCAAAAATTGTTTTCTTTGTGTTTGTGGGCTTTGAAAAGTTTTTATTTTAACTTCGACTTAACTCTTGCTTCTGTCTTCAAGAGTGTAATGAAGTGTTTTTGAAAACTTTGTTTGTAAAGGAGTGTAAGTGTGAAAAATTTGATTGGGATGAGCAAGTACTTAAGAACTAATCTACCTACTCGAAAAAAGAATCGTTCTATATTCGTTTCCTTTAGACAACGCTATCCCACTATTAGTGAGTAGGTAGCACCATCGTTGGAGTTTGAGGGTCAATTCGAAAGGGACGCACGGTCACTAAAGCAATGTTAGGACGTCTTAGTAATAACCCTAATGTCTTAGATCAATTATTCGAGGCAACAATTCCGAGGCAACCATTTCGAGGCAACTTTTCTGAATCGGGACTTTGATCTTTGTTTATACAAAAGGACGACCACTAAAGCATCCTATACTCAATAACCATTTACCGAAGGCAACCAAGTGGGAGTGTACCCTAGGAGTGCGCATGTGTGAATGATTCAATTTCATTTTATTTATCTTTGCACATTTAGGGTGATCTAACTGTTTTAAAATTAATCATACATTCTTGTCATGCATCCCTATATCATACATCTAATAATTAATAATTTGCGGAATTTAAACTACGATATTACAAGGCTTCGGGTATTTACATAGCCAAAAACAAACCCTTTGAAAATAAAGCGATAAATGTAAATAAAGGTCCTAATTAAACTATTACAAACTGTAGGCAGTTACATCAATATGGTAAATAATAAAAATAAAGCGCGCGAGAAGAATTAAGATCGACGAGAATTTAAGGTTTTGACCCTTCTAACCTAATTAAAAGGAAAATTGTTTTTTTGTTGTTTTTAATAAAAGAAATAAGTTTTTTAAATTAAATATGCAATTAATTAGTTAGTTCAATTAATTAATAAAAATAATTACATGACCTATTTTGGTTTCTTTGGTTATTTTAGGAAAAAATAAAATATAATTAAGTTAGTAATAAAACCTATTTATTCTAATTATTTTTAAGTTATTTACAAAAAGAAATTAAAGTTTTACCTAAAATTAAAATTTAATTAAGAAAAAATCCTAAATCTATGTTTATGTGATTTTTATATTTGTTTATCGATAAAAAAAAAGGGGATTAAAAGAAATAACCAAAACGAATGAAACATGAAAATAAAGATGGGCCTAGTAGCAAAAGTAAATAGGGGGTGCAATCATCAAAAATTCCTAGGCCCGAATCTTCGAAAGCTTCAAGCTCTATGTGATCGGTGGGTCTGGAACTGACTGTTTAACGCTGGTTCGCGAAATGTCACGGAAGCAAGAGTCGCCACCGTCTTTTATTTTCTCCAAATGAAAAGGACAAAAGCACAGAAAAATTCCTTATAGAGATTGCTCTCGGTTCGGGAGGTAGATTATAGAAAGGGAAGGTGTTAGCACCCTTTCTATCCGTGGTTATCCACGGGCTCTTAGATACTTGCTCATTTGTGTTTTCAAAAATGGTTTGTTTGCTTTTCAACTGTGGGTTTAAAAAAGTTTCTTTGAAAATTTAAGTTCGACTCTTGTATCGGTCCTCAATAGTGTTTGAAAAGTTGCTTTCGAAAGCTTTTTGAAAAGGTGTCGGTGTGAAAAGTATTTTTTGATTTGTTTTTGAAATTAGAGCAAGTATCTAGAGTCGTCTACCTACCCTAAGGAATTCGTCTGTGTAAATGTCCTTAAAGTAGTGCCATCCCACCATTGAGAGGTAGGTAGCACCACCGTTGGAGGTGTTCGGGTCAATTCGAAGGTTCGGGACATGGTGATCACCGGAGCAATAGGAAGACACCTTAGAAGCTACCCTCATGCCATGTTCATGGACATGAGGACTTACTAAAACATCCTCTACTCGACGATCACCTTTCGAGGGGCAAGGCAACAATGAGGCATACCCTAGGGGTGGTGTCTGATTTGTGTGTCGTTTTCAGATATTTTTGTCTTGTCATGTATTGGTGATCTACACATTGCTTTTATTTTGACATTCATTCTTTCATGCGATAGTTTAACAGTTAAAAGTTGCGGGAACATAAAAATCCTACGCTATTACAAAGGCGCGGGTCCACATCGCCAAATTAATCCAGGACCCGATTTGAATAAAAAAATAATGCGGAAAGATAAAGGTCTAATTAAGCTATTACATGGCTTTGGGAGAATTACATTAATATTCACAAAAAAGGAAAATAAAAATGCGCGAACAAGTAAAATCGGGAATGCGAGGGCGTTGGACCCTTTTTTAGGAAATTAAATTATAATTAACAAATTAATTAAATTAAATAAAAGAAAGAAATTGTTTTTGAGTTTTTTGTATTTACGGATTTTAATGAGAATTAAATGGAATTAAGAAAGATAATTAACCCTAGTTCTAACTATTTTTAATTTATTAAGAAAAATATTTAAATTGACCTAATTTTAATTAATTACTTACATGACAAATTTTATTTACAAAAATAATAATTAATAATTAATATGGTAAAAAAGAAAAAAGAAGGATAAAAGTCTTTAAAACCCTAATTCTACAATTTTTAGTTTATAAAAAAACATTTAAAATTAAAACCTAGAATTAAAACTAAATCAATTAATAAAATTTATTTACAAAAAATGTTAAATAAAATATACTTTTGTTTTTGTCTTTTCTGATTTTTTATTATTTTTATGTTAAGGGAAAAAATTAATGTAAAGAATTAAATTAAAATTAGACAAAACAAACAAAATAGAAAGAAAATAAAAAGAAGGAAAGGAAGCAAACCCATGGGGTGTTGGCCCCAATTTGGAGGTCTTTGGCTAGCAATCAGGCCCAATGTTTTAAGGCCTTGTTTGACTTTATTGGCTTGTGTGTGACACGTCTGACTTATGCCTATTGTGGTCTCTAGATCAAGACCCTTGGACTCATGCTCTGAGACATGTGGCACGCTTGGATACAAGGCTGCATAGTAGGCTTCAGGAAGCAAGCTGCATAGAATCACATGGAAACAAAATATATTAAGGAAGTGAGGGGACCTGGGAATCGAACCCAGGTCCTAGTGCTTATGTGACAACGCAGCTACCACTTGTACCAAGCGCTTTCTTTGTAATATTACTTGAATGCAATTAATATATAACAAAACAAACGCTAATGCTGTTAATTCAAAAAACGCGCTAAAACCTGAATTGACCTATCACGTTGAGATAGCATGCCTTCTTCTTCGTTGGTCTGCATTTGCCTGAAAAACATAAAACAAGATTGCGGGGGTTTTAAACCCCCACTATATGATACATGGAAAAATAGCGAATAGGCCATCGTTGATCAGAAATTAGGTACGACCTATGCATTGAGTTCGTTTGAAGCTCCTGGTTCTAATGGCCTAAGTCTCACGTCTCAATTTTTCCAGAACAAGGAAGCCCTAATTCGTGACCTCTGAAAACCTAGAATGCTCCAATGGTGGATTCTCATATAATGCACGGAAACTCAATTAAAGGGCATGGTTAGCTTCAGAATGATTAACTTAATACAAATCAAACATTAAAAATTGAAAATAACGCATGAATCATGATACATGAATATGAGAAAAATTATGAACAGGACAGGGTCGTTCTACCAATTCCTTGCGTTAGAGACAATGGTTTTGATCCAGAAACGTTCCTTGAAGCCTCGGGAATGTAATGGGATTGTTCTCTTGCCTTGAAACGCTTTGGAATGGTGTTTTCAGTTTTCACTTTTTTCACAAAAATTGCAAAGTTCTTGTTCAGCTTTTGGCGCAGCTTTCAGGTCCTTGGCATTAGGTTTTGCATCTGACTTATGTATGGGATGGATTAGGGTTGAATCTTTAGCAAAAAGATCAATGCATTGATGTATGAGATATTTGATTTAACATGAATATTTTCCAAATCTTTTGAAGGGGTGAAAAACACAAGAAGGGGGGGGGGGTTGAATTGTAAAACGAAATCTAAAGCAATTGACAAGATATTTTTATCCTGGTTCGTTTGATCTCAAACTACTCCAGTCCACCCATCAAGGTGATTTCGCCTCTCTCCAACGAGGTCTTAATTCACTATATTCAACTGAATATTACAGACTGCTTTAACAACTGCTAAAGCCTTCTTGATTCAAACCACAACCCGGTTTGTCAAGGCAACACTTTCTTACAAAGGTATAAAACAATGTGTGTGAGTGTTTTCTACAAAACTTTATCACAACTGTGATGTATACACAAATTAAGCTTAGAAACTAGATTGCTAAACAGAAATAGAATATCAGAGTATGGTTTAGCAAAACTGGTAGAATGAAGATTATGGTTCAGCTTTGTGCGTGTAGAGATTTGGAGAGCATTAGCCATTATAATCTTCGAAGCCTTGTTTATATAGCACTTGAGAAGATGAACGTTGAATGCAATATTCTTGATTCAATGCTAATAACAAGCTTTCCTTTTTGAGCAGATCTTGTCTAGAATGAAGCTGTTGGAATTAATTAGCTTTCAATGCACAGTACCATTGCTTCTTTAACGCAAGTTATGGCTTGGCTCATTCTGATTCTGCTTCGCTGCTGATGAACTATTGTTTCTATATCAGAGTGTTTAAGCGCAGTCTTGTTCATCAAGCTTCAGCATGTACGTGAGTTGATTATCTGATCTTGACGTTCTGATGTAGCAACTTCTGATGCTGGTGTATGAAATCAAATTCTGATGCTGAATAAACGATGATCTTGCTTATGTCCATCAGAGTATCTGTAAGTCAGAACATAATAATTTTAGGCAGCAGATAGTTCAAACATGAAACATTTAAATACTATATCTTTTCACTTTGTTATCATCAAAACTCAAATATAGGGTAGTAGATTCAAACATTGTTCTAACAATCTCCCCCTTTTTGATGATGACAAAAACTAGATATTTTAAATTAAAATAACGTGAAAAGGTATCTGGAAAATGTATCAGAGTAAGAAGTACAAAGAATACGGAGTAAGGAAATACTCCCCCTGAGTTTATTACTTCCCTTTGATTACGTGTTCTTCAGGATCAGATCTTTTTCTTTCTTTGAACATCAGATTATCAGAGTCTTTGACTTATCAGAGAGCAGAGCTTCAGAGCTTTTCATGTCAGAGCTTTGCTTTGGATCAGAGTATTAGGTCGATCAGAACTTCATATTGATCAGAGCATCATTGATCAGAGCTTCTACATTTTGGTCAGAGCTTCTAGTCTTCAGAGTGTCCAGGAGCTTCCTTGTGCCTGTAGACTTTAAACAAAACAGAAAAACCTTTCAAGTAATAGAGTTAGAATGTTTGAGAGTTTCTGTCTAGTTAGCCCGTTATTGATTTAAATATCATTCTTGTTCTCCCCCTTTTTGTCAGCAATCAAAAAGTGTTGGTGATGTGCTAAAACAATTTAGATCAGAAAAACAAATTATATTAAAATAGTTCAGAATCAGAGGAAGAAAATATTACAAAACATAATCAAAACAGTACTTCAGAAAATCAAGAAAACATAAAAAGTCATGCATGAAAAAGATTTAAGGTTGAGGAGGCATGCGTGTGAACAGGCTCTCCAGCATTGCTTGAATCTTTTCAGAAGTTTCATTCTGTTTCTGCACCATGCTGACAACAGAGTCAATCTTGCTGTCCTGCACATCCATTCTTGCTTTCATCTTCTGATCATTCTCTTCCATCCGCTGCTGTAGACGCAAGTCATTCAGCCTTAGTTCTTCCAGAGTCTGCCTGTCAAAGGCAGCTTGAGAAGCATCAGAAGGAGGAGGCTTCTCAGAACTTTCAGCAACGTCTTCTGCTTGATTTTCTTCATTCTGAATGGTCTTGTCTTCTTCTGATGGTTGCACCTTTGCAGCTTGCTGTTTCTCAGACCAAGATTCACTGTCCAGAGGGAGCACAACTTCCTGAGGCAGCTGACTTTCAACTTCCTTCAGCAGCTTGCTGAAGTTCTGTTGAGCCTGCTCATAGTTGACATCCTGCAACTTGAGGGCTTCAGCACGTACCCATAGTCTGAACTGTGACCAGAGCTGATCAGAAGCAGCTGGGTCAATCATCCCAGGACATACTTGCTTCAAAGAAGCAATCCATTGCAGCACACCTGTTTCAAAATTCAAAATACCAGAGCCAACATCTGGTTGCTTTGGTTTTGGGATGGCAATTTTGTGTCTTAGATCAGCAAGACGTTCAAGACTTGTTAAGTCAATGAAAGTTCTGCTGGGGTTTTCAGCGGATTTCTGAGAGGCTGTTTGTTTTGGAGGAGGGGTATCAGAGTCAGATATCTCGATTGGAGTGGATGGAGGTTTGGGAGTATTTGGAGGTGTTGATTCTTCTGAGGATGGTAACTGGGGCATGACAACAGTGGTTCCACATGGCAACTGGATTGCCAACGGTGATGGTTGAGGTGAGTGTGGGTCAGAATGATGAGGAGAAGGGGTTTCATAGTGGTGAAACTCTGTTTGTGGTGAAGGTGGATTATTTTCTGGTTGGGGAGATGGAGGTGGAATCTCTGATTGCTCAGGGATCAGAGGTTCTTCTGAGAGTGGTTGTTGTTGTTGTGGTTCTGGTTCTGGAGGAGGAGTATTTTGTGGTTCAGAGTGTGGTTGAGCAGAAGCATGTTCACGCTCAATATCAGCTAGCACTCGGTCAAGTGCTGGTGTTGTTGAAACTGTTGGTTGTTTGGGGGTTTTGGTTCTGGTTCTTCTGAGTTGTAATGCCTCAGAAGGGTCTTCTGGTATGGTTTCATCAATGGTAGGGATTGGGATGGATATTCTGTGAGAGGTTTGAGAAGGGGCAGCAGATGTTGGAATAGTAGATGAAATTAAAACAGGGGCAGCAGATGAAATACCTCTTTTCTTTGGAGTCTGATGAGATGATCCTTCTGCTGGCGCTTTCCTCTTCTTTGTCTTCTTCTGAGTCACTTCTGGTTGGGTTTGACTCAGATCCTTGATCTTCAGCTTTGAACCTGTATCTTCTGCCTTGTACGCATCTGGGTACCTGAGAAACATCTCTGGTTTGGATTCCATTTCAGAAAATACCGGAAAATCACTCAGAGGCACTCTTCTGCTGGAGATATCAGCAGTTGAAGTAGCTCTGGGTTCCTTCTGAATATTTTCTATCAGCTTCATCTTTTTCAGATTCTTAGCGTTCAGCGGTTTCCCAATGGTTGGTTCAATAGTGCTCAGCTCCTGAGCTTCAATCAGATGTTCAATCAGCCTATTCTCTGTCAGAATATCTGATATAAGCCTTCCAAACAGTATCCAGTCCCTCTTGGTTCTTTCTTCTTCTCTAGTTTCTTTGACACTGGTCTTGAGATGGTTGAACAGGAAGTGTGCCAGATTGATCTTTACCCTCTGATCAATAAAGTAGATCAGAAACTGCTGATCCACGTTTATATAATCAGGAGAACTTGTTGGTTTCCTGTGGTTGAAGCATCCCAGAACAATCTTAGCCCATACTCTGCAGTGATCCTTCAGATCCTTAATTTTGCTGCTGGGCATTCCAAGAGTGAAAATCCTGTTAGCTACCACACCTATATCAGGGCATCTTTCAGCCATGTCCACACAACGGACTCCACCACCACTTTGACCGATTAGCCTTGCAATGAGATCTTCAGAAATCACAATCTTCTTTCCCATGACAGAAGAAATGACTAGATGTTTAGAAACCTTGGCGTGAATCCAAAATTCCTTGACTAGCGCTGGGAATGTTGGTCCAACCAACCTATCGAAATACCTCTCCCACTTTTGAGCCCTAATTTCTTCAGTTAGGTCAAATCCATTTTCCTTCAAGCTTTCAAAGTCGATGATTAACTCAGCGAGCACTTCAAGGTTCTTTACCGGAGTAAGGAGAGTTCTGAGTGGCACCTGATATTGCTCAGAAGTTGCTTTCTTCTGATTGCCTGCAGAAATGCTGGAGGATGCCATTGTTCACACTAAAAAAGCTTTGAGAATGAATTGAGAAAAAAGGTTTGCAAGAACTCAGAAATATGCAGAAAATGCTTGAGTGTTAATGAGAAAGCGTAAAGAATAAGAATGAAGGATTAATGTGCTTAAATAGAGTTTTCAAAATTATTTTGAAAAGTTAAACGTTTTTAAGAGAGAGAAAAAAAAAATCATGATTGCCATTTAAAAGAATGATTACTTTTCATTAAATGCTTGCTGATTTTGGGGGATTTGAGAAAGATACTTAAAAACGGTTACCAGACATGTGTCTCAATGCACCCAATCAGCGCTTTGCCTTCTCAGAAGCGTGCACGCGTTCTGCTTCAGAGATATGCTGATGATTGGATGACACTTGTTTGATGTAGTGATCAGCACGTCTGTCTTTGAGATTAGACTCTCAGATCTTTAGACTTGCATCTGATACAATCTGCATGTTCTATCTTTCTGAAAGGAGATTGATCAGAAGTTCACAGTAAAATAATTACATTCTGAAGGAAAATATATGGAATTAAAACATTTTCACTCTGGGCATACTTTCATGCTGAGATGTTTCAGAATGAAATTAAACCTATCTTCTGAAAGGGGTTTAGTAAAGATATCAGCCCATTGATGGTCTGTATCTATAAATTTTAAGTTCAAAATACCTTTCTGAATATAGTCCCTAATGAAATGATGTTTTATTTCTATATGCTTAGCTCTAGAATGTAAAATAGGATTCTTACTTAAGCAAATAGCAAAAGTATTATCACAAAGTATAGGAATGTTACTCTCAAAGATCTGGAAGTCTTCAAGCTGACTTTTCATCCAGAGCATTTGTGTGCTACATCCTGCTGCTGCTATGTACTCAGCTTCTGCTGTTGACAGAGCAATTGTTGATTGCCTTTTGCTGGACCACGAGATCAGATTTTCTCCCAGAAACTGGAAGCTTCCAGAAGTACTTTTACGTTCCACTCTGTCTCCAGCAAAATCAGCATCACAGTAGCCTACTAAGCTGTAATCACTAGATTTTCTATAAAACAAACCCAGATTAGTAGTACCTTTCAGATACTTGAAAATTCGCTTAACAGCTGTTAAGTGAGATTCTCTAGGATCTGATTGGAATCTAGCACAGATACAAACGCTGAATAATATGTCAGGTCTTGAAGCAGTCAGATAGAGGAGAGAACCAATCATACCTCTGTAGACTTTCTGTTCTACACTTTTGCTTACCTCTTCTCTTTCCAGAATGCACGTGGGATGCATTGGAATCTTTGATGGCTTACATTCTGAGAGGTCAAATTTCTTCAGAAGATCTCTGATGTATTTGCTCTGATGAATGTAAGTTCCTTCTGGAGTTTGATTGATCTGAATTCCTAGAAAGAATTTCAGTTCCCCCATGAGGCTCATCTCAAATTCTGCCTGCATACACTTAGCAAATTTTCTTCCAAGAGAAGGATTAGTAGAACCAAAAATGATATCATCAACATAAATTTGACAGACTAAGATGTCACTCTTAACTGTTTTACAGAATAGAGTAGTGTCCACTTTCCCTCTGGTGAATTCATTTTCAAGCAGAAAGTTACTTAGCCTTTCATACCAAGCTCTGGGAGCTTGTTTCATACCATACAGTGACTTCTTTAGTTTGAAAACATGTTCTGGATGTTTTGTATTTTCAAAACCTGGGGGTTGGTGAACATAAACTTCTTCTTCTATATAACCATTTAAGAATGCACTTTTGACATCCATCTGATACAGAGTGATGCCTCTATTAACAGCAAATGAAATTAAAAGTCTGATAGATTCTAACCTGGCGACTGGGGCAAAGGTTTCTGTATAGTCTATCCCCTCTTGCTGACTATAACCTTGTGCAACCAGTCGTGCCTTGTTTCTGATGACTTCACCTTGTTCATTTAGCTTGTTTCTGAACACCCATCTTGTTCCAATGACGTTGAATCCTTTTGGTCTGGGAACGAGATCCCATACGTCGTTTCTGGTGAATTGATTCAGCTCTTCTTGCATTGCCAGAATCCAGTCATTGTCCAGAAGTGCTTCATCAATTGAAGAAGGTTCAATCAGAGACACAAGTCCCATCAGAGTTTCTTCAGAGTTTCTGAAGCTTGCTCTTGTTCTGATTGGATCTTCCTTTCTTCCTAGGATAGTCTCTTCTGGGTGATCCAAGCTGCTTCTGGGCAATCTCTTCTGAGGTTGATCAGCAGCTGTTGTAGGATTTCTAGCAGTGCTCCTTTCAGATGTTGAAGGAATGTTTGTGTTGAGAGCTTCTGATGACTTGTCTTCAGAACCTGCAAATTCAATTTCTATACCTGCAAAGATTTCATTCTGCTTTGACTTTTTAGAGTCAAGCTTATCATCAAAACGAACACTGATTGACTCTTCCACAATCTGTGTTTCTGTATTGTATACTCTGTACCCTCTTGAGCGTTCAGAGTATCCTAACATAATACACTTTTGTGCCTTAGAGTCAAACTTGTTCAAATAATTCTTTGTATTTAACATAAAGCAAGTACATCCAAATGGATGAAAATATGAAATGTTGGGCTTTCTGTTCTTCCACAATTCATATGGAGTCTTTTCCAGAATAGGTCTTATTGAGATTCTATTCTGAATGTAGCACGTTGTGTTTATTGCCTCTGCCCAGAAAGTCTTAGCAACGTTTGTCTCATTGATCATGGTTCTGGCCATTTCTTGCAATGTTCTGTTCTTTCGTTCTACAACTCCATTTTGTTGGGGAGTTCTAGGACAAGAGAAATCATGCAGAATGCCTTTGTCATTAAAGAATGACTCAAAATCTTTATTTTCAAATTCTCCACCATGATCACTTCTGACTTTAACGATTCTAAGATCT
Source organism: Vicia faba (assembly GCA_948472305.1). NCBI lineage: Eukaryota > Viridiplantae > Streptophyta > Magnoliopsida > Fabales > Fabaceae > Vicia > Vicia faba. The sequence goes on from OX451736.1 coordinate 489,846,337, forward strand.
TTTTCATTCTGAACTTGGTTACAGAAGGTAACAAACACAGAGTGTGACTCGTCCTTGTGTCTTAAGAACTTTACCCATGTCCATCTGCTATAGTCATCTACGATTACTAACCCATACTTCTTACCACTGACTGAAGCAGTTTTAACTGGTCCAAATAAGTCAATGTGCAGAAGTTCTAATGGCTTAGAGGTGGAAACAACATTTTTGGATTTAAAAGAAGGTTTTGCAAATTTGCCTTTCTGACATGCTTCACACAGAGCATCTGAATTGAACTTCAAATTAGGAAGTCCTCTGACCAGATTGAGTTTGTTAATCTGAGATATTCTTCTCATACTAACATGCCCCAATCTTCTGTGCCAGATCCACTGCTCGTTGTTAACAGACAGAAGACATTTTACATTCTGACTCTTTAGTTCAGAAAGTTTGATTTTGTAAATGTTGTTTTTCCTCTTACCATTAAACAGGATAGTCCCATCTTTCTGACTAACAGCTTTACATGATTTTTGATTAAAGATTATATCATAACCGTTATCACTTAATTGACTTATGGATAACAGATTATGCATCAATCCATCTACTAGCAGAACATTATTAATAGAGGGAAGATTTCCATTACCTACAGTTCCAGAGCCAATGATCTTTCCCCTCTGATTGCCTCCAAAGCCAACGTGGCCTCCAGGCTTAAGTTCCAGGCTTTGGAACATATGCCTTCTTCCCGTCATGTGTCGTGAGCAGCCAAAGTCCAGGTACCATGACTGGTGTTTCTGACTTGCTGCTAAAGATATCTCTTCTGTGTCTGATTCTGAGTCTGATTCAGAAGCTTCACTATCATCTGGAATGTTAGCCATGAGAGCTATGTTTGCCCTTTCATCATCTGATTCTGAGTCAGCTTCAGACGAGTCAGAGTCATCCCATGTGGCCATGAGACTTTTCTTCTTCTCTCTTCCAAACTTCTTTTTGGGCTTTTCCCTCTGAAGCTTTGGGCAGTCACTCTTGTAGTGTCCTTGCTCATTGCACTCGTAGCAGATGATGTCTTTGGTGTTTGGCTTCTTGCTACTGGAGGAGCCTTCAGATCTTCTGTATCCAGAGGAAGAATCTATCCTTCTGTATCTGGAAGAAGACTCGTTCTGATCAGATCTTCTGGGATTCCTGAACTTCCTTTGTCTTTGCTTCCACAGTTGATTTACTCTTCTGGAGAGAAGGGAAAGTTCGTCTTCTTCTGATGAGGATCCATCAGATGTTTCTTCAACTGCCTGCAAAACTTTAGACTCAGATTTTCTGTTAGATTTTAAAGCTAAAGGCTTACCTTGCTTCTGAGGCTCGTCAGCTTCTAGCTCTATCTCATGACTTCTGAGGGAGCTTATAAGTTCCTCCAGAGTGATTTTGTTGAGATCTTTAGCTAGCTTCAGAGCAGTAACCATAGGCCTCCACTGCTTGGGTAAACTTCTGATTATTTTCTTGACATGATCAACAGTAGAGTATCCTTTGTCCAAAACTTTGAGACCAGCTACCAGAATCTGGAATCTAGAGAACATAGTTTCAATGGATTCAGATTCTTCCATTTTGAACGCCTCATACTTCTGAATGAGCGCCAGAGCTTTTGTTTCTTTGACTTGAATGTTGCCCTCATGCGTCATTCTGAGAGAATCAAAGATGTTCTTTGCTGTGTCTCTGTTGGAGATCTTTTCATACTCAGTATATGAGATGGCACTGAGGAGGATGGTTCTGGCCTTATGATGATTCTTGAAGTCACGCTTTTGTTGATCAGTCATTGATTTTCTATCAATCTTCTGACCACTAGCATTCACAGGGTGCGTGTATCCATCTGTCACCATATCCCACAGATCAGTATCATGTGCTAGAAAGAAGCTTTCAATTCTGTCTTTCCAGTAATCAAAGTTTTCTCCATCAAAGACTGGAGGTTTGCCACTGAATCTGTCTCTGTCCTCGTTATTGTCATTGCTGAAGTGAGAATTGTTTCCTGCCATTGTGTTTTTCTGATGCTGGATCTTGTACTGACACGGTTAAGTGTTTTAGCTCAGAACCAGGCGCTCTGATGCCAATTGAAGGGGTGAAAAACACAAGAAGGGGGGGGGGGGGTTGAATTGTAAAACGAAATCTAAAGCAATTGACAAGATATTTTTATCCTGGTTCGTTTGATCTCAAACTACTCCAGTCCACCCATCAAGGTGATTTCGCCTCTCTCCAACGAGGTCTTAATTCACTATATTCAACTGAATATTACAGACTGCTTTAACAACTGCTAAAGCCTTCTTGATTCAAACCACAACCCGGTTTGTCAAGGCAACACTTTCTTACAAAGGTATAAAACAATGTGTGTGAGTGTTTTCTACAAAACTTTATCACAACTGTGATGTATACACAAATTAAGCTTAGAAACTAGATTGCTAAACAGAAATAGAATATCAGAGTATGGTTTAGCAAAACTGGTAGAATGAAGATTATGGTTCAGCTTTGTGCGTGTAGAGATTTGGAGAGCATTAGCCATTATAATCTTCGAAGCCTTGTTTATATAGCACTTGAGAAGATGAACGTTGAATGCAATATTCTTGATTCAATGCTAATAACAAGCTTTCCTTTTTGAGCAGATCTTGTCTAGAATGAAGCCGTTGGAATTAATTAGCTTTCAATGCACAGTACCGTTGCTTCTTTAACGCAAGTTATGGCTTGGCTCATTCTGATTCTGCTTCACTGCTGATGAACTATTGTTTCTGTATCAGAGTGTTTAAGCGCAGTCTTGTTCATCAAGCTTCAGCATGTACGTGAGTTGATTATCTGATCTTGACGTTCTGATGTAGCAACTTCTGATGCTGGTGTATGAAATCAAATTCTGATGCTGAATAAATGATGATCTTGCTTATGTCCATCAGAGTATCTGTAAGTCAGAACATAATAATTTTAGGCAGCAGATAGTTCAAACATGAAACATTTAAATACTATATCTTTTCACTTTGTTATCATCAAAACTCAAATATAGGGTAGTAGATTCAAACATTGTTCTAACATCTTTTTCATGTGTTTTTGATTCCAATCATGGCCAATCTTTCCAATTTTGTTGTGCACGAATCTTGAATGACCAATGGGAGCAAATGCTGCATAAAAAAGATTCAAATGCATTGGTTTAGTATTTTTTCCATATTTTATTTAATTAAATGAATTAATTGTGATTAAAAATTCAAATAAATAATAAAAATGATGAAATAAATCCCCTTTGGGCCAAATGGTCGTGCATATGCTTTGGATGATGAATCTTGGAAGAAAATGTGGCCCATTAGCAATTTTAAGGCATTTGAAGCAAAGTTGACTTTTCAAAATTCCCAAAAATTTCCCAACTTCCACAAGGCATATCTTGCTCAATTTTTAAGCTTTGATCATGTTCTTTGACATTTTGGAAATGTCTTGAAGTCCTCTAACCAATGCCTTTGGTCCCATGTCATTTTGATTTACCAATCTCAAGTTATGGCCTTTGACTTAAAGTCCCTTTTTGTTGACTTTTGAAAATGACCTATAATGTTGAAATTGATAAGTTTTTGTGAGAGCATTTCTTGGACTTGAAGTGTGAAGAGAAGTTGTAGGAAATGTCTTTCTCTTCAAAATGAGCTTTGGATGGAATTTTTCTGATAATCCATGTGGAAGTTATGCCTTGGTCAATTTACAGTTGACTTTTTCAACTGTCCAAATATGGAAACTTTTGCATCTTGAGACTTTTTGAGCCATGCCTTGAGAATCATGATCAAGAATTGATCAAATGATGTTGGTGGCTTCAAAATATGATGTTGACCAAAAATTTGGACTTTTGACTGTCAAATGACCATTTTGCCCCTGCAGTTGACTGTATGGCAATTAGGGTTTTTGACTGTGCAATTTTGTGCTGTAAGTCTTGAAACTTGGCATGAGGATGCTTGACCATGTTTATAGGCATGTGGGACTTGGTTGGACCCTTGAAAACTTCAATTTCTTTGTCATAACCAAAACCCTAGTTTTTTTACTGTTAGGAGGCTTTTGAACTGTGCAACCCTTGAGGAGATTTTGAAGCATGCTCTTTGCAAATTTTGAAGAATATGGGAGGGCAAATTTTGGGGTACAACAGTTGCCTCTGTTCAATCTTCTTAGACCTGAGGATGCAGATTGGCTGACGTGCCTTTCGTAATCCGAAGGTGGAAGATGATTGAACACTAGAGGGCCCAGAAATTTGCGCTCACATAGTAGTGTGATGGGGAATGGGCTTACAGATGCCATTTGGAGATTGATGAATAGGATGATGGGCTTATAGATACCATGCTAAGAGATGATGGATATATGGATGGGCTTATAGATGCCATCTGGGTGTCGATCGCGTAAGAGATTCCTTAGCGAGAACTTACGTACCTACAAGGAAAATGATTACCTGGCCTGTTACAGGGGCTGGTCTTCAAACTCTTATGTAGATGTGTCCTGAATGTTTATAGGAGTTGAATCTGGAGCTTCAAAAGGTTCTGAATGATCCAGGGATGGTTACTACCTCAACTGGACGGTGAGAGAACCTTGGACGATTACTACCTCAACAGGAACGCTGAGAGAATCTGGGGACGATTGCTACCTCAACAGGAACGCTGAGAGAATCTGGGGACGATTACTACCTCAACAGGAACGTTGAGAGAATCATAGGCGACTTCAACCTCAATAGTAACGCTGAGAGAATCTTGGGCGACTTCAACCTCAACAGTAACGCTGAGAGAATCTTGGGCGACTTCAACCTCAACAGCAACGCTGAGAGAATCTTGGATGTCTTCTACTGAGTCTTTATCAGGAAAATCCTTTAGGGATCGATTTAACTGGACTAGAGAAGGCCTTTGACTGGATAAGAAATAGGAAAATCTTAGGGTCGATTTAACTGAACTGGACAAAGTCTTGAAATCTTCAACTGGATAAGAAACAGGGAGATCTTAGGGTCGATCTGACTGAACCAAAGAAGGCCTTTGATTGGAGAAGAAACAGAAAAATCTTAGGGTCGATTTAACTGAACCAGACAAGGTCTTGAAATCTTCAACTGGATAAGAAACAGGGAGATCTTAGGGTTGATCTGACTGAAACAGAGAAGGCCTTTGACTGGATAAGAAACAGAAAAATCTTAGGGTCGATTTAACTGAACCAGGCAAGGTCTTGGAATCTTCTGAAGGGGTGAAAAACACAAGAAGGGGGGGTTGAATTGTAAAACTGGAATCTTAAAGCAAATGACAAGGTATTTTTATCCTGGTTCGTTTGATCTCAAACTACTCCAGTCCACCCGTCAAGGTGATTTCGCCTCTCTCCAACGAGGTCTTAATTCACTATATTCAACTGAATACAAATCTGCTTTAGCAACTGCTAAAACCTTCTTGATTCAAACCACAATCCGGTTTGTCAAGGCAACACTTTCTTACAAAGGTATAAGCAAATGTGTGTGAATGTTTTCTACAAAAACTATATCACAACTGTGATGTTTACACAAATGAAGCTTAGAATACTAGGTTGCTAAACGCTAATAAAGTATCAGAGTTTGTTGGTTTAGCAAAACTTGAGAGTGAAGATTATTGTTCAGCTTTGTGCGTGTAGAGAGTTTGGAAGCATTAGCCGTGATAATCTTCAAAGCTTGGTTTATATAGCACTTGAGAGGATGAACGTTGAAGCAAATATTCTTGATTCAATGCTATTAACAAGCTTTCCTTTTTGAGCAGATCTTGTCTAGAATGATGCCGTTGGTATTGATTAGCTTTCAATGCACAGTACCGTTGCTTCTTCAATGCACGTTCTGGCTTGGCTCATTCTGATTCTGCTTTGCTGCTGATGAACTAATTTGATTCTGTATCAGAGTGTTTTACGCGCAGTTCTGTTCATCAAGCTTCAGCATGTGCAAGCGTTGATCATCTGATCTTGACGTTCTGATTCAGCAACTTCTGATGCTGGTGTGCAAACTCATATTCTGATGCTGAAGAAGTGATCTTGCTTATTTTAATCAGCATATCTGCAAGTCAGAGCATAGTAACTTTAGGCAGCATATAATTCAATCATGAAATATTTAACTACTATATCTTTTCACTTTGTTATCATCAAAACTTAAATGTAGGGTACTAGATTCAAACATTGTTCTAACAATCTCCCCCTTTTTGATGATGACAAAAACTAGATATTTTAAATGAAAAATAACGTGAAAAGTTATCAGAGCTATGTATCAGAATAAGAAGTACGGAGAAGTCAGAGTTAAGAGATACTCCCCCTGAGTTTGTTACTTCCCTTTGATATGCGTGTTCTTCAGAGTCAGATCTTTTTCTATCTTTGAGCATCAGATTATAAGTCTTTGACTTATCAGAGAGCAGAGCTTCAGAGCTTTTCCTGTCAGAGCTTTGCTTCGGATCAGAGTGTTAGGTCGATCAGAGCTTCATATATCAGAACTTCATATTTGATCAGAGCAACATGAGCTTCTATATTTTGATCAGAGCTTCTAGTTCTTAGACTTCATAGTGTTCGGAGCTTCCTTGTGCCTGTAGACTTAACAACAAAACAGAAAAACATTTCAAGTAATAGAGTTAGAATGTTTGAGAGTTTCTGTCTAGTTAGCCGTTATTGATTTTAAATATCATTCTTGTTCTCCCCCTTTTTGTCAGCAATCAAAAAGTGTTAGTGATGTGCTAAAACAATTTAGATCAGAAAAAACAAATTATATTAAAAATAGTTCAGAGCAAAAAACATTACACAAACATAGTCAAAACATAGTCAAAAGTACATCAGAAAATGAAGAAAATATAGAGAATGTCATGCATGAAAAAAATTTCAAGGTTGTGGGGGCATGCGTGAGAACAGGCTTTCCAGCATTGCTTGAATCTTTTCAGAAGTTGCATTCTGCTTCTGAACCATGGTGACAACAGTATCAATCTTGCTGTCCTGGACATTCATTCTTGCTTCCATCTTCTGATCATTCTCTTCCATCCGCTGCTGTAGACGCAAGTCATTCAGCCTTAATTCTTCCAGAGCCTGCCTGTCCAAGGCAGCTTGAGAACTTTCAGCAGGAGGAAGCTTCTCAGAACTTTCAGCTACATCTTCTGCTGGATTTTCTTCCTGAAGAGTCTTGTCTTCTTCTGAAGGTTGCACCTGTGCAGCTTGCTCTTTCTCAGACCAAGATTCAGAGTCCAGAGGGAGCACAACTTCTTGAGGCAGCTGACTCTCAACTTCCTTCAGCAGCTTGCTAAAGTTCTGTTGAGCCTGCTCATAGTTGACGTCCTGCAGCTTGAGTGCTTCAGCACGAACCCATACTCTGAACTGTGACCAGAGCTGATCAGAAGCAGCTGGGTCGATCATCCCCGGACAGACTTGCTTCAAGGAAGCAATCCATTGCAGCATACCTGTTTCAAAGTCCAAAATACCAGAGCCAACATCTAGTTGCTTTGGTTTGGGAATGGCCAATTTGTGTCTTAAATCAGCAAGACGTTCAAGACTTGTTAAGTCAATGAATGTTTTGCTGGGGTTTTCAGAGGATTGGTTTTCAGAGGTGTGCTGAGGTGCTGTTTGTTTTGGTGGATGGTTATCAGAGTCAGAGGATATATCTATTGGAGTGGTTGGAGTTTTTGGAGGTGTTGATTCCTCTGATGATGGTAACTGGGGTCTGACAATGGTGGTTCCACATGGCAACTGTATTGCCAGCGGTGAGGGTTGAGGTGAGTGGGGATCAGAATGATGAGGAGATGGGGTTTCATAGCGGTGAAACTCTGTTTGAGGTGAGGGCGGATTATTTTCTGGTTGAGGAGGTGGAATCTCTGATTGCTCAGGGATCAGAGGTTCTTCTGTGATTGGTTGATGAGATTGTGGTTCTGGTTCTGGTTGATGTTCTGGTTGTATTTCTGGTTCAGGTTGAATTTCTGGTTCAGGTTGAATTTCTGGTTTAGGTTGAATTTCTGGTTCAGGTTGTGGAGGAGGAATATTTAGTGGTTCAGAGTGAGGTTGAACAGAAGCATGTTCACGCTCAATATCAGCTAGCACTCTATCAAGTGTTGGTGTTGTTGAAACAGTTGGTTGTTGTTTGGGAATTTTAATGGGAATTTTAATTCTGGTTCTTCTGAGTTGTAAGGCCTCAGAAGGGTCTTCTGGTATGGTTTCATCAATAGTGGGGATTGGAATGGATATTCTGTGAGAGGTTTGAGGAGGAGCAACAGATGTTGGAATAGTAGATGAAATTGAAATAGGAGCAGCAGATGAATTACCTCGTTTCTTTGGAGTCTGGTGAGATGATCCTTCTGCTTTCCTCTTCTTTGACTTCTTCTGAATCACTTCAGGTTGAACTTGACTCAGATCTTTGATCTTCAGCTTTGAACCTGCATCTTCTTCCTTGTATGAATCTGGATATTTGATAAACATATCAGGTTGGGATTCCATTTCAGAAAATCTTGGGAAATCACTCAGAGGCACTCTTCTTCTGGAGATATCAGCAGTTGAAGAAGCTCTGGGTTCCTTCCTGATATTTTCTATCAGCTTCATCTTTTTCAGGTTCTTAGCATTCAGCGGTTTTCCAACAGTTGGTTCAAAATTGCCCAGTACTTTAGCTTCGCTCAGATAATCTATCAGCTTATTCTCTATCAGAATATCTGATATGAGCCTCCCAAACGGTATCCAGTCCCTTTTGGTCCTTTCTTCTTCTCTAGTCTCTTTCACACTAGTCTTCAGATGATTGAACAGGAAGTGTGCCAGATTGATCTTCACCCTCTGATCAATAAAGTAGATCAGAAATTGCTGATCCACGTTTATATAGTCAGGAGAGCTTGTTGGCTTCCTGTGATTGAAACAGCCCAAAACAATCTTGGCCCACACTCTGCAGTGATCCTTCAGATCCTTGATTTTGCTGCTGGGAAAACCAAGAGTGAAAATGCAGTTGGCAACCACACCTATATCAGGGCATCTATCGGCCATGTCCACACAACGGACTCCACCACCACTTTGACCAATTAACCTAGCAATGAGGTCTTCAGAAATTATTATCTTCTTTCCCATGACAGAAGAGATGACTAGATGTTTCTGAATCTTGGCGTGAATCCAAAATTCTTTGACAAGCTCTGGGAAGGTTGGTCCAACCAATCTATCAAAGTACCTCTCCCACTTTTGAGCTTTGACTTCCTCAGTTAGGTCAAATCCATTTTCCTTCAAACTGTCGAAATCGATGATTAACTCAGAGAGAACCTCAAGATTCTTTACCGGTGTGAGAAGAGTTCTGGTAGGCGCTTGATATTGCTCAGAGGTTTCTTTCTTCTGATTTCCTGCAGAAATGCTGGAGGATGCCATTGTTCTCACACAAAAAGCTTGAGAGTGATTTGAGATAAGCTAGGGTTTTGAAGGAGATATGCAGAAAATACTTGAGAGATTATGAGTAAGCGTAAAGATTAAGAATGAAGAGTAATGTGCTTAAATAGAATTTTCAAAAATTATTTTGAAAAATAAAACGTTTTTAAGAGAGAGAAAAAAAATAATGATTGCCATTAACAAGCGTGATTACTTTTGCATTTAATGCTTGCTGATTTTGGGGGATTTGAGAAAGATACTTAAAAACGGTTACCAGACATGTGTCTCAATGCACCCAATCAGCGCTTTGCCTTCTCAGAAACATGCACGCGTTCTGCTTCAGGGATTTGCTGATGATTGGATGACACTTGTTTGATGTAGTGATCAGCACGTCTGTCTTTGAGATTAGACTCTCAGATCTTTAGACTTGCCTCTGATACAATCTGCATGTTCTAACTTTCTGAAAGAAGATTGATCAGAAGTTCACAGTAATATAAATACATTCTGAAAGATAAAAATATGGAATTAAAGCATTTTCATTCTGGGCATACTTTCATGCTGAGATGTTTCAGAATGAAATTAAACCTATCTTCTGAAAGGGGTTTAGTAAAGATATCAGCCCATTGATGGTCTGTATCTATAAATTTCAAGTTTAAAATTCCTTTCTGAATATAGTCCCTAATGAAATGATGTTTTATTTCTATATGCTTAGCTCTAGAATGTAAAATAGGATTCTTACTTAAGCAAATAGCAGAAGTATTATCACAAAGAATAGGAATGTTACTCTCAAAAATCTGGAAGTCTTCAAGCTGACTTTTCATCCAGAGCATCTGTGTGCTACATCCTGCTGCTGCTATGTACTCAGCTTCTGCTGTTGACAGAGCAATAGTTGATTGCCTTTTGCTGGACCACGAGATCAGATTTTCTCCCAGAAACTGGCAGCTTCCAGAAGTACTTTTTCGTTCCACTCTGTCTCCAGCAAAATCAGCATCGCAGTAGCCTACTAAACTGTAATCACTAGATTTTCTATAAAACAAACCCAGATTAGTAGTACCTTTCAGATACTTGAAAATTCGCTTAACAGCTGTTAAGTGAGATTCTCTAGGATCTGATTGGAATCTAGCACAAATACATACGCTGAATAGAATATCAGGTCTTGAAGCAGTCAGATAAAGGAGAGAACCAATCATACCTCTGTAGACTTTCTGTTCTACGCTTTTGCTTACCTCTTCTCTTTCCAGAATGCACGTGGGATGCATTGGAATCTTTGATGGCTTACATTCTGAGAGGTCAAATTTCTTCAGAAGATCTCTGATGTATTTGCTCTGATGAATGTAAGTTCCCTCTGGAGTTTGATTGATCTGAATTCCTAGAAAGAACTTCAGTTCCCCCATGAGGCTCATCTCAAATTCTGCCTGCATACACTTATCAAATTTTCTTCCAAGAGAAGGATTAGTAGAACCAAAGATTATATCATCAACATAAATCTGACAGACTAAAATGTCACTCTTAACTGTTTTACAGAATAGAGTGGTGTCCACTTTCCCTCTGGTGAACTCATTTTCAAGCAGAAAATTACTTAGCCTTTCATACCAAGCTCTGGGAGCTTGTTTCAGACCATACAGTGACTTTTTCAGTTTGAAAACATGTTCTGGATGTTTTGTATTTTCAAAACCTGGGGGTTGGTGAACATACACTTCTTCTTCTATATAACCATTTAAGAATGCACTTTTGACATCCATCTGATACAGAGTGATGCCTCTATTAACAGCAAATGAGATTAAAAGTCTGATAGATTCTAACCTGGCGACTGGGGCAAAGGTTTCTGTATAGTCTATCCCCTCTTGCTGACTATAACCTTGTGCAACCAGTCGTGCCTTGTTTCTGACGACTTCACCTTGTTCATTAAGCTTGTTTCTGAACACCCATCTTGTTCCAATGACGTTGAATCCTTTTGGTCTTGGAACGAGATCCCATACATCGTTTCTGGTGAATTGATTCAGCTCTTCTTGCATTGCCAGAATCCAGTCATTGTCCAGAAGTGCTTCATCAATAGAAGAAGGTTCAATCAGAGACACAAGTCCCATCAGAGTTTCTTCAGAGTTTCTGAAGCTTGCTCTTGTTCTGATTGGATCTTCCTTTCTTCCTAGAATAGTCTCTTCTGGGTGATCCAAACTGCTTCTGGGTAATCTCTTCTGAGGTTGATCAGCAGTTGTAGGATTTCTAGCATTGCTTCTTTCAGACGTTGAAGGAATGTCTGTGTTGAGAGCTTCTGATGACTTGTCTTCAGAACCTGCAAATTCAATTTCTATACCTGCAAGATTTTCATTCTGCTTTGACTTTTCAGAGTCAAGCTTATCATCAAAACGAACACTGATTGATTCTTCCACAATCTGTGTTTCTGTATTGTATACTCTGTACCCTCTTGAGCGTTCAGAGTATCCTAACATAATACACTTCTGTGCCTTAGAATCAAACTTGTTCAAATAATTCTTAGTGTTTAACATATAGCAAGTACATCCAAATGGATGAAAATACGAAATGTTGGGCTTTCTGTTCTTCCACAATTCATATGGAGTCTTTTCCAGAATAGGTCTTATTGAGATTCTATTCTGAATGTAGCACGCTGTGTTTATTGCCTCTGCCCAGAAAATCTTAGCAACGTTTGTCTCGTTGATCATGGTTCTGGCCATTTCTTGCAATGTTCTGTTCTTTCGTTCTACAACTCCATTTTGTTGGGGAGTTCTAGGACAAGAGAAATCATGCAGAATGCCTTTGTCATTAAAGAATGACTCAAAATCTTTATTTTCAAATTCTCCACCATGATCACTTCTGACTTTAACGATTCTAAGATCTTTTTCATTCTGAACTTGGTTACAGAAGGTAACAAACACAGAGTGTGACTCGTCCTTGTGTCTTAAGAACTTTACCCATGTCCATCTGCTATAGTCATCTACGATTACTAACCCATACTTCTTGCCACTGACAGAAGCAGTCTTAACTGGTCCAAATAAGTCAATGTGCAGAAGTTCTAATGGCTTAGAGGTAGAAACAACATTTTTGGATTTAAAAGAGGGTTTTGCATATTTGCCTTTCTGACATGCTTCACACAGAGCATCTGAATTGAACTTCAAATTTGGAAGTCCTCTGACCAGATTGAGTTTGTTAATCTGAGATATTCTTCTCATACTAACATGCCCCAATCTTCTGTGCCAGATCCACTGCTCGTTGTTAACAGACAGAAGACATTTTACGTTCTGACTCTTTAGTTCAGAAAGTTTGATTTTGTAAATGTTGTTTTTCCTCTTACCATTAAATAGGATAGTCCCATCTTTCTGACTAACAGCTTTACATGATTTTTGATTAAAGATTATATCATAACCGTTATCACTTAATTGACTTATGGATAACAGGTTATGCATCAATCCATCAACAAGCAGAACATTATTAATAGAGGGAAGATTTCCGTTACCTATAGTTCCAGAGCCAATAATCTTTCCCCTCTGATTGCCTCCAAAGCCAACGTGGCCTCCAGGCTTAAGTTCCAGGCTTTGGAACATATGCCTTCTTCCCGTCATGTGACGTGAGCAACCAGAGTCCAGGTACCATGACTGGTGTTTCTGACTTGCTGCTAAAGATATCTGCAACATGTATTATTTTATCCTTAGGTACCCAGATCTTCTTGGGTCCTGATTTGTTAGTTTTACCAAAACTCTGATTGAATTTTGGTTTCACAAAGTGATTACTACTAGTATATTTGATGTCATGTGTGTGACCATACACAAAGTGTGAATTTAGAGGAGTGTGTTTAATGGTTAAATCCATGACATTTTTAGGTGTAGGAACCTTACCTAGGTATCCTATTCCTTTCCTGCCGTTTCTGCTAACTCCATAGATCATTGAAGCCATTCTGCTTCTATCTATGCTTTTAGCAAGGAACTTCTGGAAACTATGATCATACTCCTTGATGATCTCATCAGCGTTGCTGGGAGTTTCAGCAATTGGTTCCTTCTGAGAGTTTTGTAAAGAGTTTTCTAATTTTAAAATTTTATCTCTCAGCTCAGAGTTTTCCAATTTGAGACTCTCAGACTTATTAGAGTCAGATTCAAGAGTCCTTTTCAAGTCTCTGAATTTAGCTCTAATCTGCTGATAACGTTCCAGAATTTCATTGAGGCTTTCAGCAAGTTCAGCCTTTGTAAAATTAACAGCGAAGTTAGGGAATACCTCTTCTGTGTCTGATTCTGAGTCTGAGTCAGAAGCTTCACTGTCATCTGGAATGTTAGCCATAAGCGCTATGTTCGCCCTTTCATCATCTGATTCTGAGTCAGCTTCAGACGAGTCAGAGTCATCCCATGTGGCCATGAGACTTTTCTTCTTCTCTCTTCCAAACTTCTTTTTGGGCTTTTCCCTCTGAAGCTTTGGACAGTCACTCTTGGATAAGAAACAGGGAGATCTTAGGGTCGATCTGACTGAACCAGAGAAGGCCTTTGACTGGATAAGAAACAGAAAAATCTTAGGGTCGATTTAACTGAACCGGACAAGGTCTTGAAATATAGCTGAGAACTTAACTGGATCTTTCCTGAAAGGTGAAGGTCAGTCATATGCAATGCATGATATGGATCAAGCAATGATGTTCTCAACATAAATGAGATTGTAAGGTATGATGCGTTTATGCATGCTATAATGTATGGAAATGCGATGTTTATGAATGTGTCTTTTCGTCTCGGGAAAATAAATCCTTGACGGGTGCCGGGAAGTCTCTCCTGGGCTGATGTTGAAGAATAGCTCTTTGCTTCCGCTGGGGATGATAGTTGCAAGAATACCGGTAGGAGAAGATGACTCCGTTGGGGATAATCTTGGCGAATGGATTACTCTGCGGGGAGAAAAGTTACTCTAGCGATCTTGCTGGGGAACCATACTCTGTGGGGAGAGAGGTATTTTGCTGGGACGTTGACGGTAACCTTGCTGGGGATACCATCGTTGTGTTGGAAGTGTTAGTAGGCTTTGCTGGGGATAAGAAGACTTTGCCGAGAACGATCTTTCTGTGGCTTTTGGCTGAGGATAACCCAGTTATATCCTGGTAGGGAAATAACTCTTTGAATAAAGCAGGGAGATGCGTTCGTGCTCTGCGAGGATAAGCTTCCAGAATCTACTGGGGATAAGCTTACTGCTTGGGGAGATGGATTCCAACTTTCCTGGGGAAACCGGGTTGGACTCTCCTGGGGAAGTCTGGAGATATATTGGGGAAATGACTCCATCGAATGTTTGATATACCTCCGGGGAACAATCTTTAGGCTAAGACTGCCGGGGATGCTTGTTAAGAATGCATGTATATTGCTGGGGAACGTTGAGATCTGCTGGAGGATACCCAACTTCCTTAAGGCTGATTGTATAGCTTTGCTTGGGGAGAAGCACTGCCTTACTGACGCACTCTCTGGGGAATTAAGGTATACTGGTTATGTTCTTCTGCTGAACTCACCTTGATACCTTGGCAGACAGAGCAATTAGACCGTTTGGACGACTCATTACTGCCCCTATTTCTGAGGTGGGAGAGGAAGACCTGTGGAGGTGCTTGATGACTGTCGTTTGACCAATCTTCTTCTGGTAGGCAAGTGACGAGATACTGGGACATAGTCGTATGCTTTGATCCCTAAATTTTGCCTGGACCTCCCTTTCGGGTTTTCAGTCCACCGGGATACCCATTTTTGCCTAAGCCTCCTTTTCAGGTTTTCGACTTGCCGGGTGTACAGATTTTTTTCATTTCATCCCTTCATTTTGCCCGAACCCTTTTGGTTCGCCGGGAAGCCCTTATTTTTGCCTAGGTGTGTCAACCTAGCGGGTCTTTGATTATGCGCAGTATTCTTTTCGACTATATCCACGCTCTCAGAATGTAGGGAGTTGCCCCTGTTAGAAGTGTTTCGTCATGCCACCAGAAGGTGTTTGATCAGGCAAGATTCGTTGTTGGAATGCCCCAAGTGACTCAGGCGGAGATTTGCCCCAGGCTATTTGGCCTTTGAGAGATTCTCCGAATCTTGATTGGACTGCCTCAGATAATAGACCATGATTATATCATGCCCCTTGATTGGAAGTGCTTCTGTTCATTAGGCATTCGTCGTGCGAATTTTCCTGCTGTTCAAACAAATAGTTATATGCAAACAATGTTATATCAAAAATGCAAAGCTTATGTCTGTTTCGAAGATTTTTGAAAATGCAGTTTTTCATAAAACAAGTGAATGTTTGTAAAACGTGATGTCAACTCCGTATTTACCGTAGGCCTTAAGGAGTCAGGATACCTTTCATAACAGTATGCTTTCGAACTAACCCATGCTTCAGCTAGGACTTTTGAGGGTTATAACGTGGCCTGGTTCACGGTTTAAGAAACAAAGGATAAAGGCTCAAATTTTATCTGTACCCACCCGCTCTTCGTGATGTTCTCCAAACCTAAACTCAGTTGATCATACGTTAGACCTTGTTTGAGTCTTTGCTCTGATTTTCCGGTGATTATTCGGATATTGACAGTTTATTTTGAACAGGCAGTCATTTCCTTTTTTTTTGTCGAGGGTTTGTAGGACCTCTTTCTTTTTGATTTTACTGTCCCTGTTTTTGCCTGAACTGTTTCTTTTGCGATTACAGTCAGCGGGATGCCCAAGTTTTGTAAGTCTCCTTCGTAGGTTTTGACTTATTGGGTTTTTTATTTTGAAAGATAATGACTGCCTTTCTTTATTGATTATTCGGAACCATCACTGTCTTTCCTTTTTTGTAAGGACCTCTTTGGTGCCATTCGTTATGCACTTGGATCAACTGAGAGAACTACCCTGCCCCAGGTTATGATTAAGGGTTTTAAATTTCGAAAAGAAAAACTCCTACTTCTTTGGCTCAGAGGGGTTGATGAGGGATTATCTTCCTTATAACTCCAGTGTTTAGGAATTGAAACAATGCCTATACCTCATCAGCGGGGTCTGTTCAAAAGCATACTGTATATCGTGGTATCGTTTTTGTCATCCTCCCTCAAGAGGCTTAGAATTATTAATCGAGCGTTGATCATCAGAAAAAATATGAAAATAATTTGCATATAGTGAATACGAATATATTGCTTCAAAACAGACATATGTGATGCATTAATGAAATAACAACGTTTAACATGAATAAATGTTTGAACAAAAGAAAGTTACAACTTGAAAATCCTAATGAACAAAAGTCTTTTCATCTCAGGGCTTGTTACTTCAAATGGTGAGCCTTGGAGGGATGGTAGAAAAACTCAGCCTGACCATCTTGTGTGAACTCCAATGCTCCTTCATCGATCAGGTCCTGGATCTTGTTCTTCAGAGCCCAACACTCATTTGTATCATGTCCTGGACTGGCAGAGTGATAGGCACACCTTTTGTTGGGATGATAGGTAGGAGATGCTGTGTTGGGGTTCCGGGGATGAGCCTTTAATGTGATCAGATTCAATCTTAACAGGCGTTGTAAAGCTTGAAACAGCGACATGTTGAGCTGGGTGAATTGCCTCCTGGGCTTGTCTGGCTGAAGCTGGTGAGGTTGATGCTGAATTTGTGACACTGGAGCCATTTGAGGAGCTCTCCCCTTATCTCTTTGTCTCAAAGATGGTTGGATGATGACTGGCTCTTTACCCTTAAACGTTTGCCCCAGTTGGTTACCCTGAAGCAATTGGTTGATGAGAACTCCGAGCTCTTCTTGTCTTTGAGCTAAGTCTTGAATGATAGTCACCTGCCCCAGCATCTGGGCTTTCATTGCATCCACTTCAGCTTGTAGACGTTTCAACCGTTCGTCCTCAGCGCTGTTCCTGACCAAAGTCCCCATGAGAAGTGTTCTCAGCTCCTCCTGCCCCTTGGATAGATTCAGGAGGATTTCCTCGAACCGAGTCTCTTGAGCAAGAAGGTCCTGGTTGTATTGTCGGGAAGCCATTGCTGAAATAAATAGCGCAGACGGTAAGTGGCCTGTCAAAAGGGTACCTGTAATGCAATGATATGTATGATATGCATGCAATGTTTTCAAGGACCTCGCGGGGTAAACAAGAAATTTGCTAGAGCTTGAAAACCGGTAGCTTGATTGAAGGAACTTCATGTTGTTGAGGGTCCTTCTTCAAGGGTCAAAGGCTCACCATATCCAGTGGGTCATAGCCCCTGACAACCTTGGCTAGAGGAAAATAAATCCCCTTTGCCCCTTGCCAGACATGTTGATTCATCATGACCTGCATCACAAGCCCTTGAGATCCTTGAAATGGGTTAGTCCTTATGCGGGATGCATGCAATGGTATGATGTTATGGTATGCATGGAGTGATGTAAGTAAACCCTGTTATGAGTCCCCATTAAGGACCATAAACAAAACCTGCAAGAAATTCAGTACACTCTGTTATGAGTCTCGATTAAGGACTATAAACAAAACCTGCAAGAAATTCAGTACACTCTGTTATGAGTCCCGATTAAGGACTATAAACAAAACCTGCAAGAAACTTAGTAAACCCTGTTATGAGTCCCAATTAAGGACTATAAACAAAACCTGCAAGTAGTTCAGGTGTCAGATAACAAGCACGCAAGTAGTCAAGTTGGAAGGCACACAAGTCACACAAGAGAAGCCCTTAGAGTTTAGGCCAGCATGAGGTCTAGGTATTACCCTCTTTCAGTTTGTTGGTTCATACCTGTCCTATCAAAAGTAACCGGGTTCTTAGGGGATCCCAATATCATTGACTACCCTCAATCGGTCATAACTCCAGCATCGCAATCTTTTCTTGCGGCCAGAACCATCACGAGAGTTTAGCCTCAATGGGCGTAGCATACTGCTACTGTTCTAATGGCCAAGTTGTGTCATTTAAGGTTCTAAGGTTTGTTGGTGCTTAATGACTCCTCAGAAGACCCATATTCTCCTCGTTGCGACACAAGGGATATCGGTACAGACCAAGGTGCCACACCAACGTAGCCACTGCTTCACCCATGTCGGTCTACGCCGGACAGGTCCCTCACAGCTTATGCTACCTAAACAGGGTATCCTCAGATCCGGGTTAGGATCTACGTAACTCCCATGCAACCCACAATTTAAAGAAAACAAGTCAATACAATTGAAAACACAATGATCTTAGTCCTAAGGTACACCTCACTTTAAAATTATCCCCAGCAGAGTCGCCAGTTCTATGATCGGTGGATCTGGAACTGACTGTTTAACGCTGGTTCGCGAAATGTCACGGAAGCAGGAGTCGCCACCGTCTTTTATTTTCTCCAAATGGAAAGGACAAAAGCACAGAAAAATTCCTTATAGAGATTGCTCTCGGTTCGAGAGGTAGATTATAGAAAGGGAAGGTGTTAGCACCCTTTCTATCTGTGGTTATCCACGGGCTCTTAGATACTTGCTCATTTGTGTTTTCAAAAATGGTTTGTTTGCTTTTCAACTGTGGATTTAAAAAAGTTTCTTTGAAAATTTCAGTTCGACTCTTGTATCGGTCCTCAAGAGTGTTTGAAAAGTTGCTTTCGAAAGCTTTTTGAAAAGGTGTCGGTGTGAAAAGTATTTTTTGATTTGTTTTTGAAATTAGAGCAAGTATCTAGAGTCGTCTACCTACCCTAAGGAATTCGTCTGTGTAAATGTCCTTAAAGTAGTGCCATCCCACCATTGAGAGGTAGGTAGCACCACCGTTGGAGGTGTTCGGGTCAATTCGAAGGTTCGGAACATGGTGATCACCGGAGAAATAGGAAGACACCTTAGAAGCTACCCTCATGCCATGTTCATGGACATGAGGACTTACTAAAACATGCTCTACTCGACGATCACCTTTCGAGGGGCAAGGCAACAATGAGGCGTACCCTAGGGGTGGTGTGTGATTTGTGTGTCGTTTTCAGATATTTTTGTCTTGTCATGTATTGGTCATCTACACATTGCTTTTATTTTGACATTCATTCTTTCATGCGATAGTTTAACAGTTAAAAGTTGCGGGAACATAAAAATCCTACGCTATTACAAAGGCGCGGGTCCACATCGCCAAATTAATCCAGGACCCAATTTGAATAAAAAAATAATGCGGAAAGATAAAGGTCTAATTAAGCTATTACATGGCTTTGGGAGAATTACATGAATATTCACAAAAAAGGAAAATAAAAATGCGCGAACAAGTAAAATCGGGAATGCGAGGGCGTTGGACCCTTTTTTAGGAAATTAAATTATAATTAACAAATTAATTAAATTAAATAAAAGAAAGAAATTGTTTTTGAGTTTTTTGTATTTACGGATTTTAATGAGAATTAAATGGAATTAAGAAAGATAATTAACCCTAGTTCTAACTATTTTTAATTTATTAAGAAAAATATTTAAATTGACCTAATTTTAATTAATTACTTACATGAAAAATTTTATTTACAAAAATAATAATTAATAATTAATATGGTAAAAAAGAAAAAAGAAGGATAAAAGTCTTTAAAACCCTAATTCTACAATTTTTAGTTTATAAAAAAACATTTAAAATTAAAACCTAGAATTTAAACTAAATCAATTAATAAAATTTATTTACAAAAAATGTTAAATAAAATATACTTTTGTTTTTGTCTTTTCTGATTTTTTATTATTTTTATGTTAAGGAAAAAAATTAATGTAAAGAATTAAATTAAAATTAGACAAAACAAACAAAATAGAAAGAAAATAAAAAGAAGGAAAGGAAGCAAACCCATGGGGTGTTGACCCCAATTTGGAGGTCTTTGGCTAGCAATCAGGCCCAATGTTTTAAGGCCTTGTTTGACTTTATTGGCTTGTGTGTGACACGTCTGACTTATGCCTATTGTGGTCTCTAGATCAAGGCCCTTGGACTCATGCTCTGAGACATGTGGCACGCTTGGATACAAGGCTGCATAGTAGGCTTCAGGAAGCAAGCTGCATAGAATCACATGGAAACAAAATATATTAAGGAAGTGAGGGGACCTGGGAATCGAACCCAGGTCCCAGTGCTTATGTGACAACGCAGCTACCACTTGTACCAAGCGCTTTCTTTGTAATATTA
Organism: Vicia faba; assembly: GCA_948472305.1. Taxonomy (NCBI): domain Eukaryota; kingdom Viridiplantae; phylum Streptophyta; class Magnoliopsida; order Fabales; family Fabaceae; genus Vicia; species Vicia faba. The sequence continues at coordinate 489,866,637 of OX451736.1, forward strand.
CTTGAATGCAATTAATATATAACAAAACAAACGCTAATGCTGTTAATTCAAAAAACGCGCTAAAACCTGAATTGACCTATCACGTTGAGACAGCATGCCTTCTTCTTCGTTGGTCTGCATTTGCCTGAAAAACATAAAACAAGATTGCGGGGGTTTTAAACCCCCACTATATGATACATGGAAAAATAGCGAATAGGCCGTCGTTGATCAGAAATTAGGCGCGACCTATGCATTGAGTTCGTTTGAAGCTCCTGGTTCTAATGGCCTAAGTCTCACGTCTCAATTTTTCCAGAACAAGGAAGCCCTAATTCGTGACCTCTGAAAACCTAGAATGCTCCAATGGTGGATTCTCATATAATGCACGGAAACTCAATTAAAGGGCATGGTTAGCTTCAGAATGATTAACTTAATACAAATCAAACATTAAAAATTGAAAATAACGCATGAATCATGATACATGAATATGAGAAAAATTATGAACAGGACAGGGTCGTTCTACCAATTCCTTGCGTTAGAGACAATGGTTTTGATCCAAAAACGTTCCTTGAAGCCTCAGGAATGTAATGGGATTGTTCTCTTGCCTTGAAACGCTTTGGAATGGTGTTTTCAGTTTTCACTTTTTTCACAAAAATTGCAAAGTTCTTGTTCAGCTTTTGGCGCATCTTTCAGGTCCTTGGCATTAGGTTTTGCATCTGACTTATGTATGGGATGGATTAGGGTTGAATCTTGAGCAAAAAGATCAATGCATTGATGTATGAGATATTTGATTTTCCATGAATATTTTCCAAATCTTTTTCATGTGTTTTTGATTCCAATCATGGCCAATCTTTCCAATTTTGTTGTGCACGAATCTTGAATGACCAATGGGAGCAAATGCTGCATAAAAAAGATTCAAATGCATTGGTTTAGTATTTTTTCCATATTTTATTTAATTAAATGAATTAATTGTGATTAAAAATTCAAATAAATAATAAAAATGATGAAATAAATCCCCTTTGGGCCAAATGGTCGTGCATATGCTTTGGATGATGAATCTTGGAAGAAAATGTGGCCCATTAGCAATTTTAAGGCATTTGAAGCAAAGTTGACTTTTCAAAATTCCCAAAAATTTCCCAACTTCCACAAGGCATATCTTGCTCAATTTTTAAGCTTTGATCATGTTCTTTGACATTTTGGAAAGGTCTTGAAGTCCTATAACCAATTCCTTTGGTCCCATGTCATTTTGATTTACCAATCTCAAGTTATGGCCTTTGACTTAAAGTCCATTTTTGTTGACTTTTGAAAATGACCTATAATGTTGAAATTGATAACTTTTTGTGAGAGCATTTCTTGGACTTGAAGTGTGAAGAGGAGTTGTAGGAAATGTCTTTCTCTTCAAAATGAGATTTGGATGGAATTTTTCTGATAATCCATGTGGAAGTTATGCCTTGGTCAAGTTACAGTTGACTTTTTCAACTGTCCAAATATGGAAACTTTTGCATCTTGAGACTTTTTGAGCCATTCCTTGAGAATCATGATCAAGAATTGATCAAATGATGTTTGTGGCTTCAAAATAAGATGTTGACCAAAAATTTGGACTTTTGACTGTCAAATGACCATTTTGCCCCTGCAGTTGACTGTAGGGCAATTAGGGTTTTTGACTGTGCAATTTTGTGCTGTAAGTCTTGAAACTTGGCATGAGGATGCTTGACCATGTTTATAGGCATGTGGACTTGGTTGGACCCTTTAAAACTTCAATTTCTTTGTCAGAACCAAAACCCTAGTTTTTTGACTGTTAGGAGGCCTTTGAACTGTGCAACCCTTGAGGAGATTTTGAAGCATGCTCTTTGCAAATTTTGAAGAATATGGGAGGGAAAATTTTGGGGTATAACGCTCTAACTATGGTGTGTTTTTATTCTTGCGTGGAACCTATGATTCAACCATCCATAAATGTTCTATATAAACTGAAACAAACGTTAGCATACCATAAAATGTGATTAAAATTAGAGATTCAAAGTTTAAAATTTTACCAAACCGGTGTTGTCAAATGGGGGGGCGTGCTAGGCGTGTGATGGATTGGTCTTTGGCCTTGAAAGACTCTTGAGGACTTCAAGAGGATGGTTTGAGGCTTGAGGTCAATTGAGAGAGACCGGAACCTCGAGATATGACTTGCACCAATTCTTTGATTTCTGGAGAGCTTTTTGAAGAGCTTTTTGAGAGCTTTTTAGAGAGGATTTTCGTACCTTTCAAGCTTGTATGGCTCTATATTTATAGAGGAGAATGAGGAGACAAGAAAGCATTGAAAGAATCTCCCTCATAATGTTGTGTTTTAAGACCATGATCAAGATTTGAAAAAAATGCCATATTTGATGATTTTATGCCATTTTCATATGTGGATGAACCTGGACATATTTGAAAAGTTATTGCACGAAATCAATTGACATAAACCAGCATAAAACTTTCCCAAAATAGATTCACATCAAAATTTACATTATTTCTATTATTTATTTATTTAATTCTGAATTTTAATGAATAAAATATCAAAAATAAATAGCATAAATAGTAGAAAAATGTATGGGTGAGCTTAGATGTCGTGGACCATGTTAGGAATGAGTTTCAAACTTGAAAATATAGGCCCATTTGGAAAAAATCCAAGTTTGGTCAATATTTGCTTCATGCGTTTTTTCAAAAATTGTCCAAATTTGACAATGCACATCTCTCTCAATTTTAACCTTATGAGGGTGTTCTTGGACTTTTTAGAAAGCTTAGGATGTCCCCTAAGAAACCTCTTTGGTTTCATCTCAATTGGATCTTCCATGTTCATGTAAGAAGCTTTGACCCAAAAGGTGTTTTGTTGACTTTTCAAAATTACCTATAATGTCCAAATTCATAACTTCTTGTGTGTGCATATTTTTAACTTGGGAGATGAAGATGGATTGTAGGGAATTGCATCCTATTCAAAATGAGATTTGGATGGGTCATTTCTCATAAAGTATGAGAAAGTTATGCTTGGTCAAAGTTGAGTTGAGTTTTCCTACAAAACCCTAATTTAGCAACTTTTGAGTCTTGATAAATTATGAGCAATCCTTGATGAATCATGATCAACCATTGATAAAATGATGAAATAAACTTCAAAATGAGGATTTTGGCCAAAAATATTGAAGTTTGACTGTATGTGGGTCACAGTTGACTTTTGCCGTAACACAGTCAATTTTTTGGGCCTTTGAGCAATTGACTGACCAAACTTCCTCTACAAGGCTTGAAACTTGACATGGATGATTTTGAGAACATATTAGGACAATTTTGATCATTTGGGGTCCCTTGGACTCAAGTATCTTGATGCAACATGAAACCCTAATTTGAGGTAGACTGCCTTAGGAGAGAGCTTATCTGGCCAACCCTTGGACTACCTTGAGCAACTTGGGGATATTTCTTGAAATTATTTTGAGAAATATGGGAGGGTAAATTTTGGGGTACAACACTCCTGCATTGCTAGAATCCAGTCATTTTCCAGAAGCGCTTCATAAATTGTTGTTGGTTCAATCAGAGAGACCATTCCCATGAGGGATTCTTCAGAGTTTCTGAATGTTGATCTTGTTCTGATTGGATCATCCTTCTTTCCAAGTATTTTATCTTCTGGGTGAGCTATGCTGCTTCTGGATAGCCTTTTCTGAATTTGATCAACTGAAGGTGTTGGATTGCTTGTAGCATTTCTTTCTGACGTTGTTGGAGCGTCTCTGTTAAGATATTCTGATGATTTGTCTTCAATACCTTTGAGTTCAACTTCTATATCTGCAAGGAATTCATTCTTCTTTGACTTTTAAGAGTCAATCTTATCATCAAATCTAACACTGATTGACTCTTCAACAATTTGTGTTTCTGTATTGTATACTATGTACCTTCTTGAGCGTTCAGAGTATCCTAACATAATACACTTTTGTGCTTTAGAGTCAAACTTGTTAAAATAATTTTTTGTATTCAAAATAAAGCAAGTGCATCCAAATGGATGGAAATAGCAAATGTTGGGCTTTCTGTTCTTCCATAATTCATATGGAGTCTTTTCCAGAATAGGTCTTATGGAGATTCTATTCTGAATATAACACGCTGTGTTAATTGCCTCTACCTAGAAGATCTTAGCAATGTTAGTCTCATTGATCATGGTTCAGGCCATTTCTTGCAATGTTCTATTCTTTCATTCTACAACTCTATTTTATTGGGGTGTTCTAGGACAAGAGAAGTCATGCAAGATTCCTTTTTCATTAAAAAAAAGATTCAAAATTTTTATTTTCAAATTCCCCACCATGATCACTTCTGACTTTCATAATTCTAAGATCCTTTTCATTATGAACTTGGTTACAGAAGGTAACAAACACAGAGTGTGACTCGTCCTTGTGTCTTAAGAACTTTACCCATGTCCATCTGTTATAGTCATCTATGATCACTAACCCATACTTCTTGCCACTGACTGACGCAGTTTTTACTGGTCCAAATAAGTCTATGTGCAAAAGTTCTAATGGCTTAGAGGTGGAAACAACGTTTTTAGATTTAAAAGCAGGTTTTGAAAATTTGCCTTTCTAACATGCTTCACACAGAGCATCTGAGCTGAACTTCAAACTAGGAAGTTCTCTAACCATATTGAGTTTGTTAATCTGAGATATTCTTCTCATACTAACATGCCCCAATCTTCTGTGCCAGACCCATTGCTCGTTGTTAACAGAAAGAAGGCATTTTATGTTCTGACTCTTAAGTTCATAAAGTTTTATTTTGTAAATGTTGTTTTTCCTCTTTCCATTAAAAAGGGTAGTTCCATCTTTCTGACTAACATCTTTGCATGAATTTTGATTAAAGATTATATCATAATCGTTATCACTTAATTGACTTATGGATAACACGTTATGCATTAATCCATCAACTAGCAGTACATTATTTATAGAGGGAAGATTTATGTTACCTACTGTTCCAAAGCCAATGATCTTTCCTCTTTGGTTGCCTCCAAAGCCCATGTAGCCTCCAGGTTTAAGTTCCAGGCTTTGGAACATATGCCTTCTCCCCGTCATGTGTCGAGAGCAACCAGAGTCCAGGTACCATGACTGGTGTTTTAGCCTTGTTGCTAAAGATATCTGCTACATATATAATTTTATCCTTAGGTACCCATATCTGTTTGCGTCCTGGTTTGTTAGTTTTACCAAAGTTCTGGTTGAACTTCGGTTTGACAGAGTAATCACTACTAGTGTATTTTATGTCATGTGTATGGCCATATATAAAATGTGATTTAAGTGGTGTGTGTTTTATGACTAAGTCCATGGCTTGCTTAGGTGTAGATACCTTACCATGATATCCTATCCCTTTTCTTCCATTTCTGCTAACTCCATAGATCATTGAAGCTATCTTGCTTCTATCTATGTTTTTAGCCAAAAACTTCTGAAAGCTGTGATCATACTCTTTGATGATCTCATCAGCATTACTGGGAGTCTTTGAGATTATTTCCTTCTGAGAATTTTGCAAATCATTTTCTAATTTTGATTTTTTTCTTTTAACTCAGAGTTTTCTAATCTGATACTCTCAATCTTTTCAGAGTCAGAGACAAGTTCCTTTTTCAGGTTCTTGAATTTGACTCTGATTTGCTGATACCTTTCCAGAATTTCATTTAGACTTTCTGCAAGTTCAACTTTAGTGAAATTAATAGCAAAGTTAGGGAATACCTCTTCAGTGTCTGATTCTGAGTCTGAACCAGAAGCTTCACTTTCTTCTGACACGTTTTCCATGAGAGCTATATTTTCTCTTTCATCATCTGACTCTGAGTCAGCTTCAGAGGTGTCTGAATCGTCCCATGTTGCCATGAGGCTTTTCTTCTTTTCCTTGAAGAACTTCTTTTTGGGCTTCTCCTTCTGAAGCCTTGGTCAGTCACTTTTGTAGTGCCCTTGCTCATTGCACTCATAGCAGATGATGTCCTTGTTATTTGGCTTTCTGTATCCTGAAGAACCTTCAGATCTTCTGTGTCCAGAGGAAGACCTTGACTTTCTGCATTTGGAGGAGGATTCATTTTGATTCTCTGGTCTTCTGGGATTTCTGAATTTCCTTTGTCTCTGATTCCATAGTTGATTCACCCTTCTGGAGAGGAGAGACAATTCATCTTCTTCTGATGAGGATCCATCAGAGGTTTCTTCTATAGCCTGTAAAACCTTAGAGTCAGGTGTTCTGTTAGATTTTAAAGCTAGTGGCTTACCTTACTTTTGAGGCTCATCTTCTTCTAGCTTTATCTCGTGACTTCTGAGGGAGCTGACAAGTTCCTCCAGAGATATCTTGTTGAGATCTTTGACTAGCTTAAGTGTTGTGACCATTGGCCTCCATTGCTTGGGTAGACTTCTGATGATCTTCTTTACGTGATCAGTAGTAGAATATCCTTTGTCAAGAACCTTCAACCCAGCAACAAGGATTTGGAATCTTGAGAACATCGTTTCTATGGATTCAGTATCTTCCATCTTAAATGCCTCATACTTTTGAATAAGCGCACGGGCTTTGGTTTCTTTGACTTGAATGTTGCCTTCATGCGTCATTCTCAGAGAGTTAAACATATTTTTGGTTGTCTCTCTGTTTGATATTTTTTCATATTCTGAATATGAGATAGCACTGAGGAGTATTGTTCTGGCCTTATGGTGATTTCTAAAGTCACGTTTATGCTGGTCAAACATCATTTTTCTGTCTATTTTCTGACCACTTCCATCCACTGGATGTGTGTATCCATCAGTTACCATGTCCCACAGATCAACATCATGGGCCAGAAAGAAACTCTCAATTCTATCTTTCGAGTAGTAAAAGTTTTCTCCATCAAAGACTGGAGGTTTGCCACTGATTCTGTCCTTGTCTTCATGGTAGTCATTGTTGATGTTTTGGCTTGGTCCCACCATAGTGTTTTTCTGAAGCTTGGATCTTGTACTGACACGGTTAAGTGTATGAACTCAGAACCAAGCGCTCTGATGCCAATTGAAGAAGTGAAAAACACAAGAAGGGGGGTTGAATTGAAAACTTGAAATCAAATGCGCAATGACACAATATTTTTATCCTGGTTCGTTTGATCTCAAACTACTCCAGTCCACCCGTCAAGGTGATTTCGCCTCTCTCCAACGAGGTCTTAATCCACTAATCTCAAAAGGATTACAATCACTACTTTAACAACTATTAAAGTCTTCTTGAGTACAACCATAATTCGGTTAATCTCAAGGAACACTGTCTTAAACAAAGATACAAGAATGTGTGTACATATGTTTCTCGTTACAAAAACAATTATCACAATTGTGATATTTTACACAAATTTAGAGCGTGGAATAGATGAGTAAGCTTGCAGCATTTTTTGAATTCTCGTGTAGTAGTATTTGCAAATCTTGAATGATTTGATCCCTGAGCTTGTTTATATAGGCAATGGATTCCTGTTGAACATTAAGCGTGATAAATGTCATTAACTTAGTTTCCATTTGGAGAAGATCCTGTCTGAATGAAGCCGTTGTAATTGATGTTGTCTTGAATGAATAGTAACGCTTCAGAATCTTACATCCTTGCCTGCTGCTGATACTTCAGAACATTGATGACTTAGATTATTATGCTCTTGTTCAGAATCATAGTTTACTTCACTTACGCGCAGGTTCTGATCATCAATCTTTAGCGCAAATTCTGATTGCTTCAGCGTGTAGCTTCTATAGCTTAACTTATGATGCTACTTAGGTCAGAACTTCTGTATACACAATAACATAATTTTTAGGGTGCATATTTGTTCTTTGTATTGGTTATCATCAAAACTCTAACTAAGGGTTGTAGAATCAAACTATGTTCTAACAGTTACCGTTTGCTCTACATGGCTACCGTACTTCAACTAGAACCTCAATTGGGGTAACTCCCTTTTCCTTAGTGTATGGCATGGAAGCTGTTCTGCCAGTGGAAGTTCAGATTCCCTCGCTGAGGATTATGATTGAGGCAGGCTTAACCTAAGACGAGTGGATTCAAACGAGATTGGATCAGCTGAACTTTATTGACGAAAAACGGTTAGCTGATGTTTGCCATGGTCAGACGTACCAAAAACGGATGATCAAGGCTTTCAATAAAAAGATCAAGGCTCGAGTATATCAAGCTGGTGACTTGGTGATAAAATGCACCATTCTACCACAAGGTGACCCCAGAGGCCAATGGACTCCCACCTATGAAGGCCCATTTGTTGTCAAGAGATTTTTCTCTGGAGGTGCCATGATGCTGACTACCATGGATGGCGAGTGTTGTACCCCAAAGTTTTCCCTCCCATATTTCTCAAGACATTGCAAGAAGAATCTCCAAGTGGTTCAAGATTGCTCAAGAGTTGGACAGTCAAATCATCTCCTAAGGCAGTCAACCTCAAATTAGGGTTTTGTGTTGCATCAAGGTCCTTGCATCCAAATGACCTCAAGTTCTCCCCAATGTCCTAATATGTTCTCAAGTTCATCCATGTCAAATTTCAAGCCTTGCAGAGGAAGTTTGCTCAGTCAATTGCTCAAAGGGTCCAAAAATCGACTGTGCTAGGGCAAAAGTCAACTGTGACCTAATACAGTCAAACCTCAAGATTTTTTGTCTACATTCTCATTTTGAAGGATATTTCATCATTTGATCAAGGTTTGATCATGATTCATCAAGGATTGCTCAAAATTCATCAAGACTCAAAACTTGCTAAATTAGGGTTTTGTAGGAAAAGTCAACTCAACTTTGACCAAGCATGACTTTCTCATACTTTATGAGAAATGACCCATACAAATCTCATTTATAATAGGATGCAATTTCCTACTATCCATATTCATACCCCAAGATCAAGAAATTAACTCACAAAAAGTTACAAATTTGGACATTATAGGTCATTTTTGAAAGTCAACAAAAACACCTTTTTTTCCAAAGCTTATAACTTGTGAATGGAATATAAAAATGAGATGATACCAAAAGGGTTGGTTAGAGGACATCTCAAGGTTTCTAAAAAGTCCAATAACACTTCCAAAAGTTCAAAATTGAAGGAGTTATGCATTGTTGAAGTTGGGCATTTTTGCAAAATTGCCAAAAGTCAACTATCCCCAAAACTTCAAATTTTGTCAAATGGGCACATTCTTTTTCACTTGATTTGGTATTGTCACACTACACACGTGTCCTAGCTTCATCCTCATTCCCATTTATTAATTTTTCTATTTTATTTGATTTTTATTGAATTAATTCATTTTAAATCAATTTAAATCCAAATAAAATCCAAATATTGATCATTTAGGATATTTTTGATTGATATAGGTCTTAATTGTCATCATGGACCTGATCAAATCTGTATCAAGCCATATCATGAACAAAATATTGGATTTTGGACAAAATTGGAAGCTTTTTAATGGTGAATCAAATCATATCTCCAAACATCAATGCATAAGGATTCAGCCCAAAGAAGTTGACCTAATTCATTCCATGTTACATATACAACACAAAGGCACGAGCATCAGAGGTTAGAAGCTGCAAAATCACAAGAACAAAACATGGAAAATTTGGAAAAAAGCTTGAAACTGAAATTGCACGTAGAGGTGTTTTCAAGGCCAAAACTCAACGTGAATCACTTGCTGGACATCCATTGAGTGAGAAGCAATCAATAGCAAGCTCTCTCCCTCCTTCAATCGCGCTGTAAGTCCCTCTGAAAACCGCTTGGCATTTGAAATCGCATATCATTATTCTTGCACTTTCTTGGCAAAACCCTTACATATTCATGCTTATCGTTCCATTTAGAAGCTTTCTGCATCATTTGATTGCGTTTTCACGAGCCATAGCCCCATACCCGAACCTAGGGTTTTGGAAGTTTCTTTTTAGGCGTTTTCTTTGCAGGAAAAATTGGAACCAATAATGGACATAGACGTGTTCAGGAGGAAGAGACGATCATGACTATGGTCCTGGAATTGATTTTTATAGCCTAGAACTAATTTTAAGATGCAGCTATGGATTTAGCTGTGGATGTAAATCCGCAGGTAAAAAAACCAGGTTTCAGTGGAGAAGACGAAGACGTGCCCCCTCCCCATTGGACCATTCATAATTCGCGCGTTTTTTTGTTTTAATTATGGCATTTGATTTGTTTTCTAATATATTAATTGTTACCTAATACACTAACAAATGAAACGTAGTGGCTCAGTGGCGAAGGTGTTAGTGCATAGTCCAACAGGACCTGGGTTCGAATCCCAAGTCCCCCATGCCTTTGTTATGTTTTTTATACAGATATTCCAATGCAATTCCAAGCGCGTAGCATACATGGTCACTCACTTAATCACTAGCCAAATGGCCCCAGGCCAGATCTGGCAGTTCAGGGATGATGGTCTATGGTGAGGCCAGGTCAACATGCCATAGGGAATCAGGAGAAGTCAAAGCAGGCTTGCATAAATAAGCCTTGAAACTGCTAGTCTCACCCCTGATCAGGCCCACACCCCCTTTGGTTATTTCTTTTTCTTTCTTTTCATTTTATTTATTTATTTGTTTTATTAATAATTTTTATTATCACTAACCAATTAAATTTTTTTTCCTCATAAAATCAAAAACCAAAAAAAAAATTTTTATTAAAATTAAATTCAGCACTTTATTTTTGTAAATAAAATCAATTAATTAATTTAGTTTAATTAGGAAATAATATTAATATTTTTGCAATAATTAAAATTAATTTAGACGATTAGGTTTTTATTAACTTTGATCAAATTTATTTTTATTTCCTTAAATATCAAAAACTCCAAAAATATCTTTTTTCTTAATTAATTAATTTATTTATTTAATTGTTAACTTAATTTAATTTCTTTTAATCCAAAAAATAAATAAAAAATCACTTTCTTTCATAAAAGGGTCAAAACCCTAAAAAACTCGCCCGACTTAATTTCTCGCACGCGATTTATTTTACCATATTGATGTAATTGTTTCCCGGAATGTAATAGCTTTAATTAGGACTATTTATTTTATTTATCGCTTTATTTACTTTCCGCATTTTAATTTCAAGGGTTGCTTTTGGCGATGTAAATACCCGACGCCTTGTAATAGTTAGTTTTAATTTCCGCAATTTAATTTCCGCAACTTATAAACTGTTAGATGTTTGATAAATAGGGAATGCATGACAAGATCAAATGTTAAACCTAAAATCAACATAGATAACCATTGACATGTACAAAGACAAATTAACCGAAATCAACACACTCGCACATGCGCACTCTTAGGGTACACCTCGCTTGGTTGCCTTTGAACGTGGTCATTGAGTATAGGAAGTTTTAGAGGTCGCCCTCTTGTCCAAAGATCATAGTTGCCTCGAAACAGTTGCCTCGGAAAAATGATCTAAGACATCAGGGTTACCGCTAAGGCGTCTTAACATTGCTTTAGTGACCACACGTCCCTTAATCGAATTGACCCTTAAAACTCCAACGACGATGCTACCTACTCATCAATAGTGGGATAGCATTGTCTAAAGGACATTAGCACATATTGATTCCTTTCTCGAGTAGGTAGATGTTTCTTAAGTACTTGCTCTCTCAAACAAAATCAAAACTTTTCGCACTTACACTTTTCAAACAAAAACTTCTTTCAAACCCACAAACACAAAGAAAAGCAATTTTTGAAAACACTTTGAGCAAGTACCTAAGAGCCCGTGGATAACCACGGATAGAAAGGGTGCTAACACCTTCCCTTTCTATAATCTACCCCCCGAACCCGAGAAACATCTTGTTGTACCCCAAAATTTGCCCTCCCATATTCTTCAGGATTTGTCAAGATCAATCTTCAAATGGTTCAAGATCTCTCAGAGGGTTGCACAGTCAAACATCGTCCTAAGCCAGTCAAAATTAGGGTTTTGGTTCCTTCAATGAAGTTGGGGTTTTCAGTGGTCCAATAAAGTCCCATAGGCCTATACACATTGTCAAGCATCTACATGCCAAGCTTCAAGGTTCACAGCATCAGATTGCACAGTCAAAAAGCCCATTTGCTCAACAATCAACTGCAGGGGTAAAATGGTCATTTTATAGTCAAAAGTCAGAATTTTTGGTCAACATCTTATTTTGAAGCCACAATCATCATTTGATCAAGTCTTAATCATGATTCCACAAGAATGGCTCAAAAATCATCAAAGATGCAAAAGTTTCGATTTTTGGACAGCTGAAAAGTCAACTGTAACTTGACCAAGGCATAACTTTTTCATGGTTCATCAGAAAAATCCCATCTAATGCTCATTATGAAGAGGATGACATTTCCTACAACTCATATTCACATTCCAAGTCCAAGAAATGCTCTCACAAAAAGTTATCAATTTCTACATTATAGGTCAATTTCAAAAGTCAACAAAACTGCACTTTAAGTCAAAGACCATAACTTGAGATTGGTAAATTAAAATGACATGGGACCAAAGGCATTGGTTAGAGGACTTCAAGACCTTTCCAAAATGTCCAAGAACATGTTCATAGGATCAAAATTGAGCAAGATATGCATTGGAGAAGTTGGGAAATTTTTGGGAATTTGCAAAAGTCAACTTTGCCCAAAACACCTCATTTTTGCTAATGGGCCCCAAATTTCTTCTTGAAACATTGTCCAAGGCTTATGCACGACCCATTGAGATTGAATTGAGTTATTTTCTTATTTTTATTAATTAATTGGATTTTTAATTGATTATTAATTCATTTAATTCATTTAATTGTAGGAAAATATCAAGATGGGGTTTTCAAATCTTTTTGTGATGCAAATAAACTCAACACATGCTGAAGATTTCGTGTATCAATCAAGGGGACCAAAATCTCCAAAAATTAGCAAGCTTTGTCAATCAAAAATATGCAAAAAGATGTGATTGGAAATCAAATATTGAAAACATAATGCCATGGATCTTTTGCCGAAAGATTTAACCTAATTCATTCCATTACATATACAGAAGCTAAACCTAATTCCATTCACGTGAAAGCTGTTGTCAAAAGCCATAAGCCAATTCCAAAAATTCAAGAAAAATTTGAAAACTGAATTCAACCTTCCAGGCCAATTCAAAGCCTTTTCTTGATTCCAATACATTGCTAGGCCTCCCAGGAACGATTTGCAATCAAAACCAAGCTTCATAGCTCCAAGAATCACTAGCTTCAGTCATACGGTTTGCACACTTTTGCCATAATCGAAACTCCCAATTCATGAACATTTGATGTGATTTATGGCTTGTTTTATATTGCTTGAATCCATACAAAGCTATTGATATCAATTAATTGGATTATAATGTACAGGATTATGATTTGCCATTAACGATTTTTAGGGTTTTTAAGTTTTTGAATTAGGGCTTTGCTGCCCAGGAAAAATTGGGACTTCTAATGCACGGGGTTGAAATTGGCAAGGCAAGACGAACTGAATCCAACCATCGCGCCCTATTTATATAGAGCATAGCTCTATTCGTTATTTTTCGTCGTCCTGTTTAGTGGGGGTTAAAAACCCCCGCTATTTGTTTTGTTTTTTACAGGAAAAAGGAAGAAGATGACTGATGTGTTTACACATGGTTGGCTGGTTTGAATAAAAGGCGCGCTTTGTTTGTTTTTTCAGCATACGCGTGGTTGTTTATATATTATTGTCATTGCTTATTATAATAACAATTACAGGCGCCTGGCTTAGTGGTAGATGCGTTGTCCAAGCACCATTGGGACCTGGGTTCGATTCCCAGGTCCCCCCCAAACGCGTTATATTATTTTTCTTCACATATTTGCATGCAGCTTTCCAAGTGTGGTACACCATGTGCCTCTAGGCATCCATGTGCCATGTGTCTACAAGCGTGCATCCAAAGGTCAAGAGTGAGTGACTATGATGTTCCCCAGTCAAAGCCAGCATGGACGATCTCAGAAGTCAACAAAGGCTTGATGATCATGGGCCTCAGAAATTCCAGATGCACCTCCATTGGGTCCATCAAACCCCCCTGGTTTACTATCTTTTTTTTATTTTCTTTTTCCTTTTATTTTCTTTAATAATAATTATTATTATTTAATTAATTAACAAATTAATATTTTTCATAATAAATTCAGAGAATAAAAAATGTAAATATTTTTATTAATTATTATTATTCTTATTTATTAACTTATTTTGTAAATAAATTCTAATTAATCAACTAAGTTTAATTTATGTTTAATTTTAATCTTTTCATAATAAATAAAATCAACTTAGAACTAGGTTTTTCTTGACTTTTAATTTCTTTTCTTTTTATTTTCATTAAAACATAAAAAACACAAAAACACTTTTTTTCTTTAATTAATTAATTAATTAGTAAATTAGGTTTAATTTTAATTAAATTGGAAAAAAGGATAATTTCAATTCTTTTCTCAAAAAGGGTCAAAACCCCAAGGACGTCCCGATTAAATTTCTTTCGCGCTTTAATCCTTATTTTTGATTATATTTGATGTATCTGTTTCCAAGGATGTAATAGTTAATTAGGATTTTACCGCTTTCTTTTACTTTCTGCATTTATTTTCCAAACGGGTTATGTTTTTGGCGATGTATAGACCCGCGCCTTGTAATAGCGTAGATTTACCTTTTCCGCAATTTATTTTCTGCACTCTTAACTGTTAATATGCATGAAAGACTTGTATGACAAATAAAACCAATCCGTAGCTCACAAATAACATGCAAAGACAATTTAACTGAAAAAACAACACACATGCACATGCCACTCCTAGGGTACGCCTCACTAGTTGCCTCGATGTGGTCGTCAAGTATAGGGTGTTTTAGAGGTCGCCCTCCTGTCTAAAGATCCAGTTGCCTCGAAACGGTTGCCTCGGATAAAAAGGATCTAGGACATTAGGGTTACCGCTAAGGTGTCCTACTATTGCTTTGGTGACCACACATGTCCCTATAATCGAATTGACCCGAAACTCCAACGACGGTGCTACCTACTTCTCAATAGTGGGATAGTATTGTTTAAAGGACTCTTACACAGCCTAATTCCTTAGAGTAGGTAGATTTCTCTTAAGTACTTTCTCTTTTCAAAAACAAAAACATATTTTCGCACCTACACTTTCAAAAAGTTTTCAAACAAATATTTCATACACTCTTGAGGACTGATACAAGAGTTACCTAGAAATTTTTCAAATGAAACTTTTTCAAAACCCACAAACACTTGAAAAGCAAACAAATTTTGAAAACATAGAGTGAGCAAGTACCTAAGAGCCCGTGGATAACCACGGATAGAAAGGGTGCTAACACCTTCCCTTTCTATAAATCTACCTCCCGAACCGAGAAACATTCTCGAAAAGGAATTTTGCTGTGCTTTTGTCCTTTCCATATTGGAGAACATAAAAGACGGTGGTGACTCTTTCTTACCGCGACATTTCGCGAACCAGCTTTAAAAACAGTCAGTTCTATTTCCACCGATCACAGAACTGGCGACTCTGCTGGGGATACTATAAGTGAGGTGTACCTTAGGATTAGATCATACTTATGTTTTCAATTGCTTGCTTTGATTGCTTTAAAATTGTGGGTTTGTCTTGGAGTTTCATAGATCCTAACCCGGATCTGGGGAATACCCTTTTAGGTAGCATAAGCTGTGAGGGACCTGTCCGGCGTAGACCGACACGGGTGAAGCAGTGGCTACGTTGGTGTGACACCTTGTTCTGTACCGACATCCCTTGTGTTGCAACGAGGAGAATATGGGTCTTCTGAGGAGTCATTAAGCACCAACCGACCTTAGAACCCTAAATTGACCCAACTTGGCCATAGAACAGTAGCAGTATGCTACACTCATTGAGGCTAAACTCTCGCGATGGTTCTGGCCGCAAGAAAAGATTGCGACGCTGGAGTTATGATCGATTGAGGGTAGTTGATGATATTGAGATCCTCTAGAACCCGGTTACTATTTTCTAGGACAGGTCTTAACCAACGAAACTGGAAGAGGGTAGTACCTAAACTTCATGCTGGCCTAAACTCTAAGGGCTGTCTTGTGTGACTTGTGTGCCTTCATACTTGAACTACTTGCATACTTGTTATCTAACAACACGGGTGCCCTGCAGGTTTTGTTTACAGTCCTTAATTAGGACTCATTACAGGGGCCTACTTACATCACTCCATGCATAGCATAACATTATACCATTGCATGCATCCTGCATAAGGACTGACCCATTTCAAGGATCTCAAGGGCTTGTGATGCAGGTCATGATGAACCAAAATGTCTAGCAAGGGGCAAAGGGGATTTATTTTCCTCTAGCCAGGTTGATGACTTGAGTCAGGGGCTATGACCCACTCGATATGGTGAGCCTTGACTCTTGAAGAAGGACTCTCAACAACATGAAGTTCCTTCAATCAAGCAACTGGATTCAAATTCTAACAATTTTCTTGTTTACCCCACGAGATCCTTGAAAACATTGCATGCATACATACACATCATTGCATAACAGGTACCCTTCTTACAGGCCACTTACCTTCTTCGCTGTTTATTTCAGAAATCATCATGAATCCTGAATCATCCAATGAACAAGCTATCAAGGCCCTCCAGGCCCAGAATGCCCAGTTCCAAGAGATGGTTATGATCCTAGCCCAGGGTCAATAGGATTTGAAGACTCTGCTCTTGAAGAAGAAGAAGAAGAGGACTGTGTTGTTCAACACTAGACGCAGATCTGGGAATGGATTACCGATTGAAGCTGAGCTGACTACCTCGTCTGTGGGCAAAGACAGTCCTCAAGAGAGAAGGGTTCCTAGTCCCGTGGTCTCCGACAACGAGATGGATTTCAATGATGAACAGTACCCTCCTGCGGAGGACAGGTACAAATAGATAGAGGACCGGTTAAGTGTTATGGAGATACAGAAAGTGCCCGGCCTGGACTTCGAAGATCTAGGTCTATCCTCTGGGGTGGTGATCCCTTACAAATTCAAAGCACCTGCCTTTGCAAAGTACGACGGAACCTCCTGTCTTAAGCTGCATCTCCGTTCATACGCAAGGAAGATCCAACCATATACTGCAGACAAGAATTTATGGATCCATTTCTTCCAGGAAAGTCTTTCAGGGACTCAACTCGAATGGTTCTATCAGCTGGATGGAACCAGCATTCGTAACTAGGAGGACTTGGTTACTGCGTTCTACAAGCAGTATCAGTACAATTCCGACCTCACTCCTACGCGTACCCAACTCCAGGGTATGTCACTAGGGACGGGTGAAGGATTCAAGGAATATGCGCAAAAGTGGAGAGACCTTGCTGGAAGGGTGCAACCACCTCTGACCGACCGTGAGCTCGTTGATATGTTCTTGGGGACCCTGTCTGGTCTGTTCTTCAACCACCTGATTGGTAATTCTTCTGCTGGGTTTACAGATCTAACCTTGACTGGAGAGAGAATTGAAGCTGGTATCAAGTCTGGGAAGATACAGAAAGGTGACTCCTTGAACACTAAGAAGAAACCATCCAAGAAAGAATCTAGTGTTGTCTATGGTTCAAAAGGGCAGAATAGGTCCGAACACCGCCAAGCTGTCAACGCGGTGGTTATTTCAAAACCGGTCAGTGCTCCTCAACATTGCAACCAACAAAGGGAAGAGAGACCTAAAAGGAAGTTCACTCGGCTCAGTTTGACCTTGTCCCAGATATTGCCACAGTTGCTGGAGACCAATTTGGTAACTCTAAGGGACCCTCCTAAGAATCCCAGCAAGACACCTTCAAGGTATAACCCCAACGCCCGCTGCGCTTATCATTCTGACATCCCGGGGCATGCTACAGATAATTGTTGGACTTTGAGGAACTAGGTTCAGGACCTAATCGATGCAAAGGAGGTCGAGTTCGAAGCGCCTGAGACTCCCAATGTGATCACTGCTCCCTTGCCAAAACATGGCTAGGATTGAAAAAACTTTTGTTCATTCGAATGTTCAAGTTGTATTTTTCTTTGATTGTTCAAACATTTTATTCATGTCAAACGTTGTTATTTCATTAATGCATTACACGTGTCTGTTTTGAAGTAATTATTTCGTATTCACTATGCCTAAAACTGCTTTCTTTTTTTGTGATGTTCAACGCTCGATTAATAATTCTAAGCCTCTTGAGGGAGGATGACGAAAATGATACCAAAATCTTTACAGTATGCTTTTGAACAGACCCCACTGATGAGGTACATGCATTGTTTCAATTCCTAAACACTGGAGTTATAAGGAAGATAATCCCTCGTCAACCCCTTTGAGACAAAGAAGTAGGAGTTTTTCTTTTCACAAAAATTAAAACCCTTAATTATAACCTGGGGCAGGGTAGTTCTCTCAGTTGATCCAAGTGCACAGCGAATAGCATCAAAGAAGTCCTTCTGAGACGAAAAGACAGTGATGGTTCATATAATCATAAAGACAGGCAGTCGTCATCTCTCAGAAATAAAAGCCCATTAAGTCAAAAACTATGAAGGAGACTTACGAAAACTGGGGCATCCCGCTGACTGTAAATACAAAAGTAACAGTTCAGGCAAAAAAACAGGGATAACGAAATCAAAAAGAAAGAGGTCCTACAAACCCTCAACCAAAAAAAAAGAAATGACTGCCTGGTCAAAATAAAACTGTCAACATCCGAACCATCACTGGAATATCAGAGCAAAGACTCAAACAAGGTCCAACGCACGATCAACTGAGTTTAGGTTTGAAGAACATCACGAAGAACGGGTGGGTACAAATAAAATTTGAGCCTTTATCCTTGTTTCTTAAACCGTGAACCAGGCTACGTTACAACCCTTAAAAGTCCTAGCTGAAGCATGGGTTGGTTCGAAAGCATACTGTTACGAAAGGTATCCTGACTCCTTAAGGCTTGCGGTGAAATAACGAGTTGACATCACAGTTTACAAAAAATTCACTCGTTTTTATGAAAAAACTGCATTTTCAAAAACTTCAAGACAGACATAAGCTTTGCATTTTCAATATAACATTGCTTGCATATGACCATTTGTTTGAACAACATAGAAGTTCACACGAAGAATATCTGATGAACAAAAGCACTCCCATTCAAGGGGCACGGCATGATCATTGTCCATAATCTGGGGCAGTGAAGTCAAGATTCAGAGAATCTCTCAAATGCCAAATAACCAGGGGCAGACCTCCATCGGAGTCACTTGGGGCATTGGACCTGAATTCCAGCTACGAATCCTGCATGATCAAACGAAGATCTTCTGGTAACATGGAAATACTACCGACAGTGACAACTCCCTACATCCTGAGAGCATGGACATAGTCGAAAAAATGTTACGCACAATCAAAGACCCGCTAGGTTGACACACCTAGGCAAAAATAAGGGCTTCCCGACGAACCAAAAGGGTTCGGGCAAAAATAAGGGATGAAAATGAAAATTTGTACACCCGGCAAGTCGAAAACCTGAAAAGGCGGCTTGGGCAAAAAAGGGTATCCCGGTGGACTGAAAACCCGAAAGGGCGGTCCAGGCAAAAGTTAGGGATTAAAGCGTACGACTATGTCCCGACATCTCGTCACTTGCCTACCAGAAGAAGATTTGTCAATCGGCAGCTATCAAGCACCTCCACAGGTACCTTCTCCCACAGAAACTGGGGCAATGAGAATGGTCTAAGCGATCTGGTTTCTCTGTCCACCGAGGTACCAATGTAAGTTCAGCTGACCAAGATACCTTCACTCCCCGTAGAGTAAGACGATATTCAGCAGTACTCTCCCCTAGCAGAGTTGGTCTCTCCTCAGCCATGAAAAGGCACAGTATTCCTAGCAAGTCCGCAACACTCTCCCCAAGCAGAGTTAGGCTACTGTCAGCCCTAAGGAAGTTGGGTATCCCCAGAAGATCTCAAAATTCCCCAGCGGAGTACAAATGTTCCTAAGAAAGCATCCCCGGCAGTCTTAATATAAGATTGTTCCCCGATGGAGTACAGACACCCCAGTGGAGCCACTTCCCCAGTACAGTCCAAAAGATTCCCCAGGAGAGTTGAATCATCCTCCCCAGTAGGTTCTGGAAGCTTATCCCCAGTAGATTCTGGAAGCTTGTCCCCTGCAGAGTACATATCTCTCCCCGACTATATTCAAAGGTTATTCTCCACCAGAGCTTATAACTGGGTTATCCTCAGCTAATTACCACGGAAAGATCGTCCTCGGCGAAGTTCTTCCTATCCCCCAGCGTAGTTCATCAAAATTCCCCAACATAACTTATCAATGGAATCCCCAGCGAAGTTCTCATTAAAACCTCAGCGAAGTATCTCTTCCCACAGAGTAATTCCCCGCAGAGTAATCTCTTCAACAAGTTTATTCCCCAACGGAGTCATCTTCTCCTACCGGATTATTCTTGCAACCATCATCCCCAGCGGAAATGAAGAACTCTACTCTTCAACATCAGCCCAGGATTCAACTTCCCGGCATGCGTCAAGGATTTATTTTCCTAGACGAAGATACATTCATAAACATCACATCATGATACATGCATATACGCATCATGTCATACAATCTCATTTATGTCGAGAATATCATTACTTGATCCGTATCATGCATATGACTGACTTTTACCTTTCAAGAAGGATACAGTTAAATGATCGGTTATGTCAAAGTAGACAATCCAGTCAAAGAAGACAAATCCAGTCAAAGAAGACAAGTCCAGTTAAATCAATTCCTAAAAACCCATCATTATAGACACCCGTCATTATAGACACCTGTCGTTATATACACCCGTCAATATAGACACACGTCGTTATAGACACCCATCGTTATAGACACCCGTCGTTATAGACACCCGTCATTATAGACACCCGTCGTTATAGACACCCGTCGTTATAAACACCCGTCGTTATAGACACTCGTCGTTATAGACACCCGTCGTTATAGACACTCGTCATTATAGACACTCGTCGTTATAGACACTCGTCGTTATAGACACTCGTCGTTATAGACACTCGTCGTTATAGACACTCGTTGTTATAGACACTCGTTGTTATAGACACTCGTCGTTATAGACACCTGTCGTTGAAGACAACTCGTCCATGAAGACAACCTATCAATAAAGACAACTCGTCCAAAAGAGACAACTCGTCAAAGAAGACAACACCTCCCCCGGTTCAGTTAAATCGATTCCTGAAGATTTTCTGAGATAACCTGTCAGTAGAGACAACCCGTCAACTTCTAATTCCAGATTCGATACCTGTATCCAGCCAGGGCATATCTGTAGACGACCAATTCCAGATTCGATACCTGTATCTAGCCAGGGCATATCTGTGAGCGATTGATTGTAAATTCGATACCTGTATCTAGCCAGGGCATATCTGCATGAGGAGTTTGAAGATCAACCCCTGTAACAGGCCAGGAAATTATCTTTCTTTCTCAAGTACGCAAGTTCTCGCTAAAGAATCTCTTATGCGATCGACACCCCCAGATGGCATCTTTAAGCCCATCTCCACAACTATCCGTTACATTTCCAAATGGCATCTATAAGCCCATTTTCGACAAGGTTCTGTCACATCTCCAGATGGCATCTATAAGCCCATCCTCCTATCCATCATATCTCCAAATGGCATCTGTAAGCCCATTCCCGACATCACATTGCTGGTACTCTACTATGTGAGTGCAAATTTCTGGGCACTCTAGTGTTCAATCATCTTCCACCTTCGGATCACGAAAGGCACGCAAGCCAATCTACATCCTCAGGTCTAAGAAGATTGAACAGGGGCAACTGTTGTACCCCAAAATTTTCCCTCCCATATTCTTCAGGATTTGTCAAGATCAATCTTCAAATGGTTCAAAATCTCTCAGAGGGTTGCACAGTCAAACATCCTCCTAAGCCAGTCAAAATTAGGGTTTTGGTTCCTTCAATGAAGTTGGGGTTTTCAGTGGTCTAATCAAGTCCCATAGGCCTATACACATTGTCAAGCATCTACATGCCAAGCTTCAAGGTTCACAGCATCAGATTGTACAGTCAAAAAGCCCATTTGCTCAACAATCAACTGCAGGGGTAAAATGGTCATTTTACAGTCAAAAGTCGGAATTTTTGGTCAACATCTTATTTTGAAGCCACAATCATCATTTGATCATGTCTTGACCATGATTCCACAAGAATGGCTCAAAAATCATCAAAGATGCAAAAGTTTCTATTTTTGGATAGTTGAAAAGTCAACTGTAACTTGACCAAGGCATAACTTTTTCATGGTTCATCAGAAAAATCCCATCTAATGCTCATTTTGAAGGGGATGACATTTCCTACAACTCATATTCACATTCCAAGTCCAAGAAATGCTCTCACAAAAAGTTATCAATTTCTACATTATAGGTCAATTTCAAAAGTCAACAAAAATGCACTTTAAGTCAAAGACCATAACTTGAGATTGGTAAATCAAAATGACATGGGACCAAAGGAATTGGTTAGAGGACTTCAAGACCTTTCCAAAATGTCAAAGAACATGTTCATAGGATCAAAATTGAGAAAGATGTGCATTGGAGAAGTTGGGAAATTTTTGGGAATTTGCAAAAGTCAACTTTGCCCAAAACACCTCATTTTTGCTAATGGGCCCCAAATTTCTTCTTGAAACATTGTCCAAGGCTTATGCACGACCCATTGAGATTGAATTGAGTTATTTTCTTATTTTTATTAATTAATTGGATTTTTAATTGATTATTAATTCATTTAATTCATTTAATTGTAGGAAAATATCAAGATGGGGTTTTCAAATCTTTTTGTGATGCAAATAAACTCAACACCTGCTGAAGATTTCGTGTATCAATCAAGGGGACCAAAATCTCCAAAATTAGCAAGCTTTGTCAATCAAAAATATGCAAAAAGATGTGATTGGAAATCAAATGTTGAAAACATAATGCCATGGATCTTTTGCCCAAAGATTTAACCTAATTCATTCCATTACATATACAGAAGCTAAACCTAATTCCATTCACGTGAAAGCTGTTGTCAAAAGCCATAAGCCAATTCCAAAAATTCAAGAAAAATTTGAAAACTGAATTCAACCTTCCAGGCCAATTCAAAGCCTTTTCTTGATTCCAATACATTGTTATGCCTCCCAGGAACGATTTGCAATCAAAACCAAGCTTCATAGCTCCAAGAATCACTAGCTTCAGTCATACGGTTTGCACACTTTTGCCATAATCGAAACTCCCAATTCATGAACATTTGATGTGATTTATGGCTTGTTTTATATTGCTTGAATCCATACAAAGCTATTGATATCAATTAATTGGATTATAATGTACAGGATTATGATTTGCCATTAACGATTTTTAGGGTTTTTGAGTTTTTGAATTAGGGCTTTGCTGCCCAGGCAAAATTGGGACTTCTAATGCACAGGGTTGAAATTGGCAAGGCAAGACGAACTGAATCCAACCATCGCGCCCTATTTATATAGAGCATAGCTCTATTCGTTATTTTTCGCCGTCCTGTTTAGTGGGGGTTAAAAACCCCCGCTATTTGTTTTGTTTTTTACAGGAAAAAGGAAGAAGATGACTGACGTGTTTACACATGGTTGGCTGGTTTGAATAAAAGGCGCGCTTTGTTTGTTTTTTCAGCATACGCGTGGTTGTTTATATATTATTGTCATTGCTTATTATAATAACAATTACAGGCGCCTGGCTTAGTGGTAGATGCGTTGTCCAAGCACCATTGGAACCTGGGTTCGATTCCCAGGTCCCCCCCAAACGCGTTATATTATTTTTCTTCACATATTTGCATGCAGCTTTCCAAGTGTGGTACACCATGTGCCTCTAGGCATCCATATGCCATGTGTCTACAAGCGTGCATCCAAAGGTCAAGAGTGAGTGACTATGATGTTCCCCAGTCAAAGCCAGCATGGACGATCTCAGAAGTCAACAAAGGCTTGATGATCATGGGCCTCAGAAATTCCAGATTCACCTCCATTGGGTCCATCAAACCCCCCTGGTTTACTATCTTTTTTATTATTTTCTTTTTCCTTTTATTTTCTTTAATAATAATAATAATTATTTAATTAATTAACAAATTAATATTTTTCATAATAAATTCAGAGAATAAAAAATGTAAATATTTTTATTAATTATTATTATTCTTATTTATTAACTTATTTTGTAAATAAATTCTAATTAATCAACTTAGTGTAATTTAGGTTTAATTTTAATCTTTTCATAATAAATAAAATCAACTTAGAACTAGGTTTTTCTTGACTTTTAATTTCTTTTCTTTTTATTTTCATTAAAACATAAAAAACACAAAAACACTTTTTTTCTTTAATTAATTAATTAATTAGTAAATTAGGTTTAATTTTAATTAATATGTAAAAAAGGACAATTTCAATTATTTTTTCAAAAAGGGTCAAAACCCCAAGGACGTTCCGATTAAATTTCTTTCGCGCTTTAATCATTTTTTTGATTATATTTGATGTATCTGTTAACAAGGATGTAATAGTTAATTAGGATTTTACCGCTTTCTTTTACTTTCCGCATTTATTTTCCAAACGGGTTATGTTTTTGGTGATGTATAGACTCGCGCCTTGTAATAGCGTAGATTTACCTTTTCCGCAATTTATTTTCCGCACTCTTAACTGTTAATATGCATGAAGACTTGTATGACAAATAAAACCAATCCGTAGCTCACAAATAACATGCAAAGACAATTTAACTGAAAAAACAACACACATGCACATGCCACTCCTAGGGTACGCCTCACTAGTTGCCTCGACGTGGTCGTCAAGTATAGGGTGTTTTAGAGGTCGCCCTCCTGTCTAAAGATCCAGTTGCCTCAAAACGGTTGCCTCGGATAAAAAGGATCTAGGACATTAGGGTTACCGCTAAGGTGTCCTACTATTGCTTTGGTGACCACACATGTCCCTATAATCGAATTGACCCGAAACTCCAACGACGGTGCTACCTACTTCTCAATAGTGGGATAGTACTGTTTAAAGGACTCTTACACAGCCTAATTCCTTAGAGTAGGTAGATTTCTCTTAAGTACTTGCTCTTTTCAAAAACAAAAACATCTTTTCGCACCTACACTTTCAAAAAATTTTCAAACAAATATTTCATACACTCTTGAGGACTGATACAAGAGTTACCTAGAAATTTTTCAAACGAAACTTTTTCAAAACCCACAAACACTTGAAAAGCAAACAAATTTTGAAAACATAGAGTGAGCAAGTACCTAAGAGCCCGTGGATAACCACGGATAGAAAGGGTGCTAACACCTTCCCTTTCTATAAATCTACCTCCCGAACCGAGAAACATTCTCGAAAAGGAATTTTGCTGTGCTTTTGTCCTTTCCATATTGGAGAACATAAAAGACGGTGGCGACTCTTGCTTACCGCGACATTTTGCGAACCAGCTTTAAAAACAATCAGTTCTATTTCCACCGATCACACATCTCGAAAAAGGAATTTTTCTATGCTTTTTTCGTTTCCTTGTTGGATAAAATAAAATTCGGTGGCGACTCTTGCTTACCGCGACATTTTGCAAAAACAAAGGCAAAACGCGAACCAGCATTCCAAAAAACATTCAGTTCTCTCCCATCGTATCACAGAACTGGCAACTATGCTGGGGACATTTTTAATAAGTGGGGTGTACCTTAGGATTAGATCACTGTGTTTTCAATTGTTTGCTTTGTATGCTTTATATTTGTGGGCTTGTATCAGAGTTTCTATAGATCCTAACCCGGATCTGGGGATACCCTTTAGGTATGTAGCAATAAACTGTGAGGGAACTGTACGACATAGACCGATACGATTGAAGTAGTAGCTACGTTGGTGTGGCACTTTAGATTGTACCGATATCCCTTGTGTTGGAATGAGGAGAATATGGGTCATCTAAGGGGTCATTAAGCACCAACTGACCTTAGAACCTTTAAATTGACCAACTTGGCCATAGAACATTAGCACTATGCTACACTCATTGAGACTAAACTCTCGCGATGATTCCGGCTGCAAGAAAAGGTTGCTAAACTGGAATTATGACAAATTGAGGGTAGTCAGTGATATTGAGATCCTCTAGAACCCGGTTACTATTTTTAGGACAGGTTTAAACCAACTGAACTGAAAGAGTGTAGTACCTAAGCTCCTTGCCAGCCTGAAATCTAAGGGCTCTCTGTGTGACTTGTGTGCCTTTACCATGTTTGTTATTTGTGGATACTTGTGATGTGCTTTCTATCATGACATCATGACATCATAATATTGCATCCATCTTGCATTGGACTAACCTATTTCAAAGACAGGAGGGATTCATCTTTGTTCTGTTTTGTAGGTCATGATGTCCATGCGTAGGAATACCATCCAGATCAACTTTGTCCAGGTTCCCACTATGCTTAAAGAATTGATTGCAAAGATGCCTGATACTACCTCCTTCATCAGGAGACATGGATATCTTCTCACTTTGGTCACCTCCAAATTGGACGAGCAGATGATGAGTGTTTTGGTCCAATTCTATGATCCGTTGTACCATTGCTTTACTTTCCAAGACTACCAGTTGGTTCCCACCTTAGAAGAGTTCTCTGATCTTCTCGGTATCTCTATTCTGGAGCAGACCCCGTTTACTAGTTGGGAGAATATTCTTAGGCCAGAAGAGATTGCTGCAGCCCTTCATATGACCAAAGAGGAGGTAATGGCTAATTGGGAGACTAGAAGTGGAGAAAAGGGCTTTCTGACTAAGTTTTTGGTTGGTAAGGATAACTATTTCTGGGATAGTCAAGATTTCAAGGCATTCGAGGATATTCTGGCTCTTTTGATATATGGCTTGGTATTGTTTTCGAACTCTGACTCCTTTGTTGATGTTAGTGCGGTAAAGATCTTCATCTCTCGCAATCCTGTACCCACTCTCTTGGGTGACATCCTTCATCAGCTTTATGCTCGTACTGCCCGAAAGTGGGGAACCTTGATGTGCTGTGCTCCATTATTGGCGAGGTGGTTTATTTCGCACCTCCCCAAATCAGTGCTGAAGAACAAAGAAGGCATGGGCTGGGCCTATAGGGTTATGTCTCTCTCGCATAATTACATCATCTGGACTCTTAAGGGTATGGACGAAGTGGCTATTATTGATCGTTGTAGGGAGTACCCCAATGTTCCACTGATAGGAACCCATGGAGGAATTTCTTATAATCCGTGCTTAGCCTTACGTCAGTTTGGGAGAGCCAGAAGAGAAGGACCTCATGAGCTGCTAATGCCTAGTATCATCTTTGATTTTTAAGGGGATAACGACGAGCAACGCCGCAGATTCATAAGGGCTTGGGATAGAGTCCACAGATCTGATCCACATGAGTTGGGTCCAAAGACTTCCCTTCCAATGGAGCCATATCCTAGATGGGTCTGTATCCGTGCCGAAAAGTTGGGTATGCCATATGAAGCCGTCCGACCTATCATTGTTGAAATTGCTAATGAAGAAGGGTTTCTTCCAACCATCCTCCATCCTTACATGCCCACCGACATTGGGGCACTGAAGAGATCTTGGATGCAGCTGAGAGAGGAACGTGATGCTTACCGAGAGAAGTTCAACGAGCAAGAGCAGAAGATCCAGAGGTTGACTAGGCAGTTGGAGAACGAGCGGATTCTCAATGACTATGTCCGCACCGACAAGAAGAGACCATGGGAGCACTGATTGACCTTTGATTGTTTCTTTTCCAGTTTATATTTACTTTTCAGTATTTCCATTCTTGTAACGCCCTGAGGGCATCAGTTGGACAATTTGAGTTCCAAAGTTTATCTAATAAAGTGTGTTTCCTTTCTTGTTTACAAATTTGAATCTCCCGATTGTCTTTGAAATCATAATCATACGCATTTCATCACATGCACTTCATAAACAGGTACCCATTACAGGGCTCTTATCTTCTTCGCTGTTTATTTCAGCACTCATCATGTCTGCTGAACCTTCAACTGAGCAAGCCATCAAGGCCCTCCAGGCCCAGAATGCCCAATTCCAAGAGTTGTTCATGAATCTAGCTAAGGGTCAGCAGGAACTGAAGGCCCTGATTCTGAAAGAGAAGAAGAAGAAGAAGAGGACAGTCCTGTTTAGCACAGGTCACAGGTTTGGGAATAGGCTATGGGAGGAAGTTGATTTGACCACCTCATCTGGAGGGATTCTCGAAGTAGAAATTTTCGATGTGTAGGGAATTGATTTCATGGGACCGTTCCCCGCATCTTTTGGAAATAAGTATATATTGGTAGCTGTTGACTACGTGTCAAAATGGATTAAAGCCATCGCTGCACCCATAAACGATACACGAGTGGTACTTAAACTATTCAAGCATGTTATCTTCCCATGATTCGGTGTACCAAGACTAGTAATAAGTGATGGCGGTTCCCATTTTATCTCTAGAATTTTCGAAAAACTACTTTCAAAATATGGCGTTAAACATCGCATAGCCACACCATACCATCCTCAAACGAGTGGACAAGTGGAAGTGTCAAATAGGGAGATAAAACAAATCCTTGAGAAAACCGTAGCCACATCTAGAAAAGATTGGTCCTCCAAGCTAAATGATGCTCTTTGGGCATATAGGACAGCTATTAAAACCCCTATCGGAACAATGCCGTTTAAATTAGTTTATAGAAAATATTGTCATTTTCCAGTAGAATTAGAACATAAAGCTTACTGGGCAATTAAAACCCTTAACTTAAATTACAAGATTGCTGGCGAGAAATGAATATTAGATATCCATGAATTAGAAGAATTGCGTTTAGACGCTTATGAAAATGCTAGAATTTATAAGGAAAGAACAAAAAAATGGCACGACAAGCGTATCTCGCGGAAAGAATTTAAGGAAGGAGACATCGTACTCCTATTCAACTCTAGACTGAAACTTTTCCCGGGAAAATTATGTTCCAGATGGTCAGGACCATTCAAAATTAATAAAGTTTTCCCAAGTGGTGCGATAGAAATTAAAGGAAATTCTATCGTACCATTCATAGTCAATGGCCAGCGCTTAAAGCACTATTTTAACGTCGGAAATCTCAACTATTTGGCTTATCTTCAATTAAGTGAGCCACCTACCTCGATACCTAACTGAATAGGTACTATCTGTCGAGCCATCGACATAAAATAAAGGCACTTCATGGGAGGCAACCCATGTTTTCTTTTAATTATTTTTATTGTTTTACTATGTTTTTATTTTTCTTTTCGTTTTCTTAATCTTTAAAACTTTCATGTTGCATCTCTTACTCCTTTTTATTTTCTTTTTCTTCTATTTTTATTTTTCCTTTAAACTTTCTTTTTCTTTTTGATTTAACTTCGGCATTTTTAACCTGATAATACTAACTTAGTTTTTCAAACATTTATTAAATATTTTCAGGGGTAATTCTTTAGCTTTCATATTTAGCTCCATGGCACGAGTAAACTACATGAATATCACCCTGAGAAGCAGGCACCAGAGAAGACGCTTTGAGGATCTGGCTGAGCGTGAGATGTGTCCTACAATTTACGCTGATGACCATACTATGGCTGCTCTAGGCATTCGTGAGAGTGTCATGTATCTGCTACACCAGATAGGCTGGGACACTGCTCCTATTCGGAGACAGTATTGTACCTACAGGAAGCTGACCCTTGAGTTCCTGAGCACACTGAGCTACCTTCCAAATCATGGGTTAGGGTTCAACCGTGGGTTGATCACTTTCAGACTGTTTGACATGGACTACCGCTATAACCATAGGGAATTTTCCAACCTATTAGGATTCCCTTTTGGCCCTGATGTTATTACTATGACCCAGGAGGACCTATTGCTTGATTCTGACCTTGATTTTTTCTAGGGCAACATTGCTGGCAATAACCATCCAGAGCCTTCTGACCTTTATTCTGAGTCCATCCACAACCCGGCTATCAGGTAATTTCATAAGATCATCGCCCATACCCTTTTTGGTAAAGAGCAAAATGTTACATCGGTGTCACGTGATGAGCTCTTCATTATGTACTGTGCCTCTCAGAGCCGTCCAGTAAACGGTGCCGCTTATATGCTAGCTAACATGGAACGTATAATACAAACTCCGAATGCACCAATCCTGTTAGGTGGTTTAGTCACTATGATCTCTAATGCCATTGGACTCCGAAGGCCTATGCTAGGATCAGCCCCGCATTATGGAATACAGCCGATGAACATTGAATTTTGCTTCAACACTAGCTTTATAGGGAATCTTGGGCCAGATGAATTCGAGTTGTTAATTAATCATGAGACTGTACACCAGTTTATGCTCCCGAACCCTATCACTAGTGTCCACAATAGAGAAAACTGGCTTTTTTACCTCCACCATCCTCTTACACCGCCTTCGTCTCCTTCCACTGTTGACATCTATGAAGTGCCCAACACCTCTCACGATGCTGAAGACCCTGCAACACCACCGAGATACCACCAGTTTCCCGATCCATGGGAGAAGCAAGTAGTTTATACTAAGACCACCACCCAGGCTCCAGAGATCCCACCACTGCCTCCACCTACTGTTACCCTACACTCTTTGCATGAAGAAATTACTGAAATGAGGGGCGAGCTTACATCTCTACGAGTGGATTTCATCGCTTTCATGGATTTGGTGATAGACCAGCTGGATTTCATGCACCAGCATATGTTCCCTACTCCCCGTGGCTAGAGATTGCCGTTGTTATCTTGATTTGTTCTTCTCTCACATTTGTACATACAGTGAGGTCACTGTTTAGTTTTAGTGTGGGGGAGGAATCTAGTTTGTTCTAGCATTTTATCATTTTTTTTATTTAAGTTATTTTTATTTCCAAAAAATTCTTATGGATTAATGCAATTTCAATTATTTATCAAGTTTTATTGCCCTACTGCCATTATTTTATTTTCATTCATGTATTTCATTTTCAGTATATTTTTTTAATTTTTTAATTTACTGTTTACATTTTCTGCAAATATTATTTCATTAGTGTGTTGGTAAATATTATTTTACATTATAATATTAGAATATTTTAAAATATAATATTAAGAAAATAATAAAAAAATATATAAACATATGTAACGGTCTTGTAACGGTCTTGTCATTAATGACATTGAACGCATGACGCTCGTAACACCCTCGTGACAAGCGTAACACGCGTTTCACCGTGTTACGCCCGTCACTCCCTCGTGACGACCGTCACGCGCACAATATATCAGAACGACTATTACAGAGTCGTTCCAACCATTGTCTTCAAAACCCACAAAACCTCCATTGCTGCAAAATAACGTAACATACCCACTCCATTTTTTTCAAACTTCCAACATTCTCAACCCACTACTCCATTCTCATTCCAAACCTTTTTCAATCCGTTTTACAAACACCATGGCCAACAATCAACAAGCTCCCGCTCTCACTTTCAGATCCGACAAACAAGGTGAAACCCAACGGGTCAAATTCCAGAAGTTTCAACGCCGAGGTCTCCAACCTACACGGTATGTTGATCTTGACTGTTTGAGGAGTTTAGGACTACTTGACAGTGTTCGACAATTGTTGCAGAGTGTGGATTTATGGAACCTGTTCCGCGAACCGCGACCGATTTATGAAACTCTAACCCTTGAGTTTTTGAGTTCCTTTGTATACATCACCCCGCCAGGTGCCACGAACCAACTGTCAGGCTTGGACAAATTTCGCATGTTTGGCATAGAGCACGAGCTCCCCCAAACAGACATCGTGCAGCTTTTAGGCTTCTGTTATGACGAAGGTGCCCATCTCCGGGTGCCGGATAATTTTGGTGAGGAAGCTTTCAACTTATGGCACAGTATGACGAACATCTGTGCCGGATCCTACGACCACCTCAATGCCACCCACATTCATAATCCGGCCATCCGCTATTTCCACCGCATCCTCAGCAACACAATCTTCGCCCGTGACAGCAACCACAAGCTCAACTACAAGGAGCTCTTCTTTATGCAGTGTGCGTTCACCGGGCAAAAGATCAACGCCTCCCCGTTCTTACTGGCTCATATCCACTCTATTTGTGCTAAAGGCGGAAAACCCTTTTATTTTGGAGGGCTGGTCACTTCACTTGCCATAGCTCTGAACTATGATGCTGCTCTCGCGAATATGCCTTCTATGGCACCGACTTTACTGACTTTGGATCACTGCAAGGCCGCACATCTCATTTATGAGCGGGAGGATGGCAGATTCCACCCTGTGATCAGAAACACTGTTTATCAGAACATCACTTTGCCTTGCAGTGACTGAATCGATCCACGAAACCGAGCTAACTGGTTGTTCGATCCTGCAGCTCCCGCGGGGCGTGCTCCCACTCATGAAGACCAGCCTAATGCCCCCGCGGACGAAATGCAAGAAGAGATGGACAGTGCTCCTCCCGTCCACGACATTCCAGGACCTTCATCTGCACCACCTCTTATTACTCTTGAAGAGGTCCTCCGCGCCATTCATATGCAAAATCAAATGAGCGCAGTGCTTGAAAGAAGACAACATGAGCAATATGAGTTTTTATGCGCTCAAAACACTCAGAACTTGTCTGGACAGCAGAGCATGAATGAGAGGTTGGATGAGGCCCTGTCAGAGCTCAACGCCTTAAGGTTGGACGTCAGCACCCTTGGTTTCCAGAATACTGACACAAAAGCCACTCCTACCAGACGCTCTCGCACCAGGAGTAGAGGACGTGGTCACCAGTAGTTTTCTTTATTTTTCTCTGTAGTTTATTATTTTTTCTGTTTCATTTCCTTTCCGTTTATTTTTGTAATTGTACTTCCCCGCCTATATACCGCAACATTGAGGACAATGTCAGATTTAGTGTGGGAGAGGTACCTTTCCATCTTTTATAAACTAGTAAATTTTTATGATATGTCTCGATTCAAATTCTTCGCTTTATTTAGCCATACCGAAAATTTTTATCTTCGCATTAGCCCGACATACCTATTTTAACGAAATCCCAGTTGAGGAAGCCGAAAACGACATAACAAGATCGATACGGTTATGACACCGTAGACTTCCTTATTACGCGATCCGTTTCAATAACCATTATACCGATATCTGGAGTTTTTAGTTCTACAGTAACCCCTAGTAGTTTATACTAGCAGACAGCACTGTCTTGACACAAACCACGTGGAGAATCGATGAATATAAGTGTTTAATGCCTGATCATTAAAATATCCTTCCTATCTCGCTTCTAAAAGAAAAGAAATTTTGTGCACCAAAATATACGGTCACATATAAGAGTTGAGAAAATAACGAAGGAATCCAGTGTTGGTTGGTTCAGAGGTATCTGGTTCTGAACTTGGTAGGGCGTGCTACGGCCCGATCCCCCATAACCTCCAACTTGGATAACATATTTAGGGTTGCCACATTCGTGTACCATACCACGTGCTAAAAGGATCAAAGTAACTAACTGGTTACTCCACTACGTGCGTGCTAAGACAAAGGGCTTAATGTGATTGCGCCAGAACGAAACCGGGTGAAATAGATACGAGGAACTCTGGGCAGAATTATAACGGAACTGTTGGATAGCTCGTTTGAAATGGAAGCCTACGACTAAGCTTATTGCTTGTGTCATTAGCGTATCTTTAATGTTTCACTCAAGTATTGGCCGAACCGACGAGGATTTCCCGAAATTGCTTTAAAAATCCAAGGTATGTCATGCATATGCACTTGACAAAACTTGTCCGACCTTTCGAATAACTATTTGCTTGAGGACAAGCAAAGGTTTAAGTATGGGGGAATTTGATAACGAGAAATCGTACCATATAATTACTATGCTTTTTACCGATTTTATAATACATTGAGTCATCTAACTCCCGATTATTCCGAGTTTTTGTGTCTTTTCACAGGTACAACATTTGTCAACTCAAACCAATGAAAAAGGACCACATGAAGGAAGCTAGACAAGAAACAGAAGAGAAAAGAACCAAATCTGCAAAATCTGCAGATTTTGTAACGGTGACGACCGTCACACCCTGTGACGACCGTAACGCATCCCCAACTAGAAAGAACACCCGTCACACATCATTGACGACCGTAATGCGCTATTCAAGCGCATTACGACCGTCACCCACCTGTGATGACCGTCACACGCGTAAAGAGGAACGTTATGAATTAGTGGAGACGTAGGCAACGTGAGGGTAGAAGTGTTCTCCTATATTTCCTCCACTCAGTAACCATGCATCCTAGTCTTACTCCACTCAAGCCTTTTCCAAGATTTTCTCAACTACAATATTTTCTCCTATATATATGTGGTAGTGCAATGGATGAGGGTCGAAGAAATTTTCCCAGAACCAAATTTCTATTTTCCTGCAATTATTCTATTTTCTTGTTTTTGAGCTTTTTCTACACTACTGTAATTTCTATTTCCAGCATTAGTTTTAGAGTGTTAATTCTTCATTTAAGAATTAACATAATTTATTGATTTCGATTGAGCTGCAAGGAATTTGTAACATCCAAGATTACCATAGCAACATTATTTCCAGGTTTTTATTGCAATTAATATTTATTCATTCTTGTGATATGTCATTTATTTTTATGAATTATATTTTAAACTGCATAGTTATTAAATATATTATGTCCGGCTAAATTAATTGTACTGGCATGTGACTCCTAAGTACCGAAAGAATTCAGTGATACCTTGGCTAAAAACATTTATAAAACAATTTCTGGTTTCCAATTTCCATGTTTAATTTAACTACCCTTGTCACGAGAGTGAGAGGATAATTAACACGATTTTGCCACGAGAGTGGAAAATTAATTAAGGCAAGAACCTGCATGTGAGAGCTGAGGTTCAACCCAGATAGTGGTAATGAAACATTAATTTTTAAATACACGAGAGTGTTTTAATAAATTAATTAAACTCAAATTGTTTTCAAAAAGTGTTATTAAATTTAAAGTGCATCCACTAGGTTTAGTAGCATGACTTATTTCATGAACACGAGAGTGTATGTCTCAGGTTTTTAAACAATTCGTTTTTACCGAAATACTCTATATGCCAAGTGATTCGCCGAATTCCCGAAGTCCGACTATCACATACCGGTATAACTATTACTATTATTTTTAATTAAACTATCCCCCCCCCCTAAAACCAAATATTCATCGCTTAGTTAAACAAATTGTAGCATTAGATCGTATGCGATTGATCCTCAGTCTCTGTGGGTTCGATAATCATTTAAAACTAGAACGACTAAATTGTATACTTGCAGTTAGTATTCCAATAGACTCATAAAGTCCCGATCAAGTTTTTGGCACCGTTGTCGGGGACTGATTAGTCAATTAAGTACGATTCTTCTGTTGCGCGTTTAGACTAGGCAACAGAAACCCTTTTTCAATTTGTATGCCAAGGACTCGCTCACAAGGCGAACTACTTGACAAATCGGCGGACGAACCTGAACGTATCCTTTCTATAAGACGTGTAGTCAGGGATTACTGTTTAAATCACGCTATTCCTTTACCCAAACCCGAAATCAAGATTGATTCTGAAACAGATTCTAATTCTTCCTCTAAAACCGAAACTAATCCAGAATTAGACATGGCCGAAGAACAAAGGACTCGTCCACTGAAGGAGTACGCAGCTCCATCACAACAAGAACCCCACAACAGCATTGCTTCTCCAGCAATAAAACGAAACGATTTTGAGTTGAAACCGTCATTGATATCAGCTATCCAACAACGCCAATTCTCTGGAGATCCTTCCGAGGATCCAAATGAACATCTTACAAAATTCGTTCAATTTGCCGACACAGTTATAGAAAATGGTGTTAGTAAAGATGCAATAAGATTACGTCTTTTCCCTTTCTCGCTAAGAGATAGAGCTTGGGCTTGGTTGCAATCCTTGCCATCAAATGTCGTCACTACGTGGGAAGGACTTAAGATTGTATTTTTAGCACGATACTTTCCCCTAAGCAAGACTGCTGCACTAAGAGCCCAAATCAACGGATTTAGGAAGAAGGATACTAAATCGCTATTCGATGCATGGGAACGCTACAAAGATATGATGCGAATGTGCCCACATCACGGACTAGAAAAATGGATGATCATCCACACGTTTTATAATGGACTCTTGTACAACACAAGACTCTATATAGATGCCACCGCAGGTGGTGCACTGATGGACAAGCCTTATGACGAAGCTAACCAACTCATTGAAAATATGGCTCAAAACCACTATCAGTGGGGAGGAGAAAGAACATTTGTGGAGAAAACTCAAACCAAAGGTGGGATATACGAGATTACTAGCCTAGATAAAGTTAATGCTAAGGTAGATGCTCTTACCCAAAAGATAGA
Source organism: Vicia faba (assembly GCA_948472305.1). Classification (NCBI taxonomy): domain Eukaryota; kingdom Viridiplantae; phylum Streptophyta; class Magnoliopsida; order Fabales; family Fabaceae; genus Vicia; species Vicia faba. The sequence continues at coordinate 489,902,697 of OX451736.1, forward strand.
AAGCTTTACCTTACCTCCTGGGGCCACCGCGGCTGCAGTTACCCCAAGCTGTGAAGTTTGTGGAGTCCCTGGTCATGTTGGAACTGAATGTCAAATCTTAGCAGGAATATCAGTTGATCAGGTAAATTACGCTCAAGGTAATCCTTATGCCAATACCTATAATCCTGGTTGGAAGAACCATCCTAACTTCTCGTACAAGAGCAATAACGCTTTATATGCACCTGGCCAAGCACCCGTTGTACCTCCAGGTTATCAAAAACCCGTTGTTAATGTTCCTAACATTCCTAAGAAATCTAACCTTGAAATCTTTAATGGAAAATTTTATCGCTAATCAAGCTCAACAAAACAAAGAATTCCTCAATCAAAACGTTCACACCGGTGAACAATTGAAGCTATTAGCAAATAAGGTAGATGCCCTAGCAACTCATAATAAAATGTTAGAAACCCAAATCTCCCAAGTAGCACAACACCAAGCTAGTTATGCCGCACCTGCTGGTACATTTCCTGGACAGCCACAACCCAATCCTAAAGGACACGCTAATGCTATCACATTACAGAGTGGGACAGCCCTTGATGGACCGGTATATCCTAGACTCCAAAATCCGACCATGTATCAGGAACCTGAAAAGGAAGTAGAGAAGTCGAAAGATCAATCTGAGAATGTAGAGGAAGACGCGAATGAGAGCAGAGAGGCTTCAGAAAAACCTTATGTGCCTCCACCGCCATATAAACCACCAATTCCATACCCTCAAAGACTTGCAAAATCCAAGAACAAGGGGCAATTCAAGAAATTTTTAGAACTTCTGAAACAATTAAATGTTACTATTCCGTTTACAGAAGCTATAACCCAAATGTCGTCATATGCTAGATTCCTAAAAGAAATATTGTCTAATAAGAAAAAAATCATTGAAAACGAAACTGTTATGCTAACTGCCGAATGTAGCGCCATAATTCAAAATAACATGCCTCCAAAGCTAAAAGATCCTGGTAGTTTCTCCATACCATGTGTAATTGGAAAATTTGTCATAGACAAAGCTCTATGCGATTTAGGAGAAAGTGTTAGTCTAATTCCCTTATCTATTTGCGAGAAGCTCAAATTATGTGACATGAGACCTACCAAGATGTCCCTACAACTTGCCGACAGATCAGTCAAATTCCCTGTTGGTATGCTAGAAAACATCCTTGTCCGAATAGGACAATTTTACATACCGACTGACTTTATAATAATGGACATCAAGGAAGATTCAAGCATTCCCATCATATTAGCAAGACCATTTTTAGCTACTGCAGGAGCCATCATTGATGTTAAGAAAGGAAAGCTTACCTTCGAGTTAGGAGAAGAAAAAGTAGAATTCATTCTTTCCCAATTCTTCAAAGCCCCTGCTATAGACAACTCATGCTGTCTCTTAGATATTATTGATGAATGTGTCAAAGAACTAGAAAGCCAAGAAGACACCTATTCTGGGATGCTGAAAATTCCGACACCAACTATCCTCAAGGATGATGACTGGAAACAAGAACATCTAGATGCCAACCTAAGCGAATGTTTCGCCTTAACACCCGATCCTGCCCCAACTGATAAGAAAACTGGTATAGAACTTAAAACGTTACCTGAAGATCTTAGGTATGAATTTTTAGATAAAGAACTCAAACAACCAGTTATAGTCAATGCCAATTTAGGGAAGATCGAAACCAAAAAACTTCTTAGTGTGTTAAGGAAGTATCCAACCGCGTTAGGCTATAATATATCAGATCTAAAAGGAATAAGCCCTTCTCTCTGTATGCACCGCATTATGTTGGAGGAGGACTGCAAGACTTCTAGAGAACATCAAAGACGAATAAATCCTATCCTAAGTGAAGTCGTTAAGAAAGAAGTGCAGAAACTGCTAGAGGCAGGCATCATATACCCAATATCAGATAGTAACTGGGTCAGTCCAGTTCACGTTGTGCCTAAGAAAGGAGGTGTTACAGTTATAACAAACACAAAAGGCGAATCGGTAGCACAACATACTCAAACAGGATGGAGAATGTGTATTGATTACATAAAACTAAATAAAGCTACGCGCAAGGACCATTTCCCATTACCATTCATTGATCAAATGCTCGAGCGCTTAGCCAAACATTCCCATTTCTGCTATCTTGACGGATACTCGGGATTCTTCCAAATTCCAATTCATCCTGATGATCAAGAGAAAACCACGTTCACATGTCCCTATGGTACCTTTGCATACCGAAGAGTGCCATTTGGACTATGTAACGCACCTGCAACTTTCCAACAATGCATGATGGTGATTTTCGCAGACTTTTTAGACGGAATTATGGAAGTATTCATGGACGATTTTTCTGTCTGTGGAGAAAGTTTTGACGGATGTTTATCAAACCTTGAATTAGTACTGAAACGTTGTGTCAATGTCAACCTAGTGCTCAATTGGGAAAAATGTCACTTCATGGTGAGACAAGGAATTATGTTGGGTCACATTGTATCAAACAGAGGGATTGAAGTCGATAAAGCAAAATTCGAGATTACCAAAAACCTTCAACCACCCAAAACAGTTAGAGAAATAAGAAGTTTTCTAGGACACGCTGGTTTTTACCAATGTTTTATAAAAGATTTCTCTAAAATCACTAAGCCACTAACTGAATTATTAATGAAAGAAGCTGAGTTTATTTTCGACGATAAATGCTTAAACGCATTTGAGGCGCTTAAAGAAGCCTTAATTTCAACACCTATTATGCAACCTCCTGATTGGAACCTACCATTTGAAATAATGTGCGATGTGAGCGACTATGTTGTAGGCGCAGTCCTAGGACAACGAAAAGATAAAAAGCTTCACGCTATCTACTACGCAAGCAGAACACTCGATCCCACACAAATGAATTACGCCACTACGGAGAAGGAACTCTTAGCTGTTGTATTCGCATTGGATAAATTTCGTTCCTACTTAGTAGGCGCCAAAATCATTATTTACACGGATCATGCTGCGATCCGATACTTGCTAAGTAAGAAAGACGCCAAACCGCGACTACTCAGATGGATCTTACTCCTACAAGAGTTTGACTTGGAAATAAAAGACAAAAGAGGGACTGAAAACGTGGTAGCAGACCATTTATCAAGATTAGATGTAATCCAAACCGAGAGTGTTTCCATAAACGAAGATTTCCCTTATGAACGCTTTATTGCTAAACTAGAGATAGCTCTTACCGACAATTTAGATCAACACAATGAACCTTTAACAATTGCAGTAGTAAAAGCCATTTGTACCAACACCACATTACCATGGTACGCTAATTTCGTCAACTATTTAGCTACCGGTGTTTTACCACCCGATTTAACATACCAACAGCGGAAGAAATTCTTCCATGATCTTAAACACTACTTTTGGGATGAACCATTACTCTTTAAAAGAGGCGCCGATGGTATCTACCGTCGCTAAGTTCCTAACGATGAAATAGACAACGTCATTGCCCATTGCCATTCCGCCCCTTATGGTGGACACGCTAGTACATCGAAAACTTGTGCAAAAATACTTCAAGCTGGCTTCTTTTGGCCTACTTTATGGAAAGACATCCACGTAGCAATTATGAACTACGATAGATGTCAGCGTACAGGAAATATATCTAGACGCGATGAAATGATGCAAAAAGGGATTCTCGAAGTAGAAATTTTCGATGTGTGGGGAATTGATTTCATGGGACCGTTCCCCGCATCTTTTGGAAATAAGTATATATTGGTAGCTGTTGACTACGTGTCAAAATGGATTGAAGCCATCGCTGCACCCACAAACGATACACGAGTGGTACTTAAACTATTCAAGCATGTTATCTTCCCACGATTAGGTGTACCAAGACTAGTAATCAGTGATGGCGGTTCCCATTTTATCTCTAGAATTTTCGAAAAACTACTTTCAAAATATGGCGTTAAACATCGCATAGCCACACCATACCATCCTCAAACGAGTGGACAAGTGGAAGTGTCAAATAGGGAGATAAAACAAATCCTTGAGAAAACCGTAGCCACATCCAGAAAAGATTGGTCCTCCAAGCTAAATGATGCTCTTTGGGCATATAGGACAGCTTTTAAAACCCCTATCGGAACAACGTTGTTTAAATTAGTTTATGGAAAATCTTGTCATTTTCCAGTAGAATTAGAACATAAAGCTTACTGGGCAATTAAAACCCTTAACTTAAATTACAAGATTGCTGGCGAGAAACAAATATTAGATATCCATGAATTAGAAGAATTGCGTTTAGACGCTTATGAAAATGCTAGAATTTATACGTAAACCAAGTTCTGACCTTGGCCTCTTGCTGTCTCAGCAAGTTCTGAGAGTTTTCCAGTATACTCCTTTGATCTACCTTTAAAGACTCTGGACTTAGTGATCCTGCTTCAGTATTTTACCCAATCTGCTGATCCCATTACCTTCTGATCCCATTATGTTCTGAAGGAGTTTCAGGTTTTGTTGCCTTCTTTACATTTCTCCAACAAACTCAGGCTGAACTTTGCGTAATTGCTGAAAGAGCCATGTTCTGACTGAATGTTATATGCTGAGCCAAGTTTGCAACTTCTGACTGTTTCTTCCTGGAGGTTGGTTCAGAAGTTCTGAAGTGCCATTTTCTTCTTAAACCCCCCCCCCCCCCCCTTTTTAGAGAAAATTCTAAGTATTTAGAATTTAACTTTTCCAAGGCAAAAGTTTTGCCTTTTAAGCTTGCAAATGAATATTTTGTTCTTGTAAATTGTTTACTTGGAAAGGAATGATAATAAAGGGCTTGGCATTGTTTCAAGAGAAAATTTGAGAATTTAGGATGAATTCCTGAAGGATGAGAGGGAAAATTTTGGGGTACAACACCTACAAACTCCATGCAAGCCTAAACCTAAGGACTTGTCTGCTTTTTGTGTATATGACTATTTGCACATAACAACTTGCTTGCTTTGCATACTTGTACATAACATCATGACATCATACCATAGTATTTTCAATAACCATTTCAAGGATCTCAAGGGCCTATGATGCAGGGTCATGTTGAACCAGACGCTTATCAAGGGGTAAAAGGATTCACTCTCTAATCAAATGCCGTCAAGACCAAAGCACAGTAACTTGAGTTAAGGACTATGACCCACTTGACATGGTGAGCTTGATTCTCGTGGAAGGACACCCACAGATACGAATTTCTCCAATCAAATCTGTTGATCAAAGTTCAACTTATTGTTAGAACATAGTTTGATTCTACAACCCTTAATTAGAGTTTTGATGATAACAAACAAAATAACAAATATGCACTCTAAATTTGTGTTATTTTGTATGCAGAAGTTCTGACTGAAACAACATCAGAAGTTAAGCTACAGAAGCTTTCAAGCTGAGCTAATCAGAATGTTCTGAAGAATGATGATCAGAATCTACATTAAAGTAAAAGATACTCTGACTCTGAGAAGAAGTCTAATATACCATCAGATCTTCACATCTCTGAGTCATCAAAGTTCTGAAGTAAAAGCAGCATGCAAGATTCTAGTTCTGAAGCGTTACTTTTCAATTAAGACATTATTATATGCAACGGCTTCATTCAGACAAGAATCTTCTCAATATGGAAATTGCATTAAGTGTCCATCATCACGCTTTATTTTGGACAAGATTTCTACGCTATATAAACAACTTAAAGGACAAATCATTTACGATTTTTTGATATAGGACTGCTCATACATCTTAAACATTGCAAATATTCATATTCTCTTATACGCTCAAATTGTGTAAAATCACAGTATTGATATAGTTTTTGTAACGAAAAACAACAGTACACAGTAAATTATTTTCTTTTGATTAAGCTAGTTTTCCTTGAGATAAACCGGGTTGTGGTTGTACTCAAGAAGACTTTGGAAGTTGTCAAAGTAGTATTGTAATCAGTTTTGATTAGTGAATTAAGTCCTTGTTGGAGAGAGGCGAAATCAACTTGGCGGGTGGACTGGAGTAGTTTGAGATCAAACGAACCAGGATAAAAATATCGTGTCTACTGCTTTGTTTTTAAGTTTCAATTCAACCCCCCCCCCCCTTCTTGTGTTTTTCACTTCTTCAATTGGCATCAGAGCGCCTGGTTCTGAGTTCATACACTTAACCGTGTCAGTACAAGATACAAGCTTTAGAAAAACACTATGGTGGGACCAAGCTAAAACATCAGCAATGACTATCATGAGGACAAGGACAGAATCAGCGGAAAACCTCCAGTCTTTGATGGAGAAAATTTTGACTACTGGAAAGACAGAATTTAGAGCTTCTTTCTGGCTCATGATGCTGATATATAGGACATGGTAATTGATGGATACACACATCCTGTGGATGAAAATGGTCAGAAGATACATAGAAAAAGTATGTTTGACCAGCAAAAGCGTGGTTTCAGAAACCATCATAAAGCCAGAACAATACTTCTCAGTGCTATCTCATACTCAGAATATGAGAAGATCTCAAACAGAGAGACAGCCAAAAACATGTTTGACTCTCTGAGAATGATGCATGAAGGCAACATACAAGTTAAAGAAACCAAGGCCCTTGTGCTCATTCAGAAATACGAAGCATTCAAGATGGAAGACAGTGAATCCATAGAAGCAATGTTCTCAAGATTCCAAATTCTTGTTGTTGGGATGAAAGTTCTTGACAAAGGATATTCTACTGCTGATCACGTAAAGAAGATCATCAGAAGTATACCAAAGCAATGGAGGCCAATGGTCACTGCACTTAAGCTGGCTAAAGATCTCAACAAGATATCTCTGGAGGAACTTGTTAGCTCCATCAAAAGTCATGAGATAGAGCTAGAAGAAGATGAGCCTCAGAAGCAAGGTAAGCCTCTATCATTAAAATCTAACAAAAAATCTGATTCTAAGGTTTTGTAGGCTATGGAAGAAAATTCTGATGGATCCTCATCCGAAGAAGACGAAATGTCTCTTCTCTCCAAAAGGGTCAATCAGCTGTGGAAGTAGAGACAAAGAAAATTCAGAAAACCGAGAAGATCAGAGAATCAGAATGAATCCTCCTCTAGATATAGAAAGTCTGAGTCCTCCTCTTGACACAGAAGATCTGAAGCCTCCTCCGATCACATAAAGTCAAATAACAAAAACATCATTTGCTATGAGTGCAATGAACAAGGGCACTACAAAAGTGACTGTCCAAGGCTTCAGAAGGAGAAGCCCAAAAAGAAGTTCTTCAAGGAGAAGAAGAAAATCCTCATGGCAACATGGGACGATTCCGACACTTTTGATGCTGACTCAGAGTCATATGATGAAAGAGCCAACATCTCTCTTATGGCAAATGTGACAGAAGACAACGAAGCCTCTAGTTCAGACTCAGAATCAGACACAGAAGAGGTATTCCCTGATTTCTCATGTTAATTTTACTAAAGCTGAACTTGTAGAAAGTCTGAATGAAATTCTGGAAAGGTATCAGCAGATCAGAGTCAAATTCAAGAACCTGAAAAAGGATCTTGTCTCTGATTCTGAAAGAACTGAGAGTCTTAGATTAAAAAAATTTTGAGTTAAAAGAAAAGATTTTAAAATTAGAAAATGATTTAAAAAAATCTCAGAAGGAAATAATCTCAGAGACTCCCAGTAATGCTGATAAGATCATCAAAGAGTATGATCACAGCTTTCAGAAGTTTCTGGCTAAAAACATAGATAGAAGCAAGATGGCTTCAATGATCTATGGAGATAGTAGAAATGGCAGAAAAGGAATAGGATACCAAGGTAAGGTATCTCCACCTAAGAAAGTCATGGACCTTGGTATAAAACGCACACCACTAAAATCAAACTTCACATACGGGCACACACATGACATTAAATACACTAGTAATGATTATTCTTCCAAACCAAAATTCAAATAGAATTTTGGTAAAACTAACAAACCAGGACCCAAAAAGATATGGGTACCTAAGGACAAAATTATATATGTAGCAGATATCTTTAGCAGCAAGGCTAAAACACCAGTCATGGTACCTGGACTCTGGATGCTCTCGACACATGACGGGAAGAAAGCATATGTTCCAAAGCCTGGAAGTTAAACCTGGAGGCTACATGGGCTTTGGAGGAAACCAAAGAGGGAAGATCATTGGCTCTGGAATAATAGGTAATGGTAATCTTCCTTCTATTAATAATGTGCTTTTAGTTGATGGATTGATGCATAACCTGTTATCTATAAGTCAATTAAGTGATAACGGTTATGATATAATCTTTAATCAAAATTCATGAAAAGCTGTTAGTCAGAAAGATGGAACTATCCTATTTAATGGAAAGAGGAAAAACAACATTTATAAGATAAAATTTTCTGAACTAAAAAGTCAGAATGTAAAATGCCTTCTTTTTGTTAACAACGAGCAATGAGTCTGGCACAGAAGATTGGGTCATGTTAGTATGAGAAGAATATCTCAAATTAACAAACTCAACCTGGTCAGAGGACTTCCTAATCTGAAGTTCAGCTCAGATGCTCTGTGTGAAGCATGTCAGAAAGGCAAATTTGCAAAACCTGCTTTTAAAGCTAAAAATGTTGTTTCCACCTCTAGGCCATTAGAACTTCTGCATATAGACTTATTTAGACCAGTGAAAACTGCGTCTGTCAGTGGCAAGAAGTATGGGTTAGTGATTGTAGATGACTATAGCAGATGGACATGGGTAAAGTTCTTAAGACACAAGGAAGAGTCACATTCTGTGTTTGTTGCCTTCTGTAACCAAGTTCAGAATGAAAAGGATCTTAGAATTGTCAAAGTTAGAAGTGATCATGGTGGAGAATTTGAAGATAAAAAACTTGAAACATTTTTTAATGAAAAAGGCATTTCGCATGACTTCTCTTGTCCTAGAACTCCCCAACAAAATGGAGTTGTAGAACGAAAAAACAGAACATTGCAAGAAATGGCCAGAACCATGAGACTAACATTGTTAAGATCATTTGGGCAGAAGCAATTAACACAACATGTTATATTCAGAATAGAATCTCTATAACACCTATTCTGGAAAAGACTCCATATGAATTGTGGAAGAACAGAAAGCCCAACATTTCTTATTTCCATCCTTTTGGATGCACAAGCTTTATTCTGAATACTGAAGATCATCTGAACAAGTTTAACTTTAAAGCACAGAAGTGTATTATGTTAGGATACTCTGAACGCTCAAGAGGGTACAAAGTATACAATACAGAAACACAGACTGTTGAAGAGTCAATCAGTGTTAGATTTGATGATAAGCTTGACCCTCAAAGTCAAAACAAAATGAATCTTTTGCAGATATAGAAGTTGAATTCACAGGTGCTGAAGACAACTCATCAGAAGTTCCTAACAGAGACGCTCTAACAACTTCAGAAAGAAATGTTACAAGTGCTACAGTACCTTCTGTTGATCAACTCCATAAAAGGTTATCCATAAGCAGCATAGCTCACCCAGAAGATAAGATTCTGGGAAAGAAGGATGATCCAATCAAAAGGAGATCAACATTCAGAAACTCTGAAGAATCCCTCATGGGACTGGTCTCACTGATTGAACCAACAATAATTGATGAAGCTCTTCTGGACAATGACTGGATTCTGGCAATGCAGGAGGAATTAAACAATTTCACCAGAAGTGACGTATGGGATTTGGTTCCCAAACCAAAAGGATTCAACGTCATTGGAACAAAGTGGGTGTTCAGAAACAAACTGAATGAGAAAGGATAAGTCATTAAAAACAAGGCTCGAATGGTGGCCCAAGGTTATAGTCAGCAAGAGGGGATAGACTATACAGAAACCTTTTCTCCAGTCGCCAGGTTAGAATCTATCCGACTCTTAATCTCTTTTGCTGTAAATAATGGCATCACTCTGTATCAGATGGATGTCAAAAGTGCATTCTTAAATTGTTACATTGATGAAGAGGTATATATGCACCAACCCCCTGGGTTTGAAAATTCCAAACACCCATAATATGTGTTCAAACTAAAGAAGCCACTCTATGGTCTGAAACAAGCTCCCAGAGCTTGGTATGAAAGGATAAGTAACTTCTTGTTAGAAAAGGAATTCACTAGAGGGAAAGTGGACACAACCTTGTTTTGTAAGACATTTAAGAATGACATTTTAGTTTGTCAGATTTACGTAGATGATATCATTTTTGGATCCACTAAACCTTCTCTGGGAAGAGAATTTGCTAAGTGCATGCATGCAGAGTTTGAGATAAGCTTAATGGGGGGACTTAAATTCTTTCTGGGAATTCAGATAAACCAAACTCCAGAAAGAACTTACATTCATAAGAGAAAATATGTCAGAGAACTTCTGAAGAAATTTGACCTCTCAAAATGTAAGCCCTCAAAGACTCCAATGCATCCCACATGCATTCTGGAAAAGGAAGAGGTAAGTAAAAAGGTAGAACAAAAAATCTACAGAGGTATGATTGGATCTCTCCTTTATCTGACGGCTTCAAGGCATGATATTTTATTCAGTTTTTGCTTATGTGCTAGATTCTAATCAGATCCTAGAGAATCTCACTTAACAGCAGTTAAGAAAAATTTCAAGTATCTAAAAGGTACTACTAATCTGAGCTTGTTTTATAGAAAATCCAATGAATACAACTTAGCAGGATACTGTGATGCTGATTTTGCTGGAGACAGAGTAGAACGTAAAAGCACTTCTGGAAGCTGCCAGTTTCTGGGAGACAACCTGATCTTATGGACCAGCAAGAGACAGTCCACAATAGCATTGTCAATAGAAGAAGTTGAAGACATAGCAGCTGCTGGATGTAGCACTCAAATGCTCTGGATGAAAAGTCAACTTGAAGACTTCAACATATTAGAGAGTAACATTCCTATCTTCTGTGATAACACTTCTTCCATATGTCTATCCAGAAATCCCATTTTGCATTCTAGGGTTAAGCATATAGAAATAAAACATCACTTTATTAGGGACTATATTCAGAAAGGAATTCTTACTTTAAATTTATCGCCACAGACCATCAATGGGATGATGTGTTTACAAAACCCCTTTCTGAAGATAGATTCAATTTCATTCTAAAACATCTCAGCATGAAATAGTGTCCAGAATAAAATGTTTTATTCGCATATTCTAACCCTCAGAATTTTATTGTTTTCTATGAACATCTGATCAACTTGTCTTCAGAAGTTAGGAGTACCGTTGCCTCAGAATCTATCTATGAAGATCTGAACTTTTCATTTCAAGGATAGAGGCGTGCAGTTCACACCATCAAACATATGTTATCCTTTCACAAGCTACCTTCTGATGCTGAACACGCGTTCAAATTCTGAAGGATCCAAGGTGTGATACGGTGGCAGAACCGACTGTTTAATACTAGTTTGCGTTTTGCGTTTTGTGTTTGCAAAATGTCGCGGTAAGCAAGAGTCGCCACCGACTTTTATTTCATCCAATCAGGAAAAGGAAAAAGAACAGAAAAAACCTTTTTTTGAGATATTTCTAAGTACGGGGGGCAGACTATAGAAAGGGAAGGTGTTAGCACCCTTTTTATCCCTGGTTTTCCATGGGCTCTTAGGTACTTGCTCATTTTTCAAATTTCTTGGGTGTGATTGTCTTGAAAATGTTTTTACTTCGTGGTAACCCTTGTATCAGTCCTCCAGGATGTGACGAAGTTTATTTTAAAAATTTGTTTTGAAAAGTGTTTGTGTGAAAAGATTTGTTTTGAGCAAGTACCTACTAGCATCTACCTACTCGAAAAAATATCGTTTCTATTCTATTTCCTCTAGACAGCGCTATCCCACTATTAAGGAGTAGGTAGCACTGTCGTTGGAGTTGTCAGGGACATTCGAAAGGGACGTACGGTCACAAAAGTAATGTTAGGACACCTTAGTAACCATCCTAGAGTCCTAAAGATCTTTTCCGAGGCAACATTTCTGAGGCAACATTCGAATGGAACAATTTGATCTTTTGGGACATAGAGGATAGCCTCTAAAACATCCTATGCTTCATGACCATTTAGGGAAGGCAACCGGAGTGAGAGTATACCCTAAGAGTGAGCATGTGCAAGTGTTCTTTTTCAGTTAATGTTATCTTTGCACATTATGGTTTTCTAACTATTTTAATTTTTCATGCATTCTTGCCATACAATCCTATTAGCCATACATCTAACAGTTAAAGATTGCGAAAATTAAAAGTGTGAGGAAGTAAAACCTAGCTATTACAAGGCTTTCGCAGATACAGAATTATTTTTGACTGAAAATAAAATGCGGAATTAAAACCTAATTCAGTCTATTACAACCTCAGAGCAATTAAAATAATAATAAAACGTAATTAAAATACGCACGATGAATTAAATGCGAGGACGATTATAAAACCTAAAAAATCTAATTTGATAAAATATTTAAGTTATTTTTGAAGAAGAAATTAATTATCATTCAAAAGTAAACCCTAATTACTAATTTATTTTAATTACAAAAATAAGATTTAATTTCCCTAATTTAATGAAATTAATTAATCCAAGGAAAATATTTATTAAGAAAATAAGTCTTTTTGTGATTTTTGTGATTTGTTGGTTCTATGATTAATTAAAAAATAATTAATTTTTGGTGAAAAATAAATAAACAAAAATAATTAAAACAAGAGAAATAAATAAAGAAGAGAAAAAGAATGGGCCTAGAGTGATGAAGCAGACTGGGAGTGCATGCTGACCTTCTGAACCCCAGAAGGATGGCCCAGAGTCTGGCACCTGATCCAATGAGACCATCTTCTGGGGGCTCATGGTGGACCTGTGTATGCTGGCGTTGGATCTGGCTGGAGATGGATCAAGAGGATGATGATCTGGCTGAAGATGGATCCAGAGGATGATGATCCTCAGAAGGTGAGGTGTGCTGGATTTGGCTTGTGACGGATCCATAAGATGATGATCCTCAGAAGGTGAGGTGTGATGGATCTGGATGGAGACAGAACCAGAAGATGATGATCCTTAGAAGGTGAGGTGTGCTGGATCTGGCTGGAGACAGATCCAGAAGATGATGATCCGTAGAAGGTGTGGTGTGCTGGATCTGGCTGGAGACAGATCTAGAAGACAATGATCCTCGTAAGATGAGGTGCGCTGGATCTGGCTGGAGATGGATCCAGAAGATGATGACCCTCAGAAGGTGAGGTGTGCTAGATCTGCAAGGAAAATGGAAGAAAAATAGAACATGTTGGAGGCATGGGTCGAACCCCTGACCTCTCATATACAACGCCTTATCAACCTTCCTGCATGCCATTGGGCCATCTGGCCTTTTGTTAACAAAAATAATCAAAATATAATATGATAAAAAAACGCATTATGCCTAGCACAAAAATGCACCAACATTCAAACTAGCCAGTGGGACGTTGCCACATCACTGTCTTCTTCCCAGAAATTACCGTTTTAGGTTTCTGAACCTTTACCTACAGACGCAAGTCTATTGCTAAAAACCTGTGTTATTCAATAATCAAGCATACGTAATATAAATTCAATTGGGGACCATGAATCAACTGGGTTTGAAGCTCTGATCATCATGGTACCCATTATCAGGCCTAATTTTGCTTAAATCATAAAACCCCAAATTGGAGCCTGAAACCCTAGCAATGGCAAAAGCTTGTTCCTACACTGTAACTTAAATCAAACTATCCAGAAACATTGCAAACATGATGTTGGACACAAATATATGAGTAAAATACATTTATAATGTATAAATTATAGAAATCGGATTTGAGTTCTTAGTGCAAACTGTGATGCTTATGGAACGTGATTCTGGATGCTTCAGAGCTTGGAAAGGGTTGGAAAAGCTTCTGGAGGTGTCCAGGAACATGTTGCAATCCTTAAATCTCCTTGAGGATGGTTGTGGTATGGAATCCGATTTGAGATTTTTTGACAAAAAGTTGCAACTTGCCCTTGCTGTTTCACATGATCAACCCTTGTTTTTGTGCCTTGGAATTGTTATGTATATGTAGTGCACTGAATTAGGTCAACAAAAAGTATTCAAATCTTGGCAAATTAGGAAGATTGGATTTGATTTCCTCATGTATGATTTCTTTCCAAAACTTGCTTCAATACAATCTTTTTCAACCCAAATGAAACTTGCATGATTTGATTGGCATTCTAGCCGTACATAGACTCAGAATATGCATAAAAATCCCAAGATTTTATTAGTTTTCATTTGTTTTGTCATTTAATTTGATTTATTTTGATTTAATTGAATAAAAAATCAAAATAATGATAAAAGTAATAAAAAAATAGGTGGAAAAGCTCAGGGGTCGTGGGTCCTATTAGAAACATGTTTCAAGCAAGAAAACATGGGCCCCTTTGGAAAAACGGCAAATTTGATCAATGTTGACTTTTGACAATTTTGCAAAAAAGGTCAACTTTGATAAGGCATATCTCTCTCAATTTTGACCCTAGGAAGATGTTCTTTGACTTTTTAGAAAGCTTAGGATGTCACCTAAGCAACCCTGTTGGTCTCATATCAATTGGGTCTTCCATGTTCATGTATGAAGCTTTGACCCAAAAGGTGTTTTTGTTGACTTTTCAAAAGGACCTATAATGTCAAAATTCATATCTTTCTATGAGTGCATATTCTGAACTTGTGAGCTGAAGATGAATTGTAGGAAATTGTATCCTCTTCAAAATGAGCTTTGGATGGAAAATTTCTGATAAAGTATGAAGAAGTTATGCTTGGTCAAAGTTGGGTTGACTTTTACTAAGAACCCCTAATTTAGCAACTTTTGGGTTTTGATGAATTTGGAGCATTCCTTGAGGAATCATGATTAACCCTTGATAAAATTATGGATATAACTTCAAAATGTTGATGTTTACCAAAAATGTTGAGGTTTGACTGTATTTGGGCCACAATTGACTTTTGACCTAGTACAGCCGATTCTCAAGCATCTGAGCAGTTGAATGGGCAAACTTCTTGTGCAAGGCATGAAACTTGACATGTAGGGTCTTGAGAACATATTAAAACCTTGGAAAGCATTTGAGCCATTTGTGATCCACCCATCTTGATGAAAGTAGAAACCCTAATTTTGAGGTGCACTGTTTAGGAAAGAGTTTGTCTGGTCGACTCTCTGACTTCCTTGAGCAACTTGGGGACCTCACTTGACATTTGTTGAGTAAAATGAGAGGTAAAATTTTGTGGTACAACAGCTTCCCCTATTCAATCTTCTTAAACCTGATGATGTAGATTGGTTGCGCTGCCTTTCGTGATCTGAAGGTGGAAGATGATTGAACACTAAAGTGCCCAGAAATTTGTAATCGCATGAAGTGGCACTTGAATTAGGATATCGGGAATGGACTTACAGATGCCATTCAGAAGTTGATGATATAAGATTATCGAAGATGGGCTTAAAGATTCCATCCTGGATGTGACGGAGAATCGTCGAAGATGGGCTTAAAGATGCCATCTAGGGGATGTTGATTTCCTGTCCTGGGGAAAAAATAGAGTTTTATGAGCTTCAGTTGTCCGTTACTCTACTGGGGAATAACTTCGTCCTGAGGAAGCGGAAGTGTACTGCGTATCTTGTTGAACTATGTGTTGCACCGCGACTTACTGGGGAAACGCGAAACTAATCTTATTTGATCGGGTCCCGGTCTTACAATGTTGGACCACTGCTCGGGGATAAGAGAGGAGGAACCTGGATAGTAAGGTTATGAGAAGGAACCTGGATAGTAGGGTTACTTTGATACGGAAGCCTGGATAGTAGGGATGCGAGAAGGAACCTGGATAATAGGGTTACTTCGGTATGAAAGCCTAGATAGTAGGGCTGTGAGAAGGAACCTAGATAGTAGGGTTACTTCGATATGAAAGCCTGGACAGTAGGGCTATGAGAAGGAACCTGGATAGTAGGTTTACTTCGATATGAAATCCTGGATAGTAGGGTTACTTCGATATGAAAGCCTGGATAGTAGGGCTATGAGAAGGAACCTGGATAGTAGGGTTACTCCGACATGAAAGCCTGGATAGTAGGGCTGTGAGAAGGAACCTGGATGGTAGGGTTACTTCGTGATGAGTTCGTGTAAAAATTCAAAAAGAACCTGGGTAAGTTTACTCTTAGATAAGTTTGTGTAAAACTTCAGGATGAACCGGGGTAAGGTTATAAGTTTGTGTAAAACTTCAGGAAGGACCGGGGTAAGGTTACCTTGAGATAAGTTTGTGTAGAAATTCAGGATGAACTGGGGTAAGGTTACCTTGAGATGAGTTCGTGTAAAACTTCAGAATGAACTAGGGTAAGGTTATAAGTTTTTGTAAAAGTTTGAGAGGAACCGGGGTAAGGTTACCTTGAGATAAGTCCGTGTAAAACTTTAGAATGAACTGGGGTAAGGTTATAAGTTTGTGTAAAACTTCGGGAGGAATCAGGGTAAATGTTACCTTGAGATAAGTCCGTGTAAAACTTCAGAATGAACCGGGGTAAGGTTACTTTGATCTGATAATGTAGATTAGTTGACCCGTTTGATTTTGGGAACTGAGTTTCCATTAGTTGTCCGTAGATGTGATCTGTATAACTGCTGGATTTGTTGAAGCTAACCGTCTTTTCCTGAAAAATATCAGGGTTAGTTGTATGCGATGCATGAAATGCAGAGCGAGATGATGTTCTCAAAATAAATGAGATTATGTTGTATATGATATGTATGCGTATGTCATGATGTATGTTCATGAAATGCTATCGGGGTATGCTTGCGCTTGGGAAAATAAATCCATGATTGTTACTGGAGAGTTATAAATATTCCATCGGGAAGAAGATGCTTGAGAATAAACTCTGCGGAGACCAAACCTTGGGGGAAGAGATACTCTGTTGGTAGACCTGCTGATCTGGAGAGGTAAACTCAGTTGGGGATGAAATTCCGTAGTTGGAGTTGATGAGCTCTATTGGAGATTGAGCTTTTGTATCTGTAGAAATAGACTCCGCTTGGGGAATGAAATCTATTGACTCGCCTGCGATTACGAACCTCGACTGGGGATAGTTATGTATTGTCTCAGGAAAGCTGACATCAATGCCTTTGGATATTTTTACTTTGTGGGAAATGTGCATACCGATAATTATGTTCCCAAGCATGACTCTATCCTGATACCTGCGGGGCAAAGTGACTGTAGGGTTCGGTACTTCTTATTTTCCTGTTTCTGGAATTACGAGTAATTTTATTTTGTTTCTTATGCAAATATTTATGAGCAACAATCATTTTCAAATGCACATATCAAAAATAAATCATTGGACGTTCTTGCAAAACAAAACAGAAAAAAGAAAAAAGAAACAAATTGAAGTTTTGTAAAAATGACTTGTATTGATTGTTGAAGTTAGCCTGCAATAGGCGTTTTGTACAAAGAGGCTGACGTCCTAGTAAGAGAACGCCGCCGAACGAAATTACAATTTGTGCAAAAGAAAGAAAAATAGCTATGTGAAACTACCCCATTGGGTTCCAACTCTGCTATTTCCTTTATATCTTCAAGCGTCTCATCACTTTGCTACTTGGTCGAAGGTTGATCAGATTGATTGGCACTGCCCAAGCTTGATAATCGATACCGAAGTTTGGTCGCAAGATGATCCAATGAGACATAGTGTTACGCTTCAATCCCTAACTTTTGCCTGAACTGCCCTTTCGGGTTTTCAGTCCACCGGGATACCCTTTTTTGCCCAAGTTGCCCTTTCGGGTTTTCGACTTGTCGGGTGTACATATTTTTCATTTTCATCCCTTACTTTTTCCCGAACCCTTTTGGTTCGCTGAGAAGCCCTTATTTTTGCCTAGGCCAGTCAACCTAGCGGGTCTTTGATTATGCGTAGTATCTTTTCACTATGTCTGAAAAACGGCCCTTCGTACGTGGGGGTTCATTTGTCCCTGGGATCACCTTACGGAAGTATGATGCGTTTGATCACCAGATCCCCGACTTGATATTCTTGACGCATGACTTTCTTGTTAAAATCCTTGATCATTCACTTTTGATACGTCTGACCATGACAGATAGCAGTAAGTCTCTTTTCATCGATTATTTAACTGATCAAGTCGGGTTTGAATCCAGTCGTCTTTGTTCAAACCCGCATCCTTCATGATTCTGAGAGAAGGTATCTGGACTTCTATAGGTAGGACTGCCTCTATGCCATATACCGGGGAGTAGGTTGTTGCCCCTGTCGATGTCCGTGCTGAGGTACGGTACCCATGAAGAGCGAATGGTAACATTTCATGCCAGTCTTTATATGTCACTGTGATCGGTGGATCTGGAACTGACTGTTTAACGCTGGTTCGCGAAATGTCGCGGAAGCAAGAGTCGCCACTGTCTTTTATTTTCTCCAACATGGACAGGACAAAAGCACAGCAAAATTCCTTATGAGATAGTTTCTCGGTTCGGGAGGTAGATTTATAGAAAGGGAAGGTGTTAGCACCCTTTCTATCCATGGTTATCCATGGGCTCTTAGATACTTGCTCATTTGTGTTTTCAAAAGTGTTTGCTTTTCAATTGTGAGTGAGTTTGAAAAAGTTTCGTTTAAAGATTTCAGATCGACTCTTGTATCAGTCCTCAAGAGTGTTTGAATAATTGTTTTGAAAGCTTTTTGAAAGTGTCGATGTGAAAAGAGTTTTGATTGTTTTTGAATAGAGCAAGTATCTACGAGTCATCTACCTACCCTAAGGAATTAGGCTGTGTAGAGGTCCTTAAGGTAGTGCCATCCCACCATTGAGAGGTAGGTATCACCACCGTTGGAGGTGTTCGGGTCAATTCGAGTTTTAGGGACAGTGTGGTCACCAGAGCAACAGTAGGACACCTTAGAAGCTACCCCTATGCCATAGATCATGGACATAAGGACTTACTAAAACGTCCTATACTCGACGACCACGTTTCGAGGGCAAGGCAACAGTGAGGCGTACCCTAAGAGTGGTGTGTGAATTTGTGTGTTATTTTCATGTTAATATTTGTCTTTGATCATGCATTTGGTGAGCTACGCATTGTTTTTAATTTAGGCCATTCATTCTTTCATGCAAAGTTTAGCAGTTTAAAAGTGCGGAAATTAAAGTGCGGAAAGTAAAATCCTACGCTATTACAAGGCGCGGGTCTA
Source organism: Vicia faba (assembly GCA_948472305.1). Classification (NCBI taxonomy): domain Eukaryota; kingdom Viridiplantae; phylum Streptophyta; class Magnoliopsida; order Fabales; family Fabaceae; genus Vicia; species Vicia faba. The sequence continues at coordinate 489,921,686 of OX451736.1, forward strand.
TACATCGCCAAATTAACAAAGACCCGTTTTTTAATAAAATGCGGAAAGTAAAAACTAGTTATTATTACAAGGCTTGAGCAATTACATAATATTCGAAAAGAAAATAAAATAGGAATAAATGCGCGAAAAGAAATTAGAATCGAATGTCCGAGGGTGTTGAACCCCTTTTGAAATTAAATTGAAATAAGAAAAGCTAATTAATTATTAAATTAAAGAAAAGAAATATTTTTTAGGTTTTTGAGCTTTTAATGGAATAAGAAATTAAAATTGAAGAGAAACCCTAATTCTAAATTGTTTTTAATTATTAATGAAAAAGATTCAAGTTTGACCTAATTTACTAATTATTTAATATACATATTTATTTACAAAAATATATTAGTAATTAATAATAATGATAATAAGAAAAAATTGTTTATTAAGAAAAGGATGAAAATGTTAAAAAAAACCTAATTTCTACATTTTTTAGTTATTTAAGAAAAGATTAAAATTGAAAACCCTAAATTAAACTAAATTGATTATTAAAAATTTATTTACAAAAATAATGGTGAAATTAATATTAATAACAATAAAACATTTTTTGATTTTTCTGTATTTTTTATTGTGAAAATTATTTTATGGAATTTAGAGAAAACAATTAAAAACAAATAAAAGAATAGAAAGGAAAAAATAATTAAAAAAAATTAAACTTAAGCAAACCATGGGGGTATTCAGACCCAAAGGGAGGTTTTATTTGAGAAATTTGGCCCAAGAATGCAAGGCCTTTTTGACTTTCTGGAATTACGTATGGAATGGTTGACCAGTGTGCATGGTGGACCTCCATTCATAGCCTTCAGATGGATCCTCATGCATAGGTGGCAAGCTTGGGCGTGTGTGTGCATGGTAGGACGTCAGGAGCATACTGCATATGAACATGTTATAACAAAAATTATTGAGAATATGGGGGACCTGGGAATCGAACCCAGGTCCCAATGCCTGTAGGACAGCACACCAACCAACTGATCCATTGAGTCTCTTTGTCAATTAAATGGAGCATGAATAATATATGTGAAAAAACAATATTACGCTGAAGCAATCAAAAAATGCGCCAGTATTCAAACTGACCAACCACACTCAGACACGCTACCTTCTTCTTCCTTTTGTACCTGTAAATAAAAGCAAATAGCGGGGGTTTTAAACCCCCACTAAACTCAACCTGAAAAAATAGCGATTAGGGCATAGATGAATATAAAAAAAGCGCGAGGTGTGAGTTAGCTTCGTCTGGATGCAACGAGTTTAATGGCATAGATGTGGTGTTTCAATTTTTCCATATGTATAAAGCCCCAAATCTGGAGCTCTGAAACCCTAGCGAACGTCAATGGCAACTTTTTATACAGGCATTCTTAGTTCAATTCAAGGATACCATTAGCTTCAGAATATCCATATTAGTGTAAATCAACAGTTAAAAGACATGAATAATGCATGAAAGTTCAAACACGATTATGAAAATTTTTGGAAAAAGTGAGACTTTGTTCTACCAATTCTTTGAGTGTGGGGCCGTGTTCTTGATTGCAACACGTTCCTGGATGCCTTGGCAATGTTTTAGAATCCTTTTGGAGCTTTGAAATGCCTTGTGACCAGGTTTTCAGTTTTCAATATTTTGTGAAAAAAATGCAATGTTGTTCTCTCTTTTCTGCGCAGCTCTTGTGTCTAATGCCTTAGGTTTCAATTGTGCATAAGTACTTGAGTGAATTAGGTCAAGGAAAACCAGCCCAAAGTCCATCCATTTATGATTCAAATATTTGATTTTGTTACATCTTTTTTTCAAATCTTTTTGCCACGGAAACTTGCCAATTATGGAAGATTTTGTCTCTTGAGAAGGTACACGAAATATTTAGCTCATAATGGAAGGATTTGCTGCACAAAAAAGATTTAAAACCATTGTTTAGTATTTTTCTCATAATTAAATTTAATTAAATGAATTAATAAGATTAAAAATTCAATTAATTAATTAAAAATAAGAAAATAACTCCCTTTTAGCTTAATGGGTCGTGTATAGCCTTTGGGTAATGATTCATGGAAGAAATTGAGGCCCATTAGCAATTTTGAGGCATTTGAAGCAAAGTTGACTTTTCAAAATTCCCAAACATTTCCCAACTTCTACAAGGCATATCTTGCTCAATATTTAAGCTTTGATCATGTTCTTGGACATTTTGGAAAGTTATTGAAGTCCTCTAACCAATGCCTTTGGTCCCATGTCATTTTGATTTACCAATCTCAAGTTATGGTCTTTGACTTAAAGTGCCTTTTTGTTGACTTTTGAAAATGACCTATAATGTTGAAATTGATAACTTTTTGTGAGAGCATTTCTTGGACTTGAAGTGTGAAGATGAGTTGTAGGAAATGTCATTCTATTCAAAATGAGCTTTGGATGGGATTTTTCTGATAAACCATGAAGAAGTTATGCCCTGGTCAATTTGCAGTTGACTTTTTCAACTGTCCAAAAATAGAAACTTTTGCATCTTGAGACTTTTTGAGCCATGCTTTGAGAATCATGATCAAGAATTGATCAAATGATGTTTGTGGCTTCAAAATAAGATGTTGACCAAAAATTTTGACTTTTGACTGTCAAATGACCATTTTGCCCCTGCAGTTGACTGTGAAGCAATTAGGGTTTTTGACTGTGCAATTTGATGTTGTGAGTCTTGAAACTTGACATATGAATGCTTGACAATGTATATAGGCATGTGGGACTTGTTTGGACCCTTGAAAACCTCAATTTATTTGCAAGAACCAAAACCCTAATTTTGACTGTATTAGGAGGCAATTGGACTGTACAACTCTTGAGAGATTTTGAACCATAATCTTGGCAACTCTTGAAGAATATGGGAGGGCAAATTTTGGGGTACAACAGTTGCCCCTGTTCAATCTTCTTAGACCTGAGGATGTAGATTGGCTGGCGTGCCTTTCGTAATCCGAAGGTGGAAGATGATTGAACACTAGAGTGCCCAGAAATTTGCGCTCACATGTTAGAATGTTAGCAGTGTGATGCAGGGAATGGGCTTACAGATGCCATTTGGAGAGACGATGGATAGGAGGATGGGCTTATTGATGCCATCTGGAGTTGTGACAGAGCCTTGTCGGGAATGGGCTTATAGATGCCATTTGGAGACTGTTGGTATATGGAGAGATGGGCTTATAGATGCCATCGGGAGGTTGTCGATCGCGTAAGAGATTCTTTAGCGAGAACTTGTGTACCTGAGAAAGAAAAATAATTACCTGGCCTGTTACAGGAGTTGACCTTCAAACTCTTTATGTAGATGTGCCCTGGCTACTTACAGGAGTCGAATCTTTAAACTCTTCAGACGTGCCCTGGCGAGGTACAGGAATCGAGTCCGGAGAATATAGTCGTCAACAGATACACCCTGGCAAGATACAGGAATCGGATCCTCAAACTCTTCAGACGTGCCCTGGCCGGATACAGGAATCGAGTCTGGTAATGTTAGTCGTCAACAGATACACCCTGGCAAGATACAGAAATTGGATCCTCAAACTCTTCAGACGCGCCCTGGCAAGATACAGGAATCGAGTCTGGTAATGTTGGTCGTCAACAGATACACCCTGGCAAGATACAGGAATCGGATCCTCAAACTCTTCAGACGTGCCCTGGCGAGATACAGGAATCGAGTCTGGTAATGTTAGCCGTCAACAGATACACCCTGGCAAGATACAGGAATCGGATCCTCAAACTCTTCAGACGCGCCCTGGAAAGATACAGGAATCGAGTCTGGTAATGTTGGTCGTCCACAGATACACCCTGGCGGGATACAGGAATCGGATCTTCGAACCCTTCAGACGTGCCCTGGCAAGATACAGGAATCGAGTCTGGTAATGTTGGTCGTCAACAGATACACCCTGGCGAGATACAGGAATCGGATCTTCGAACCCTTCAGACGTTCCCTGGCAAGATACAGGAATCGAGTCTGGTAATGTTAGTCGTCAACAGATACACCCTGGCAAGATACGGGAATCGGATCCTCAAACTCTTCAGACGTGCCCTGGCAAGATATAGGAATTGAGTTTGGTAATGTTGGTCGTCGACAGATACACCCTGGCGAGATACAGGAATCGGATCTTCGAACCCTTCAGACGTGCCCTGGCAAGATACAGGAATCGAGTCTGGTAATGTTAGTCGTCAACAGATACACCCTGGAAAGATACAGGAATCGGATCCTCAAACTCTTCAGATGTGCCCTGGCCGAATACAGGAATCGAGTCTGGTAATGTTAGTCGTCAACAGATACACCCTGGCAAGATACAGGAATCGGATCCTCAAACTCTTCAGACGCGCCCTGGCAAGATACAGGAATCGAGTCTGGTAATGTTGGTCGTCAATAGATACACCCTAGCAAGATACAGGAATCAGATCCTCAAACTCTTCAGACGTGCCCTGGCGAGATACAGGAATCGAGTCTGGTAATGTTAGCCGTCAACAGATACACCCTGGCAAGATACAGGAATCGGATCCTCAAACTCTTCAGACGCGCCCTGGCAAGATACAGGAATCGAGTCTGGTAATGTTGGTCGTCCACAGATACACCCTGGCGGGATACAGGAATCGGATCTTCGAACCCTTCAGACGTGCCTTGGCAAGATACAGGAATCGAGTCTGGTAATGTTGGTCGTCAACAGATACACCCTGGCGAGATACAGGAATCGGATCTTCGAACCCTTCAGACGTGCCCTGGCAAGATACAGGAATCGAGTCTGGTAATGTTAGTCGTCAACAGATACACCCTGGCAAGATACGGGAATCGGATCCTCAAACTCTTCAGACGTGCCCTGGCAAGATACAGGAATCGAGTCTGGTAATGTTGGTCGTCGACAGATATACCCCGGCGAGATACAGGAATCGGATCTTCGAACCCTTCAGACGTGCCCTGGCAAGATACATGAATCAAGTCTGGTAATGTTAGTCGTCAACAGATACACCCTGGCAAGATACAGGAATCGGATCCTCAAACTCTTCAGACGTGCCCTGGCAAGATACAGGAAACGAGTCTGGTAATGTTAGTCGTCAACGGATACACCCTAGCAAGATACAGGAATCGGATCCTCAAACTCTTCAGACGTGCCCTGGATGGATATAGGAATCGAGTCTGGTAATGTAATCGTCAACAGATACACCCTGGCGAGATACAGGAATCGGATCTTTAGTTGCGACAGTTGATAGTAATCATCTTTGTATTGTCCTCTGTCCTGAAAAGACAAAACGTTAGTTGTATGTGATGTCATGATGTATGCCATGCGTGATGTTCTCAGAATGAATGAGATTGTATGTTCATGATGCGTATATGCATGCTATGATGTATGAAAATGTGATGTTTATGAATGTGTTTTCGTCTAGGAAAATAAATCCTTGACGAGTGCCGGGAAGTTAAATCTTGGGCTTGATGTTGAAGGATAGTGCTTTGTTTCCGCTGGGGAGTGCTGGTTGCAAGACTACCGGTAGGAGAAGATGACTCCATTGGGGAATAAGCCTGGCGAAGAGACTACTTTGCGGGGAGTGAACTCTGTGGGGAGAAATAGATACTTTGCTGAGGTTAATGATAACTCCGCTGGGGATACCATTGATGTGTCATGTTGAAGGAATTGATGAACTCCGCTGGGGGATAGGAAGACTTCGCCGGGGACGATCTTTCCGTGGTTTTTGGCTGAGGATAACCCAGTTATATCCTGGTGAGGAAATAACCTTTGAATAAAGCCGGGAGACGCGTTCGTGTTCTGCGGGTGACAAGCTTCTAGAATCTACTGGGGATAAGCTTTAAGACCTGCTGGGGATATGAATTCCACTTTCCTGGGGAAACTTTTGGACTGGACTCTCCTGGGCAAATTTTTTTGAGATGTGCCGGGGAGGTGGCTCCACTGAATGTCTGTATACCGCCGGGGAACAATCTTAGATCAAGACTGTCGGGGATGCTTGTTAAGAATGTTTGTATACTCCGCTGAGGAATGTTGAGATCTGCTGGGGATACCCAATTTCCTTAAGGCTGACAAGATAACTCTGCTTGGGGAGTGTTGCTGACTTGCTGGCTCATTCTCTGGGGAATTAAGACATCTTGGTTATGTTCTTCAGTTGAACTTACCTTGGTACCTTGGTGGACCGAACAATTAGATCGCTTAGACAACTCATTATTGCCCTTGTTTCTAATGTTACCTGTAATTAATCTTTTGTTTCGCATGCAAATATTCATGAGTTAGAAGTTAGTGTCAAATGCATATATCACAAATTGAACCTTGGACGTTCTTCGCAAAACAAAACAGAAAAAGGAAAAACAATTGGCAATTTGTCTGAAAATGATTTTGTATTGATTTTTTGAATTGCCTGTAAATAGGCGTTTATGTACAAGAGGCTGACGTCCTAGTAAGAGAACGCCGCCGAACAAAAGAGTTTATACAATTTGTACAAAGGGAAAACAAAACAGCTATGTGAAAAGAATAATCCCATTGGGTTCCAACTCTGCTATCGCCTTTATATCTTCGAGCGTCTCATCACTTGGCTGCTCAGTTGACGATGAAGCTGATCGATCGATGCCGTCTGAACTTGATGTTGATACTGGATTCTGGATGCAAAGTGATCCAATGAGACATAGTGTTACGCTTTAATCCCTAACTTTTGCCTGGACCTCCCTTTCGGGTTTTCAGTCCACCGGGATACCCATTTTTGCCCAAGCCGCCTTTTCAGGTTTTCGACTTGCCGGGTGTATAGATTTTTTTTATTTCATCCCTCATTTTGCCCGAACCCTTTTGGTTCGCCGGGAAGCCCTAATTTTTGCCTAGGTATGTCAACCTAGCGGGTCTTTTATCATGCGTAGTATCTTTTTACTATGTCTGCATTGGCGGGGTGAGGAAGGTCGTCACCATCCATGGTGGTCAGAATCATGGCTCCTCCTGAGAACACATGTTTAACCACAAATGGCCCTTCGTACGTAGGGGTCCATTTGCCCCTGGGATCACTCTGAGGAAGGATGATGCGTTTGATTACCAGATCCCCAACTTGATATTCTTGTGGTCTGACCTTTTTGTTAAATGCCCTGATCATCCGTTTTTGGTACGTTTGACCATGACAAATAGAAGTGAGTCTCTTTTCGTCAATTAGGTTTAATTGATCAAGTCGAGTCTGGATCCAGTCATCTTCGCTCAGATCTGCATCCTTCATTATCCGGAGAGAGGGTATCTGCACTTCGATCGGCAAGACTGCCTCCATGCCGTAGACCAAGGAAAAAGGAGTTGCCCCGGTTGACGTTCTTGCTGAGGTACGGTACCCATGAAGAGCGAACGGTAACATCTCGTGCCAATCTTTATAGGTCACTGTCATCTTCTGCACAATTTTCTTGATATTTTTATTAGCTGCTTCTACAGCCCCATTCATCTTCGGCCGGTAAGGAGAAGAGTTGTGGTGCTGTATCTTGAATTTCTCGCAGAGCTCAGTGATCATTTTGTTATTAAGATTGGTACCGTTGTCCGTAATAATCCTTCCCGGGACGCCGTATCGACAGATCAGGTTATGCCGAATGAACCGTGCCACAACGTTCTTGGTTACTGTAGCGTAGGAAGCTGCTTCAACCCACTTTGTAAAGTAATCAATTGCCACCAGGATGAAGCGATTCCCATTGGATGCTGTAGGTTTAATCTCGCTGATCATATCTATGCCCCACATTGCAAAAGGCCAAGGTGCAGTCAAGACATTCAGAGGAACTGGAGGAACGTGCACCTTGTCTGCGTAAATCTGGCATTTGTGACATGTCCGAGAATGTTGGTAACAATCAGCTTCCATTGTGGACCAGAAATATCCTGCCCGAAGGATCTTCTTTGCCATGGTATGTCCACTGGAATGTGTTCCGAAGGTACCTTCATGCAGCTCTGTCATGATCCTTTCTGCTTCAGTCTTATCCATACAACGCAGTAAGGTCAAATCATGGTTTCGCTTGTATAGAATGCCATTGCTAAGGAAGAACTTTATAGCGAACCTTCTCAGAAACTTCTTGTCATTGACAGATGCACCTTCAGGGTATTCCTGAGCTTCCAAGTATCTCTTCACCTCATGGTACCAGGGTTTTTCAGTCACTACCTCAGCCTCAAGATCACAACAGTATGCCGGTTCGTCCAGTTTCTAGATAATGACCCGGGGAGCCTCATTGTCCCATTTGACTTTGAACATAGAAGACATCGTAGCTAACGCATCCGCCAGCTGATTCTCCTCTCTTGGGAAATGTTCAAAAGTTATCTCTGTGAAATGGGGGATCAATGTCAACACACATTCTTTGTAAGGAATAAGATTCAGATGTTTCGTATCCCACTCGCCTTTGATCTGATTGATCACGAGAGCGGAATCTCCGAAGACACTCAGAAACTTGATCCTTAAGTCGATCGCAGCTTGAAGACCCATTATGCATGCCTCATACTCCGCCATGTTGTTGGTGCAGTTGAAACATAGCCGGGCAGTAAGAGGAGTATGAGTGCCTTGAGGGGATATGATCACAGCGCCGATACCGTTACCCAAAGAGTTGGAGGCTCCGTCAAAGTGCATAGACCATCGGGATCCTTCCTCAGGTCCTTCATCCGGTCCAGGTACTTCACAATCAGTTACTATCATGATACTCTCGTCTGGAAACTCGAAGTTCATTGACTGGTAGTCGTCTACTGCCTGGTGTGCCAAGTGGTCTGCCAATACACTTCCCTTGATGGCTTTCTGAGTCGTGTACTGGATGTCGTATTCTGTCAAGATCATTTTCCATCTTGCTATTCTCCCAGACAGAGCAGGCTTTTCAAATATGTACTTTATTGGATCCATCTTTGAGATCAACAAGGTAGTGTGAGTCAGCATATACTGTCTCAGCCGGCGAGCAGCCCATACCAAAGCGCAGCAAGTTTTCTCGAGCAGTGAGTATCGGGTCTCACAGTCGGTAAACTTTTTGCTAAGGTAATAAATGGCGTGCTCTTTTCGGCCAGACTCGTCATGCTGCCCCAGCACACACCCCATTGAGCTTTCAAGTACTGTCAGGTATAGTATTAGAGGTCTCCCTTCGACCGGTGGCATAAGAATAGGTGGTTCCTGGAGATACTCTTTGATTCTGTCAAAAGCGGCATGACATTCATCATTCCAACGTACTACCTGATCTTTCTTTAGCAGCTTGAAGATTGGTTCACAAGTAGCAGTTAGGTGTGAGATGAATCGGGCAATGTAATTCAGACGTCCTAGAAAACCTCTGACTTCTTTTTCTGTCTTTGGAACTGGCATCTCTTGAATGGCTTTAACTTTGGCAGGGTCCACTTGAATACCTTTGTCACTTACGACGAAGCCTAGCAACTTTCCAGATCTTACCCCAAACGTGCACTTGTTTGGGTTCAACCTCAACTTGTACAACTTCAGACGGTCAAACAACTTTTGTAGATGGTCAAGGTGTTCCTCCTCAGTTTGGGACCTTGCAATCATATCATCAACGTATACTTCTATCTCATGATGGATCATGTCATGAAATAAAGTAACCATGGCACGTTGGTAGGTTGCCCCAGCATTTTTCAACCCGAATGGCATGACCTTGTAGCAGAAGGTGCCCCACTGAGTGACAAAGGTAGTCTTTTCCATATCTTCAGGAGCCATCTTGATCTGATTATAACCTGAAAAACCATCCATGAAGGAGAACACCTTGTGCTGAGCAGTATTGTCAACCAGAACATCAATGTGAGGTAAGGGGAAATCATCCTTGGGGCTGGCCCTGTTCAAATCCCTGTAGTCAACACACATTCTGACCTTACCGTCCTTCTTCGGCACCGGAACCACGTTGGCAACCCACTGAGGGTAAGAAGTCACTGCAAGAAAACCGGCGTCAAATTGCTTTATAACCTCAGCTTTGATCTTCTCGGACATCTCTGGACGCATACGGCGGACCTTTTGTTTAACCGGAGGGCAGTCTTCCTTGGTAGGCAAGTGATGGACCACAATGTCGGTATCCAACCCAGGCATGTCTTCGTAGGACCAGGCAAAGATCTCCACATAATCATGTAACATCTGAGTCAACCGTTGTTTTACGCTGAGCTCCAGATTGGCACCAATCTTAACCTCCTTTCTGTCTGCCTCAGTACCCAGATTTATCGTTTCCACTGGCTCTTCATGTGGCTGAATGGCCCTCTCTTCCTGGAGTAATAGTCTTGCAAGCTCGCCAGGCACTTCGCAATCATCTTCACCTTCGTCTTCGGCTAAATTGATCGGATTTTCGAAGTTATAACTGGCAGTAGCAGAGTCATTACCAGTGAGATCCAGAGTGGATTGAAACCTGTATAGGTGAGTGTGTGTAAATATAGCTGTTTTGCAATATATAAAGAGAGAAAGAAAGAAAGGGAGCACAAGATTTGAAATGCGAAAAAACGTCCAAGGTCTTTATTCATGATATATGGAGATGACAAGTAATAAGCCCTTATAAATGAAGCCACAGTGCCCCGGGTAAGACACCGGGCCATAAAGTTTTAATTTATTGTTCATTACAAATTAAAGAAACAAAGGAATTCATTACTGCGTAACAAAATTAACAGGTATGTGATCTTTTGCGGTCTAATTGGTCAGTCCACCGTCGGTCGTCGGGTAGATCCAGCTATCGAACTCTGATTCTTCCACTTCGTCTTCATCCCCAATAGCATTCACTCCTGGATTGGTGATGAGCACAGGAGGTCTTCCAATCCTAGCTTTGCGTACAGCCTTCTGAGCCTCTGCAGTAAAACCCAGCCCAAACTTGTCAGTTTTAGGAGTAAAATCAGGGAGCCTGCCCCAGTTAGCACATTCACCTTTCTCAATCACAGCCCGGGCGTCCTTTAGGGAGGCCATCTTCAACGGAAAGTCTTCTTCGACCACTGTTTCTGCTGACGCCAATGTTGGAGGTACCTCTTCAAAATGTTGAAAGGGGGTTTCAATAAACTCCCCGTCCATCTCAATATACCGGAAGGAATTCAGATGACTAACCATGTATTCTTCCTCCCCCTGCACCGTAACAATCTTCCCTCTGACAGGGTACTTGAGCTTTTGGTGTAGAGTGGAGGTCACTGCCCCAGCTTTGTGAATCCAAGGTCGACCCAGCAAACAGTAATAAGATGGACGAATATCCATCACATAGAATGTTGAGTCAAATACTTGAGAACCCACACGAATAGGAATGTCTACCTCACCATGAACCATCCTCTTCGACCCGTCAAAGGCTCGGACAATGATGTTACTAGGCTTCAACTCCAGGCCCTCACAATCCAACCGGTCTAAGGCCTTCTTGGGCAATACATTCAGGGAAGAACCGGTGTCCACCAATACATGCGCAAGAGTAGTGCCCCTGCATTCAATGGAGACATGCAGGGCATCATTGTGGTTTTTTCCCTTGGCGGTAAGATCAGCATCCGAGAAACCCAAACCATTGTCAGCTGTCAAATTGGCCACACAGTCAGTGAATTGATCTGCAGATGTCTCTTGTGGCACATGGGCCGTCTTCAGAAATGAAATCAGGGCCTTGGCATGGGCCTCTGAGCACAGCAGCAATGATAGCATAGAGATCTTGGAGGGGGTATGCCCCAGCTGTTCAACGACGTTAAAGTCACTCTTCTTGATTATCTTAAGAATTTCCTCCATCTCTTGCTGGGAGGCCTCAACATTTACGGTCTTCGGTGCCTCCATCCGGGCAGGCTCATTATCAATTCCTTTGCCCCGAGCATTATATGACTCGGCAGCAGGGGAAGCAACTTGATCAGAAGGGGGAATAGGCGCACTTGCAGGTGTAATTATGAGAGGTCTTCGAATAACTAGTGGCGCAATGTCAGGAGAGAAGAGCCTGCCACTGCGGGTAACCTTAGCTGGACCGGTGATATTGCTGATGTTGGTACTGGTGTTGAACTCCTACTTCACTCCAAGTACATATACATCTGCCCCATAGTGCCATGGGACAGCCTTGTCAGATTCATAGGGGAGAGGCCCCAGAACAGTAATAATGATGGGTGCAACAGACATGATCTTGACCGGCTTCCTCGGGGGAGCCTTGATTGGATTGTTGAAAATTGTGACGACAGATACTTCTTCAGAGGGAACAAAAGGAACAGCGGTCTTCTTGAACAAAATTTATTTGCTATCCATTAGGCTTTGGATGCCTAACTTCAGCAACGGACAACCAGTAGAGGTAATAGCACACAGAAGGCAACCCTTGCTACAACCCGGAAATAAACCGGCTAGCAATAGATTCCTCTTAACAGTCAATAGAGGGGTAGCCACATCATTCACAAAAACTGCATACAAGTCTTCATCAACAGCATTTACTCCATGCTGGGGCATAGGAGCAGTCACCACATTTGGTCTCTTAGGTGCCTCAAACTGTATCTCCTTCGCATCGATAAGGTCTTGAACTTTATTCCTTAGGGCCCAGCAGTCATCAGTAGAATGCCCCGGGCTATCGGAGTGATAAGCACAGCGGGCATTTGGATTATACTTGGGGGATGAAGTATTCACAACCTTTGGAGCCTCTCTAACGGTCACCAAGTTGGTCGATAGCAGTTGTGGCAAGATTTGTGACAAGGTCATACTCAGCCGAGTGTATTCTCTTCTGGGTCTCTCACCCCTTGCTTGGTTGGGTTGCCGAGGAGCGGCAGCAGGCTTTGCAATAACCACTGTGTTGACAGCTTGGCGGCGTTCCGGTTTCTCTTGCCTCCTAGGCCCATACACGGCATTGGCCTCCTTTTTGAAAGGCTTCTTCTCAGAACTTGAGGCCGCACCTTTCTGAATCTTTCATGATTTCATACCAGCCTCTATCCTTTCCCCAGTCAGAATGAGGTCTGTGAACCCTGCAGATGAGTTGCCAATAAGATGATTGAAGAACGGCCCGGATAGGGTCCCCAAAAACATGTCCACTAGCTCACGGTCGGTTAATGGTGGCTGCATCCTACCAGCCAGGTCCCTCCACTTCTGCGCATACTCTTTAAAACCTTCTCCCGATCCTAGCGACATGCCCTGGAGTTGGGTACGTGTAGGAGCAAGGTCGACATTATATTGATACTGCTTGTAAAAAGCAGTAGCCAACTCCTCCCAGTTATGAACCTTGGTTCCATCCAACTGATAGAACCATTCGAGATGAGTCCCTGAAAGACTCTCCTGGAAGAAGTGGATCCACAAGTTCTTGTCCACTGTATACGGCTGAATCTTCCGCACATAAGATCTGAGATGTAACTTAGGGCATGACGCCCCGTCATACTTTGTGAAAGATGGTGCTTTAAACTTGTGCGGGATGATCACACCAGAAGATAAACCCAAGTCTCCGAAATCCAAACCAGGCACTTGTTGAATTTCCATGGCATTCAGCCGGTCTTCCAACTGCTTGTACCTGTCTTCAGCTGGAGGATATTGTTCCTCATTAAAATCAGTCTCATTGTCAGAGACCACCGGACTTGGAGCCCTTCCCCCCTGGGGACTGCCTTTGCCTACAGAAGAACCAGCTTCCTCATTCTACAGTGTGTTACCAAACCTCCGGCCCGTGTTGAATAGAACAATTCTCTTCTTCTTCTTCTTCTTAACCAGCAGAGCCTTCAGTTCCTCCTGACCTTGGGCCAAACTCATAATCAGCTCTTGAAATTGGGCGTTCTGAGCCTGAAGGGCCTTGATGGACTGCTCGGTAGATGATTCAGGGTTCATGATGCTGAAATAAACAGCGAAGAACATTAAGCAACCTGAAAAGAAAAGTACCTGCTATGCACATGATGCATGATATGTGTTTATGCAATGCATTCAAGGGTTCGAAAGTTCAAATTTGTTGCAGACAAAAGGGAGCACACGTTATCATTAAGAAAATAATTGTTCAGTACATCAAAGCCTCATGGGCAAACATTACAAAAGTGAATCAATCCCAAAAGACACTGCGCGTCCTCTTCTGAGCAATGTAGGTGTTGAGATTCCTTTCCTCGTGTAGTAGGCGGGTGAGCTCCAAGACCTTCTTCTCACTAGCATGTAGACTGGACTCAAGAGAATTCCGTTCTTCCTTAAGTTGGATCCAGCTCTTCTGCATTTCTTCCCAGGATGTGGGCATGTCAGGATGTTGAATGGTGTAGGACACCTCTCCTTCCAAAACTAGCTCTTTGATCACCGGGAGAACATGAGGATAAGGCATTACTAACTTCTGGGAGCGGGCTCGTACCCACTTGAGATAAGGCTCCAATGGGATGGAGTTCCTATGCCCCAGTGTCTTGCTGTCTATCTTGCTGGGCATCCTCCAAGATCTGATAAATCTCTGGCGAAGTCCTTGTGCATCGTTGTCGAAGTCAAAAACTATGTCAGGAATTAACATGTCATGAGGGCCGTCTCTACGAGCATAACCAAATTGTCTCCAAGCCAGACACGGGTTGTAAGTAATACCTCCTCTGATTCCAAGTAAAGGAACATTAGGGTACTCCCCGCAACGATCAATGATAGTGACATCCTCTCTGAACCGAGAGCACCAATGTATATCTGCATGTGTAAGAGTCATCAATCGTTGTGACCATCTCAAACCCCGCTCGTTCTTCAAAACTGATTGTGGAAGGTGCGAAATAAACCACCTTCCCAGGAGAGGAGTGCAGCACATAAGAACACCTCTTTTTCTCATGGTACGAGTGTAACATGAGTGAAGGATGTCCCCAAGCAACGTAGGTATAGGATTCCTGGACATGAAGATCTGGACAGCACTGATATCTATAAGCTGATCGGGATTCGGGAACAAAACCAATCCATAGACAAGGAGGGCCACAACTTCTTCAAAAGCTTGCAGGTCAAGGGAGTTCCAACATTCTTGGGCCTTTTCAAACAGAAACCTGGCTAAGAACCCTTTGATACCACTTCTAACTTCCCAATGTCCCTTGAGGTCAGACGGTTGTAGGCGTAGTGCTTTAGCAATCTCTTCAAGTTTGGGTTCCTTTTCCGTACCGTTGTAGGGTAGTTGACTAAGGATAGGGATCTTCAGAAGCCGGGCGAACTCTTCCAATGTAGGCACCAGTTGATAATCCAGGAAAGTAAAGCAATGGTGCAGAGGGTCAAAGAACTGGAACAGGACCTTTATCATATCTTCCTCAATGTTGGTGTTGACCAAACTGATGAGTCTTCCATGTCTCTCACTAAAAGAAGAGCTCTCGGGAATCCTGGATATAAGTTCCTTAAGCTGAGGAGGGATCCTTACAAGGCTGGTCTGAATTGTCTTTTTGCGAACAGTTTCCATGTCCTACAAAACAAGAACAAAGATGAAGATTCGAACCCCTGAAATGGTTAGTCAATGCATATGATGTTGTATGATGTCATGATGCTATGATTAAACACACCACAAATATTCACAAGGGAAAACATGATAAGGCACACAAGTCACACAAGACAAGCCCTTAGAGTTTAGGCCAGCATGGGGTCTGGGTATTACCCTCTTGAAGTTGGTGGGCTCAACCTGTCCTATCAGAAGTAACCGGGTTCTAAGGGTCCCAATATCACTGGATTGCTTTCATTGTTCATCATTTCGATTTAGCCACTGAACTGGCAACCGAAATATTCCAAGAAAACAACCCTCAATTGAGTGTAGTATCGAGTATCAACCAACCTCAGACTGCACCAAAGTCAGTTATCTCACTACCCTAAAGAGGCCAAGATGGTTCAATTAAGGTTCCTAAGGTCAGTTGATGCTTCACGACACCACGCGGAGGCCCCGTACTCTCCTTGACTGAACTCAAGGGTTACCGGTACACACCAAAGTGCCACATCAACGTAGCAGACTGCTTCAACCATGTCGGTATACCCCGCACAGTTCCCTCACAGCCTTGTTGCTACTTTCTAAGAAGGTATCCCCAGATCCGGGTTAGGATCTATAGAACTCCCAAGACAGGCCCACAATTTAAAGCAAACAATTCAGACAATTGAAAACACAAGTGATCTTAGTCCTAAGGTACACCTCACTTTAAAAGATATCCCCAGCAGAGTCGCCAGTTCTGTGATCGGTGGATCTGGAACTGACTGTTTAACGCTGGTTCGCGAAATGTCGCGGAAGCAAGAGTCGCCACCGTCTTTTATTTTCTCCAACATGGACAGGACAAAAGAACAGCAAAATTCCTTATGAGATAGTTTCTCGGTTCGGGAGGTAGATTTATAGAAAGGGAAGGTGTTAGCACCCTTTCTATCCATGGTTATCCATGGGCTCTTAGATACTTGCTCATTTGTGTTTTCAAAAGTGTTTGCTTTTCAATTGTGAGTGAGTTTGAAAAAGTTTCGTTTAAAGATTTCAGATCGACTCTTGTATCAGTCCTCAAGAGTGTTTGAATAATTGTTTTGAAAGCTTTTTGAAAGTGTCGGTGTGAAAAGAGTTTTGATTGTTTTTTAATAGAGCAAGTATCTATGAGTCATCTACCTACCCTAAGGAATTAGGCTATGTAGAGGTCCTTAAGGTAGTGCCATCCCACCATTGAGAGGTAGGTAGCACCACCGTTAGAGGTGTTCGGGTCAATTCGAGTTTTAGGGACAGTGTGGTCACCAGAGCAATAGTAGGACACCTTAGAAGCTACCCCTATGCCATAGATCATGGACATAAGGACTTACTAAAACGTCCTATACTCGACGACCACGTTTCGAGGGCAAGGCAACAGTGAGGCGTACCCTAAGAGTGGTGTGTGAATTTGTATGTTATTTTCATGTTAATATTTGTCTTTGATCATGCATTTGGTGAGCTACGCATTGTTTTTAATTTAGGCCATTCATTCTTTCATGCAAAGTTTAGCAGTTTAAAAGTGCGGAAATTAAAGTGCGGAAAGTAAAATCCTACTCTATTACAAGGCGCGGGTCTATACATCGCCAAATTAACAAAGACCCGTTTTTTAATAAAATGCGGAAAGTAAAAACTAGTTACTATTACAAGGCTTGAGCAATTACATAATATTCGAAAAGAAAATAAAATAGGAATAAATGCGCGAAAAGAAATTAGAATCGAATGTTCGAGGGCGTTGAACCCCTTTTGAAATTAAATTGAAATAAGAAAAGCTAATTAATTATTAAATTAAAGAAAAGAAATGTTTTTTAGGTTTTTGAGCTTTTAATGGAATAAGAAATTAAAATTGAAGAGAAACCCTAATTCTAAATTGTTTTTAATTATTAATGAAAAAGATTCAAGTTTGACCTAATTTACTAATTATTTAATATACATATTTATTTACAAAAATATATTAGTAACTAATAATAATGATAATAAGAAAAAATTGTTTATTAAGAAAAGGATGAAAATGTTAAAAAAAACCTAATTTCTACATTTTTTAGTTATTTAAGAAAAGATTAAAATTGAAAACCCTAAATTAAACTAAATTGATTATTAAAAATTTATTTACAAAAATAATGGTGAAATTAATATTAATAACAATAAAATATTTTTTGATTTTTCTGTATTTTTTATTGTGAAAATTATTTTATGGAATTTAGAGAAAACAATTAAAAACAAATAAAAGAATAGAAAGGAAAAATTAATAAAAAAAATTAAACTTAAGCAAACCATGGGGGTATTCAGACCCAAAGGGAGGTTTTATTTGAGAAATTTGGCCCAAGAATGCAAGGCCTTTTTGACTTTCTGGAATTACGTATGGAATGGTTGACCAGCGTGCATGGTGGACCTCCATTCATAGCCTTCAGATGGATCCTCATGCATAGGTGGCAAGCTTGGGCGTGTGTGTGCATGGTAGGACGTCAGGAGCATACTGCATATGAACATGTTATAACAAAAATTATTGAGAATATGGGGGACCTGGGAATCGAACCCAGGTCCCAATGCCTGTAGGACAGCACACCAACCAACTGAGCCATTGAGTCTCTTTGTCAATTAAATGGAGCATGAATAATATATGTGAAAAAACAATATTACGCTGAAGCAATCAAAAAACGCGCCAGTATTCAAACTGACCAACCACACTCGGACACGCTACCTTCTTCTTCCTTTTGTACCTGTAAATAAAAGCAAATAGCGGGGGTTTTAAACCCCCACTAAACTCAACCTGAAAAAATAGCGATTAGGGCATAGATGAATATAAAAAAAGTGCGAGGTGTGAGTTAGCTTCGTCTGGATGCAACGAGTTTAATGGCATAGATGTGGTGTTTCAATTTTTCCATATGTATAAAGCCCCAAATCTGGAGCTCTGAAACCCTAGCGAATGTCAATGGCAACTTTTGATACAAGCATTCTTAGTTCAATTCAAGGATACCATTAGCTTCAGAATATCCATATTAGTGTAAATCAACAGTTAAAAGACATGAATAATGCATGAAAGTTCAAACACGATTATGAAAATTTTTGGAAAAAGTGAGACTTTGTTCTACCAATTCTTTGAGTGTGGGGGCGTGTTCTTGATTGCAACACGTTCCTGGATGCCTTGGCAATGTTTTAGAATCCTTTTGGAGCTTTGAAATGCCTTGTGACCAGGTTTTCAGTTTTCAATATTTTGTGAAAAAAATGCAATGTTGTTCTCTCTTTTCTGCGCAGCTCTTGTGTCTAATGCCTTAGGTTTCAATTGTGCATAAGTACTTGAGTGAATTAGGTCAAGGAAAACCAGCCCAAAGTCCATCCATTTATGATTCAAATATTTGATTTTGTTACATCTTTTTTTCAAATCTTTTTGCCACGGAAACTTGCCAATTGTGGAAGATTTTGTCTCTTGAGAAGGTACACGAAATATTTAGCTCATAATGGAAGGATTTGCTGCACAAAAAGATTTAAAACCATTGTTTAGTATTTTTCTCATAATTAAATTTAATTAAATGAATTAATAAGATTAAAAATTCAATTAATTAATTAAAAATAAGAAAATAACTCCCTTTTAGCTTAATGGGTCGTGTATAGCCTTTGGGTAATGATTCATGGAAGAAATTGAGGCCCATTAGCAATTTTGAGGCATTTGAAGCAAAGTTGACTTTTCAAAATTCCCAAAAATTTCCCAACTTCTACAAGGCATATCTTGCTCAATTATTAACATTTGATCATGTTCTTGGACATTTTGGAAAGATATTGAAGTCCTCTAACCAATGCCTTTGGTCCCATGTCATTTTGATTTACCAATCTTAAGTTATGGTCTTTGACTTAAAGTGCCTTTTTGTTGACTTTTGAAAATGACCTATAATGTTGAAATTGATAACTTTTTGTGAGAGCATTTTTTGGACTTTAAGTGTGAATATGAGTTGTAGGAAATGTCATTCTCTTCAAAATTAGCTTTGGATGGGATTTTTCTGATAAACCATGAAGAAGTTATGCCCTGGTCAATTTGCAGTTGACTTTTTCAACTGTCCAAAAATAGAAACTTTTGCATCTTGAGACTTTTTTGAGCCATGCTTTGAGAATCATGATCAAGAATTGATAAAATGATGTTTGTGGCTTCAAAATAAGATGTTGACCAAAAATTTTGACTTTTGACTGTCAAATGACCATTTTACCCCTGCAGTTGACTGTGAAGCAATTAGGGTTTTTGACTGTGCAATTTGATGCTGTGAGTCTTGAAACTTGACATATGAATGCTTGACAATGTATATAGGAATGTGGGACTTGTTTGGACCCTTGAAAACCTCAATTTCTTTGCAAGAACCAAAACCCTAATTTTGACTATATTAGGAGGCAATTCGACTGTGCAACTCTTGAGAGATTTTGAACCATAATCTTGGCAACTCTTGAAGAATATGGGAGGGCAAATTTTAGGGTACAACAGTCACCGTCATATTCTGTACAATCTTCTTGATGTTCTTGTTAGCTGCCTCAACAACGCCATTCATCTTCGGTCGGTACGGAGAAGAATTGTGGTGTTGTATCTTGAACTGTTTACAGAGCTCGGTGATCATTGTGTTGTTGAGATTTGTACCATTGTCAGTAATAATCATCTCTGGTACACCATATCGACAGATCAGATTGTGTCGCATAAACCGCACCACGACGTTCTTGGTTACTGTAGCAAAGGAGGTTGCCTCAACCCACTTCGTGAAGTAATCAATGGCTACTAAGATGAAATGATGCCCGTTAGATGCAGTAAGCCTGATCTCACCGGTCATGTCGATGCCCCACATCGCAAAGGGCCAAGGAGCTATCAGGACGTTCAAAGGAACTGGAGGCACATGCACCTTATCAGCATAGATTTGGCATTTATGATAGGTTCGGGAGTGCTGATAAAAATCAGCTTCCATAGTGGACCAGTAATATCCTGCCCGTATGATCTTCTTAGCCATGGTATGTCCACTTGAATGGGTTCTGAAAGTGCCTTCATAGAGATCTGTCATGATCCTCTCTGCTTCGCTCTTGTTTACACACCATAGTAATGTAGAGTCATGGTTGCATTTATAGAGGATCCCATTACTGAGGAAGAACTTTGCATAGAACCTCCTCAGGAACTTTTTATCATTGACAGATACCCCTTCGGGATATTCCTGAGCCTCGAGATACCTTTTGACTTCGTGAAACCAGGGTTTGTCCGCCACTTCTTCAGTATCGATCTCACAGTAATGTGCTGGTTCATCCAACCTCTCAATGGCAATCTGGGGAGCTTCATTGTCCCACCTAACCTTGAACAATAGAAGACATGGTAGCTAGCGCGTCCGCTAACTGGTTCTCCTCTCGTGGGAAATGCTCTAAGGTTATCTCCTCAAAGTGTGGGAGCAATGTCAGTACATACTCTCTATAAGGAATGAGATTCAGGTGCTTCGTATCCCACTCGCCCTTGATTTGACTTATCACCAGAGCGGAATCCCCGAATACACTTAAGAACTTAATCCTTATGTCAATAGCAGCTCGAAGACCCATGATACACGCTTCATATTCCGCCATGTTGTTGGTGTAGTTGAAACATAATCGGGTGGTGAACGGAGTATGACAACCCTCGGGAGATATGATTACAGCGCCAATGTCGTTACCCAATGCGTTCGAGGCTCCATCAAAATACATAGACCATTGGGATCCTTCCTCAGGTCCTTCATCCGGTCCAGACTCTTCGTAGTCAGTCACCAACATGATATTCTCATCCGGGAACTCAAAATTCATGGATTGATAGTCATCCACGGCCTGATGAGCCAAATGATCAGCCAATACACTCCCCTTGATTGCTTTTTGGGTAGTATATTGTATGTCGTATTCAGTTAAGATCATTTTCCACCTTTCTATCCTTCTGGAGAGAGCGGGCTTCTCGAAAATATACTTGATCAGATCCATCTTTGATATCAACAAGGTTGTGTGAGTTAGCATATACTGTCTCAGCCAGCGAGCAGCCCATGCCAAATCGAAGCAAGTTTTCTCGAGCAATGAGTATCGGGTCTCACAGTCGGTAAAGTTTTTGCTAAGGTAGTAAATGGCGTGCTCTTTTCGGCCAGACTCGTCATGCTGCCCCAGCACGCACCCCATTGAATTGTCTAGCACTGTCAAGTATAATATCAAAGGTCTTCCTTCCACTGGAGGCATCATAATTGGTGACTCTTGAAGGTATTCCTTGATTCTCTCAAAAGCGGTCTGGCATTCATCATTCCACTTTACCACTTGATCTTTCTTCAAAAACTTGAAGATCGGCTCACAAGTAGCGGTCAGGTGTGAAATGAACCTGGCGATGTAATTTAGATGCCCAGGAAACTTCTAACTTCCTTCTCTATGCGGGGAACTGGCATCTCTTGTATGGCCTTTACCTTTGCAGGGTCTACCTAAATACTCTTGTCACTGACGACAAAACCCAGAAGCTTACATAACCTTACCCCGAAGGTACACCTGTTCGGATTCAACCTCAGCTTATATGTCTTCAACCTGTCGAATAACTTTTAGAGATGATCAAGGTGCTCTTCTTTAGTCAGACCTGGCTATCATGTCATCAACATACACTTCGATCTCATGGTGAATCATATCTTGAAACAAAGCGACCATGGCGCGCTGATAGGTTGCCCCGGCATTCTTCAACCCAAAAGGCATCACTTTATAGCAGAAGGTGTCCCACTGTGTGACGAAGGTTGTCTTCTCCATGTCTTCAGGAGCCATCTTGATCTGATTGTAGCCAAAGAAACCATCCATGAAGGAGAAGATTTTATGTTGCGTGGTGTTGTCGACCAGGACATCAATGTGAGGAAGTGGGAAGTCATCCTTGGGGCTTGCCCTGTTCAGATCTCTGTAATCCACACACACTCGTACCTTACCGTCCTTCTTAGGTACTGGAACAAAGATAGCAACCCACCGTGGATACTAAGTGACAGCTAAGAATCCTGCATCGAACTGTTTCATGACCTCCGCCTTGATCTTCTCTGACATTTCAGGACGCATATGGCGGACCTTCTGCTTAACCGGAGGACAGTCTTATTTAGTCGGCAGGAGATGTACCACAATATCAGTGTCTAAACCAGGCATGTCTTCATAGGACCAGGCGAAGATCTCAACATAGTCGTGCAACATCTGTATCAACCTCTGTTTGACGCTAAGCTCCAGATTCGTACCTATTTTAACCTCTTTTTTGTCTTCCTCAATACCCAAGTTCACTGTCTCAATTGGCCCTTCATGAGGCTGTATGGCCCTTTCTTCCTGCTGTAATAGTCTAGCAAGTTCTCCAGGCACCTCACAATCATCCTCACCTTCGTCCTCGGCTTGGTTGATCGGATTTTTGAAGTCATAACTGGCAATAACAAAGTTGTTATCAATGGGATCCAGAGTGGATATGGATCTGCATTATGATACGTTAGTGTGTGTAAGAGAATAACTATTTTGATAAAGTGAAAAGCAGAAAGGAAAAACAAGGAGCGTAAAATTTGTATGCAAGAAACGTCCAATGCTTTATTAATGATTATGAAATGACAAATAAGAGCCCTCACAAGCAAAGCTAAGGTGCCTCGGGCAAGGCACCAGGCCGTAAAGTTTCACATTGTTTATTACAAATCTTAAAACAATTAAGTCAATTACTGCGGAATAAAAGAAACAGGTATGAAGTCCCTAGCTGTCCAGTTACTTGGTCCAGCGTTGGTAGTTGGGTAGATCCAGTTGTCAGTCTGATCCCTCTTCATCAGCATCTTCTGTGGCAGAGACAACCCCAGTAGCATTGATTCTCGAGCCATGCTTAGGCATGGGAGCAGTTATGACATTCGGTTTCTCCGAAACATCAAAATCTATCTCCTTGGATTCAATCAAGTCTTGTATTTTATTCTTTGGATCCCAACAATAATTTTTATCATGGCCAGGACTCTCAGAATGATAAGCACACCGGGCATTTGGATTATATCGGGGAGATGTAGTATTTGGATTATTGGGAGCCTCTCTCAAGGTTGCCAAGTTAGATTTCAGCAGATGAGGTAGAACTTCAGCCAATGTCATGTTGATGCGGGTAAACTGTCGTTGTGGTCTTTCCACCCTTTGTTGATTATTGCATTGTGGAGCAGCTGCAGGTCTAGGTATCATCATGACACTTACTGTCTGACGTTGTTCAACCCTGTTCTAGCCCCTCGGGCTGTAGATGGCATTGGCTTCCTTCTTACCAGCAAAAGGCTTCTTTACTGAACTTAACGAGGCATCCTTCTTTATTTTTCCGCTTCGAATCCCGGCTTCTACTCTTTCCCCGGTTAGGATCAGCTCGATGAAACCGACTGATGAGCTGCCGATCAGATGATTGAAAAATGGACCAGATAGCGTCCCCAGAAACATATCAACCAGCTCCCTATCAGACAATGGGGGTTGAACTCTCCCAGTAAAGTCTCTCTATTTTTGTGCATAATCTTTAAAACATTCACCAGCACCCATGGACATACTCTGGAATTGAGTACGAGTGGGAGCAAGGTCAGCATTTTATTGATACTGCTTGTAGAAAGCAGTAGCCAGATCTTCCCAGTTTCGGACATTGGCTCCCTCCAGCTGGTAGAACCATTCAAGTTGAGTCCTCGACAGACTATCTTGAAAGAAATGCACCCACAAATTTCTATCAGCGGTGTGGCGCTGAATCTTCCTGACATAAGACCGGAGATGGAGTTTTGGGCAGGACACCCCATCATACTTGGCAAAAATTGGAGCTTTGAACTTTTGCGGGATAACTAATCCCGATACCAATCCTAATTCTTTGAATCCAGTCCAGGTATCCTCTGAACTTCCATGGCACTCATACGGTCTTCCAACTGTTTGTATTTATCCTTAGTAGGAGGATATTGCTCGTCGTTATAGTCAGTATCATTGTTGGAGACTGCAAGACTAGGGTCCTTCTCTTGTTCTTGGTTTTCCCCTTCCTTAGATGAAGAGGTCAGGTCGACTTGTCGCTTCAAACTCTCTCCAAACCTTCGGCCCATATTCAGAATACCAGCAGCCTTCTTCTTTCTCTTCCTCTCTTTCAGAATGAGGGCTTTCGGATCCTCCGGCCCCTTTTCCATACTGATGAACATTTTTTGGAACTGGGCGTTCTGTGCCTGCAGGTCCTTAATGCTTTGTTCGGAAGACATTTCTGCTAAAATAAACAGCAAAGGAGATGAGAAACCTGTAATGATACCTGTAATGATGTGTATGATAATGGTATGTTCATGCAATGATTTCAAAGACCTCGGAAAATTTAAATTTGCGAACCAAAATAAACAAACTTTATTAGCTGAAATTGAAGTTCAAATGCCTTTAAGGCATTACAATTAAAAATAAATCTAAAACTAGAAAGAAAAATCAAAAGTCCCATGGATGCTTCCTCTTTGCGACGAGATAATCATTCAGTCCTTTTTCCTCACGCAACTGCTTTGTGAGCTCTAAGGCCTCCCTCTCCTGCGCATGGAACTGATCCCTATAAGTATCCCGCTCCTTCCTCATCTGAATCCAAGACCTCTGTAATTCCCCCAGATCAGTGGGCATGTAAGGGTAGAGAACCGTGTAGGGAATGCCTTCTTCAGTAGTGGGTTCCACAATCATTGGTAAAACAAACACATAGGGCATCATAAGCTGTTGAGCACGAGCTCGTACCCATTGTAGATAAGGTTCCATTGGAATGGAAGTCTTTGGCCCAAAAGCACAGACGTTCGATCTGTTTACCATGCCCCAAGCTCGTATGAACCTCCGGTGATACTCTTGAATATCATCTTCATAGTTTAACACAATACCCTCGATAAGTAACTCATGGGGACCATCCCTTCGAGCGTGACAAAATTGTCGCAGAGCTAAACAAGGATTGTAGGTTATACCCCCTCTGATACCAAGTAATGCGACATTAGGGTACTCCCCACAGCGGTCAATGATAGCAATGTTTTCCATATATCGAGAACACCAAAGAATATCCATATGAGCGAGTGACATTATCCTTTGTGACCAAACTAAACCTTCTTCATTCTTTAGTATAGACTCAGGGAGTTGAGAAATAAACCACCTCGACAGCAATGGCATGCAGGACACGAGAATCCCTCTTCTCCTCATGGTACGAGTATGGAGAGTGTGCAAAATATCTTCGAGTAAGGTGGACACAGGATTGCGAGAGAGAAAGATCTTGATAGCATTCACATCTATGAATGAGTCTGGATTAGGGAAGAGAACTAAACCATAGATAAGAAGAGCCAAGACCTCCTCAAAATCCTGAAAATCCATATTATCCCAAAACAGTTGGGCTTTGTCTATCAGAAACTTAGCTAGAAAACCCTTGACTCCGCTTCTAGTTTCCCAATTGGATACCACATCGGCCCGTTTCAGATGTAAAGTTGAGGCAATGACTTCTTGCTTAGGAACTTCTTCTAGACCTGTGAAGGGTACCTGTTCAAGAATGGGTATATCCAATAGATGAGAGAATTCTTCCAAGGTAGGCACCAGTTGATAGTCTGGAAAGGTGAAGCAGTGGTGCTTGGGATCAAAGAAATGAAAGAGTACACTCATCATCTTTTTATCAAAGTTTGAAGTAACCAGGTTGAGAAGTTGACCATGTCTCTTAGTGAACGTAGATGTTTTAGAAACCCTTGATGCTAGCTCTTTGAGTTGGGAAGGTATCTTCACAAAGATGATTCGGATGGTATTTCTACGAACGGAAGCCATAATCTGCAAAACAGAACAAAGATAAACTCCCTTGGTCTTTGAAATGGTTAGTGCAATAAGCATGGATGCCATGTTATGATGCATGACGTCATGATAAACCATAGGTATAGCAAACACAAGTATAGCAAGCACAGTCAAATCATACAAAGTCCTTAGGTTTAAGGCTTGCATGAGGTTAAAGGTAGTACCCTC
The DNA here is from genome assembly GCA_948472305.1 of Vicia faba. Taxonomy (NCBI): domain Eukaryota; kingdom Viridiplantae; phylum Streptophyta; class Magnoliopsida; order Fabales; family Fabaceae; genus Vicia; species Vicia faba. The sequence continues at coordinate 489,947,881 of OX451736.1, forward strand.
TTGAAGTTTTAGTTGGTTCAAACCTGTCCTAAAAAAGTAACCGGGTTCTAGAGATTCTCAATATCATTGATCATCCTTTATCGGGCATTGTTTCAGCTCTCAATCTTTTCTTGCGGCCAAAATATCTCGAAAGTCCGATCTCAATGAGTGTAGCATCGAGTATCAACCAGTTCTCAGCTCTACACCGAGGCCGGCTATCTCGCTACTTTCTAATGGCCAAGTTATTCAACTAAGGTTCTAAGGTTTGTTGGTGCTTCAAGACACCACGCGGCGACCCCATATTCTCCTCGTTTCCCCATGAAGGATACCGGTACCAACCAAAGTGCCACACGAACACATCCATCACTTAAACTATATCAGTCTACGCCGTACAGTCTCCATGATCTATTGCTGTTTAGCTAATGAGTGCCCCTAGATCCGGGTGTAGGATCTATAGTAACCATAAACAAACCTTCAAAAGTAAAGCAATCAAGACAATCAAGAGAAGCAATTTTAATGACCTAGATCCTAAGGTATACCCCACTTATTATCTCCCCAGCAGAGTCTCCAGTTCTGTGATACGGTAGCAGAACTGATTGTTTAATACTGGTTTGCATTTTGTGTTTGCAAAATGTCACGGTAAGCAAGATTCGCCACCGACTTTTATTTCATCCAATCAGGAAAAGGATAAAGAACAGAAAAAACCTTTTTTTCGAGATATTTCTGAGTACGGGGGCAGATTATAGAAAGGGAAGGTGTTAGCACCCTTTCTATCCATGGTTTGCCATGGGCTCTTAGGTACTTGCTCATTTTTCAAATTGCTTATGTGTGATTGTCTTGAAAATGTTTTTACTTCGTGATAACCCTTGTATCAGTCCTCAAGGATGTGACGAAGTTTGTTTTAAAAATTTGTTTTGAAAAGTGTTTGTGTGAAATTTGTTTTGAGCAAGTACCTACTAGCATCTACCTACTCGAAAAAAGATCGTTTATGTTCTATTTCCTCTAGACAGCGCTATACCACTATTAAGGAGTAGGTAGCACCATCGTTGGAGTTGTAAGGGACATTCAAAAGGGACGTACGGTCACAAAAGCAATGTTAGGACACCTTAGTAACCATCCTAGAGTCCTAAAGATCTTTTCCGAGGCAACATTTCTGAGGCAACATTCAAATGGGATAATTTGATCTTTTGGAACATAGAGGATAGCCTCTAAAACATCCTATGCTTCATGACTGTTTACCGAAGGCAACCGGAGTGAGAGTATATCCTAAGAGTGAGCATGTGCAAGTGTGCTTTTTCAGTTAATGTTATCTTTGTACATTAGGGTTTTCTAACTGTTTTAATTTTTTATGCATTATTGCCATACAATCCTATTAGCCATACATCTAACAGTTAAAGATTGGAGAAATTAAAAGTGCGAGGAAGTAAAACCTAGCTATTACAAGGCTTTCGCATATACAGAATTATTTTTGACTGAAAATAAAATGCGGAATTCAAACCTAATTAAGTCTATTACAACCTCAGAGCAATTACAATAATAATAAAGAGTAACTAAAATACGCGCGGCGAATTAAATGCGAGGACGATTATAAAACCTAAAAAATCTAATTTGAGAAAATATTTAAGTTATTTTTGAAGAAGAAATTAATTATCATACAAAAGTAAACCCTAATTTCTAATTGATTTTAATTACAAAAATAACATTTAATTTCCCTAATTTAATTAAATTAATTAATTCAAGGAAAATATTTATTAAGAAAATAAGTCTTTTGTGATTTTTGTGATTTGTTGGTTTTATGATTAATTAAAAAATAATTAATTTTTGGTGAAAAATAAATAAACAAAAATAATTAAAACAAGAGAAATAAATAAAGAAGAGAAAAAGAATGGGCCTGGAGTGATGAAGCAGACTAGGAGTGCATGCTGAACTTCTAAACCCTAGAAGGATGGCCCAGAGTCTGGCGCTTGATCCAATGAGACCATCTTCTGGGGGCTCATGGTGGACCTGCGTATGCTGGCGTTGGATCTGGCTGGAGATGGATCCAGAGGATGATGATCTGGCTGAAGATGGATCCAGAGGATGATGATCCTCAGAAGGTGAGGTGTGCTGGATTTGGCTTGAGACGGATCCAGAAGATGATGATCCTCAGAAGGTGAGGTGTGCTGGATCTGGATGGAGACAGATCCAGAAGATGATGATCCTCAAAAGATGAGGTGCGCTGGATCTGGCTGGAGATGGATCTAGAAGATGATGACCCTCAGAAGGTGAGGTGTGTTGGATCTGCAAGGAATTGGAAGAAAAATAGAAGATGTTGGAGGCATGGGTCGAACCCCTGACCTCTCATATACAACGCCTTATCAACCTTCCTGCACGCCACTGGGCCATCTTTCCTTTTGTTAACAAAAATAAACAAAATATAATATGATAAAAAAACACATTATGCCCAGAACAAAAATGCGCCAACATTCAAACTAGCCAGTGAGACGTTGCCACATCATTGTCTTCTTCCCAGAAACTCTCGTTTTAGGTTTCTGGACCTTTACCTACAGATGCAAGTCTATTGCTAAAAACCTGTGTTATTCAATAATCAAGCATACGCAATATAAATTCAATTGGGGACCATGAATCAACTGGGTTTGAAGCTCTGATCATCATGGTACCCATTATCAGGCCTAATTTTGCTTAAATCACAAAACCCCAAATTGGAGCCCGGAACCCTAGCAATGGCAAAAGCTTGTTCCTGCACTGTTACTTAAATCAAACTATCCAGAAACATTGCAAACATGATGTTGAACACAAATATATGAGTAAAATACATTTATAATGCGTAAATCATATAAATCGAATTTGAGTTCTTAGTGCAAACCGTGATGCTTATGGAACGTGATTCTTGATGCTTCAGAGCTTGGCAAGGGTTGGAAAAGCTTCTGGAGGTGTCCAGGAACGTGTTGCAATCCTTAAATCTCCTTGAGGATGGTTGTGGTATGGAATCCGATTTGAGATTTTTTGACAAAAAGTTGTAACTTGCCCTTGTTGTTTCACACAATCAACCCTTGTTTTTGTGCCTTGGAATTGTTATGTATATGTAGTGCACTGAATTAGGTCAACAAAAAGTATTCAAATCTTGGTAAATTAGGAAGATTGGATTTGATTTCCTCATGTATGATTTCTTTCCAAAACTTGCTTCAATCCAATCTTTTTCAACCCAAATGAAACTTGCACGATTTGGTTGGCATGCTAGATGTACATGGACTCAGAATATGCATAAAAATCCCAAGATTTGTTTTGTTTTCATTTTTTTGTCATTTAATTTGATTTATTTTGATTTATTTTGATTTAATTGAATAAAAAATCAAAATAAATGATAAAAGTAATAAAAAAACAGGTGGAAAAGCTCAGGGGTCGTGGGTCCTATTAGAAACATGTTTCAAGTAAGAAAACATGGGCCCCTTTGGAAAAAATGCAAATTTGATCAATGTTGACTTTTGACAATTTTGCAAAAAAGGTTAACTTTGACAAAGCATATGTCTCTCAATTTTGATCCTAGCAAGATGTTCTTGGACTTTTTAGAAAGATTAGGATGTTCCCTAAGCAACCCTTTTGGTCTCATCTCAATTGGGTCTTCCATGTTCATGTATGAAGCTTTGACCCAAAAGGTGTTTTTGTTGACTTCTCAAAAGGATCTATAATGTCAAAATTCATATCTTTCTATGAGTGCATATTATGAACTTGTGAGCTGGAGATGAATTGTAGGAAATTATATCCTCTTCAAAATGATCTTTGGGTGAAAAATATCTGATAAAGCATGAGGAAGTTATACCTGGTCAAAGTTGGGTTGACTTTTACTAAGAAACCCTAATTTAGCAACTTTTGGGTTTTGATGAATTTGGAGCATTCCTTGAGAAATCATGATCAACCCTTGATCAAATGATGGATATAACTTCAAAATGTTGATGTTGACCAAAAATCTTGAGGTTTGACTGTATGTGGGCCACAGTTGACTTTTGACCTAGTACAGTCGATTCTCAAGCATCTGAGCAGTTGGCTGGGCAAACTTCTTGTGCAGGGCATGAAACTTGACATGTAGGGTCTTGAGAACATATTAAACCCTTGGAAAGAATTTGAGCCATTTGTGGTCCACCCATCTTGATGAAAGTAAAAACCCTAATTTAGAGGTGCACTGCCTTAGGAGAGAGTTTGTTTGGTCGACTCTTGGACTTCCTTGAGCAACTTGGGGACCTCACTTGATATTTGTTGAGTAAAATGAGAGGGAAAATTTTGGGGTACAACACAAGGACCTGATTGGATGCATTGAGACACTTGTCATTGGTAACTGTTCAATATCTCACTAAATCCCCTAATTTCAGGTTTCATTAATTTAGTATAATCATTTCTTATTTTTCTCTTTCTTACTGATTATGTTTTCAAAAGTGCTTATATAAACTCAATTCACTATTTCATTCATTCACGTTTTACCACCTTCAATATTCTCTCTTGCTCTAGTTTTTCAAAAACCCTTTCTATTAGTTTTCTTCATAGAATCTGTGTGAACAATGGCATCCTCGTCAAGTCTCAAGAATCTCAACAATGCTCCTGGTTCTTGATCAACTAAACAATATGAGGAGCCCATCATAACACTTCTCACTCCGGTCGACAACCTTGAAGTTCTCCGTGAATTGATCGTCGATTTTGAAAGCTTACAAGAAAATGGGTTTAATTTGTATGAAATTGTAACTACACAGGGATGGAACAGATACTTTGATCGTCTGTTGGGTCCAACTTTTCCCATTCTTGTTAAAGAGTTTTGGATTCATGCTACTTCATCCAACCACCAGGTCACGTCATATTTTATGGGGAAGAAGATAGTGATTACAGAAGATTTGATTGGGAAACTCATTGGATACAATGGCATGGAGTCAGATGCATTGATATGGCTGATAAGTGTCCTGACCTAAAATCCATTGCTAGGGTCATTTTCACTTCTAGACAGCCATCTAGTAAGATCAAAGACTTGAAAGATCACTACAGAATCTGGGCTAAAATAATTTTGGGATGTATCAATCACAGGAAGCCTACAAGCTCTCTTGATTACATCAACATTGGTCAGCAGTTTCTGTTATACTTCATTGCAAAGAAGACCAAAATAAACCTTCCACATTTGCTCTTCAACCATCTCAGAAAAAGTGTGAAAGAGGCAAGAGATGAAGAAAGAACTAAGAGGGATTGGACTCCTCTGGGAAGATTGATTTCAGATGTTCTAACGGAAGACAGGTTGATAGAACATCTGACAGAGGCTCAAGAAATCAGCACTCTAGAAGCAACTATTGGGAAACCTCTGAATGCCAAGAATCTGAAGAAAATGATTATTGAAAGCATTAAGAAGGAACCAACAATTTCTTCTCATGAGGTCATCACTTCTAGGAGAATCCATCTGAAGTATTTTCTACTATTCTCCGAGATAGATGTCTCTCTAGAGATTATAGTCAGATACCTTGAAGCTTGCAAGGAAGATGGGACTATTCCAGAAATTAACATCCAAGACCTGCACAAGCCAACTCCAGAGGTTATGCTAAAGAAATCCAGAAAGAGGAAGGCAGCAAGAGAAGGATCCTCTCAGAGGACACCCAAAGCCGCGAAAAAGAAAGGTAACACATCTTTTGTTTCTGTTGTAGAATCAATAGCTATTCCAACATCTGAAACCATTCCCCCTCAACCAACAGAAAATTCTTCACCTCAGACATTTAAGGATTTTGACATAGAGTTTAACCCATCTGTAACTTTTGGCAATTTATTAAATGAACCTCACTCCCCCAATCCAAATCCAGAGCAACATCAACCAGAACTTGCAAGAGTTCTCTCTGATATTGAACTGTTTGATCAAGGCTTTTCCTCACCAATCCCAGAAAATCCAAACACTCAATCTTAACAACCAGAAAATCCACAACCACACTCTCCTCAACCAGAACATCAAAACCTCAACTCACCCCAACCAGAAAATGAAAACCCTCTCACTCCTCAATCTGAAAATCCATCTTCTGAAACACCTGAACCAGAAATTTAACACGTTACCGTAAACCAATTAGAAGACTCCCTTTCAGACTCTGATACCACTACCCCAATTCTTGGGAAAACAGAACCTCTTACGGTTCATTTACCTCTCTTTGTTCATGATATTCCAGAAATACCTTCACCATATGAATCCACACCACCAAACACTCCTCACTCACCAATCCTAATTTCTGATTCTTCAACTCCCTCACCAATCAACCGTCCAGCTGATCACCTCAGAACTGTCATTGATCTAGAAGCGCAGGACCATCTAGCTTCCACCTCAAATAAAATTGCCATCCCCAAACCCAAATCAACCTTAACCAAATCAGATGTTGGTAAGAACCTGTTGAGTTTTGAAACAGAAATACATGAATAAGTTACTTCTTTGAAGCAAGCAAGTCAAGAGAATTCTAATCTTGTTGCTTCTGATTCTCTGTGGGATAGATTCAGAAAATGGTTCAATGCTGAATCCCAGAAGATGAAAGAATTGAGCTATGAGATGGCTCAGCAGAACTTTAGTGATCGGCTGAAAGCCTTCAAAGATCAAGTTCTAAGCCACTGGGACAAGAAAGAAATTCTTCTGCTGGAAAATGCTCCCTGGAAAGAGCTCCAACCTTCAGAAGCCACTGAACCAAATTCTGATAGTCACCCTCTGACTACTTCTCCAGAAAAGGTAATTGCAACAGAAGAAGTTTTTCAATCAGAAGAGGTTGCAGAGTGTTTTGAACGACATGCAACCCCTGAAGATACACCAACTTGGTCTCTAGTCATGCAAACTATGGAAGAGTTGAAGAAGGAGAATGATTTAATCCATGCCAGACTGGATAAGCAAGAAGGCACAAACAAAGAGATCAAAGATATTTTAGACAAACAAGAAGATACAACAAAAGAAATCAAAGACATTCTGGGAAAGCAGGAAGAATCAAGCACTCAGATTAAGAGCTTGCTGGAAGCGTTGTTCACACGCCTTCCCCCTCCTTCTTATATTTTCTTTAACTTTTTATCTGTATTTTTCATCTTATCCTCTTTGTTTCTGAAAAATGTCATTGCATTCTGTTTTCAATATAAATCATCTTTTTTACTCTGATTATATCGCTTTTTGATACCTGACAAAAAGGGGGAGAACGTAAGATATTTTCAATAGCAGTATATCGGGACAAAGTCTCAAACATTATGAATATCTTAACTTCTATGTTTTCTGAAAGTTTAAACAAGAACATATTCTGATAAAAACAGAAGGAGATGCATCAAAAGCTCTGACGAGAAGGAACTTCAGGGAAGTAACTCATCTCTATTTGAGTAATCAACTCAGGGGGAGACTCTCTTAAGCTTTTTGATCTATATTTTTTATTGAAAATCCTAGTTTTGTCATCATCAAAAAGGGGGAGATTGTTAGAACACAGTTTGATTCTACAACCCTTAATTAGAGTTTTGATGATAACAAACACAAAGAACAAATATGCACTCTAAATTTGTGTTATTTTGTATGCAGAAGTTCTGACTAAAACAACATCAGAAGTTAAGCTACATAAGCTTTCGAGCTGAGCTAATTAGAATGTTCTGAAGAATGATAATCAGAATCTACGTTAAAGTAAAAGATACTCTGACTCTGAGAAGAAGTCTAATATACCATCAGATCTTCACATCTCTGAGTCATCAAAGTTCTGAAGTAAAAGCAGCATGCAAGATTCTAGTTCTGAAGCGTTACTTTTCAATTAAGACAGTATCATATGCAACGGCTTCATTCAGACAAGAATCTTCTCAATATGGAAATTGCATTAAGTGTCCATCATCATGCTTTATTTTGGACAAGATTTCCAAGCTATATAAACAATCTTAAAGGACAAATCGTTTACAATTTTTTAATATAGGACTGCTCATACATCTTAAATGCTGCAAATATTCATATTCTCTTATACGCTCAAATTGTGTAAAATCACAGTAGTGATACAGTTTTTGTAACGAAAAACAACAGTACACAGTAAATTATTTTCTTTTGATTAAGCTAGTTTTCCTTGAGATAAACTGGGTTATTGTTGTATTCAAGAAGACTTTGGCAGTTGTCAAAGTAGTATTGTAATCATTTTTGATTAGTGAATTAAGTCCTTGTTGGAGAGAGGCGAAATCACCTTGGCGGGTGGACTGAAGTAGTTTGAGATCAAACGAACCAGGATAAAAGTATCGTGTCTACTGCTTTTGTTTTTAAGTTTCAATCCAACCCCCCCTTCTTGTGTTTTTCACTTCTTCACTTCTAACCTCTTCTTGTGTTTACCTCGCGAGATCCTTGAAAACATGCATCATATCATGACATGCTTTTCCCACACAGTTCTCTCATCTGCTTACTATTTATTTCAGTAGAGATAGCTCTAGAACTGACTATCAAGGACATTCAGACTCAAAATGCTCAACTTCAGGAAATATTCTTGAACCTATCCATGGGGCAAGAAGAAGTGAAAGCACTCATCACTAGGGGTATGACCATGGAAAATCCTGAGGACGACAGGGATGACCAGTTAGAGTGGCTACAAACTGAGATCGCCACAATGAAAATCCAGATGATGGGACAAATGGTGGGCCAGATGGCTCTTATCCAAAACTTGGCTCAAGGATAAGAAGAGCTGAGAGCCCTTGTCAACAAGCTTCATCAAGACGGTTGCAACTACATGGGAAAAACAACTAGTATTGGTGACAAATCATTAATCAGCCCCCGATGAGACAAGAAGTTAGTTTGGTGGATTGCACACCTTTCCAAATTGCTGCCACATCGCGATCCCAACAACAACTTCGCCAACTAGGACAGAGTAATTGGCGTAAACAGAATGCATTCAGTAGGCAGTGTACCAAAATCGACATGCCGATGTCGAAAATCTTGTAACACATGTTGAAGATGAATTTGGTCACGTTGAAGGATCCTCCTCAGAATCCTCATACTGCTTCTCCTAGTTACCATCCCAATAAAAGGTGTGCATATCACTCCAACAGTCCGGGGTACGATACTGGTAGTTGTTGGGCATTGAAAAACAAGATTCAAGACCTAATCGGTGAAGGAGTGCTGGAGTTTACACAAGACGATCAACTGGAATTCTTCCATCACCCCTCAAAGGCGTCAGTATGAAGTGATGGTCTAGGCGGAAGAATTTTCTGTTCATTCAAATTTTCAGTTGTAATTTCTTTGTTTACTTAAACACTTATCTATATGTCAGACTTTGGTTACTTTCAATAATGCATTGCATATGTTTTTATTAAATTAATCCATTCGTTTTCATTATACTTAAAAATATGCTTTTTGCTCCCTTTATGATATTCAACTCTTGTTTCAAAAAGTTGTAAACCTTTAGAGGGAGGATGACGAAAACACTACAATAATCTCATACAGTATTCTTTTGAATAGACCTTGCTGACGATGTATAGGCGTTCTTTCAATTCCTAAATACTGGAGTTATAAGGAAGATAATCCCTATTCAACCCCTTTGAGCCTAAGAAGTAGGAGTTTTCTTTTTTTCACACAAATTAAAACTTGGGGCAGGGTAGTCTGTCAGTTAATTCAAATGCGCGTTCAGTCACAAACTTTCACTTCGTATGCAAGGAATGACATCAAAAACATTCCTATGGAATCAAATGACGGCGATGGTTCCCTATCACATAGGCAGTCATTATCTCTCAAAAATAAAAGCCCACAAAGTCAAACCTACGAAGGAAACTTAAGAAAAACTGGGACACCCCGCTGATTGTAATCTCAAAATAAGAATAGCCAAGCAAAAATCAGGGATAATAAATAAAAAAGAGGTCACTACAAATCCTCGACAACATGAAAAGTGTTTCAAAAGACAACTGCCTTCCAACAAACTCAACATGTCTGAACCATCACCAAAACGCCATTCCAGGTTCAATTGGAGTTCAAACGCATAATTAACTGAGTTTAGGACAGAAGAACATCATGAAGAAGGGGCGGGTACAAATACACTTTGAGCCTTATCCTTTTCTTCTTAAATCGTGAACCATGCAACGTTACAACCTTTCAAAAGTCCTAATTGAAGCATGGGTTAGTTCGAAAGCATAATGTTACAAAAGTTATCCTGACTCCTGTAAGGCTTACTCTAAATCCTGAGTTTAATTCACATTCTTAAAAAATTCTTTTATCTGCTAAAATGCATTTTCAAAACTGCAAGGCAAGCATAAACTTTGCATTATTTGAATATCGTTGTTTGCATATGGCTAATTGTTTGACAACGAAGAAATTCACACGACGAATATCCAGCGAATGAAAGCTCTCTCAGTGAAAAAAATCACTTAAAATGGGATGACACTTCCAACGACAAATCTCCTATTAAACAAGGGGGCATGACATGTCACTATCCAACTCGTTTGGGGCAGTCAAGTCGAGATTCTAAGAAATCTCTTAAGAAATGCTAAATACACCAGGGGCAGGTCTGTATCTGAATCACTTGGGGCATTGAACATGAATTCCAACAAAGAGTTGCATACGATCAGGAAAACATTTCCTGGCAGTGCTATAAACACTTGTTACTAGGGGCAGCGACAAATTCCCGTAAAGTCCTTTTCATAGGATGACCCCCAGTCAAGTCCCCACAAAGTTAGATCCAGGCAATTCCCAGCCAGAGTTTCAATCTCTGGGAAACCTTTCTTCCCATTTAAGTTTGGTCTCAAATCCTCGAGGAGTTCTGCCTAAAGAAAACACTCTTCCAGCAGATTGGCAACAGTTTTATTTCCCCAACAAACTACAGACTTCCCAGCTTGAGTTTTCCTCTCCGGCTACTACAAATCAAGGGACCATAACCTCTCTTCCTTGGTAGACTTTCCTACAATCCCCAATAAGCTGCTGCAATACCTGGGAGACAACCAGATAACAGTTAACTTATTTGTCCCTAACAAGTTGTTAGTTTCCTTCCTCTTCCATCAAGATATAACCCCCCAGTAGAGCAGTAGACAACTAAGACTCCTGAACTCTTTTCCCTAGGGGAAACATTCTAAAACAAGGTCTGGAGAGGGGCATAATCTTCATCCCTAATGGAAGTCCAGGATTTAACCTCCCAAAACACCCCAACGTTTGTCAAGGATTTGTTTTCCAAGACAAAGATACATTCTAACAAGATTTCACAATTCATGCATCATATTACATACATGATAAATGCATACAACATAATCTCATTTATTTTAAGAACATCATTACGCCCTGCATTTCATACATCATGACATTGCATATAGCTAACTCTTTACCTTTTCAGGAAAGATCAATCAACAAATAATTATCATCAATAATTTTCAACAAGTTCTAGATTAATACTTGTAACAAGATAGGACAACTATCTGAGAACAACTGATTGTAACAAGACAAGAAAACTATCTGAGAACAACTGATTATAGATTAATACCTGAAACAAGACAGGACAACTATCTACGTGCCCAGCCTGAAGCAACCCTACCCAGGTTCCTTCTCATTCCCAGATGTAGTCTTACCCGGACTCATCATGAAGCAACCCTACCCGGGTTCCTTCTCACACATTCCCAGATGCAGTTTTACCCGGAATCATCATGAAGCAACCCTACTCAGGTTCATTCTCATTTCCAGATGCAGTTTCACATGGACTCATCATGAAGCAACCCTACCCAGGTTCCTTCTCATTTTCATATGCAGTTTTACACGGACTCAGCCTGAAGCAACCCTACCTAGGTTCCTTCTCAGACATTTCGAAATGAAGTTTCACACAGACTCATCATGAAGCAACCCTACCCAGGTTCCTTCTCATTTTCATATGCAGTTTTACACAGACTCATCCTGAAGCAACCCTACCCAGGTTCTTTCTCAGACATTCCCAAATGCAGTTTTACCCAGACTCATTATGAAGCAACCCTACCCAGGTTCCTTCTTATTTCCAGATGTAGTTTTACACAGACTCATCCTGAAGTAACCCTACCCAGGTTCCTTCTCAGATAATTCCAGATGAAGTTTTACATGGATTCATCCTAAAGCAGCCCTACCCAGGCTTCCCTCTCATATATCTCCTAAAGCATCCCTACACAGGCTCATCATAAATGAAAGATATATTCAAGACCTCTGCTAGTTAAGTTTAAATCAATCAATGGTTTATCTTGATTCATTTATAGTAGATACTTTCTCTAGTTCAGATAAATTGCTCCAAAGATTTATTCTGATTCTTTCCAGTTAAAGAATATTCAAGACCTCTGCTGGTTCAGTTTAAATTGATAAATGGTTTATCCTGATTCTTTTCTGGTAGACACTTTCTCTGGTTCAGATAAATCGCTCCAAAGATTTATTCTGATTATTTCCAGTTAAAGAATATACAAGACCTCTGCTGGTTCAGTTTAAATTGATCAATGGTTTATCCTGATTCTTTTTCGGTAGACACTTTTCTGGTTGAGATAAATCGCTCCAAAGATTTATTCTGATTCTTTTCCAGTTAAAGAATATTCAAGACCTCTTCTGGTTCAGTTTAAATCGATCAATAGTTTATCCTGATTCTTTTCCGGTAGACACTTTCTCTGGTTCAGATAAATCGCTCCAAAGATTTATTCTAATTCTTTTCTAGTTAAATAATATTTAAGGCCTCTGCTGGTTCACTTTAAATGATCAATGGTTTATCCTGATTTTGTTTCGGTAGACACTTTCTCTTGTTTAGATAAAGCTCCCCAAAAATTTATTCTGATTTTTTTCCAGTTAAAGAATATTCAAAACTTCTGCTGGTTCAATTTAAATTGATCAATGATTTATCCTGATTCCGTTCCGGTAGACACTTTATCTGGTTCAGATAAATCAGCCCAAATATTTATTCTAATTCTTTTCCAGTTAAAGAATATTCAAGGCCTCTGCTAGTTCAGTTTAAATAGATCAATGGTTTATCATAATTCTGTTCCGGTAGACACTTTCTCTAGTTCAGATAAATGCTCCATAGATTTATTCTGATTCTTTTCTAGTTAAATAATATTCAAGACCTCAGTTGGTTCAGTTTAAATCGATTAATGGTTTATCCTAATTCTGTTCTGGTAGACACTTTCTTTGGTTCAGATAAATCGCTCCAAATATTTATTCTGATTTTTTTCCAGTTAAAGAATATTTAAAACCTCTTCTGGTTCAGTTTAAATCGATCAATGGTTTATCCTGATTCCATTCCGGTAGACACTTCCTTTGGTTCAGATAAATCGCCTCAAAGATTTATTCTGATTTCTTTTCCAGTTAAAGAATATTCAAGGCTTCTATTGATTCAGTTTAAATCGATCAATGGTTTATCCTGATTCCGTTCCGGTAGACACTTTCTCTGGTTCAGATTAATAGCTCCAAATACTTATTCTGATTCCTTTCCAGTTAAAGAATATTCAAAACTTCTATTGGTTCAGTTTAAATCGATCAATGGTTTATCTTGATTCCGTCCCGGTAGACACTTTCTCTGGTTCAGATAAATCGCCCCAAAGATTTATTCTAATTATTTTCCAGTTAAAGAATATTCAAAACCTCTGTTGGTTCAGTTTAAATCGATCAATGGTTTATCCTGATTCCATTCTGGTAGACGCTTTCTCTGGTTCAGATAAATCGCCCCGAAGATTTATTCTGATTTCTTTTCCAGTTAAAGAATATTCAAGGCCTTTGTTGGTTCAGTTTAAATCGACCAATGGTTTGTCCTGATTCCGTTCCGGTAGACACTTTCTCTGGTTCAGATAAATCTCTCCAAAGATTTATTCTGATTCTTTTCCAGTTAAAGAATATTCAATGCCTCTGCTGGTTCAATTTAAATTAATCAATGGTTTATCCTGATTCCGTTCTAGTAGACACTTTCTCTGGTTCATATAAATCGCTCCAAAGATTTATCCACCTCCTGTGTCACCTGAGGCTGAGGCTCTCGCAGCATAACGTACAACTCAATAGAGTCGTACCCAGAATAGACATGGCTGGAAAACATATTCTGGAGATCCTCGTCATCTTGAACTTCAACCTTATAAAAAATTACTTGGTTGTTTCCAAAGAAAACTGGATTCTGATAAAATATCTGGGACACCGGGCCTCGTTCAAGTTTGTCCTCCAATCTTTTTTTGAAGTACGAGAAATTGGCTTTCTCGTTTAAGAGAAATCAGATGTTGTCTGTGTCTCTAAACAAAAACCCAGCGGTGGGACAAATGTGTGTCTCACCGTTGAAATGTGCTTTGACGACAAATTATGGTGCGGAGGCCATTGCGTAGAATTGTTTTAAGGTTTGAAGGTTGGAATGTTTGAATTTTATGAGTGATTCAAAGGTTGGAATGTTTGAGGTTTATTGATTGTATGAAGGTTTGAATGCTGTAATGTTTGAAGGTTGGAATGTTTGAACTTTACGAGTGATTCGAAAGTTTATATGTTTGATTGTTTGCAGGTTTGAAGGTTTGGTTGTAAGAACGTTTGAAGGTTGGAAGATTTGACAGATTATGTGAATCAATGTTATGATAAACGTAAGGCTAAAAATTTCAATTAAGTAAGGATGCAACCCCCAAGGCTGCCAATAATGTTACATGCAAAGAATCCCAAAGGTTTTCACGTAGCCTGAGCCTAGGCTGCAACAAAGGACACCTCTTATTCGCCAATTGGGGTGGCGACACCATTCATTTTTGTACTCTTTCGCCAAGTCCAATGGCGCCTCTCTTACTGTCCAATCGTGGTACATGCATGCAGATATGTAACCCCCTAGGCTGCCACCTAGCCTGCCCATAGTCTGCACCTATACATGTATGTTGTAAGTCTCCTCCCATCACCTCCAATGGGCTTACATGCACTCAGGCAAGGAATCCCAAAGGCTGTCACGTAGCCTGAGCCTAGGATGCAACAAAGGACACCTCTTATTCGCCAATTGGGGTGGCGACACCATTCATTTTTGTACTCTTTCGCCAAGTCCAATGACGCCTCCCTTACTATCCAATCATGGTACATGCATGCAGATATGTAACCCCCTAGGCTGCCACCTAGCCTGCCCATAGTCTGCACCTATACATGTATGTTGTAAGTCTCCTCCCATCACCTCCAATGGACTTACATGCACTCAGGAAAGGAATCCCAAAGGCTGTCACGTAGCCTGAGCCTAGGCTGCAACAAAGGACACCTCTTATTCGCCAATTGGGGTGGCGACACCATTCATTTTTGTACTCTTTCGCCAAGTCCAATGGCGCCTCCCTTACTATCCAATCGTGATACATCCTTAGGCTGCCACCTAGCCTGCAAGAGTGACACCTTTCATTTTTTGTACATGCATGCATTCATATATGTAACCCCCTAGGCTGCCACCTAGCATGCAAGAGTGACACTTCGCAGGCATGCAAGCACCAACAACCACTATATGAACTTTATTTGCCTATAAATACATACGATATCATACATCTCTCACACCCACACAAGTCTCACTCTCTACTACGAAATCTTTCATAATCTCTTAAACTTTCTAAGTCTATCATACTCTCTATCTCTTCCTAAGTCTTTCATAATCTCAAGCATTTTAAACAATGACTCTTCTAACAATGGGCGATACTCACGGAGGCACAAGGGAAAACATTGCTGCATTTGTAAGTTTCTTTTTTGGTTATACATTTTTCATACTTCAGATAATGCGTTGTTCTTCTTACTTAATCTTACACATGTTACATTATGAACTCAGGACACAAAAAGATTCAGAATTCGTTCTCACAACTACCTGGCTCCCGATCCATTTAGCGTATCATATCTGGAATACGCAGGTTTTGGACATGTCATAAAGATCTCCAACTACACCATTGACTCGAAGTTCATTCTTGCAATGTTGGAAAGGTGGAGACCAGAGACCCATACATTTCACCTACCAATAGGTGAATGTATCATTACGCTAGAGGATGTGTACATGCTACTAGGTCTCCCTGTCGACGGTAAGGCCGTGAACGGGTCGGTTCAACAACCCAACTCTCAGTGTGAAGAACTGTTGGGCAGGGATATGGTAGAAGGTGGTGGTGCAAGAGGTCAGGGAATACTACTCACTGAGCTGAAAAGTCATTATGCAAGTTTGGAATTAAATGAAAATTCCTCCGAGAATGAAAGGGTAGTAAAAGCCAGAACTTATCTTATGATACTTTTTGGTACATTTTTATTTCCCGAAAGTACGGGAAATAGTGTAAATTTTATGTATTTACATTTACTAAGAAATTTTGAAAAAACAAGAAAATATAGTTGGGGTTCTGCAGTTTTAGCCCACCTATACAGTTCCTTGTGCAAAAATGCAGTCAAGGAAAAATGTACATTTTATGGGTGCGCTTTTTTACTACAAGCCTGGGGTTGGTGGAGGATGGAGTCCTTAAACCCTGTCAACAACAACACTTTCGGTTTCCCGTACGCAACAAAGTAAGTCATCAAGTTATAGCATTTATAACTATTCATCTCTTCTCCAAATATATGCTAAGAATAAAATGTTTCTCATTTCCTTTAGGTACTGCGTGAGAGGTATGGATTACGGCAAGAATCCAAGATTCAATGTCGCACTCTACCGCAATATGTTGGATCACTTAGACCCGGATGACGTACGTCGTAGCTTTTAACTTTTGTTCATTTAAATTATTTATACATTACTTTTGCGCTAACCTGATTTAAATTTTATCGCAGTTCGTCTGGAGACCATATTTGGGTTTGGGCCATGATCCAAACCCGGAGGATGCAGCAACTTGGACCGCGAAGACTGCAATCATTCGGTTCAATATTGTGGAGATGCACCACAGCGACCGTGTGAAGATGCTGTTCGGAATGCATCAGGAGATACCAAGTGATCCAACTTGTTTGTCCCCATGGCATCTTAAAAGGGTCGACGCACAGTGGGGTCTTACCAACTGGAAAGACTTCGCTCCTGAATGGTGTAAGATGTGGCAGAGGCGTCACCGCTACGTCTTGCAATTCCCGGTTTTCCTTAATCAAGGTAATATGCGACACACGGATCAATATTTGTCTTGGTACAGGTCAGTTAGTAACCCGGAGATGCATGTGTCTCATCCAAGGTACTTGGTTGACCCACGCACACAATGGGCACAACCCTCGTTTCCACATCAACAAACCCAAAACCCATCAACCTCCCACCAACCCCCAAGAAGAAACAGACCCACAAACACCCAACCACAGTCCCCACCACAACACAACTACACTCAAATGCCACACAACCAACCACAATCACCACCACACTACCAATACCCCGATATGCCTCACACCCAACCACAATACCAATCCCAATACCAGCACACCCGCATACTCCACACACAATTTCAGTCTTCCGCATATCCCAATATGGGCCCCTCAACATCCAGCCTTAGCCCTGATATGGGAATGTCGGAAGATTACGAACAAACCGACCCAACCTACCATCAACCACAATATCACCAAACCACCCAACATCCTCAATACCAAACACCCCAAGATCCATTTCCTTTCTACCCACCGTACTCAGACGATCAATGCTACAGACCCACTATGGAACCCCACCCACCGCCAACACGACCAAACTTTAAGGGTATGGATAACCGACTGTACCAAAGCGGATCTTCTAGATATGGAGATCTAACTTATTTTATGGATCCGGACCGCATTGACTTCGCTGGGCCATCGACCTTACCGCAACAGGAAACACGACGACACCCAGCACGAGAAAGGCGAGGACGTGGATGCGGAACCGGGGGTCATTACCGGGTTCTGGGGGATCACTGATTTATCTGTTTTTTTTCCTGTATTTTTTTATCCGTTTTTTTTCTTCTGTTTTTTTATCTGTTATTTTAATGTAATACAGTTGGATGTAATTTTTTTTTTTAATAAAAAGTCCATTTTGTTGATCCTCTATCAAACACACAACGCACCAGACAAAAAAAATCACATTTTGCTCTAAATTAACACCTAGGCGCCATCTCACTTGGCTTAGGGCATGCCCTAAACACATAGGCGCCAAGTGAGATGACGCCTAGGGCAAAATGCTAGGTGCATGCGCCATTTCAGATGGCTCCTCCTTTGTGGAATCATCTGAAACATGGTTATTTGCGTAATTTTTTCCGAAACCCGATTATTTGCGAAATATTATTTTGATACATGGTTATTAATAAAAAAATTTCCTGAAAGTGTAAACCAACATTATATATAAAATCAATCAAAACTTTTATAATTGTCATGTTATAGCAGTTTTTAAAAATTAAAATTATGTTTTAATTGAATACATGTCTCTCATTAATTGATACTGAATATATATTCTTTTTTCTCTATTAACTTTTAGAAATGGACAGAGAAGTTATCACTCCTATAAATATCCATACTTAGATATCTTTACCAACCCAAACTTTTAGATCGAATAGAAGGAAAGGAGAGAGTGATATTAATATTTAAGTATGTCTGTTGAACAATGCTTCAATCATGATGCCAAATATGACTTGCATAGAAATGTTGCAGATTTTCAACCTAGTGTTTGGGGAAATTATTTCCTTCAATATGCTTCTGATTCTGAATATGTGGTAAGTAAAATTAAGTTGGTGCCTTTTATTCTTATGATGCATGCAGTAGAAATTTTAGCCCAGATTAATGCACACGTTAAAAATACTTACTTTTCTGCATGAAAAATATTTGATTTGATCTGTGAATTTTTTTATTCGATAATCACTTGTATTAAAAGAGCAAATGATGCTAACTCAATACAAAGAAAATTTAATCGGTAAATGATCAAGTTCATTATTAGATAAGTTGATTTTAATTAAAAATTAAGTGTCATTTGACAAAATACTGGAATTTTCTAAAGTAAGTTTGTTGGTGAAAGATTGTATAATATAAGTGAACTTCTTTTAAGGTATATTAATAAAAATAATTTATTAAATTATTTACAAAAAATATAATTTATATTATAAAATATGATAAAATTAAAAATTAAAAAAAAAGTTTTGACTTTAATTTCAAAGTTTAGTAGTTAATTACTAGTTTTAAAAATAAATATAGTTTAAAATAAACTTTTTATTAAAAAAGTTAAATTATTAACTAAATTTTTTAAAGTTAAACAATTTTTTTTTTATAATGATAGTTTTATTTATTTAATACGATGCAGGAACTTGATGAAAATATTGAGGCAGAAATCAAAACTTTAAAATATGACGTGAGAAAGATGCTTGTTGCAAAGAGTGAGAAGCCCTCTCCATATGCCGCTTGGGTGTTAGCTATTACTTTGAAGATGAAATTGAAGAGAATTTGGAATATATTCACAGAAACTATGTTGATAATGGAGAAATAATTTTTGAAGACAATCTTTACTCTCTTGCTGTGCTATTTAGATTGTTGAGGCAACAAGGACTTCACGTTTCCCCAAGTATTGTGTCCTTAACCTATTCTCGATGTTGTCTCCAAGTATTAGGATGTTTTTATGTTAATAAATTGCATGAAATCATGTTCCTCTTCTAAATTTCTATTTCTTGCTTTAATTTTTTTTAAAATTGCATTGTCTCTAACGGGTTGATTGATAAAACATTAGATGTGTTCAATAAATACATGGATGACAAAGGAAATTTTAGTGAAACACTTATCAATGATGTTGAGGGAATGTTAAGCTTATATGAAGCCACTCATTTGATGATTCATGGAGAGGACATTTTGGAAGAGGCTTTGGCTTTTACTACAACTCATCTTGAGTCCATTGCTAACCAATCAAGTCATTCTCATGCCATACAAGTCAAACATAGCTTAAGGCAAGCTATTCATAAGAATATACCTAGACTTGAAGCAAGAAGATTCATTTCCATATATGAGCAAGATCCTTTCCATATTGAAAATTTACTTCTTTTCGCAAAATTAAATTTCAATATGCTACAAAGTCTACATAAAAAGGAATTTGGTATTCTTTGCAAGTAAGTAATGATGTCAATCACACACTCCTTTGTAACAATGAACAAAAATAGTATAATTGTGATTTAGAGTAGCCATTGTCATTAACTTTTTTATTTATTTTTTGTCTTTATAGGTGGTGGAATGATTTGGATGTCCATAATAAACTACCATATGCAAGAGATCGGTTGACAGAAAGTTGTTTTTGGGCTTTGACAATCTATTTTGAACCTCAATATTCTACCATAAGAAAAATCATGATGAAGTTAATTACCGCATTGACAATTATTGATGATACATATGATGCATACAGAACAATCGATGAATTAGAACTTTTTACTAAGGCAATTGAAAGGTTGGTTATTAATTATATATATTTCATTTATATATTTTTCTAAATTAATGAAAGTTATTTTTCAGATGGGATATTTGTGGTTTGGATAACCTTCCGGACTACATGAAGTTTCTCTATAGAATTTTATTTGATCTTAACAAAGAAATAGAGGAAGAAGCGATAAAGGAAGGAATAGTGTATGCAATGAACTACTACAAAAATTTGAAGTATGATCTTTCATCTTCTTTTTACTAATTATGTGATTCTTTAATTAAGTATGAATTTTTATCTTTTTATTATTAATTAATCATATGTGATTAATTAATTATTTATTAGTCTGCATGATATTATTTTGTTTGTCATAGAAAAATGTTATTCTTACATCAATAAATACATTTACATTATATTTCATTGTTCACCAATACGAAATAGTAAAATATTATAATAATAAAAAGATATTTTTTTAAAATATAATTTTTTTTTATTTTTAAAATTATGTGATTAATCAATTTAATTATTTTATTAACCAACTTTTTATATTTTATTAATCAATTTTGTTTTAATACTAAAAATTACTTTTAATATCTGACATTTATTAACCAACTTCAACATTTCATTAACCAACTTTGTTTTACTAAAAATTATTTTTAATATCTGAAAATTTATTAACAAATTTCATCACTTCATTAATCATGATTTTATACTTCATTAACCAATTTTTTTTCATCACTTCATTAATCATGATTTTATACTTCATTAACCAATTTTTTTTCATCACTAAAAGTCACTTTTCGCAATACTGTTCATGATCACTTTCCACAAGTCATTGTTCATATACTGTTCACGTTACTGTTCATAAATATATATATTTTTATCTTAAAAAAAACACTGTTCACCGTATAAATACGGTGAACAGTATTTTGATATAAGTATTGGTGTAAATTGTAATATAAAAATATCATTCCTGATAATGTTATGCATCACTTTTAGATTGTACTTATTTGTAAATATATTTTTCGATTAAAAACAACAATTATACGCCAAAATAAAAATAAAAATATGTGTTATGTACATGCATTCTTGTTGCAGTTTATATTATACATTCAAGCATATATGGCTGAAGCTAGATGGTTAAACAACAATTACCAACCAACATTAGAAGAATACATTCGTGTATCAACAATATCATCTGGTTATTGTCTGGTGATCACAGCATGTTACATTGGTATGGGAAATATAGCTACAGAGGATATCTTCAAGTGGGTTTCCAAGATGCCAAAAGTAATTGATGCTGCTATTGTCCTTTGTAGACTAATGGACGACATTGTGTCAAACGAGGTATATCTATAAAAGTTCATTAGAAACTTGTCTAAAACATATTTGTTTTATTTCAAACCATGTAAGCATTTACATGATTTGGTATCATTTGCATATAGTTTGAACAGAAAAGAGACCATGTTTCTTCGTTCTTGGAATGCTATATGAGGAAATAAAACGTCTCCAGGGAAGGAGCAGTTCAAGAAGGTCGAAAGAGAATAGTTGATGCTTGGAAAGATATCAATAAGGAATCTCTTATGCCAACTGATGTTCCAAGGCCTTTTCTAACACGGATTATAAACCTTTCACGTTTTATGGATGTCGTTTATAAAGATAAAGATAACTTCACAAATTCTGAAGGAGAAATGAAGACATTCATCAAAGCTTTGCTTCTTGATCCTATGAAAATTTGAGCATAAATTGTAATATTTCGGTGTGTTATATTTCTATTTTAGATAAAAAAACAATGTGTGTTCATTTTATTTCTACTTTAAATAAAAACAACGTGTGGTGTGAAATGTGTTTTGATGGAATTGAAAGTTTGTGTTCAAGTTTTTGTATTACTTAAAAGTATAATGAGTGACAACCTCTTATTGTTTAGGTTCGTCTTAGGGTTCACTAATACGAATAAGTAATTTTAAATTGGTTGGAATAAGGGTTTTACTTCGGTTTGGTGGCAGAGGTAAAAAAGGATTTCATGGAAGGTACACTACTTTTCTCTGTGATTGAACTACCAACTGAGGGGAAAATGGAACTGGTCACGGAATAGATCTCCAACAACACCTGAATTTTAAACACAATGCGACTATTTACCTCATTTGTGTTTACATAGTTTTTGTTTTACCATGTTTTCTTTTCGTTTCAATGTGGAAAGAATTAAAGATGTTGATAAAATTCGGAATCTTTCTCATCAACAACACATTACTACAAAATATACATTTCGTAATGAGTCTTCTTACTTCAGCTATTTAATCAACCGAAGTAAAAACTCATACTTAAGCGCCTTCATTTTTTTATTTATTAAAAAACTTTTCACCACGGTTTAAACTAACAAACGTAGTGATAGGTAAGAAGTGACACACTAAAAATCCAAGCACCAAAATATTTCTATTTTTTCGTTACAAAAAAGGCGTGTCCCTTTATTTTAATATTTATATTAAAACTAAATACTTTTCACCACGGTATTTGTTTCCATATATGGTGAAACGTGGCATTCATTTTTACAATCATAGGGAGTTTAGTTTTCACAATCTTACAGAGAGTTTAGATTTTACATACAGTCGCAGTTTTTACAAATAGTCAGAGTGTTTACAATCTCATGGACGCTTTGTATGCAGTATCTTCATTCATTTTTACTTCCTTGAAAATTTTAGCACTAAAGATCAATGTTAAGGTTCAAACATATTGTTTAATTGATAAAGTGAAACTTAACATTAATATTTAAACCAAGTTTTTCAATATACTGTATAAACTTTTGAAGAATGGAAAATGAAGTTTGAAGGCTATGAATTAAGTTTAGTAAAAAGGAGAATGACGAGCTTGTTGAACTTTTGTAGAAAAATCCCTATATCATTTCATCCTGGTTGGGAAGAGAAACCATGGTAACATGTATAATATATCACTACATTTGTTATTTCCAACTGTGGTGAAAAGTGTTTCTCTTAAATTAAAATATAACACATTTTAGTTTTATTTACTTCATAACACAACAATGCCCTAGCAAAAGTCCTTTAGAACAGAAGAAGGCGATAACAAGGACTAATATCCATAAAGATAGCAAGCAAACTCCACCATTTCTAGTTCGAATCAAGGAGGGGAAAGACGAATCTTCAAGGGTACACGAATTTTTTTTCTTATTCTTTTGTACAGTTACAATATGTTTAATATTTTAACGTTATTGATGTTAGAAGACATATTGAGTTTTAATGTTGATCTTTGTTATTTTGATTGTGATTGGATGTTATATTTTGTTCAGATGGTAATATATTTTTGTTGTTGTTTAATGTTATATGTTGTTGTGATTGAGTGAGATTGAGATTGTTTTTTATTGTTTAGAGTTTTATATATATTATTGTTGTAGTTTGTTGTACCCCAAAATTTTCCCTCTCATTTCTCAAGGATTTTCTCACAAGATCTTCTGTGACATCGAATTTGCAGCACTGATACATCAATTTAAGCTTGGAATTGGCAAAAGGGAAAAATGGTCAATTGCATACTAGAAAGTCAAACTTTGACTTTTTGGTCAACATTACATCCCAAGGATCAAATTTCATCAAGACATTCAAAAATATGAAGTTTGATCATCAAAGGTCAAGAGAATCAAAAATCCAACTTTGCAAGACTTTGAAATTTTTCTAAGTATTTTCTGTACTTGGTTAATTTCATTTGCTTCATGGAATTTCACTATAAAATAATTCAAGATGGTGCAAGTAATTCAAGTTATTACAAAGTGGCATTCTTACTAAGTTACAAATTCTACAACTATGCCTTGATTGAATTTTCTCAAAAGACTTTGTCACAATGTTTTGGCCCTTGATATAATGTGCATGAAATATTCCACAAGACCCAAAATTGTGACATGCTACAAACTATGCTGTCCAAAGTTGAAGAAAATATGATATCACATTGCCGCAACACACTATGCTGCCCTGCAAGAAAGCTTGTGCCATGCTATATCCTAAGTATGCATGCTGCCCAATACAATCAAAAATTACTCTATGCAGTCTGCCCAAGCCTTGGAAAAAGTTCATTTGATTGATTCAATATGCCGCTTGGGTGTTAGTTATTACTTTGCAGATGAGATTGAGGAGATTTTGCAAAATATTTACAAGAATAATGTTGAAGATGGAGAAATAACTTTCAATGACAACCTTTGCTCTCTCAGTGTGCTATTTAGGTCGCTAAGACAACAAGGACATCATGTTTCACCAAGTAATATACTCAGCTTATTTGTGGTGGGTTCTTTTAATTTTAGATAAATTTCCCATTCACTTTACCATAGTTGTCCTCCTTTGAAGACATGCAAGACGGACACCGTATCAGGCCTGAAATTTATCACAAATAATTTAAATATTTTTTCATAATCTATTATGGTCATTATATTATGTTGCTTTTCTAAACATTAATTTATTTCAATATTGTTGTTGATTGATAAACACACCAGATGTTTTCAACAAATTCAAGAGTGAAAAAGGAGAATTCAGTGAAGGACTTATTAAAGATGTTGAGGGAATGCTAAGCTTGTAAGAAGCAACACAATTAATGGTTCATGGAGAAGACATTTTGGAAAAAGATTTGGCTTTCACTACAACTCACCTTGAGTCCATTGCCATCCAATCAAGCCATTCTCTTGCAATACAAATCAAATATAGCTTAAGGCAGACTCTCCATAAGAACTTGCAAAGGCTTGAAACACATAGATTCATTTCCAAATACGAGCAAGATCCTTCCAATAATAAAACTTTACTCGTTTTGGCAAAATTAGATTTTAACATGATCAAAAAGCTACATCAAAAAGAAATTGGTAATATTTGCAAGTAAGGATTTTCATCTTACACTCCTTTGTAACAAGGAAAAGTTTTTCTATAGTGATTAACAGTAGTCTATATGATTAATATTATTTGTTTTTGCCTTACAGATGGTGGAATAATTTGGATGTGCCTAATAAATTACCTTATGCATGAGATAGGATGGCAGAATGCTATGTTTGGGCAATGGGAATATATTTTGAGCCTCAATATTCTACTGCAAGAATATTTATGACAAAATTAATTTTCATATTTACTATGGTTGATGATACATATGATGCATATGGAACAATTGATGAATTAGAACTTTTTACTAAGGCAATTGAAAGGTTGGTTATTAATTATATATTTCAATTATATATTTTTCTAAATTAATGAAAGTTATTTTTCAGATGGGATACTTGTGGTTTGGATAATCTTCCGGACTACATGAAGTTTCTCTATAGAATTTTATTTGATCTTAACAAAGAAATAGAGGAAGAAGCGATAAATGAAGGAATAGTGTATGCAATGAACTACTACAAAAATGAAGTATGATCTTTCATCTTCTTTTTACTAATTATGTGATTCTCTAATTAAGTATAGATTTTTATCTTTTTATTATTAATTAATCATATGTGATTAATTAATTATTTATTAGTCTGCATGATATTATTTTGTTTGTCATAGAAAAATGTTATTCTTACATCAATAAATACATTTACATTATATTTCTTTGTTCACCAATACGAAATAGTAAAATATTATAATAATAAAAAAATATTTTTTTTAAAATATAATTTTTTTTTATTTTTAAAATTATGTGATTAATCAATTTAATTATTTTATTAATCAACTTTTTATATTTTATTAATCAATTTTGTTTTAATACTAAAAATTACTTTTAATATCTGACATTTATTAACCAACTTCATCATTTCATTAACCAACTTTGTTTTACTAAAAATTATTTTTAATATCTGAAAATTTATTAACAAATTTCATCACTTCATTAATCAGGATTTTATACTTCATTAACCAATTTTTTTTCATCACTAAAAGTCACTTTTCGCAATACCGTTCATGGTCACTTTTCACAAGTCATTGTTCATATACTGTTCACGTTACTGTTCATAATATTTTTTTTTTATCTTAAAAAAAACACTGTTCACCGTATAAATAAGCTGAATAGTATTTTGATATAAGTATTGGTGTAAATTGTAATATAAGAATATCATTCCTGATAATGTTATGCATCACTTTTAGATTGTACTTATTTGTAAATATATTTTTCGATTAAAAACAACAATTATACGCCAAAATAAAAATAAAAATATGTGTTATGTACATGCATTCTTGTTGCAGTTTATATTATACATTCAAGCATATATGGCTGAAGTTAGATGGTTAAACAACAATTACCAACCAACATTAGAAGAATACATTCGTGTATCAGCAATATCATCTGGTTATTGTCTGATGACCGCAACATGTTACATTGGTATGGGAAATATAGCTACATAGGATATCTTCAAGTGGCTAACCAATAAGCCAAAAGTAATTGATGTTGCTATTGTCCTTTGTAGACTAATGGACGACATTGTGTCAAACGAGGTATATCTATAAAAGAATCTTGTCTAAAACATACTTGTTTTATTTCAAACCTTGTAAGCATTTACATGATTTGGTATCATTTGCATATAGTTTGATCAGAAAAGAGACCATGTTTCTTCGTTCTTGGAATGCTATATGAGGCAATATAACGTCTCTAGGGAAGGAGTAGTTCAAGAAGGTCGAAAGAGAATAGTTGATGCTTGGAAAGATATCAATAAGGAATCTCTTATGCCAACTGATGTTCCAAGGCCTTTTCTAACACACATTATAAACCTTTCACGTTTTATGGATGTCGTTTATAAAGATAAAGATAACTTCACACATTCTGAAGGAGAAATGAAGGCATTCATCAAAGCTTTGCTTCTTGATCCTATGAAAATTTGAGCATAAATTATAATCTTATCTATGTGTTATATTTCTATTTTAGATAAAAAAACAACGCGTGTTCATTTTATTTCTACTTTAAATAAAAACATCGTGTGGTGTGAAATTTGTTTTTGTTGAATTGAAAGTTTGTATTCAAGTTTTTTTATTACTTAAAAGTATAATGAGTGATAACCTCTTATTGTTTAGGTTCGTCTTAGGGTTCACTAATACGAATAAGTAATTTTACATTTGTTGCAATAAGGGTTTTACTTCGGTTTGGTGACAGAGGTAAAGAAGGATGTCATGGAAGGTACACTACTTTTCTCTGTGATTGAACTGCCAACTTAGGGGGAAATGGAACTGGTCACGGGCTCGATCTCCAACAACATCATTTCTTAAAAGTATTATACCATTTGCGTTACCTTTCGATTTGGTTGTGGTTGGCCAGGAAAAGTTCCAGTTGGAGCAGCTATAACTGCTTATTGTTAAGCCACTTGAGAGATTTGCATTTCAAGAATTTTGTTAAGAGTGGCTAGGGAATCAACCTTGTTTGACAGCTACTTTATTTGTTCACTAGTGTGTATGTTTTGATTTAGAAAATCTTTGTTTTGTTGAGCTTGAGTGGCTACGAATTTTTCTATCATGATCTCTATATTGGATTTCCTAGGAATATTTGGAGTAATTTGGGCGGCCTTCTGGTATCCTGGTGGTGTAGTAGGATCTTGCCCAGGTGCATATAATGCATTGTTATTCTTGTACGAAAAGTTTGGATGGTTCTTCTAGATAGGATTATAGGTGTATAATACACTTGATCAACTGGTACTCCTATTAAAAGTGGACACTCGGGTGCAGCATGTGTGTGAAGTCCGCATAAATTACAGGTTAGAGCTACTGTAGCCATGGTGGCTGCGGGATTTGTGGTCAAATTTTCTATCTTTTGGGTAAGAGCTTCTACCTTAGCGTTAACTTGGTCTAAGCTACTAACTTCGTGCATACCGCCATTCGTTTAAGGTTTCTCTATAATGGTTCTATCGCTTCCCCACTGGTAATGGTTTTGAGCCATACTTTCGATAATATGATAAGCGTCATGATAAGGTTTATCCATCAGTGTGTCGCCAGCTTCAGCGTCAATCGTTAATCTTGTGTTATACAAGAGACCATTGTAAAAGGTATGGATGATCAACCATTCTTCTAGACTGTGATATGGACAAAGTCGTAACATGTCTTTGTATCTTTTCTATGCTTCGAAAAGAGATTCGCTTTCCTTTTTTTTAAACCATTGATATTGGCTCTTATTATAACCGTCTTACTCGGCAGAAAATATTGTGCTAGGAAAACATTCTTCAACGCTTAGCTAAATCTAAAAATATAGGGCAACTTAAGAAATTTGTTGAACTTCTGAAACAATTAAACATCACTATACCTTTTCAAGAAGCTATCACGCAAATCCATCCTGTGATACGGTGGGAGAACTGACTTGAGGGTTTTGCGTTTGATTGCAAATGTTGCGGTTAGCAAGAGTCGTCATCGACTTTTCTTTTATCCAAAAGGAAAGGTAAAAAGCACATGAAAGACCTTTGAGATTATTTCTTGAGTTCGGGGGGTAGATTATGAAAAGGGAAGGTATTAGCACCCTTTTCATCCATGGTTTTCCATGGGCTCTTAGTTACTTGATAGATCACTTGCTTTTGTTTGATATTGTGCTTGGTGTGGTTTTTGAAAGTATTTTGTAAAAAGGCCTTTGTTTAGGCAATCTTTGTAATGATTCTTGTTTGTAAGAATGTATACAAAGATGTTTGATCTTTTTGAAAATGTTTTCAAGTTTGTAAGATGTTTGAAAGTGTAAGTGTTTGTTTTGAAAATAGCAAGGATGTTTGTTTGAAATTAAGCAAGTAATTAGGAGCATTCTACCTACTCAAAAGTCTTTCTTGTTCATTTTCCTTTTCCTTTGACATTGTTATCTTGCCATTGATTTGGTAAATAACCCTATCTTTGAATGTGAACGGGCCGGGCGTGGGTCATCGTATAACCATGATTAGAAATGTTGCAAGGTATCTAAGCATTCTTTTTTAGGGACTAAGATCATTTGAAAGGCAACTTAGATAGCGTCATCGAGGGACTATGATCTTATATTTGCTTGTTTTTGCTAAGATACCTTACATGCGTAATATGGCCATTTTTTATAAGGCAACCAAGTGGAATAACCCTAGGGGTGATTGTGTGCAAGTTTATTGTTTTCATGCTTGTTTTTGTATTGAATTAGAGTTTTCTAAGTATTGGTTTTAGTCTTTCCATACAAACCCTAATTACTAGCATATTATGTATAAAAGCGATAAATTGCGGAATTTAAAGTTACTATACTATTACAACTTTTGTGGGAGGGGGGTGTACAAATTGAATGGGGATTGCAAAAATGTAAACCTAGTTAATCTATTACAACCATGTTGAATTGGTATCAATGTACAAGGAAATAAATAAATACAAAGTATAAAATAAATAAATGTACAAAAATGCAAAATATAAAGAAAATGGATCTTTGTTTGATTTTCATGAGAAAAAGGGAAATTGTCTTAACCTAATTAATTAAAGAAAATAATTAACTAAACTTAAATTTATTAAGAAAAGATTTTAAATAAAACCCTAATTATATTAATTGATCAAAAGAAAATAAGTTTAAGAAAAGTATTTTTTTGATATTTTTGTCTTGAAAATATTTATAGCATTATAAAATATTTTTGGCCTTTTTTATATATAAATCAATATATTTTAATAGGTGTAACAGAAAAATAAATACTAACATAGTTTTAATTAAATTTACAAGACTAGTTAATAAAAATAAATAAAGTATAGTTAATAAAATATTTTTTGTGAGAAAAATAAAATAAACTAAGTTAAAATGAAAATCTAATTTTTTGTGATTTTTTTATATTAGGAAAAATATTTAAGAAAATAAAAATGAAATAAATAAAAATAGAAACAGAAAAATAAATAAACTTGGGCCAGGGGCGCAAACAACCTGCAAGGGGTTAGCTAGCAAAAATAAAAACAAGCCAGGCCCAAAGAGGCCCAACGCCTACCAAAAAGACAAAAATCAGAAAGCAAAATGTGGAAAAAAAATTAAAAGGGTACCACTAGGGTTCGAACCCAGGTCCTAAAGGTTACATGTACGCGCTTCTACCACTGGGGTGGCTATACATCCGTTAACATAGGCAAATCAATAAATATACAAGGCAAAACGTGCCCTGATGACTTCATCTTTAACCTCCAGCCAGACCAACTGTAACTTGCTCATTTCTCATCAAAAATGAAAACTGTAAACATGAAACTTGTAGCAAATTTTCTCACAATTTCAGAAATGTAAAGCATTAAAACTATAGATCAAAGATAAGCATGAATTTTAATGGCCCTAATCTGAACCCTAAAAATCTCAGAAATTTCAGTTTCAAAATTCTCTAAGCTCAAGCAAAATTAATGGAAACTATAGACATGGTTAGCTTTAGGGCAATGATATCTACATGTTTTATTCATAAATAAATCATTGATAATGCCTATATGAAGAGTTCAAAGTTAAGAAAACTTACCTCAAAGCTGGAAATCATGTTTTGAGTTTGAGCTTGTTTCAAGTGATGGTGATGATTAGGTTAGCTTCCTTGAGGTCCCGGGAAGCTAATGCAATGATTAGCTTGAACAATGGATGGCTGAAATGGTCTGGAGAAGTAAATGTGCAGAACTCTATTTTTGGAAATGGAGGATGGTGTTAATGGTTTTTGGTTAGTTTGTGTGAAAATGGAAGTGTGAAGTGTGATTCTGAGTTCTAGTTCTTTTCATGGGTCAAGCATTCGTGTCTTTGGTGAAAATAGTTTGTGTATCTATAAGCAAAAATATTGGAGTGCATTAGCAAGTCAGTAGTACAAGTTCTTAGCTTTTGGCTAGGTTACTTGATTTTGAAGAAAAGGGGGAAACAAGTTTCAAGAGGAGGTACAAGCATGAGATGGATGATTGTAAGTTTCTTAAACCATTTCTCATGAATTATAGGACTTGCTTGATCAAAAGAGAACAAGTGCAAGGCTCAAGAACAAGTTTTGTATAAAAAGTCACTTTATCAAAATGACAATGTAATCTTTCTTCCAAAAATGAATATAAAGCATATCCATGCACTGAATGCTTGAAGTGAGACCTCTAACAGCTGTGTAAACTATTAATTATGGAGTTCCTAACAAGTTTGAGGCCTGCAAAGCAGAGTTAATGCAGCACAATTTTGAATTTGAATTTTGTTCATCACTAAAATGACTTGTAATTAAAGTGATAAAACTCTAACTTCATCTCTTCGATTCTCCCTACTCAAGAATGATCTCAATGAGTTCTTGGATATTTTGGAAATATTGAAATGTGATCTACAACCCATCTTTGAATTGATTTTTAATATTCCCCTCGTATCTATATTAAAAAGTGCCGTGAAGTTGGGTCAAAATCCGGACCAAATTAGGGCAAAATTTCACTAAGTGTTTTGTTTCATGACCACATATTCATAAAATTATAACTTGAGATCCAAGCACTTTTGGAAGAAGTTGTGTGAAGAAAAGTTGTGGATTTCATGGATATATATAACTTTAATGTTGTAAGTTTCTCTTGAATCATCTTGCATCATGGTAAAAATTTTACTCAAACTTATGAAAAAATAAGAAATTTCCAACACTTGGAAAAATTTCTAAGTTTAGAAATTTTGACTTTTCAAAATGAAACGTTGACTTTTTGATTTCTCTATGAACAAGTTTCAAATTTTGACATGTTTTGATGAATTGTGATCTTTGGCACTTGAATTTGACCAAAAAGTCAAAGTTTGACTTTTCAGTATACAGTTGACTTTTGATCAATTGATTGAAAAATTCATCTGTCAATCCAATGGACTTGCAATGTTTTGAACCATGTCATTGGGTCAAAATGATGCAATTGGACTTTTGAGATCATACCTTAAACCAATTGACCATTTTCTAGGTCAAAAATCAGAAATTGCCTTTTCCCAGTCAAAACCCTAATTTTGACCATTTTGCCCTTTTGGAGATTTTATCAAATTTCTTGAGGTGTTGTGGTCCAAACTTAATCAAATGATACATATGAGTCTAAAATGTTGAAGTGGATCAAAAATTATGAAGTTTGACTGTAAATTGGCCATGGTTGACTTTTCCCCAATATAGCTAATTTTTAGGTCAACTGCTCAATTGACTAAGCAAAAATGTGATCCAAGGCTTGAAACTTGACATGAGCAATCTTGGGGGGTCCATAATGATCCATTAAAGTCACATGGGACATTGGAAGTTCAAAAATCCTTGTGCAAACTCAAACCCTAATTTTTGTCATAAGTGCTTAAGGAGGTATCTTGAGCTGATCAAACCCTAGTGCAGTCTTGAGCCCAAGGAGATCTTCTGAGCAAATTCTTGATAAGTGAAAAGGAAAATTTTTGGGTACAATAGATACCCCTATTCAATATTCTTAATCCTGAGGAGTTAGATTGGCATGTTTTTCCATTCGTGACTCGAAGGTGGGAGATGATTGAACACTAGAGTGTCTAGAAATTTGCACTCGGTGATGTGATGGTTGAGGGAATGAGCTTAAAGATTCCATTTGGGGAGGGTGATGGAAATTTGTTGGAAATGGGATTGTAGATGCCATCGAGAAATGATTGTTGAACAGTAAGCTAAAACTGAATGAGTATCAGAATGATGTCCGCGTCGGGAGCGTATCTGAACTGTATCTGAAAAAGACTCTAAATGAGTATTAGAATGGTGTCCGTGTCTGGAGCGTATCTAAATTGTATATGAGAAGGAATCTGAATGAGTATCAGAAAGGAATCCATGTCTGGAGTGTATCTAAACTGTATCTGAGAAGGAATCTGAATGTGTATCAGAAAGGCATCTGTGTCTAGAGCATTTCTGAACTGTATCTGAGAAGGAATCTGAATGAGTATCAAAAAAGCATCTGTGTATGGAGCGTATCTAAACTGTATCTAAGAAACCTTTGAACATTGTTAATGGTAGTTGTTAGCCTTATCCTGAAAAGGGTAAAATGTTACCTAATATGCAATGTCATGTTGTATGAAATGCACAGTGTAATGTATTCGTGTTATCAATGTTTATGATATATGGATGCGATGTATGCACATTGTGAGCTAATCTGTTGTACTTCCGTTGGATAAAATCCTGACTGTTGTTGAGGATATGGAGTGTAAATCTTCGTGTTGTGAAGTTGAAGTTGTTGGTGAATTTCCACTTAGAGAAATAAACTTTGTTGTAAGGGAAATGCCGCGTACTGCTTGTAAAATCCTGTTGGGAAATCCTGAGAAATTCGGCGACTTATATCAGGGATTGATAATTGGAAGCTTTGTTTCGCTGAGGATTAAACTGCACACTATGGGGAATTTTACGGAAATAGCTTAGACATATTTTTCTATCTCTTAAAGCCATCAGTGATTGTCTTTCTATGTTGTTTATGTGTGAACAGTAATTATGTTCAGATGCATATGTTCAAAAATGAATCATTGGATGTTTTTGTAAACAAAACACAGGAGTGAAGAAAAATAGATAGTTTTGCACTTCCAAAGGAATATCTTTGTATTGACTTTGAGTAAGTATTTTGTACAATGAGAAAAACATTCTAGTAAGAGAATGTCGTCGTAAAAACTGAAAATTTGATACAAAGAATAGATAGCTATGTGCAATAATCCCATGGGGTTCCCATTCTGTTATAGCCTTCACGTCTCTGGGCATCTTGTCTATTTTTTGCCTCGTCCGAAGATGATCGAATTGATCAGAACCTCTGAGTTTGTCAGTTGAAGCCAAAGGTTGTCCTTAAAATGATCCAACGGGACATAGTCGTATGCTTTAATTCCCTAACTTTTTCCTGGACCGCCCTTTCGGGTTTTTAGTCCACCGGGATACCCTTTTTTTCCCAAGCCGCCCTTTCGGGTTTTCAGCTTGCCGGGTGTACATATTTTTTTGTTTTATCCCTAATTTTTTCCTGAACCTTTTTTATTCGCCGGGATTCCCTTGTTTTGCCTAGGTGTGTCAACCTAGCAGGTCTCTTATGCGTAGTATCTTTTGACTATGTCTGCGTTCGCAGGGTGCGGCAGGTCGTCGCCATTTATGGTGGTTAAGATCATTGATCCACCAGAGAATATGTTTTTGATTACAAATGGTCCTTCGTATGTAGGAGTCCATTTGCCCCTGGGATCACCTTGCGGAAGTATGATACGTTTGATCACCAGATCTCCAACTTGATACACTTGGCGTCTGACCTTTTTGTTGAAATCCTTGATCATCTATTTTTGATACATTTGACCATGATAGACAGCAGTAAGCCTTTTCTCGTCAATCAAGTTTAGTTGATCAAGTCGAGTTTGGATCCAATCTTCTTCATTTAACCCTGCATCCTTCATAATTCTTAGAGAGGGGATCTGGACCTTAATAGGCAAGACAACCTCCATGTCGTATACCAGAGAATAGGGTGTTTCCCCAGTTTATGTGCGAGTTGTGGTACGATATCCGTGGAGAGCGAATAGTATCATCTCATGCCAGTATTTGTATGTGACTGTCATTTTCTGTATGATCTTTTTAATGTTCTTATTCGCGGCTTTGACAGCACCATTCATCGTTGACCAGTCAGGGGAAGAATCATGATGCTGGATCTTGAATTGCTCGCACAAGGCGGTGATCATAGTATCGTTCAAGTTCGTACCATTGTCTGTAATGATCCTCTCCGGGATACCGTAACGACATATGAGATTCTGTTTGATGAATCGGGCGACAACATTCTTGCTAACGGAAGCGAAAGAAGATGCCTCCACCCACTTGGTAAAATAGTCAATGGCCACTAAGATGAAGCGGTGTCCATTGGAAGATGTTGGTTTGATTTCCCTAATCATATCAATTTCCCACATAACAAAGGGCCAAGGAGCCGTCAAGACATTCAGAGGAACCGGTGGTACGTGCACCTTGTCAGCATATATCTGACACTTGTGGCATGTTCGAGAGTGTTGATAGCAATCTGCTTCCATGCTAGACTAGTAATAGCCTGCCCGTAGGATTTTCTTTGCCATCGTATGCCCACTGGAATGGGTGCCAAAACTGCCTTCATGTAACTCGGCCATGATCCTTTCGACTTCAACCTTGTCTACACACCGAAGTAACACAGAGTCATGGTTGCGTATGTAAAAAATGCCATTACTAAGGAATAATTTAGCAGATAATCTCCTTAAGAACTTCTTATTGTTTACTGAAGCTCCTTATGGATATTGTTGAGCCTCGAGATACCTCTTGACTTCGTGAAACCAAGGCTGGTGCACTACTTCTTCAGTATTAATCTCGTGACAGTGTGCTGGTTCATCCATTCGTTCAATGGTGATCTGGGGAGCTTCATTATCCCATTTAAGTTTAAACATAGATGACATTGTGGCTAGTGCGTCTGCTAGCTGATTTTCTTCTCACGGGAAATGCTCGAAGGTAATCTTCTCAAAATGTGGGAGCAATGTCAAAACATGTTCTTTGTAAGGGATAATGTTATACCCCAAAATTTTCCCTCCCATATTTCCCAAAACATTTCAAGAAGATCCTCAAGTTGCTCAAGGAAGTCCAAGGGTTGACCAGACAAACTCTCTCCTAAGGCAGTCTACCTCAAATTAGGGTTTCATGTTGCATCAAGATACTTGATTCCAAGGGATCAAAAATGCTCACCATTGTCATAATATGTTCTGAAGATCATCCATGTCAAGTTTCAAGCCTTGCAGAGGAAATTTGCTCAGTCAATTGCTCAAAGGTCTGAAAATCGACTATGCTAGGGCAAAAGTCAACTGTAGCCCACATACAGTCAAACTTCAAGATTTTTGGTCAACATCCTCATTTTGAAATATTATTCATAATTTTATCAAGGGTTTATCATGATTCATCAAGGATTGCTCACAATTCATCAAAACCCAAAAGTTGCTAAATTAGGGTTTTGCAGGAAAAGCCAACCCAACTTTAACCAAGCATAACTTTCTCATAATTTATGTGAAATGACCCATCCAAAGCTCATTTTGAAGAGGATGCAATTATCTACAATTCATATTCATCTACCAAGTTAAAAATATACACTCACAAGAAGTTATGAATTTGGACATTATAGGTCATTTTGAAAAGTCAACAAAACACTTTTTTTGTCAAATCTTCATACATGAACATGGAAGACTCAATTGATATGACAACAAAAAGGTTGCTTATAGGACATCTTGAGCTTTCTAAAAAGTCCAAGAAAACCTTCTAAGAGTCAAAATTGAAGAAGTTGTGCATTGGTGAAGTTGACCTTTTTTGCAAAATTGCCAAAAGTCAAATATGCCTCAAATTGCAATTTTTGTCAAATGGGCCCAACTTTTTGCACTTGTTTTGAGTTTGTAACATGGTCCACGAGCCCTAAATCTTACCACTTGCCTTTGTTTAATTATTCCAGTTATTTTGATTTTTCATTTTAGTGGACTTTTGTAAACCTAATTTGATCAGTGATATATAGTGGACAAGTGCAGACCAAAAACACAAGGTTTTGAGGCGTGTAGAGGGAGAACAAAACTTGAAAAAACTCAAGAAAAGTGGTTACTTGATTTCATATTTCCATGCAGTTTCAGGACTCCTAAGCCATCTCTTTCGTTTCCTGGGAACTCAAGGAAGCCATAGCAATCAAAAGCAAGCCTTCTCGCGCGCTAGAACTCACTATAAGTGGTTTACAGATTGGACATATTTTTTAAATCGAATACCATTGTTTAAGAATTTGTAGCATGAATCATGTATATATTCTGAATCCTGGAAGTGTTTGCAAGCTATTCATAACATTTAATTGCATTTTTGCTAACCCTATAGAGAAACACAATTGCTAGGGTTTTCTGTTGCGTTTTGGGATCTTTTTATACAGGCAAAATTGGTCCACAAGAAGGGCACCATGATGCTCAGCAGGCCAAGGAGAATTGGTTCACAGCATTAGAATTAATTTATCGTGCCTGTATGTGATTTTGAAATGGGAAGGAGTTATAGCGAAGAACCTATGTCTGTAGGTAAAAGTCTCTGACTTTTACCAACGGGGAAGGGAAGAAGAAGACCTGCGTGGCACCATCCCATTCGCCTGTTTGAAATTTGGCGCGTGTGTGGTAGCTAGCTTTACTTTATTTATTTTGTTATTTTTGTTTCATTTATTAACAAATTGAATCAAGTGGCCCAGTGGTAGCCAAGGAGACACTAAGGCATTAGATGGCATGAGGTCAGGGGTTCGACCCCTACCTCCAAACATTTGCAATTTTTCTTAAATATTCTTTACAGATCCCATATCCCTAATTGTGTGAAGACCACCATATGCCTTCAGGATTCAACCATTGGATATCCAGAAGGCCATCATGTGATGATCCACCAAAAGCCTTGGTCAACGCACAGCATGGAAGCATAGAGGTCAACATGGACCAGAATTCTTGGGCCCAAAAGCTTGATACTAACACCCCTAAATAATTTTTCATCAAATTATATTTAGGTTTTTTTATTATTTAATTAATTTAATTAGTCTATTTAATTTTAGGATAATTTTAATTATTTTTATAAATAAATTAAAATCAATTAGAAAATTAGGGTTTTAGTGTAATTTAATTCTTATTTTCTTTTTCTTAAAAAAATAACCAAAACACAAAAATAGGTCAAATTTAATAATTTTCTTAATTTAATTTAATTAGTAATTAGGTTTGTATTTATTTAATTTAAAACC
Organism: Vicia faba; assembly: GCA_948472305.1. Classification (NCBI taxonomy): domain Eukaryota; kingdom Viridiplantae; phylum Streptophyta; class Magnoliopsida; order Fabales; family Fabaceae; genus Vicia; species Vicia faba. The sequence goes on from OX451736.1 coordinate 489,985,661, forward strand.
TTATTTTCTTAAAATAATCAATAACAACAAAAAATTATTTTTCTTGTAATTACGTTAGACGGGGTCAAAACCCTAATTTTCTCTCGTCCTCGATTCATCGCGCGCGCTTTATTTATTTTTACAATATTGATGTAATTGCTCATGGGATGTAATAGATTAATTAGGACTTTTCGTTTATGCGGGTTTTTTGGCTATGTAATTAATCCCGAAGCTTTGTAATAGCGTAGTTTTATTCTCCGCACTTTAATTCTAGCAAATATTAACTGTTAGATGTATGATAATAGGATTGCATGACAAGGCTGTATGTAAATTTTAAAACAGTTAGCAAACCCTAAACGTGCAAAGATAATAACTTGAAATTGAATCACTCGCACATGCGCACTCCTAGGGTATACTCTCACTTCGGTTGCCTTCGGTAAACGGTCATTAAGTATAGGGTATTTTAGTGGTCGCTCTCTTGTCTAAATAAAGATCAAAAGTCCCGTTCGGAAAGGTTGCCTCGGAAATGTTGCCTCAGAAATATTGTCTCGAATATTAATCTTAAGACATTAGGGTTATTACTAAGGCGTCCTAACATTGCTTTAGTGATCGTACGTCCATTTAGAATTGACCCTTACAACTCCAACAACGGTGTTACCTACTCACTAATAGTGGGATAGCGTTGTCTAAAGGAAACAAGAACATAAACTTTTTTTTTCCGAGTAGGTAGATGCTAGTAGGTACTTCCTCAAATCAAACTTTTTCACACCAAACACTTTTCCAAACAAAGTTTTCAAAACGACTTTGTAACACTCTTGAAGACAGAAACAAGGGTTAAATCGAAGTAAAACAATCTTATGACCCAAGAACTGAAGGAAGATTCTCATTTTGGCTTCCCCAGTAGATTGGCATACAACCCAAGCTCCTGATTCCCCAACAGCGGTTCCAGGACTTCTCATTTCCAACAAATCCTCTACAGCAGTCAAGGATTTACTTTCCCCAGCAGCAGTCAAAGATTTCATTATCCAGGATTCATCTATCCGCAGCAAGACAGTTATTCAGCTTACATGCGCATTCATACATTCATATATCATAAACATTGATATAACATATATATTGCATCATACCTTTCATGCAACATAGTTTCATGTTTCAGCTAATATTTTACCCTTTTCAGGATAAGATTAATAAGCTTCGACTTCTGAAAACAGTTTACGGGTTCTCCAGATACGGATGTTAACCTATCGCTTGTTCAGATCCAAGACTTCTGAAAACAGTTTACGGATTCTCCAAACATGGATGACAATATATTGCTCATTCAGACCCCCAGTTCAGAGATGTTCCAAAACAGGGACACCTTTCTGATACTCATTTCTTTCACCTACAACATACATTCCAGATGGCATCTTTAAGCCCATCCCCTGACAAGATTCTGTCACATCTGCATATGGCATCTTTAAGCCCATCTCCAAATGGCATCTTTAAGCCCATTCCCTCAACTACGCTTAGACGAGTGAAAATTTTAAGGGCACTCTAATGTCCAATCTCCTATTACCCTTGAGTCGCGAAAGGCACACCTGCCAATCTAACTCTTCAGGTTCAAGAAGATTGAACAGGGGCAACTGTTGTACCCCAAAATTTGACCTCCCTTTTCATCAAAATTTTCTCATCACAAGATTCTTGGAACTCAAGATCAAGTTAGGGTTTGCTCTGCTCAAGGCCCCTCCTTGCACTGTTGACCCAAATTAGGGTTTGAGTTTGCACATAGTTGTTTTGACCTAAAAGGACGAAAGTGACTTTCATGCTTCATGTTAGACTCACAAGTTTATCCATACCAAGTTTCAAGCCTTGATTCCAATCTTTGCCCAGTCAATTGGACAGTTGACCTAGAAATCAGCTGTATTGAGGAAAAAGTCAACTGTGGCCAATTGACAGTCAAACCTCATGATTTTTGACCCACATCAACATTATGAACTCACATGAACCATTTGGTCAAGTTTGGATCACAACTCCACAAGAAATTTGATCAGATCACCAAAAGGGCAAAATGGTCATTTTTAGGGTTTGGACTGCACAAAGGTAATTTTTGACTGTTTGACCTAACCAATGGCAAACCAAGCTCACATATGGACTCAAGGACTCAATGGAATTGTCTTGACCCATTCAACAAGTTCAAAAGATCTTAAATGCATAGGATTGACAGATGAATTTTTCAGTCAACTGATCAAAATTTGACTGTATACTGAAAAGTCAAACTTTGACTTTTTGGTCAAAATCAAGTGCCAAGATTAATTTTTCATCAATACATGTCAAATTATGAAACTTGTTCATCAAGAAATCCAAAATTGCAAATTAGGGTTTAAAATGAGAAAATTTCATAACTTAGAATTTTTCTAAGTTATGAAACTTCCTTATTTTTTCCTAACTTTGTCCCATTTTTTCACCAAGATGCAAATGGATTCAAACAAAACTTGAAACATGAAAGTTGTAGTCCATTTCAAAATCTACAACTTTGATTCACAAAGTTTTCTCAAAGGAAGCTTTTATCTCAAGTTATGATTTTTGGAACAAGGGTACAAAATATTTTTAACTTAGAGAAATTTTGACCTATTCTAGGCGGGATTTTTGTCCAACTTCTTGGCCATTTTTCACATGGTTCCACTTGGAGTTTCAATTTTAATTACAAAGATGGATTGTAGTACACATTCCAAGATTTACAAATTGTCCAAGAACTTCTCAAACACCCTTGTGGTTAGAGAGAATCGAATTTGCAAAATTGGCCAAAACTCACTTTTGTTCATAACCAAATACATGTTCATACAAGTTTCATTTTCAAACCAGCATGCTTGGTACTTGCTTGCAGACCTCTAAACCAAGTTTGCACTCCTTAATTTAATGCCTAACCATTGTGTTAAGACATTATTTCATTCATTTGGGCAATACATGCTAAATTAATTCCTAATTAGAAAAAGCAAACTTGCCATTTTGGAAAAGTGATGATTTATGTCAAGTTCTAAATCTTTGAAGTACAAGCCATATCTTTGAGGCAAAGTTTTGTAGACAAATTCCAGTTATCAAGAGCCAAAGTTGCAGCATACTTTAGGGAATTATACAGGCCTATATGTCAACTTGCACTTTCTTGCTTCAAGTAGAAGAAACTTTGCAAAATATAGACAACTCTCACTTCCTGCAAACTAGAGCTTAAGCAAACTTTGTTCTCATATTCCATACATCAAAACTGACCTAAGGCATGACCCTTCCATCCCTCATACCTTCCCATTCACCAAATCACAGTTTTGCTGCAAAACAGGGTACTTGCTGCAGATTGAGGTCCACAACTCAATCCACTCGTGCACTTTGGCTAAAAACCTTTCAAACACCTTCCATATGATCCACTAAGACTATCCTAAACCTTGAACTCAACCTGTAACACCCCTAACCATGTTTGCCATTTTTACTTTCAAGCTGTGCAGGTGGACTTCCATAGCACAATACAGTTGGTTCCAAAGCAAGCTAGGCATTTGGGAAGCATCCTTGGACTTCAGGCAAGCTCAACCAAAGCTCAAACTCCATTGAAGGTTGCTACATTGCTCTGTTCAAGTCAAGCTGAAACAGGTAAAACCATGGACTTCTATCTCTTAATCTAGGAAGAGTTAGGTTTAGGTTTGTGAATGAAACATGCTCTACTCATAGCCCTGAAGCCATATATATGATTACTTTTCATTTATATTAAGCATGCTGTGAGAATTTTAACCATGAACATTGAAGAAAAACTAGGTCAGAAATTGGGGGTGAAGAAATTCTCCCTGGTTTCTTAGAGTTAGATTTAATGCTTTATATGGTTGAAATCATGGCTTCAAGCTCTACAAGTTTCATGTTTTAAGATTTGTCAAAGGATCAAAGAATCAGAAGTTAGTATGATGAACAATGAGGCGCGCGTTTTTTTTCAAACAGATGCTAGAGGTTGAATAAGGTGTTGACTTGGGCTGGGCCTGAGTCAGTTTCACTTTTTGCACCCTTTACTTAGTTTTGCACCCCCCCTGGCCCATTATGTGAAATATTGATTATTTTGCATTTTTTCTTTTTGATTCTGATTTTATATTTTTGACTCAAACATAAAAAACACTAAAAATATTTTTTCACACTTTTTTGCATTTATTTGGTATTTATTTGTTTTATTTAACATATGTATGTAAATAATATAAAACCTTTTTATTTAAAACCCTAAAAAATAATACAAAAATATTTATTTTTTAATCATTATTTTTTATATTTTGAAAACATTTTCTAAAATATACATTTTTTTGTAAATAATTAATATTTTATTTTTTGTACATATTTAGCATATTAAATATATATAATATATACTTATATATATTTATTAAATATTTAGGGCAAAAAATACAAAAAAAAATATGCATTTTATTTTTATTTAATATTTGACATCAAAAATACCTTTTTCACCATATACTTTTTATTTTTTGTATATAATTAACAAATATTGTTCATAATTAATAAATAATACTATTTATTCAAAAAATTAGGGTTTAGTCCTAAAACCAATAAAAATAACAAAAAATAAAATTTTTTTATTTTGTTTATACTTCAAACATGAAAACCTTTTTTACATACATAAAAAAAATACTTTTTGCATAATACATTGCATTTTGATATTTATTTAATTCTATTTACTTAATTGTTAAATATTAATTTGTTTATTCGATATGGTTGTAATAACTTATCTTTTATTTCCTTGTCAAATATCCCCCAAATTCAAACTTGTACCCCCCTCCCTATATCTTGTTGTAATAGCTTAGCATTTAAATTCTCGCATTTAAAAGCTTTCAATTATGCCATGATTAGAGACTTAGGGTTTGTATGCAAAATCAAATTAACAAGTAGTTTGACCTAAATCCAAGATAAACATGCATGAAAAACAAACACAATGCACACTTGCACCCCTAGGGTTACTCCACTTGTTGCCTTCAAAAATGGGCCATGTTTGCATGTCAAGTACTTTGGCAAAACAAAACAAAACAAAACAAAAACAATCAAAATGATCATAGTCCCTCGATGACGCTATCTTGTTGCCTAAGCAAAATGATCATAGTCCCTCAAGAAAATTGCCAAAATACTTGACACCATTGCATTCATGGTCTAAACGATGACCCGCGCCCGTCCCGTTCAAACATCCTAACACAAGGTTGTTACCCAAATACAATGGTGAAACAACACTGTTAAAAGGGTTAAAACATGAGAAAGATCTTTGAGAAATTTAGAGTAGATAGCTCTTGGTTACTTGACCAAACTTGCAAAGCAATCCTTGCCATTTTTCAAAACACACATCACAACACAACTTCAAAAAAACTTACAAAAATATTGAAACATCTTTTCAAAAAGACAAACACCCTTGTAAAACATTCAAACAAGAATTGTTACAATGGTTGCCTAGACAAGGCATCTTTTTCAAAACATCTTCAAAACCACACACACACAAAGCACCATTTCAAACAATTGAAAAGCAAAGGCAAGTGATCTAAGCAAGTAACTAAGAGCCCATGGATAACCATGGATAGAAAGGGTGTTAATACCTTCCCTTTCTATAATCTACTCCCTGAACCCAAGAAAACATCTCAAAGGTTTTTCCTGTGCTTTTTAACCTTTCCTTAGGATAAAATAAAAATTCGGTGGTGACTCTTGCAAAACCAAAACATTTGCGAAAACAAACGCAAAACCTCAAGTCAGTTCTCCCACCGTATCACAGAACTGGCGACTCTGCTGGGGGAAAGATTTAAAAGTGGAGTAACCTTAGGGCCTAGATCACCCTTTTGCATGATTATTTGTTTGCTTTGATTGCTTTACATTTTGGTTCTCTTGTTTGGGCTCAAAATCCTACACCCGGATTTGGGAAACATTCATAGATAGCAATACGTTGTGGAAACTGTGCGGGGTATACCGACACGGTTGAAACAATAGCTATATTAGTGCGACATATTTGTGAGTACCGATAACCCTTGAGTTCAATCAAGGAGAGTACGGGGCCGCTGAGCGATGTCACCAAGCACTAATGACCTAGAACCTTACTTGACCATCTTGGCCTTTTATTAGGGGTAGTGAGATGACCGACTTTGGTGCGGTCCGAAGTTGGTAGATACTCGATACTAAACTCATTGAGGGTTGTTTTCTTGGAATATTTTGGTCGCTAGTTAAGTGGCTAAACCAAAACGATGAACATAGAAAACAATCCAATGATATTGAGCTCCTTAGAACCCGGTTACTATTTATAGGACAGGTTTTTAAGCCAACTACACTCAAGAGGGTACTTACCTATGAAACCCCATGCAAGCCTGAAACTAGGGTTTTTGTGTGACTTGCTTGTACATGTGTTTGTGCATACATCATGAACATCATAAAGCATCATATGCATCTACTAACCATTTCAAGGGTTTGGATCTTCATCTTTGTTCTTGTTTTGTAGGTTATGAAAATTCTTCGCAGGAAAACTATCCAAGTCAACCTTGTGAGAATCCCTCCTCAACTCAAGGAGCTTACATCCAGAATTCCAGAAAGCTCTCTCTTCAGTGAAAGACATGGTAGACTGCTCAGCCTAGTCAACACCAGCATTGAAGAAGACATGGTGAAAGTGTTGTTCCAGTTCTTTGACCCCCTTCACCACTGTTTCACATTCCCCGACTACCAATTGGTGCCTACTTTGGAGGAATTTTCTCAACTCCTGAGAATTCCTATTCTTAATCAACTACCCTACAACGGTACGGAAAAAGAACCAAATCCTGAAGATGTTGCTCAAGCACTACACTTGCAACCATCTGACATCAAGGGGCATTGGGAAACTAGAAGTGGCGTCAAAGGCTTCTTGGCAAAATTCTTGTTTGAGAAGGCACAAGAGTGTTGGAATTCATTAGATCTACAAGCCTTTGAAGAAATTATGGCACTCCTCATTTATGGGTTGGTCTTGTTCCCAAATCCGTACCAACTTATAGATGTGAATGCTGTTAAGATCTTCATATCCAGGAATCCCATACCTACATTACTTGGGGACATCCTCCACTCATTTTACACACGAACAATGAGGAAGAGGGGTGTTCTCATGTGTTGTACTCCTCTCCTTGCAAGGTGGTTTATTTCTCACCTTCCACAATCAGTTTTGAAGAATGAACAAGGCTTAAGGTGGTCACAACAATTGATGACCCTCACACATTCTGATGTACATTGGTGTTCTCGGTCCAGAGAAAATGTCATCATCATCGATCGTTGTGGTGAGTTCCCTAATGTTCCATTACTTGGCATTAGGGGAGGCGTTACCTACAACCCTTGTCTAGCTTTGAGACAATTTGGATATGCACGGAGAGATAACCCTCATAACATGTTAATTCCTGACCTAGTTTTTAACTTCGACAACGATGCGCAAGGACTTCGCCAAAGATTCATCAGAGCTTGGAGGATGCCTAACAAGGTAGATAGCAAGACACTGGGGCACAAGAACTCCATCCCTCTTGAGCCTTACCTCAAGTGGGTACGAACCCGCGCCCAGAGTCTTATGATGCCTTACCCTCACATTCTTCCTTTGATCAAAGAGCCTGTTAAGGAAGGAGAGGTTCCATACACCATCCTACATCCTGACATGCCAACATCATGGGAGGAAATGCAGAAGAGTTGGATCCAACTCAAGGAAGAAAGGGATACTTTTGAAGCCAGCTTCTACGCCAGTGAGAAGAAGGTTTTGGAGCTTACCCGCCGACTTCACGAGGAGGAGACCCTCAACACTTACATCGCACCAATGAGGATGTGCAACGTCTTTTTACCTTAAGAAGTTTTTGTAATATTTGGCCCATGGGGCATTTATGTACTGACAAAATTTCTTCTTATTAATATGACATGTGTTCTTTTTGTTTGCAACAATTTTGAATTTCTAAATCCTTGAATGCATTACATGAATAAACATATCATTCATCATATGCATAAACATGTCTTCACACCAGATTTCCTTATCTTTCTGCTGTTTATTTCAGTAAGATGGATATTGAGCAGACAGTCAGAGATCTGCAGTCACAAAACTCGCAGTTTCAACAGCTTCTCATGACCTTAGCAAAGGGTCAGGAGGATCTTAAAGCACTATTAGGGAACAAAGAGCAAGAAAAAGGAAAAAAGAAGAAGAAAAGAGTTGGGGTAGATACACTGGGAAGAAGATTTGAGAATGAAGCTAGGAGAGTTCTTGAATTCCCCTCCACATCTGATGAGGGGACCGGTAAAGGAAAAGGGGTTGCATTACCTTCTGAGTTCGAGGCTGAAGAGGAAGAGGTTGAGGAAGATGAAGATTACTCAGAGCAGCAATACCCGCCAGCGGACGACAAATACAAAAACCTGGAGGATAGACTAGCAGCCATGGAGCTGCAAAGGGTTCCCGGGCTAGATTTTGAAGAATTGGGATTGATTGCTGGGATTGTGATCCCTCCAAAGTTTAAGGTGCCAACTTTCGCAAAATATGATGGCCTGTCTTGCCCGAAGATGCACCTGAGGTCATATGTCAGAAGAATTCAACCTCATTCATCCGATAGAAATCTCTGGGTACACTTTTTCCAGGACAGCTTATCCGGTACTCAGCTAGATTGGTTTTACTAGCTTGAGAGGTCAGAAGTGCATAACTGGGAAGACTTGGCAGCTGCCTTCTATCACCAGTATCAATACAACGCTGACTTGGCGCCAACCCGTACTCAGCTACAAAGTATGGGGATGGCCTCAAATGAGGGATTCAAAGAATATGCCCAGAAATGGCGCGATTTGGCCGGAAGGGTACAACCACCGCTTTCAGATAGGGAACTAGTTGATATGTTCTTGGGGACCCTATCTGGCCCTTTCTTCAACCATTTGATCGGGATCTCTTCTGCAGGGTTAACCGAACTGATTCTGACGGGCGAGCGGGTGGAAGCTCGTATTAAGAGCGGAAAAATTCAAAAGGATGCCTCTGCATCCACAGCTGTTAAAAAGCCATTCCCAGCCAAGAAGGAGGCAGCTGTTATATACTCTCAGAAAAGATTGGGAAGAACTGAGCGTCGGTCGACTGTAGGGGCCGTGATGATTCAAAATTCATCAAATGATCAGCCTCGTCACAATCAGTCCAGACCTAATCAGCAACGGGTAGAACGACCACAATGGCAGTTCACCCGCATCAACATGACGCCTGCACAAGTTCTTCCCCATTTGTTGAAGCTAAATCTCACCACTATTAGAGAGGCGCTAAAGATTGTGAATACCACTTCCCCACACTATCATCCTAATGCTAAATGTGCCTATCATTCTGACAGCGTCGGGCATGACACCAACGATTATTGGGCGCTTAAGAATAAAATTCAAGATCTGATAGACGCAAAAGAGGTTGAGTTCGATTCCCCCGAGAAGCCGAACGTAATATCCGCTCCAATGCCAAAGCATGGTCGCAATGTACATGCTGTTGAAGAAGATCTGTTTGTTTCTACTGTTGATGATCTGGTAACTCCACTACTGACAATCAAGTTGAATCTGTTGAAGGCTGGGATTTTCCCAGGTTATAAAGAAGACTGCTACCTTTGTTCCTCCCTACCGACCGACTGTCCATTGCTGAAGATATGCATCCAACTCCTAATGGACAACCAACAAATTCTTTTCGAAAAGATTCCTGTTACTCCAACTCCTATCAATGAAGTTTCAATAATCACCATTTCCGCAAATCTTTCCAAGGTCCCCAAAAGGTCTGTTAAGATTGCATCAGCTCCGAAGATTGCACCTCTGAAAATAACCATGCCTGGGCCCGTCCCCTACAAATCTGATAAATCGATACCGTGGAATTATGGTGGAGAAATCTACTACCACGGTGTTAAACAAATTGAGATAACTGAAGAGAGCTCTGACGAAGAAACTACCAACATTGGAAACATTGCCAGTACGAGCAAGATTACCCGAAGTGGGAGAATTTTCTCTCCAGAGATTGCCCCTCCAATGGCAATCTTTGGGCCCTCAGCTGTTCCCAAGGTTACCCCTGCACCGGTAAAACTATCTGTAAGAATACCAATGATCGAAGAAGCTATTACTCCTGTGGTTGTCCCTCCTACTTCTGCTGATAAGGGGAAAGGGATCCAAGAAGAGCTCGTCAGGACGAGGGCTCAACCATTGGTTTTCTCCGAAACCTCTAAGAAAGAAATGGAGGAGATTCTGAAAATAATAAAGAAGAGTAATTATGACGTTGTAGAACAACTGGGGCAAACCCCCTCAAAGATCTCCATGTTAGCTTTGCTGCTTTGTTCGGAGGCTCATGCCAAAGCCTTGATAAGGTTTTTAAAGACAACCCATGTGCCTCAAGAAACCTCAGCCGATCAATTCCAGGATTGTGTAGCCAGCCTTACCGCCGACAACGGCCTGGGTTTCTCTAATGCTGACCTGAATCCGAAAGGAAGAAAGCACAATGACGCACTTCATGTGTCAGTTGAATGCCGATGAACCACTCTCGCCCATGTCTTGGTCGATACAGGTTCTTCTCTAAATGTGCTGCCTAAGAAAGCTCTGGACCGGTTGGATTGTGAAGGCTTGGAGCTGAAACCAAGTAATATCATTGTCAGGGCCTTTGACGGGTCTAAAAGAATGGTGCATGGGGAGGTCGACATTCCCATCAAGGTAGGCATTGAACTGTTCCACTCAACATTCTATGTGATGGATATCCGCCCATCATACTCTTGCTTGCTAGGAAGGCCATGGATTCATAATGTTGGGGCAGTCACTTCCTCTCTACATCAGATGCTGAAATACCCTGTTAAGGGAAAAATCATAATTGTACACGGTGAGGAGGAGTACATGATCAGTCATCTTAATTCCTTTCGGTATGTGGAAGTGGACGGCGAATTCATTGAAACACCCTTTCAACACTTCGAGGAAGTTTCTCCCGAGGTGGCAGTAGCAAAGACAGTAGCTGAGGTACCCAAGCAGGTGGCCAGGATGGCATCTCTGAAAGACGCAAAGGCTGCAATGAAGGAGGGGAAGAGCTTAACATGGGGACAGTTGCCTGACTTTCCTCACAAGACAGACAAGTTTGGGTTAGGATTTACCGCTGCGGGGCAAAAAGCTATGCGTCGCTCCAAAATTGAAAGGACACCCATCAAGATTTCTCCTCATGGAATCAATGCTTTATAAGACGAAGACGAAGAGGGTAACATTGAAGATTGGATCTTCCCAACCATTGAAGGGGGACTGCACAACTGGGAGGCGAAAAATTTTGTTCCCATTACTTTCATTAATTAGTAATTTATCTTTCGAGCATTTCCTGTTGGTCTGTAATAATTACTAAAACAATCTGCACACTACTTTTTCACCTCATGCCTTGCCCGGGGCATGTAGGTCCATTTGTAAGGGCTTGATTATCTTCATAATCATATGCCATGTTTAATGAATCATTGGACGTTTTTCATTTATAAACTGTTGTGTTCATTTTCTTTCCTTTTTCATTTTTGTTTGTTTAAGGATGGCTATCCCTTACACACACCCACACTCACAAATGCAGGTACCCATCCACTCCGGATTCCATGGGTGACTATTTTGTTGTATCCTTCAATAACTCTAAAGATTTGGTCAATTAGGCTGAGTACGAAGATGACGAAGATTGTGAAGTACCAGGAGAGCTAGCCAGACTTCTACAACAAGAAGAGAGGGCCATCTTACCTCATGAAGAGTTGCTGGAGACCATCAACTTAGGGACAGAGGAAGACAGGAAAGAAGTACAAGTGGGTGCCAATCTGGAACCAAGTGCCAAGGAGCGCTTAATACAGCTGTTGAATGAATACGTTGAAATCTTTGCCTGGTCTTATGAGGACATGCCAGGGTTAGATACAAACATCGTGGTTCACCGTCTCCCTACAAGAGAGGACTGTCCACCGATCAAGCAAAAAGTCCGCCGAATGAGGCCCGACATGTCTGAGAAGATTAAAGCTGAAGTAATGAAGCAGATTAACACAGGCTTTCTGGCTGTTACATCCTATCCACAATGGGTTGCTAACATTGTGCCCGTTCCCAAAAAAGACGGCAAGGTCAGAATGTGTGCGGACTACCGGGATTTGAACAGGGCCAGCCCTAAGGATGATTTTCCGCTACCACATATCGACATTTTGATTGACAACACGGCTCAACACAAAGTATTTTCTTTCATGGACGGATTCTCGGGCTACAACCAGATTAAAATGGCCCCAGAGGACATGGAGAAAAAAACCTTTGTTACACAATGGGGTACCTTTTGTTACAAGGTGATGTCGTTCGGAATGAAGAACGCAGGAGCAACTTATCAACGCGCCATGGTAGCTTTGTTTCATGATATGATACATCATGAGATTGAAGTTTACGTAGACGACATGATAGCCCGATCACAAACTGAAGAAGAACACCTTGAACATTTGCAAAAGCTGTTTGCCAGGTTGAAGGAATACAAACTCCGACTGAATCCAAGTAAGTGCACTTTTGGAGTTAGGTCTGGTAAACTTCTGGAATTTATTGTCAGCAACAAAGGCATTGAGGTCGATCCAACAAAAGTAAAAGCTATACAAGAAATGCCTGCCCCCCGTACTGAAAAGGAGGTTAGAGGATTCTTGGGGCGCTTGAACTATATCGTCAGGTTCATCTCTCACCTGACGTCTACCTGTGAGCCAATTTTCAAACTATTAAAGAAAGATCAGGTAGTCGAATGGAACGATGATTGTCAAACTGCTTTTGATAAGATCAAGGAGTATTTGCTAGAACCTCATATTCTGATACCACCCGTCGAAGGAAGGCCGCTGATCATGTATCTGACTGTTCTGGACAATTCAATGGGGTGTGTACTGGGCCAGCATGACGAGTCTATTCGAAAAGAGCATGCCATTTATTACCTTAGCAAAAAGTTTACCGACTGTGAGACTCGCTACTCACTGCTCGAGAAAACTTGCTGCGCTTTGGTATGGGCTGCTCGCCGACTAAGGCAGTATATGTTGACTCATACCACTTTGCTGATCTCCAAAATGGACCCTATCAAGTATATCTTCGAGAAGCCTACTTTATCTGGAAGAATTGCTAGATGGAAAATGATCCTGACTGAGTATGACATCCAGTATACTACCTAAAAAGCTATAAAAGGGAGTGTACTAGCTGACCATCTAGCTCATCAAGCTATCGAAGATTATCAATCCATGAGATTCGACTTCCCGGACGAGGACGTCATGACTTTGGAATACATTAAAGGTAACAGACCGTATGACGAACTTGAAAATGGATCCCGATGGACCCTGTACTTTGATGGTGCTTCAAATGCACTTAGAAACGGTATCGGTGCGGTACTCATTTCCCCAGAAGGTTGCCATACACCTTTCACTGCCCGACTTTGTTTCAGCTGTACCAACAACATGGCCGAATATGAAGCTTGCATCTTTAGTCTCAAGGCTGCTATAGACCTGGGGATCAAATCTTTGGTTGTATTTGGGGACTCGACTTTAGTTATCAGTCAAATCAAAGGAGAGTGGGATACCAAACATCCTAATCTTATCCCATACAAAGAACATGTCCTGATATTGTTGCCTCATTTCTAGCAAATCACCTTCGAGCATTTCCCGCGAGAAGAAAATCAGCTAGCAGATGCTCTGGCTACAATGTCTTCCATGTTTAAACTCAACTGGGATAACGAGGCTCCCCAAATCACCATCGAGAGAATGGATGAACTTGTGCATTGTCATGAGATTAATACCGAAGAAGTAGTGGAACAACCCTGGTTCCATGAAATCAAAAGGTATCTCCAGACTAGAGAATATCCTGAAGGAGCTTCCGTAAATGACAAGAAGTTCTTAAGGAGGTTTGCTGCCAAGTTCTTCCTAAGCAATGGCATCCTTTATAAGCACAACCATGATTGTGTTTTACTTCGTTGTGTGGACAAAGCTGAAGCAGAGTTGATCATGACTGAGATACACAGTGGCACGTTTGGCACCCACTTAAGCGGAAATATGATGGCTAAGAAGATTCTAAGGGCAGGCTGCTACTGGTCTACCATGGAAGCTGATTTCCATCAACATTCCCGTACTTGCCACAAATGTCAAGTCTATGCCGACAAGATTCATATTCTCCTGTTCCTCTCAACATTCTAACAGCTCCTTGGCCATTCGCAATGTGGGGCATTGACATGATTGGAGAGATCAAGCCCACGACATCCAATGGACATCGCTTCATCCTGGTCGCTATTGACTATTTTACCAAGTGGGTCGAAGCAGCTTCCTTCGCCTCTGTTACAAAGAATATGGTTGCCCGCTTCATCAAGCAGAGCCTCATATGCAAGTATGGTGTCCCCGACAGGATCATCACGGACAACGATACGAATCTGAACAATACTATGATCACCGCTCTATGCGAACAGTTCAAGATTTATCATCACAATTCATCTCCCTATCGGCCGAAGATGAATGGTGCTGTTGAAGCCGCGAACAAAAACATCAAGAAGATCATTCAAAAAATGACAGTTACCTACAAGGACTGGCATGAGATGTTACCGTTTGCTTTGCATGGATATCATACCACGACATGTACTTCAACAGGGGCAACCCCATTTTCTTTGGTATATGGCATGGAAGTTGTTCTACCCATGGAGGTTCAGATTCCTTCCCTAAGGATTATGAAGGATGCTGGTTTGAGTGAAGACGATTGGATTCAGACCCGACTTGATCAACTCAATTTGATCGATGAGAAGCGACTCACTGCTGTTTGCCATGGTCAGACGTACCAAAAACGGATGATCAAGGCTTTCAACAAGAGAGTTAGACGTCAAGCATATCAAGTCGGAGATCTTGTGATCAAGCGGATCATCTTTCCGCAAAGTGATCCCAGGGGCAAATGGACTCCTACTTACGAAGGACCATTTGTAATCAAGAGCATCTTTTCTGGTGGTGCAATGATTCTGACCACCATGGACGGCGACGATTTGCCACATCCTACGAACGCAGACATAGTCAAAAGATACTACGCATGAAACAACCCGACAAGTCGAAAACCCGAAAGGGCGACTTGGGCAAAAATGGGCATCCCGGTGAACCAAAAACCCGAAAGGGCGGTTCAGGCAAAAATTAGGGAAAAACAAAAAATATCTGTACACCCGGCAAGTTGAAAACCCAAAAGGGTGGCTTGGGCAAAAAAGGGTTTCCCGGTGGATCAAAAACCCGAAAGGGCGATTCAGGCAAAAGTTAGGGAATTAAAGCGTATGACTATGTCTCGTCGGATCACTTTAAAAGAAAAATCTCTTCACCAACAAGCTCCGAGCTTCTGATTAATCCAATCATCGGCGAACGAAGCATTGAATGGACAAGATATTCAGAGTTGTGAAGGCTATAACAGAATGGAATTCCATGGAATTGTTACACATAGCCATCTTTCTTTTGTATAAATTTTTTCAATTTTCACGACACCATCCTCTTACTAGGATGTTTGTCTCCTTTGTACAAAGATACTCATAAAAAGTTAATACAAACACTTTTTCAAATACATAAATTTTCTTTGTCCTCCTTTTGCTTTTTACACTTATGTTTTATTTGAGAAACGTCCAATGTTTTGTTAAATAGGCATATGCATTTGAACATAATCATTTTCTTACAAATCAAGAAAGATGATTGCTGATAGGTTAAAGGTACATATAGATATCTTGATGCCCTTTCAGAAGGAATCCCCAGCGGAATTAAACTCCAAATTCCTCAACAAGGTTAAAATCCAGAACTTAATTCCCCAAACAGAGTTAATCTTCAGGATCCTCAGCAGAACAAAAGCTTTCTCAAAGCTGACTTCCCCAGCCAGAGAGCCTTCCAGAATCTAATTCCCCTCAGAGTCAAGTTTCAAGATCCCTAGTGGAGCCAAAACTATTAATCCCTAGCGGAGCTAAAACTTCTAACTATCAATCCCCAGCGGAACCGGATTAGTAAACATTCTCCCCACAGAGATACTTCCCATCAGATTGAAGATTCTCAATCTCACTTCTCAGCATAAGTCTCCCAGGTTCTGAACTCCCCAGTAGAGATCATCAGAATTCTCATTCCCCACAAGTCATCAATGATTTTCAATCCTCAGCAGCGGTCCTAAGGTCCCTCAACAATTGAAGATCTTGTTCCCCAAGCAATCAGCAAGAATTTCTCACCCCCAGTAATCAAAGGATTTTTCAATCCCCAGCTTCGGTTATGGGTTTATTTCCCCAATAATTATCAAGGATTTATTCTCCAAAGCAAAAATAAATTTCAAATTGATCGGTCGTTCAAAAGTTCCTTCATCACCTGTTGGAAGTTACGGTCGTCAAAGATCAAATTCTCACAAAATTCAAGTTATGAAGCCCGAATTCGACCGGATAGTATCTTGATCTCTACAGCATATTGTGAAGCCCGGATTACGACTGGATAACAATATCAGACTACCGCGAAGCTTGGATTGCGACCAAATAGTGGTATCTCCTAACAGCAAGCTATGAAACCCGGATTCGACCGGATAACAGTTTAATCCCCAACAAGTTTCTGTGAAGCCTGGATTACGACCAGACAACAGCCAAGAATACTACGAAGCCTGGAGTCGACCAGATAGTAGTATATCTTTAACACAAGCCGTGAAGCCCGAATTTGACCAGATAGCAGCTCAATAAGTTATTGTGAAGCCTGGATTATGACCAGATGGTAATACAAGTTTCTGTGAAGCCTGGATTACGACCAGACAGCAACCAAGAATACTACGAAGCCTGGAGTCGACCAGATAGTGGTATATCTTTAACACAAGCCGTGAAGCCCAGATTTGACCGGATAGCAGCTTAACAAGTTATTGTGAAACCTGGATTACGACCAGATGGCAATACAAGTTTCTGTGAAGCCTGGATCACGACCAGTCAGCAGCCAAGAATACTACGAAGCCTGGAGTAGACCAGATAGTGGTATATCTTTAACACAAGCCGTGAATCCCGGATTTGACCGGATAGCAGCTCAACAAGTTATTGTGAAGCCTGGATTACGACCAGATGGCAATACAAGTTTCTGTGAAAGCCTGGAGATCGACCAGATAATAGTTAATCGTTAACAGAATGAAGATTCTCATCCTTGAAACCTCAGAAGATTGGTATACTCCCAGTTTCTGACCCTTAACAGAATGAAGACTCTCATCCTTGAAACCCCAAGAGATTGGCATACACCCAATCTTATGACCCAAGACCTGAAGGAAGATTCTCATTTTGGCTTCCCCAGTAGATTGGCATACAACCCAAGCTCCTGATTCACCAACAACGGTTCCAGGACTTCTCATTTCCAACAAATCCTCTGCAGCAGTCAAGGATTTACTTTCCCCAGCAGCAGTCAAAGATTTCATTATCCAGGATTCTTCTATCCTCAGCAAGACAGCTATTCAGCTTACATGCGCATTCATACATTCATATATCATAAACATTGATATAACATATATATTTCATCATACCTTTCATGCAACATAGTTTCGTGTTTCAGCTAATATTTTACCCTTTTCAGGATAAGATTAATAAGCTTCGACTTCTGAAAACAGTTTATGGGTTCTCCAGATACAGATGTTAACCTATCGCTTGTTCAGATCCAAGACTTCTGAAAATATTTTACGGATTCTCCAAACATGGATGACAATCTATTGCTCATTCAGACCCCCAGTTCAGAGATGTTCCAAAACAGGGACACCTTTCTGATACTCATTTCTTTCACCTACAACATACATTCCAGATGGCATCTTTAAGCCCATCCCCTGACAAGATTCTGTCACATCTGCAGATGGCATCTTTAAGCCCATCTCCAAATGGCATCTTTAAGCCCATTCCCTCAACTACGCTTGGACGAGTGCAAATTTTAAGGGAACTCTAATGTCCAATCTACTTTTACCCTTGAGTCGCGAAAGGCAAACCTGCCAATCTAACTCTTCAGGTTCAAGAAGATTGAACAGGGGCAACTGTTGTACCCCAAAATTTGCCCTCCCTTTTCATCAACATTTTCTCATCACAAGATTCTTGGAACTCAAGATCAAGTTAGGGTTTGCTCTGCTTAAGGCCCCTCCTTGCACTGTTGACCCAAATTAGGGTTTGAGTTTGCACAGGGATGTTTTGACCTAAAAGGACCAAAGTGACTTTCATGCTTCATGTTAGACTCACAAGTTTATCCATACCAAGTTTCAAGCCTTGATTCCAATCTTTGCCCAGTCAATTGGACAGTTGACCTAGAAATCAGCTGTATTGGGGAAAAGTCAATTGTGGCCAATTGACAGTCAAACCTCATGATTTTTGACCCACATCAACATTATGAACTCACATGAACCATTTGGTCAAGTTTGGATCACAACTCCACAAGAAATTTGATCAGATCACCAAAAGGGCAAAATGGTCATTTTTAGGGTTTGGACTGCACAAAGGCAATTTTTGACTGTTTGACCTAACCAATGGCAAACCAAGCTCACATATGGACTCAAGGACTCAATGGAATTGTCTTGACCCATTCAACAAGTTCAAAAGATCTTAAATGCATAGGATTGACAGATGAATTTTTCAGTCAACTGATCAAAATTTGACTGTATACTGAAAAGTCAAACTTTGACTTTTTGGTCAAAATCAAGTGCCAAGATTCATTTTTCATCAAGACATGTCAAATTATGAAACTTGTTCATCAAGAACTCCAAAATTGCAAATTAGGGTTTAAAATGAGAAAATTTCATAACTTAGAATTTTTCTAAGTTATGAAACTTCCTTATTTTTTCCTAAATTTGTCCCATTTTTTCACCAAGATGCAAATGGATTAAAACAAAATTTGAAACATGAAAGTTGTAGTCCATTGCAAAATCTACAACTTTGATTCACAAAGTTTTCTCAAATGAAGCTTTTATCTCAAGTTATGATTTTTGGAACAAGGGTACAAAACATTTTTAACTTAGAGAAATTTTGACCTATTCTAGGCAGGATTTTTGTCCAACTTCTTGGCCATTTTTCACATGGTTCCACTTGGAGTTTCAATTTGCATTACAAAGATGGATTGTAGTACACATTCCAAGATTTCCAAATTGTCCAAGAACTTCTCAAACACCCTTATGGTTAGAGAGAATCGAATTTGCAAAATTGGCCAAAACTCACCTTTGTTCATAACCAAATACATGTTCATACAAGTTTCATTTTCAAACCAGCATGCTTGGTACTTGCTTTCAGGCCTCTAAACCAAGTTTTCACTCCTTAATTTAATGCCTAACCATTGTGTTAAGACATTATTTCATTCATTTGGGCAATACATGCTAAATTAATCCTTAATTAGAAAAAGCAAACTTGCCATTTTGGAAAAGTGATGCTTTATGTCAAGTTCTAAATCTTTGAAGTACAAGCCAGATCTTTGAGGCAAAGTTTTGTAGACAAATTCCAGTTATCAGGAGCCAAAGTTGCAGCATACTTTAGGGAATTGTACAGGCCTATATGTCAACTTGCACTTTCTTGCTTCAAGTAGAAGAAACTTTGCAAAACATAGACAACTCTCACTTCCTGCAAACTAGAGCTTAAGCAAACTTTGTTCTCATATTCCATACATCAAAACTGACCTAAGGCACGACCCTTCCATCCCTTATACCTTCCCATTCACCAAATCACAGTTTTGCTGCAAAACAGGGTACCTGCTGCAGATTGAGGTCCACAACTCAATCCACTCGTGCACTTTGGCTAAAAACCTTTCAAACACCTTCCATATGATCCACTAAGACTATCCCAAACCTTGAACTCAACCTGTAACACCCCTAACCACGTTTGCCATTTTTACTTTCAAGCTGTGCAGGTGGACTTCCATAGCACGATACAGTTGGTTTCAAAGCAAGCTAGGCATTTGGGAAGCATCCTTGGACTTCAGGCAAGCTTAACCAAAGCTCAAACTCCATTGAAGGTTGCTACATTGCTCTGTTCAAGTCAAGCTGAAACAGGTAAAACCATGGACTTCTATCTCTTAATCTAGGAAGAGTTAGGTTTAGGTTTGTGAATGAAACATGCTCTATTCATAGCCCTGAAGCCATATATATGATTACTTTTTCATTTATATTAAGCATGCTGTGAGAATTTTAACCATGAACATTGAAGAAAAACTAGGTCAGAAATTGGGGGTGAAGAAATTCTCCCTGGTTTCTTAGAGTTAGATTTAATGCTTTATATGGTTAAAATCGTGGCTTCAAGCTCTCCAAGTTTTATGTTTTAAGATTTGTCAAAGGATCAAAGGATCAGAAGTTAGTATGATGAACAAGGAGGCGCGCGTTTTTTTTCAAACAGATGCTGGAGGTTGAAGAAGGTGTTAACTTGGGCTGGGCCTGAGTCAGTTTCACTTTTTGCACCATTTTCTTAGTTTTGCACCCCCCTGACCCATCATGTGAAATATTGATTATTTTGCATTTTTCCTTTTTGATTATGATTTTATATTTTTGACTCAAACATAAAAAACACTAAAAATATTTTTTCACACTTTTTTGCATTTATTTGGCATTTATTTGTTTTATTTAACATATGTATGTAAATAATATAAAACCTTTTTATTTAAAACCCTAAAAAATAATACAAAAATATTTATTTTTTAGTCATTATTTTTTATATTTTGAAAACATTTTCTTTAATATACATTTTTTTGTAAATAATTAATATTTTATTTTTTGTACATATTTAGCATATTAAATATATATAATCTATACTTATACATATTTATTAAATATTTAGGGCAAAAAATACAAAAAAAAAATATGCATTTTATTTTTATTTAATATTTGACATCAAAAATACCTTTTTCACCATATAATTTTTATTTTTTGTATATAATTAACAAATATTGTGCATAATTAATAAATAATACTATTTATTCAAAAAATTAGAGTTTAGTCCTAAAACCAATAAAAATAACAAAAAATGACTTTTTTTATTTTGTTTATACTTCAAACATGAAAACCTTTTTTACATACATAAAAAAATCCTTTTTGCATAATACATTGCATTTTGATATTTATTTAATTCTACTTACTTAATTGTTAAATGTTAATTTATTTATTCGATATGGTTGTAATAACTTAGCTTTTATTTCCTTGTCAAATATCCCCTAAATTCAAACTTGTACCCCCCCTCCCTATATCTTGTTGTAATAGCTTAGCATTTAAATTCTCGCATTTAAAAGCTTTCAATTATGCCATGATTAGAGACTTAGGGTTTGTATGCAAAATCAAATTAACAAGTAGTTTGACCTAAATCCAAGATAAACATGCATGAAAAACAAACACAATGCACACTTGCACCCCTAGGGTTACTCCACTTGTTGCCTTAAAAAATGGGCCATGTTTGCATGTCAAGTACTTTGGCAAAACAAAACAAAACAAAACAAAAACAATCAAAATGATCATAGTCCCTCGATGACGCTATCTTGTTGCCTAAGTAAAATGATCATAGTTCCTCAAGAAAATTGCCAAAATACTTGACACCATTGCATTCATGGTCTAAACGATGACCCGCGTCCGTCCCGTTCAAACATCCTAACACAAGGTTGTTCACCAAATACAATGGTGAAACAACACTGTTAAAAGGGTTAAAACATGAGAAAGATCTTTGAGAAATTTAGAGTAGATAGCTCTTGGTTACTTGACCAAACTTGCAAAGCAATCCTTGCCATTTTTCAAAACACACATCACAACACAACTTCAAAAAAACTTTCAAAAACATTGAAACATCTTTTCAAAAAGACAAACACCCTTGTAAAACATTCAAACAAGAATTGTTACAATGGTTGCTAGGCAAGGAATCTTTTTCAAAACATCTTCAAAACCACACACACACAAAGCACCATTTCAAACAATTGAAAAGCAAAGGCAAGTGATCTAAGAAAGTAGCTAAGAGCCCATGGATAACCATGGATAGAAAGGGTGCTAATACCTTCCCTTTCTATAATCTACTCCCCGAACCCAAGAAAACATCTCAAAGGTTTTTCCTGTGCATTTTAACCTTTCCTTAGGATAAAATAAAAAGTCGGTGGCGACTCTTGCTAAACCGAAACATTTGCGAAAACAAACGCAAAACCTCAAGTCAGTTCTCCCACCGTATCACAATATCTCTAGGAAGTTAAGGGATACCGGAAATGTGATCAAAATCTCAAGCGTTGAGGTGCACCAGATTAACTCTAGGGGCAAACAGGCTCCCACATATAAAGGGTCATGTGCGACCAAGCAAACATTTTCTGGCATCACTACAACATTTAATGCTATGGAAAATGACAAATCCCCACAAAGTACCCTTCATAAGGTGATCCCCAGTGAATTTGTCAGAGTCACAAGGCTATATTCGACAAGTGCAGAAGCGTCCTTAAACAAAAGTGGGGCATCCTCCAGCCGATGACATAGTCAAACTCACCAGCAAACAAAGGATTTATGATCTTCTCCCAACGAACGCATACATCACACTAGTTCCCAAACAGAGGGTGATTTCCAAAATTTTACCATCTTCTTAGATATAGTTCAGACACAATCTACATGCAGATTCATTCTGATACTCATTTCAGATTCTCTTGCAAATACAGTACGGATACGATCCAGACAAAGATCAATTATGATACTTATTCAAATTCGTCTTCTTAGATACAGTTCAGACACAATCTACATGCAAATTCATTCTGATACTCATTTTAGATTCTCTTATAAATACAATACAGATACGATCCAGACAAAGATCAATTCTGATACTTATTCAAATGCATCTTCTTAGATACATTTCAGACACAATCTACATGCAGATTCATTCTGATACTCATTTCAGATTCTCTTGCAAATACAGTACGGATACGATCCAGACAAAGATCAATTCTTATACTTATTCAAATGCATCTTCTTAGATACAGTTTAGACACAATCTACATGCAGATCCATTCTGATACTCATTTCAGATTCTCTTGCAAATACAATTCTCTTGCAGATACAATTCTCTTGCAGATACAGTACAGACACGATCCAAATAAAGATTCATTCTGATACTTATTCAAAATCCTCTTCTAGATACAATGCAGATACAATCTAAATACATATTTATTCTGACGTTTATTCCAGACTCTCCTCAGATATAGTTCAAGTACGATCTAGATATGGATATCATTCTGATACTCATTCAATATCTCCTCAGATACCATCAAAGCTTGGAATTATTCTGACATTCCCCAGCTGAGCTGGTCTTAATTGAGTTAAAAGCCTTATGGAGTTTTTGTCCAAAGCGCCCTTCCGGCAGATTGGTGACAGGGTTTATTTCCCCAACAAATGGCAAGATTACCCAGCTTGAATTTTCTTCCCAGACTATCATATATCAAGGGACCACAACTCCTCTTCCCCAACAGACTTCTCTACAATCCCCACAGGTACTTTCTCTAGCAGGAGCGGGAGTAAGGACATCCTGCTACAGGATCACTAGCGTATCTCCAGTATGCAGCCTAATGGTATCAGTTGCTCTAACATCCCCGACGGAGAAAAACATCCAGTTACGGCTCCAAAGATTCCCCAATGAAAGTCGCCCAGCTTCTCAGGATTCCCCAGCAGGATTTCACGAATTCCACAAGCAATTCACGGTGTTTCCCTTCCCCAACAGAGTTTATTTCTCTTATAATGGAAACTCATCCATCAACGCTTCAGCTTCAACGAAATATGAACACTTACACTCCTCATTCCCAGCAGTACTCAAGGATTTATTTTCCCCGAGTCCAGCAATACTATGGAAAAATAGTTAATATGTTCATACATTGCATTCACACGTCATAGAATTTACAACACAAATGCATATAGCGCAATCTCGTGCCATGAATTTCATATGTCACGACATCGCATACAACTAACTCTTCACCTTTTTAGGAAAGATCAATCAACAGAAAATTATCATCAACAAATTTCTGACAGGACAACTATTTGTGGAGAAATAAATTACAGATTAATTCCCGAGAAAGGACTGGTTGACCATCTACATAACAAATATTTCCTTCAGACCTCTGTCGGTTCAGTTTAAATCTCTCAACGGTTTATCCTTATTCTTTTCCGCAAATATTTTCTCTGGTTCAAATAAGCCGCTTCAATATTTATTCTGATTCTTCTCCAGACCCCTGCTGGTTTAGTTTAAATCTCTCAACGGTTTATTCTAATTCTTTCTCGCAGACATTTTCTCTAGTTCAGATAAGTCGCTTCAAGATTTATTCTGATTCTTATCCATACCCATGCTGGTTCAGTTTAAATCTCTCAATGGTTTATTCTGATTCTTTCCCGCATACATCTTCTCTGGTTCAGATAAGTCGCTTCAAGATTTATTCTGATTCTTCTCCAGACCCCTGCTGGTTTAGTTTAAATCTCTCAATGGTTTATTCTGATTCTTTCCCATAGACATCTTCTCTGGTTCAGATAATTCGATTCAAGATTTATTCTGATTCTTCTCCATACCCCCGCTGGTTCAGTTAAAATCTCTCAACAGTTTATTCTGATTCTTTCCCGCATACATCTTCTCTGGTTCAGATAATTCGATTCAAGATTTATTCTGATTCTTCTCCAGACCCCTGTGGGTTCAGTTTAAATCTCTCAATGGTTTATCCTGATTCTTCCCCGCAGATATCTTCTCTGGTTCAGATAAGTCGCTCTAAGATTTATTCTGATTCTTTTTCCAGACCCCTGTCGGTTTAGTTTAAATCTCTCAACGGTTTATTCTGATTCTTTCCTAGTAGACACTTTCTCTGGTTCAGATAAATCGCTCAAAGATCTATTTTGATTCTCTCCAGTTAAAGAATACCCAAGACCTCTTTTGGTTCAGTTTAAACCTCTCAATGGTCTATCCTGATACTTTCCAAATAGACATTCTCTTTGGTTCAGATAAATCTCTCCAAGATTTATTTGGATTCTTTCCAGTCAAACAACATTCAAGACTTCTTCTAGTTTCAGTTTAAATTGACCAAAGGTTTATTCTGATTCTTTTCC
Organism: Vicia faba; assembly: GCA_948472305.1. Lineage (NCBI taxonomy): Eukaryota > Viridiplantae > Streptophyta > Magnoliopsida > Fabales > Fabaceae > Vicia > Vicia faba. The sequence continues at coordinate 490,010,633 of OX451736.1, forward strand.
AGTTGAAGTCGAGTTCAGACTTAGTCTAATTTTTGTCAATAATCACCTTTGGATGGCATCTATAAACCCATCTCTGACAACTCTCCATTATTTCTCCAAATGGTATCTTTAAGCCCATTCCCTACACAATCAACCAACAAATCACCGAGTGCAAATTTCTGGGCACTCTAGTGTTCAATCATCTTCCACTTTTAAGCTACGAACGACAAACATGCGATCTCACTTTTCAAGTTTAAGAAGATTGAACAGGGGAAGTTGTTGTACCCCAAAATTTTCCCTCCCATTTTTTATGAAAGATACTATCCTAGGGTTTTCTCGAATACTCAATTTGGCTCAAAAGTTGATCAAATAGATTCTCTTCCTAGGCAGTAAGTCAACAATTAGGGTTTGTTATTTCCCAAAGAAAATTGAGTCTCCAAGGTTTCAAATGGTCTTCATTAATCTTCATGTCTCCTCAAGGATGTTCGTGCCAAGTTCCAAACCTCACATTGCCAGTTTGCTCAGTCAATGGTTCAGATGTCTGAAAATGACTCCATTGACCCAAAAGTCGACCTTTTGCGAGACCAAGTTCAAAGGATTGTAACTTCTTCATTAATCGATATTTTTGAGCGGTTCTGTTTGTGTATAACTCTCCTTGTTGTCATCTCCAATTTCTCTTCACAAGTCAATAGATGATTATATGCAAAAGATCATCGGAAATTCGAATATTTTAGAGGTCACTTTCTGGTTCTGACCTAATTTCAGATAATTGTGGCCTGCCTTCAAAGAGTCATAATGTCCTCAATTTTCAAGATCTCGAGACGATTATTTTTACACATTGTCATGAGCGATGTCATCAACAAGTCCTCTTTAAGAATCGAAGGAAATGGTGTTTAAAAGACCTTGGAGATTATTAATTTTTCATAGGTCATTTTCTTGATTTAGAATGTTTTCAACTTCTAATTGTTTTCTTGAAGGCTATGATTCTCATGTTGAGACTGTCCATGGAATGAGATGTTGAATTCAGAGATTCATATTGAGTTCGAACAAGATGTTGCTTATAATCCAAGTTTCCATGTTGAAAATCGATTTATGATCTTGGTGAAAATGATTTGAGGATTCATTTGAATAATGTTCTTGATTAGCAAAGAGTTACACGATATCACAAGTTTCGTCCAAATCTTCTACAGTTCATTCGCGTGAGTTTGTTTTGAATTCAAAGTATCAAAGAAAGAGTTCGCTAAAGTTTGCTCAAATTCATTAGAACTTTGGAATGCAAACATGATTAAAGTTATGCCTTGATTCATGGTTTATCTAAGTCACAATTCTCATGAACCAAATCAAATTGTCGAACCTAATTCAAAGTCCATGGCTATTCATATATTTTCAAGCGTGTCATTATTAAAATGCAAGACTTTTTCTTAAGTCGCTTTGGAATTCAAGATTATTTAAGTTTATTCAAGAATTCAAGATTTACAACAAGGCGTCATTTTTAAAAGTGAATTTGAATATATTTTACAAGTCTCTAAGTCTTAAGATTCAAATCACAAATGGAAACCGCAATGTTACAAAAGTTGCAATAATACAAAATTCCTAAAGAATTGATTTTTCATCATCTTCAAGTCTTCATCAAGCACGTCAGGCCGCTCTTCATCAATTTTCTCCATTGTCCAAATTTCTCGTACATGTAACAAAAGAAAGAAAAAGTTAGCTAACATGTGAAAATTCAAGAACTAATTGCTAAGAGTTTTTATCTCATCATTAGAGTTTTCATTTTGGAATCAGAAATTAAAAGGGTTTTTTAATCATGGTTTATCTCCTCCTACTTTTGCAAATCACAAAAAAAGTAGATTTCTTTTGGTTCACAAACAGGGAAAAGAATAGAAAAGGCAAAATTCTAAACAACACAAAACAACAAACAATGCAAAAACATGTAACAGTAGCGCAACAACTCAAGACAACAGGGAAAAATGCAAAGCTACAAGCCAAACGGCAAAACAGCAACACATGCAGCCCCAAGACAGCAAAAAAAAAGAAGAGAGCAAACTGCTAAGCAAACCAAACAGCAACATTAATGCAGGCTACAACTAAAGAGCGCAGCAGAATATCAAGAAAAAACAAATGGAAGCACTTGTAAGATAGCATTATTCATAAAAATAGCAAGCTACCAATAGCCAAGACCCCATGTCATCATTTTCCTAATCTATGCAAACTCTTCAGAATTTTTGACAAAGCAAAATTGCTTTTATCATATAAAGATGAAGAGGGAAAGAGATAGGGTCAGGAAGATATCACCTAGCCTATAAAACAACCCAAAACATGCAAAGAAAAGCAGCCTGCTACAAACCAGCAAAACAGTCCAACCTTGCTGCAAAAAATAGCTTTGTTGCTGTCCCAAATCCTGCAAAAAACCTGCTGCAAAACCAGCCTACAAATAGTCTAAAATCATGTCAAGGAAAACTTGCTGCCCAGCCCTGCTATCCTGCTATAAACCCAACAAATACCAGTCCAAAACCTGCACAAATTTGCACCAAAATAGACATGTCCTAACCTGTACTCAAAAGGCCACAAAACTGTTAACTAAAAATGTTCAAAACCTCAACTTTCCCCCCAATTTCTATCCTTTATCTCACCATAAGAAGAGAATCATCAGAGAGGATAAAAAAAAATTAAAAACAAAACATAAAAAAAAACAATGAGAAGAATACACAAAAAAACTGCTCCTTAATACATCTTAAAACTCCTTCAAACTCGCTGCAATAATTCTGCAGAAACCATACTCAAAACCACATACATAAAACTGATTCATATCATCACTACTCACAGAATTGATACTTACCTAGACTTCACCTCCAATTATCATCCAACCTTCAAACCATTCAACTCATACTTACTCAAACAATTCTGCATCAAACCTCACCAAACTTCATACATTCAAAAACATTGCACCAGACACAACACAAAACACACCTGTGGACCCTTCCTATTCACCGCTCCAACAATAAATCACAACATCACAAAGAGAAACAACAAAACGCGAAAAGAAAAAAAAGAATAAGTAGAAGAATTCAAGCAAATTGCGCGAGGAACTTACCCGAGGTTCATTTCCTTCCTTATTCCTTTTTTTTGTTCGTTTTATTTGCTTTTTGTAAATTTGTACCTCTGTGAATGGTGGAGAATCGATGGGGTTTCGGTTGTTGATGTTATCTGCGTTTGGTGATACCATCGTGATATCGAAAGAGAGTGTGACGACCATAACAAGATGAAGCAAATCAGAGAAGATAAGTTTAAAGAATGAAGGTTGGTTGGTGTGGTGTGGCCATGGCGGCATAGTTTTTTAGAACAATTGAAGAAGATAGAGAGGTTGAACGACACACACGCGAGAGAGAGAGAGAGAGAGAGAGGCAGCGAGAAAAACAAAATTGGAAGAAGAAGGACCATTGAGGAGTTTACTGCGTTTTTCACGTTTAGCTTTGAAAACAAATTTTTTTTAATAGCTAATTTGACTGTTCCCTTCCCAAATGATAACAATTAAATTCATTTTCTTCTCCCAAGACAAATACGGCGCGCCTCTTTGTGCTTAGGGTTTCCAAACCATTTCTTTTCCCCTTTCTGGCCGGGTCGCCCCATTGGGCCCAATCACACTATCACTTTTCCATTTTATTTCATTAAGAGCATAGTAATAACAGATAAGTAGCCCACGGTGGCAGAACTGACTGTTAATACTGGTTTTGCATTTGTGTTTGCAAATGTTGCGGTAAGCAAGAGTCGCCACCGTCTTTTCTTTTATCCAACAAAGGAAAGGGTGAAAAGAACAGAAAAAGTCCTTTTCAAGAGTTTTTTGAGTAAGAGGGTAGATTATGGAAAGGAAAGGTGTTAACACCCTTTCCATATGTGGTTTTCCACGAGCTCTTAGAGGTTTGCTCATTTTGAAATACCTTTGTGTTTTATGTGTTTGAAAATGTTTTGAAAATGCCTTAGTATGGCGAACTTTGTAATGTTTCTCGGGATAGTGGAGAAAATATACAAAGTGTTTTGAAATGTCTTTTGAAAAGTAGTTTTTGTGCGTAAGTGCAAAAATAGTTTGAGAAAACTTCTAACAACTATCTACTTTTGTACTCAAAAAGGTTGTTCTTTTCCTCTTTTCCTTTAGACAGTGCTATCCTACTATTAGCGAGTAGGTAGCCTTATCATCGGATGTCGAGGGACAATCGAAGGGACGTTTTACAGTCATAAAGGCAACATATGGAGACGCTTTAGCAATTTCGTTTAAGGGATGAGATCATTTACCGAAAAGGCAATTGTTGGGTCATCGAGGGACTATGAACTTTTGATTTTACGGGTCTTTGCTAAAGTGTTCCTACCTCATGACTGTTTTGTTGAAGGCAACCAAAGTGAGCGTACCTTAGAGGTGTATATGTGCAAGTGTGTTATGTTCAATTATTTTTGTCTTTTTGTTAAGTTTACTAACGTTTGATTTCACTCTTTTCATACATGCCTAGTTACTAGCAGTTAATATCTTGCAGAAATTAAAGTACAGGAATTTAAATCTACACTATTACAATGCTTTAGGGAGGGGAATTACATTATACAAGGATGAGGGTAATAAAGCAGTAAATGTCCTAATTTTAATATATCACATCCAATAGGCAGATACAATAATAGTAAAAATATGGAATTAAATAAACGCGTGTGGAATAGAAAAGACGTCTAAAAATCCTAAAGAAAAGAAAATCTTTTTTTGTTGTTTTTAGTATAAAAGAAAATAAAGCCTAAGTCTATTTAATTTTAATTTTAAGAAAAAAATGTTAAAATAATTAATTTATTTATTTACAAAATTAATTTAGTTGGAAAAACAACTAGCCTAATATTTTTTGTGATTTTACCTTAATGTAAAAATAAAAAGAAGTCAATGAAAACAAAAATAAAATGCAAGGGGCATCCTTCGATCCAGGGAGAAATGGGAAGCTTTGATCCAGGGAGAAAATGGGAAGCTTCGACCCAAGGAGAGATGATTGTCTTTCGATCCAGGGGTGGGTGCTATGAGGATAATGAATCTGTAAAGGTATGTTAGCAAAAATGAAAAGCATGACCTGGGTTCTAAGCCCAGGTCTTTCGATCCTACGTGTTGTGGCCTTATTTATGCTGGATCTACAACAAGTGTTAGAAACAAAAGGAAACAAATACAGGCCCGGGTACCACACCCAGGCCCTTCGATCATGAATGAAAATCGAATGACTATGGTATGCAAAGAAAGTATAGAATTTGATTCCTTACATTTTTCTTACCAACAGTGGTGTATGAATCTACGGTGATGGGTGTGGGTACCCTAGTTAAGGATTGCTTCGATTTGGCTTCTGGGCATGGGGACACTTTCTTAAAGGGTTGCTTTGATTAAGCCCTTCTGGACGTGCGCTTGCTTAGGGGATGGTGATGATTGGCACAGTTTCAGGAGAACTCCAAGAGTATATTTTCAATTTTGTGTGACTCTCTTTAGTTTTCGTCCCCCTAGTATTGTATCCCTGGCCTTGTATTTATAGGAGTGTGATGGTGCAGAGTAACGGAAAGAGACAACCATTTAACTAGGCCTTTAAAGCCATAACACAAGAATCAGATATATTAAAAGATTTCCTTTTTGAAATATTCATGTCTCTTTTGGAATCTTGGATGAACCAGGACACCTTTGATTTTCGAATGCTCTCCTTCGAATGGCTCTGATGGCCTCCTTCGGATGGCTCAGATGGCTTCCTTCGAATGTCTATAATTACCTCCTTCGAATTGCTCTGATTAATCTCCTTTGAATGGCTCTGATGGCCTCCTTCGAATGTCTCCGATTTCCTCCTTCGAATGGCTCTGATTTAGCTCCTTCGAATGGGTATGATGGCCTCCTTCGGATGGCTCTGATGGCCTCCTTCGAATGTCTCGGATTTCCTCCTTCGAGATGACCTTTACATGTTCTTCAAATGAGTCATTGTTAATTCCTTCGAATAGCTTTCTTTCAACTCAAACCAATCGAAACATCAACTCTCCCTTTTAACTATTCGAAGGTTGCTTCAGCTCTCTGTTAATCGAAGGCTTTGAACTTGATTCGAATGGGTCATATTCTAAGCATCAGTTTTACTTTGATTGGCCCCTAAACATTATTCTTCTTGATGGCACTGAGTCCTAATTCGAATTTCTCAAGGCTCCCATCAACATAGCTTCTTCGCTTGAGCCATGGTTTGAGATGCTAAATCGAAGAATCCCTTGCCATGACAATCGAAAGGCTTGGCCCAGGGTGCCAAACGAAAGGTCTTTTAGAATGCCACTCGAAGGCCTTGACACAATGCCAATCGAAAGGCTTGTCATGAGGCCAATCGAAAGACCTTGTGTCTATGCCAATCAAAAGGCCCTGTGACATGCCAATCGAAGGGCATTGTCCATACCAATCGAAAGGTACTTAAACACCACTGACAAATTTTCTTTTTCCTTAGGAAAGGGTTTGTGGTCAACCATGTAGGGGGAAGACCTTGGAAAACATGAGAGGGAAAATTTTGGGGTACAACAGCTGCCCCTGTTCAATCTTCTTAAACCTAAAGATGTAGATTGGCTTGTCTGCCTTTCATGATGTGAAGGTGGAAGATGATTGAACACTAGAGTGCCTGAAAATTTGCACTCGCATGAAGTCACAGTGATTGTTGATGATGGAGGGAATGGGCTTACAGATGCCATTTGGAGAAGATGACAGGGAGTCGTCGGAGATGGGCTTAAAAATGCCATCCAAGGAATATGATGGAGAGTCGTCGAAGATGGGCTTAAAGATGCCATCCAAAGTAGATGATGACTTCATAAGAAGTCTCTTTGTGGGGATTCCTGTTACTGTTGTCTGAGGAGGAGTCCACTGGGGGATGTTGATTTCTGTTGTTTTCCTGTTTGAGGAAAACTCTGGGAAATATAGTCCTGGAACTTCAGTTGTCCATGGCTCTACTGAGGGGTTATCTCTGGATTGGAGAAAGTTTGATGTTTTCTGGTTGAAATCTAGGCTTCGCAGTAATTTGCTGGGGAGAATGAAATTAACTGCTATCTGGAAATGTATCAGAAGAAACCCGTGTAGGACTATTTCAGGATGAGTCCGGGTAAGACTTCATCTGGAAGTGTATGAGAAGGAGCCTGGTAGGGCTACTTTAGGAGATATATGAGAGGGAGCTGGGTAGGGCAGCTTCAGGATGAGTTCGGGTAAAACTACATCTGGAAATTGTAAGAAGGAACCTGGGTAGGGTTATCTCAGGATGATTCCGTGTAAAACTGCATATGGAAATTCAAGAGAAGGAACCTGGGTAGGGTTGCCTCAGGATGAGTTTGTGTAAAACTGCATCTGGAAATTGTGAGAATGAACCTGGGTAGGGTTGCCTCAGGATGAGCCCGTGTAAAACTGCATCTGGAGATTATGAGAAGGAACCCGTGTAAGATTGCTTCATGAAGAGCTCGTGTAAAAGCTGCATTCCAGAAGGAGAAGGAACCCGTGTAAGACTGCTTCATGAAGATCTCGTGTAAAGCTGCATTTGGTCGTCAGAAGAAACCCGTGTAAGATTCCTTCATGTTGAGCCCGTGTAAAGCTGTATTTGGAAGATAGAAGAAACCCGTGTAAGATTTCTTCATGTTGAGCTCGTGTAAAGCTGTATTTGGTCGCACAAATAATTACTCTGTTTTGTTTCAGGAGCTAATCATGGACCTGTTGAAAATTGTTGATGATAAATATCTATTGATTGATCTTTCCTGAAAAGGTAAAGCGTTAGATGTATGCAATTTCATGATGTATGAAATGCATTGTGTAATGGTGTTCTCAAAATAAATGAGATTGGGATGTATGCATTTGTACTGCATATGCTATGATGTTTATAGAATCATGTATGAATGTAATATGTGGACGTATCAGTTATTCTATTGCAACGCTGTTGAATTAGGGAAAATAAATCCCTGATTGCAGCTGGTGATGAAGAATGTAGGTCTTCAGATTTTGTTGAAGCTGAACTGCTGGGAGATGATCTTTCGTTGTTAGAGAAATAAACTCTGTTGGGGAAGGAAAACTTTGTGCACTGCCTGAGGATTTTGTGAAATCCTATTGGGGAATCCTGAGAAGCTTGAAGAATTTACTGGGGAAAACCTGATGTCGAAGCAATGGTTAGAAATTCCTGTTTTTCTCGGGATACAAGAGCACATGACATCACTTGGATGTAAGCTGAGGATATGGCGGCGACCTTGTAGTAGAATGCCCCTGTCTCGATACCTGTTGTAGAAAATATCAACCGGAGATTTTATAGATGGTTTGGCTGTTATCCCAACTCTTTGAGTCCTTGGTGAATGCATATCAGGGTAATAAACCTTCTACGGATTAAACAAGTGACGAGATAACAGAACGTAATCGTACGTTTTTAATCCCTAACTTTTGCCTGGACCGCCCTTTCGGGTTTTCAATCCACCGGGACACCCTTTTTTGCTCAAGCCGCCTTTTCAGGTTTTCGAATTGTCGGGTGTATAATTTTTTTTTGTATATATCCCTATTATTTTCCCGAACCTTTTTTGGTTCACCGGGATGCCCTTTTTTGCCTAGGCCAGCCAGCCTAGCGGGTCTTTGATCATGTGTAGTATTTTCCGACCATGTCCACGTTCACCGGGTATGGAGAATTGTCACTATCCATAGTAGTAAGTGTTGCCACACTGCCAGAAGATGTTTGTTTGACCGTACGAAATTCGTTGTTGGAATTCATGTCCAATGTCCCAAGTGATTCAGATGGAGTTCTGCCCCTAGCTATTTGGCATTTTTGAGAGATTCCTTGAACCTTGACTTGACTTCCCCAGGATTTATAGCAAGTCCTACAAGAGTCAGGATACCTTTGTAACAGTATGCTCTCGAACTAACCCATGCTTCAGGAAGGACTTTTAAGGGTTGTAACGTGGCCTGGTTCATGGTTCAAGAAACAAAGGATAAAGGCTCAAATTTTATTTGTACCCAACCTAATCTATGTGATGTTCTTCAGTCCTATACTTAGTTAATTGTGCATTTAAATTCCGATTAAGTCTGGAATCTTGTCCTTGATGTTCTGGTGATGGTTCGGATACTGATAGTTTATTTTGAATAGGCGGTCATTTTTGTAATTTTTTTGTCGAGGATTTGTAGTAACCTCTTTTTTTTTGTTTTAGTTATCCCTTCTTTTTCCTGAACTGTTTCTTTTGTGATTACAGTCAGCGGGATGCCCCCGTTTTTTTTTCTTAAGTCACCTTCATAGGTTTTGACTTAATGGGCTTTTATTTTGAGAGATAATGACTGCATGTTCTTAATGATTATGCGGAACCGTCACCATCTTCTGATTTGGAAGGATGTCTTTGATGCCATTCATTATGTACGAAGCAGAAGACTGCGACTGAATGCGCATCTGAATTAACTGAGAAAACTACCCTGCCCCAGGTTATGATTAAGGGTTTTAATTTGTGTGAAAAGAAAACTCCTACTTCTTAGGCTCAAAGGGGTTGACTAGGGATTATCTTCCTTATAACTCCGTTGTTTATAATTTGAAACAACACTTTTACGTTATTGTTGTACCCCAAAATTTTCCCTCCCATTTTTCTAAAAACATTTCAAGAATGATACTCAAGTTGCTCAAGGTAGTCCAAGGGTTGACCAGACAAGCTCTCTCCTAAGGCAGTCTACCTCAAATTAGGGTTTCATGTTGCATCAAGATACTTGATTCCAAGTGATCTCAAATTCTCACCAATGTCCTAATATGTTCTCAAGAGCATCCATGTCAAGTTTCAATCCCTACAGAGGAAATTTGCTTAGTCAATTGCTCAAAGGCCTAAAAATCGACTGTGCTAGGGCAAAAGTCAACTGTGGCCCACATACAGTCAAACTTCAAGATTTTTGGTCAACATCCTAATTTTGAAGTATATTTCATCATTTGATCAATGGTTGATCATGATTCATCAAGAATTGCTCATAATTCATCAAGAACCAAAAGTTGCTAAATTAGGGTTTTGTAGGAAAAGTCAACTCAACTTTGACCAAGCATAACTTTCTCATACTTTATGATAAATGACCCATCCAAAGCTCATTTTTAAGAGGATGCAATTCTCTACAATCCATATTCATCTCCCAAGTTCAAAATATGCACTCATAAGAAGTTATGAATCTGGACATTATAGGTCATTTTGGAAAGTCAACAAAAACACCTTTTTTGTCAAAGCTTCATACATGAGCATGGAATATTAAATTGAGATGAGATCAAAAGTGTTGATTATAGGACATATCAAGCTTTCTAAAAAGTCCAAGAAAACCTCCAAAGAGTAAAAATTGAGGAAGTTATGCATTGGTGAAGTTGACCCTTTTTGCAAAATTGCCAAAAGTCAACTATGCCTAAAACTTCAATTTTTGCCAAATGGGCCCAATCTTTTTCACTTGTTTTGAGTTGGCAACTAGTCCACTAGCTCTAGACTTTTCCACTTGTCAATATCTTATTTTTATTATTTTTTTTTATTTTTATTTGAATTAAATCAATTTTAATCAAAATAAATCATGAGAAAATCCAAAATATTGAAAACAAAATATTTTGTGCTTGTTTCAGGTTTCAATTACAGCTAGCATCAAATCAAACTCGTGCAAGGCATTAGGGTGGACAAAAATATTGATTTTAGGCTAATTTTGGAAAGATTTTTAAGGTGTATCAAATCAAGATCCAATTCATTGATGGAGGAAGATTGAGATCAGTTATCAACTCTAATCCATTCCTTGATACAAATAGAACAAAGGCAGACCAAAAACTAGGTCAGAAGGAGGCGTATGATCAAGAACACAAACTTGAAAAATCAAGAAAAAGTGCAAATACGAATTCCCATTTAGAGGCAATTTCAGGACCTTTGAACCATTCCAATCGTTTCTTGAGGTCATTAGCAAGCCAAAGAAATCCAAAGCAGGCGTTTCCAGGCCTTATTTCGCACTGCAAGTCACCCACGACATGGATTCTTTGTTGAAATTGAATATCATTATTCTTGCACTTATAGCATAAAATAACTGTATATTCTTGATCACCATCATGTTTGCAAGCTTCTTGTAATATTTGATTGCATTTTCATGGCTTGTATTGGATTTCACCATAGCTAGGGTTCTAGGGTTCAAATTAGGATCTTCGTTTGCAGGAAAAATTGGGCCATGAAAGGGCCACCTTTGTGTTCAGCAAGGATAGACGAAGCCATCCACAACCTTCGTTTTTATTTATAACACTTGTATTGAGTTTTGGAATTTGCAGGACATATAACAACGGACATATGTCCGTAGGTAAAAGCTTTCCACTTTTACCAACGGAGCAAGGTCAGGGATGACCTGCGTGTCACCGTTCCATTGGCTTATTTGAAACCTGGCGCGTGTTTTCTTGGTTCTCCACTAACCCACTTTGTTTTCCATATTATCATCATTATTTATTTGATATACAAAAAGAACAAGTGGCACAGTTGGTAAGCGTAGTGGTGGATAATGCTTCAGGACCTGGGTTCGAATCCCAGGTCCCCCAAATATTTCATGTATGTTGTCTTTTCAGAATTCAGTGCATACATAAGCCAAGGGTCTATCATGTGACCTGAAGATTCGGCCAGCCAAGTGGACAGATGGCCAAATCTGATGGCCATCCAGGAGAGAGCACCAAATGCCCGGTCAAACGCGTAGCATAGGAGCTCAGAACTCAACATGGACTTCAGATTGTTGGGCCCAGAAATTGCTTCTCATACCCCCCAGAATTGCTGTTGCAGGCCCAAATCTCTTTCTTTATTCTATTTTTATTTATTTATTTGTTTTAATTAATTTATATTTATTTATTTACTAACCAATCAACTATTTTCTTTTTTATAAAAAAATCACAAAAATATTACTTTTCATAAATTAGGTCTAGATTTTTATTTTTATTAAAAAATTAGTTAATTTAATTAGATTTTAATCTTAGACTACTTTAGTTCTTGTTGCACATAATTAAAACTAATTAGAACAATTAGGTTTTATTTCTAATTTAATTATATTTTCTTTTTCCTAAAAATAACCAAAAAACCAAAAATAGGTCATTTTTATTATTTTCATTAATTAATTTTAATTAGCTAATTAATTGTGTATTTAATTTGAAAACTTAATTCCTTTTTCTTAAAAAATATTAAAAACCACAAAAACAATTTTTCTTTTAATTAGGTTAGAAAGGTCAAAACCCTAAATTTTTATCATTCTAATTTTCCTCGCGCGCTCTATTATTATTTTTATCCATATTGATGTAACTGCCTACAGTTTGTAAAAGTTTAATTAGGACGTTTATTTCCATTTATCGCTTTATTTTCAAAGGGTTTGTTTTTGGCTATGTAAATACCCGAAGCCTTGTAATAGCGTAGTTTAATTTCCGCACTTTAAAATCCTGCAAATATTAACTGTTAGATGTATGATATAGGGATGCATGACAAGAATGTATGTTAAACCTTTAAAACAGTTAGACAACCCTAAATGTGCAAAGATAATAAATCTGAAACTGAATCACTCGCACATGCACACTCCTAGGGTACACTCCCACTTGGTTGCCTTCGGTAAACGGTCATTGAGTATAGGATGCTTTAGTGGCCGTCCTTTTGTCCAAAGATCAAAGTTGCCTCGGAATGGTTGCCTCAGATATTGTTGCCTCGGATAATTGATCTAAGATATTAGGGTTATTACTAAGACGTCCTAACATTGCTTTAGTGATCGTACGTCCCTTTCAAATTGACCCTCAAAACTCCAACGACGGTGCTACCTACTCACTAATAGTGGGATAGCGCTTCCTAAAGGAAATAAGCATAAAACGATTCTTTTTTCGAGTAGGTAGATTAGCTCTTAAGTACTTGCTCAATCCAAACAAAAATTTTCACACTTACACTCCCTTACAAACAAAGTTTTCAAAACACTTCATTACACTCTTGAAGATAGAAGCAAGAGTTAAATCGAAGTCAAAACAAAAGCTTTTCAAATCACATAAAAAGAAAACAATTTTGAAAATGATGAGCAAGTACCTAAGAGCCCGTAGGTAACTACGGATAAAAAGGGTGCTAATACCTTCCCTTTCTATAATCTACCCCCCGTACTCAGAAATATCTCAAAAAAGGAATTTTTCTGTGCTTTTTTCCTTTCCTAGTTGGATAAAATAAAAGTCGGTGGCGACTCTTGCTTACCGCGACATTTTGCAAATACAAATGCAAAATGCAAACCAGCAATTCTTAAAAAGGGAAACACGTCCCGGTTCTGGCCACCGTATCACAGTTATCAGCGGGGTCTGTTCAAAAGCATACTGTAGAGATTGTGGTATCATTTTCGTCATCCTCCCTCTAAAGGCTTAGAGCTTTTAATCAAGAGTTGAATATCCCAAAAAGGAAGTAAGAAAGCTGTTTAAGCATAATGAAAACAAATTAATTCAAGACAAACATGTGCAATGCATTAATGAAATAACAAAGTTTGACATGACAATAATTGTTTGAACAAATAATGAAAATACAACTTGAGAGTTCAAATGAACAAAAATGCTCTCAATCCTGGCCATGATTTTGCATGGGAGAAGTGACCACGTTGGGAGTCTCAGGAGGGTCGAACTCAATCTCCTTGGCGTCAATCATATTCTGAATCTTGTATGTCAGCGCCCAACAATCGTTAGTATCGTGCCCCAGACTGCCAGAATGATAGGCACACCTTGCATCAGGATTGTAGTTAGGAGAGGAAGTCTTGGGGTTTGGATGAGGTCCTATAAGTGTAATCAAATTCATCCTCATCAGTGGTGCAATGCTTGAGACAGTGGCTTGTTGATCTTGGAAAACTGTCTCTTAGACTCAACTTGCCTTCACTGATTACCCTGTTGTTGTGGTCGTTGCACGCGTGCCGAATTAGAGACCAACACTTCCCTCTATAGATTGGTGGTAGTCTGCCTTATTATGACCCTTCTGGCCATACACAACATTCTCTTCCCTCTTACCAGCAAATGGCTTCTTCTCAGCATTAGAAGATGCAGTCATCAGTATCTTCCCGCTCTTGATACCATTTTCGATCCTTTCTTCGGTCAGAACCATCTCTATGAACCCGAATGAGGAACTCCTAATCAGTAGATTAAAGAACGGGACTGTCAGAGTGACCATGAACATGTCTACCATTTCACGATCATTCATAGGAGGTTGTACCCTGCAGGCTAGATCCCTCCATTTTTGCACATATCCCTTGAACCCTTCTCTTGAGCTCATTGACATATTCTGCAGTTGCACTCGAGTTGGTGCCAGGTAGGAGTTGTATTGGTACTGCTTGTAGAAAGAAGTATCCAATTATTCCCAGTGTTGTACCCCAAAATTTTCCATCTCATTTATCAAATATTTTCTCACAATGATCTCTCTTGGTTCAAGACTGCACTAGGGTTGATCAACTCAAGACACCTCCTTAAGCACTGATGACTAAAATTAGGGTTTGAGATTGCAGAAGGATAATTGAACCTTCAATGCCTCATATGACTTCCATGGATCATTATTGACCCCCAAGTTTACTCATGTCAAGTTTCAAGTCTTGGATCATACTTTTGCTCAGTCAATTGAGCAGTTGACCTAAAAATCAACTATATTAGGGAAAAAGTCAGCTTTGGCCAATTTACAGTCAAACTTCATAATTTTTTATCCACATCAACATTATAAACTCATATGTATCATTTGATCAAGTTTGGACTACAATTCCTCAAGAATTTTGATCAAATCATCAAAAGGGCAAAATGGTCAAAATTAGGGTTTTGACTGAGGAAAAGCAATTTCTGATTTTTGACCTAGCAAATGGTCAATTGGTTTGAAGCATGATCTTAAGAGTTAAATTGCATCATTTTGACCTAATGTCATGACCCAAAACATTGTTCAAGATCAATTGGATTGATAGTGAATTTTCAATCAACTGATCAAAAGTCAACTGTACACTGAAAAGTCAAACTTTGACTTTTTGGTCAAAATCAAATGTCAAAGATCCCAATTCATTAAAACATGTCAAAATATGAAACTTATTCATCAAGAAATCAAAAAGTCAAGATTTCATTGTGAAAAGTCAAAGTTTTCTAACTTAGAAATTTTTCCAAGTGTTTAAATCTTCATGTTTTTTCACAACTTTGAGCAAATGTTTCACCATGATGCAAGATGATTCAGAAGAAACTTTCAACATGAAAGTTGTAGATCTCCATTATATCTACAAGATTTATTTACACAACTTCTTCTAAAAGTGATTAGATCTCAAGTTATTAATTCATAAAGTCATGGTCTTGAAATTGAACACTTAGTGAAATTTTGCCCTAGTTTTGGCTAGGATTTTGACCTAACTTCATGGCACTTTTTCATATATTTACAAGGGTAATTTTAAAAAGTGATTCAAATAGGGGTTATAGAGAAAATTACAAGCTTTCCAAAATGTCCCAGAACTCCTTGATATCATTTGTGAGCAAGGAGAATCGAAGAGATGAAGTTAGGGTTTTCAAACTTAAATTACAAGCCATTTCATGATGAACAAGAATTCAAATCCATGCCTAGGCTGCATAATCTTTGCTTTGCAGGGCTCAAACTTGTTTGTCACTCCATAATTAAATTTTTACACAACTGTTAGAGCTTTAATCCAAGCACTTGAGCCTTTATCCAAGCTACATTTCCATTTATGGCACAAAGTAACCATTCCATTCTTGTAAAGAAGCTTTAATCACAAAGTCAATGCATAGAGCTTTGCACTTGTTCCTTCTGATCACAAGCAATGTCAAAGGCAAAAGCAACATGTCCAGAGCTTCTCATAAACTCAGGCCATGCTTATATTATGCTTTGAAACCATGTTTTCACTTTTCTTCAAAATCAAGTAACATAGCCATAACTCTACATCTTGTGCTTCTGACCTCCTCAAGTACTCCAACCCTTTCCTTACTTATGCACAAGTATATTTGCAACATAACAAACGATTTCAAGGACCCCAAAAACACTCCAAAGCACTCTGCAACTCATAATCTTCCATAACTTGACAGTTTTGAACCTCACATAGCCATCTTCAAATCTACTCGTGCATATTGAGTTTTAACCATCCAAACACTTAATATACATTATATCAAAGTGATTCAGGCCCCTATTTCCTGACTGTAACCACTCCATCACCATCCACCATTTTCAAAACTGAAGCTTACAACTTGACTTAACTTGAGAGTTTCAGCCATCCTCAAAGCAAAGTAGGAATTGGAACACACTCAAGGAGGTCCAAGCAAGCTACAGAAATCATCAGGCCATCTCAAAGGTTGCTCAAACTCCATACACGACTCCAGCTGCAAGAGTTAAGTTTTCAAACCTTTATCTCTTCATACAAGCATCATTTGATTCTGATTTGTAAAGATAAAATATAGATACCATTGCCACGAAGCTGTACATATCCATAGTTTGCATTTATATGGCCCGAGCTTAGAGAATTTTAGAGTTGAAGTTTCTGAAATTTTTAGGTTTTAAATTAGGGCCAGAAAAATTCTCACTCATCTCGAATTTATAGCTTTAGTTATTTATATGGTTGGATTCGTGGAAAGAAATGCCACAACTTCCATGTTTGAACTTTTCATTTTTGTTGAGAGATGAAGAAGTTATAGGTGCTTTGGCTGGCTGA
The DNA here is from genome assembly GCA_948472305.1 of Vicia faba. NCBI lineage: Eukaryota > Viridiplantae > Streptophyta > Magnoliopsida > Fabales > Fabaceae > Vicia > Vicia faba. The sequence continues at coordinate 490,027,272 of OX451736.1, forward strand.
AGGTTAAAGACGAAGTACAGGCCTTGGAAGCATGTTACGTTATGTATTTATCATTTCATTTTAATAAACGGATGTATAGCCATCCCAGTGGTAAGACAGCGCGCTGGTAACCAATAAGGTGTGGGTTCAACACCCAGCGCGCTACCTTTTTCATTTCACACAATTTTTTCACTCTTTTTTTGTTTCCAAACAAGCTACGCCTAGGCTTCCAACTTGGGCCTGATGATGTTTTTTCTTTTACTAACCCCTGATGTACTTGTGCACCCCTGGCCCAATTTCTTTTACTATTTTCTTTTTTCTTTTTTTTTTCTTTTTTTTTTCTTTAATATTTTTATTTATTATTTTTTTATTTATTTATTATTATTATTATTATTATTATTATTACTATTATTATTATTATTATTATTATTATTATTATTATTATTATTATTATTATTATTATTATTATTCTCATTAATCATGAAAAATCCAAAAAAATATTTTATTTACTCTTATTCATTTTATTTTCTTATAAAACAAAAATATTAAAAACATTTTCTTTTAACAAATTAATTTCTCTTTTAAATAATTAAATATTTAGACTTAGGTTTAATAATTATTTTATTTTCTTAATTAAAAATAATTTAGAATTTAGTTTTCTTTTATTTATTAAATTTTTACTTTTTATTGTTATTTAACTTAAAACCCTTTTTCTTCATAAAACCCTAAAAAATATTTTTAATTTAATTTCTTTTCTCAATTAGTTTAAGTTTATTTTATTTTAATGTTAACTAATCATTTTTTAATTAGGTTTAGGTTAAACCTTTTTTATAAAAACCAAACAAAAATCATCTCTTTTTTATATTCTTGTATTTATATATTATTTATTCAATCATTTGTACATGTTCAATATGGTTGTAATAGATTATTAAGGTTTAATTTTCTTGCAATACTCCCCATTTGTAATTTGTACACCCCCTCCCATAAGTATTGTAATAGCGTAGTAATTTTAAATTCCGTAATTTATCGCTTTATATACAAATGCTAGTAATTAGGGTTTTGTATGAAAAGACTAAAACCAACAAAATAGCAAACCCTAATCAAGACAAAAAAAAAGCATGAAAATCAATACACTTGCACACATACACTCCTAGGGTAAATCCACTCGGTTGCCTTACAAAAATAGCCATATTATGCATGTGAGGTATCTTAGCTAAAACAAACAAAATACAAGATCACAGTCCCTCGATGACGTTATCCATGTTGCCTTTCAAAATGATCTTGGTCCCTAAAGGAAATGCTAAGATACCTTGCAACATTGTTAATCATGGTTATACGATGACCCACGCTCGTCCCTTTTACATCTAAAGATAGGGTTATTTACCAAATCAATGGTAAGATAACAATATCAAAGGAGAAAGGAAATGTACATGAAAGACTATTTGAGTATGTAGATTGTTCCTAGCTACTTGCTCCATTTCAAAACAAAAACATCCTTTCTATTTTCAAAACAAACACCAACACTTTCAAAACATCTTTCAAAACTTGAAAACATTTTCAAAAGATCAAACACTTTATATACAATCTTACGAACGAGAATCATTACAAAGTTTTCCTAAACAATGGCCTCTTTTCAAAAATACTTTCAAAACCACACAAAGCGCGATTTCAAACAAAAGCAAGCGATCTAGCAAGTAAATAAGAGCCCATGGAAAACCATGGATGAAAAGGGTGCTAATACCTTCCCTTTTCATAATTTACCCCCCGAACTCAAGAAATAATCTCAAAGGTTTTTCCTGTGATTTTTCACCTTTCCTTTTGGATAAAAGAAAAGTCGGTGGAGACTCTTGCTAACCGCGACATTTGCGATAAAACATAAAACACCCAAGTCAGTTCTCCCACAGTACCACCAGAACTGGCGATTCTGCTGGGGAATTTTATTAAAGTATGGTTACCTTAGGGTTAGATCACATTTACTTGCTTTCATTGTTTGACTTGTATGCTTTACATTATGGTTCTTTGTTTGGGTTTGAATCTTCTACCCGGATTTGGGATACCTTATAGGTAAGTAGCAATACATTTTGGAAACTGTGCGGGGTATACCGACATGGTCTAAGTAATATTTACGTTAGTGCGACATATATGTGGGTACCGGTAGCCCTTGAGTAGTCAAGGAGAATACGGGCCGCTGAGTGATGTCATGAAGCACTAATGAACTTTTAAAACCTTTACTTGACCAACTTGGCCTTTAGGACGTAATGAGATGACCGGCTTTGGTGCAGTCCGAAGTTGGTAGATACTCGATACTACACTCATTGAGTTTTGGTTTTTTGGGATATTTCGGTCACCATTAAAGAGCCTTGCGCTAAAATAATGCCCAAAGAAACAAACCAGTGATATTGAGCTCCTTAGAACCCGGTTACTATTACTAGGACAGGTTTGAGCCAACTAAACTTCAAGAGGGTATTTACCTATGAGACTCCATGCAAGCCTAAACCTAAGGACTTGTTTGCTTTATTTGTATATACTTGTACATAACATCATAAATATCATAACATCATTATCATATTCACTAACCATTTCAAGGATCTTGGGATTTATCTTTGTTCTATTTTGTAGGACATGGATTCTATTCGCAGGAAAACTATTCAAGTCAATCTTGTAAGGATCCCTCCTCAACTTAAAGAGCTAGCATCAAGGATTCCTGAAAACTCTCCATTTACCGAAAGACATGGTCGTCTGCTAAACTTGGTCACCTCCAACACTAATGAAGACATGATGAAGGTGCTTTTTCAGTTCTTTGATCCTTTACACCATTGCTTCACATTTCCCGATTATCAACTTGTGCCAACTTTGGAAGAATTCTCCCAACTCTTGAGGATTCCCATTCTCAATCAACTACCTTTCAACAGTGAGGAAAGAGATCCAAAGCCATAAGAGATTGCTCGAGCTCTACAATTGTAACCATCTGATATCACAACTAATTGGGAATCAAGGAGTGGTGTCAGAGGTTTCCTAGCAAAGTTCTTGTTTGAGAAAGCCGAAAACTGTTAGAATTCTTTGGATTTGCAAGCTTTTGAGGAAATTGTGGCTCTCCTCATCTATGGGATGCTTTATTTTCCAAATACTGACCAACTCATAGATGTGAACACCATCAAAATCTTCATGTCTCATAACCCGGTGCCTACTTTGGTAGGGGACATCCTACATTCCTTTCACACTTGCACTATGAGGAAAAGAGGTATCCTTATGTGTTGTACTCCTCTCTTGGAAAGATGGTTTATTTCGCATCTTCCCCAATCTGTATTGAAGAACAAGCAAGGTTCAAGGTGGTCACATAGGTTGATGACGCTCAAACATTCAGACATTCATTGGTGTTCCCGATCTATAGAAAATGTTACTATTGTCGATCGTTGTGGAGAATTCCCTAATGTCCCTTTACTTGGCATTATGGGAGGTATCACCTACAACCTCTGCTTAGCCTTAAGATAGTCCAGTTACGCCTGAAGGGATGTCCCCCATGAGATGCTCATCCAAGGTTTGGTATTTGACTACGAGAACAACGATCAAGGTCATCGCCAGAGATTTATCCGAGCTTGGAGGATATTGAACAAGGTAGATAGCAAGACATTGGGGCATAAGAATTCCATCCTGTTGTACCCCAAAATTTTCCCTCTCATTTTATCAAGATTTTCCTCACAAAACTCCTTGGACTCCAGGCAGGATTAGGGTTTGCTCAGCTCAAGACATCTCCTTGCACTGATGACCTGAAATTAGGGTTTGAGTTTGCACAATGATTTATGGACTTCCAATGCCTCATGTGACTTTCATACTTCATGTTGGACTCCTAATATTGCTCATACCAAGTTTCAAGCCTTGAATCAAATTTTTGCCCAGTCAATTGGACAGTTGACCTAAAAATCAGTTGTATTGAGGAAAAAGTCAATTGTGGCCAATTAACAGTCAAACCTCATAATTTTTTATCCACATCAACATTATAGACTCATATGAACCATTTGATCAAGTTTGGACCACAACTCCTCAAGAAATTTGATCAGATCATCAAAAGGGCAAAATGGTCATTTTTAGGGTTTTGACTGTAGAAGGGCAATTTCTGATTTTTGACCTAGACAATGGAAAATTGGGTTCAATAATGGTTTTAAGGACTCAATGGCATCATCTTGACTTAATCACAAGGTTCAAAAGATCTCAAATGCACTGGATTGACAAATGAATTTTCTAGTCAACTGATTAAAAATCAACTGTACACTGAAAAGTCAAACTTTGACTTTTTGGTCAAAATCAAGTGCCAAGGGTCATTTTTCACCAAGATGTGTCAAAACATGAAACTTGTTCACCAATAAACCTAATTTTGAAAATTAGGGTTTAAGTTTGAAATTTTTCATAACTTAGAAATTTTCTAAGTTATGAAAAATTCTTATTTTCCCCCAACTTTTCCCAACTTTTTCACCTTGACGCAATTGGATTCAAAGAAAACTTCAAACATGAAAGTTGTAGTCCTACACAAAATATACAACTTTTATTCACAAAGTTTTCCCAAAAGATGCTTGGATATCAAGTTATGATTTTGTGAATAGGGGTCCATAAAACTTTTAACTTAGTGAAATTTTGCCCTAGTTTAGGCAGGATTTTGACCTATCTTCATGGCAACTTTTCACCTAGTTCCATTTGGAATCTCAAAATTCATTTCAAAGATGGATTATAGAGCATGTTACAAGCTTTCTAAAATGTCCAAGAACTCTCCAAGATCATTTATGGTTAGGGTGAATTGAAGGAGTGAAAATGGCAATTTCTCACTTTTGACCAAGGCATTTTGCACCATGTTACAACTTGCAAATAAGTTTGGATCATGCTTGTACTTGTTTTAAAGGTCTTAATCCTTTACACACTCCTTAATTTAATGCAAATACATTGGACAATGACATTATTCTGAGCTTTGGAGCATTATACATTGATTTATTCCAAAAATGGCATAAAGGTAGCAATACCATTTCCATAAAGCGTACTTTTTGCAATTTTGTTTATCTTGAGCATTGGACCTGATCTCTTGATACAAACAACATCCACAAACTTCAGGAAAAGTGTACCAACTCTCCTCAGTCCTTGAGCTAGCTTGTACAAGCTTTGGCTTTGTCAACTCAACTTTTGCTTCAAAAGCAATTAAGCTTGCAAAAAGTCCACAACTTGAACATCTGATAAAACCAAGTCTTGACATCATTTCAAACAAGTTCAGCACATTGTCTCAATCCAGAAACACGATTTTCCAAGCTCCCAAACACCCTAAAACACAATTTCACAAGTTCTTGTCAAAACAGGGCCATATCTGCAGAACCACTTCCAAAATTGGCTCGTGCGTTTTTCCTTGAACCACTTCAAACACATTCCCTACAACCCACCTGAAATATCCAAGCACCTGTCCAACAACTGTAACCTCATTTTCACACTTCACCATTTTCATTTTGAAGCTTTGCAGGTTGACTTCTATAGGGACATTCGGGCAAGTTCAAGGCAAGCTGAACATTGGGAAAGGTTGACGCAACTTCAAGCAAGCTCACAAGTACCTCAGGCCTCACTCAAAGTTGCTACATTGCCCTATTCAAACTCAACTGAACAAGGTAATTTTCAAAGTTCTATCTCCTTATTTATGCATCATTAGGCTTAGGTTTATGAAGCAAAAATGTAGTCTTTAATGTGCTTGAGCTGTACATATGCATAGATTCCATTTATATTGACTGGGCTATGAGTATTTGATAGTTGAAGTTGCTGAAAATTTTAGGTCATAAATTAAGGGCACTGAAATTCTCCCCGGTTTCTTAGAGTTAGGTCAAGTTCTTTATATGGTTGGAATCGTGATTGAAAATGCTATAACTTTCATGTTGTAAATTTTTGATTTCATACAAGCATGAGCAAGAACAGGTTTGAGTTGCAGAACATGCGTTTTTCTGTTCAGAGGACAGGGATGAAGTGAACATTGGGCTTGGGCTTGCTATTTCTTCTATTCACACCAACCTTTTTCCTTTTTGCACCCCCTTGGCCCATTTGCTATATTTTTGTTTTTTTTTTCATTTCTTTTATATTTTCTGACTTTATTTATTTTTTCTAAACAAATAAAAATCTCAAAAATATTTTCATTATTTTTTGCATTTTATTTTATTATTTTCATTATTTTTTGGGCATAAAAATAGTTTATTAATAATAATATAACTTATTTTTCTTTAATAAACTTATAATTAATATAAAAATATTATTTATTTTTATTTTTATTATTTATACACTTAAAAATATTATTTTCTCACACATTTTAATTTTTAACATTTTTGTACATATTATTATTATTTTTCTTGAATAAAAAATAAATAATATAAAGCATATTTTCTTAAACAAAAAATTAGGGTTTTTACCCTTTCAAAAAATAATCATTTTATTTTCTTATTTTTAAGACTTGAATAAATTTATTTTACATACATAAAATAAATACAAAAACATTTGTGCATATTTATATTTTATTGCATATTTATATATTGCTTATTTATTTATTTGTGCAATATTTCAATTTGGTTGTAATAGTAAATTAGGGTTTTATTTTGAGCAATATCCCCTATTCAAACTTGTATCCCCCTCCCATAATATTGTTGTAATAGTTAGATTTACTTTACGCAATTTACCGTATTATATGCATGATAGTAAATTAGGATTTTGTATGCAAAAGACCAAACATCAAACAAATAGCATGACTTAATACAAGACAAAATGCATGAAAAATGACAACACATTGCACGCAAGCACCCCTAGGGTTTCATCCACTTTGTTGCCTTAAAATGGCCATGGTATGCATGCTAGGTATCTTGGCAAAAATCAAACAAAACAAAAAGATCATAGTCCCTCGATGATGCTATCTTGGTTGCCTAAACAAAAATGATCTAGTCCCTCAAAAACTTGCTAAGATACTTGGCAATATTGTTATCATGGTCATACGATGACACATGCCCGTCCCGTTTAACATCCAAAGATAGGGTTGTTTACCAAATGCGATGGTAAATCAACAATATCAAAGGAATAAAAATGTGTAGGAAAGACTTTTGATTAGGGTAGACAACTCCTAGTTACTTGATCAAACTTGCAAACCATCCTTGCTATTTTCAAACAATCACACACAATTTCAAAACATTTTCCAAACAACTTTCAAACATTGAAACATTTTTCAAAAGACAAACACCTTTGTATACATTCAAACAAGAATCACTACAAAGGTTGCCTAAACAAAGGCCTCTTTTCAAAATACTTTCAAAACCATACACAAAATCACCATTTCAAACAATTGAAAAGCAAAAGCAAGTGATCTAAAACAAGTAACTAAGAGCCCATGGAAAACCATGGATGAAAAGGGTGCTAGCACCTTCCCTTTTCATAATCTACCCCCCGAACCCAAAAACAATCTCAAAGGTCTTTCCTGTGCTTTTTTACCTTTCCTTTTGGATAAAATAAAAGTCGGTGGCGACTCTTGCTAAACCGAAACATTTGTGAACACAAACGCAAAACCTCAAGTCAAATTTCCCACCGTATCACAGAACTGGCGACTCTGCTGGGGACAATTCTAAAAGTGGGGTTACCTTAGGGTTTAGATCACCTTTACATGCTTATCTTGCTTGAATTATATGCTTTACACTTTGGTTCTATTGTTTGGGTTTGAATCCTCTACCCGGATTTTGGAAATATTCATAGGTAAATAGCAATATGTTGTGGAAATTGTGCGGGGTATACCGACATGGTTGAAGCAATAGCTATATTAGTGCGACATATTTGTGGGTATCGGTAGCCTTTGAGTTAATCAAAGAGAATACGGGGCCGCTGAGTAATGTCATGAAGAACTAATGGACTTTTAGAACCTTTACTTGAACAACTTGGCCTTTTAGGATGTAGTGAGATGACCGGCTTTGGTGCAGTCCAAAGTTGGTAGATACTCGATACTACACTCATTGAGGGTTGTTTTCTTGGAATATTTCGGTCGCCAGTAAAGTGGCTAAACTGAAACAATGAACAGAGAAAATAATCCAGTGATATTGAGCTCCTTAGAACCCGGTTACTATTTCTAGGACAGGTTGAGCCAACTAAACTTCAAGAGGGTACTTACCTATGAAACCCCATGAAAGCCTAAACTAGGAACTTGTGTGATTTGTTTGTGCATAAAATCATAACATCATGAAGCATCATATGCTTCCACTAACCATTTCAAGGATTTGGATTTTCATCTTTGTTCCTATTTTGTAGGTAATGGAATAACTTCGCAGGAAAACTATCCAAGTTAACCTTGTAAGAATTCATCCTCAACTCAAGGAGCTAGCTTCAAGGATTCCTGAGAATTCTCCATCCACCGAGAGGCATGGTCGTCTTCTCAACTTAGTCACTGCCAACACTGAGGAGGATATGTTGAAAATCTCATTTTTGGTCTAAAGCAATTTTAAATCTCTAACTTCCTTGAAATCATTGCATATACATTTACTATTCATCATAACATAAGCAGGTTTTTTACGACAACTCTCCTCATCTTTCTACTGTTTATTTCAGTAAGATGGATCTCGAGCAGACGGTAAAAGACCTCCAAGCACAGAATACTCTGTTTCAGCAATTGTTCCTGACTCTAGCCAAAGGACAAGAAGATCTGAAAACCTTGCTGATTGAAGAAAAGAAGAAGAAAAAGAAAGTAATCGGAGTTCTGAATATGGGAAGAAGGTTCCAAGGACAAGCAAGACGGACCTTAGACTTTGCAACGTCATCTGGTGAAAAATATAATCAAGATCGAAAAGGAAAGGAAGCGGTTGTCCAGCAAGAGTCTGAAGAGGAAGAAAAAGAGGATTACTCTAAAGAGCGGTATCCCCCAGCCGACGACAAATACAAACATCTGGAAGAACGCCTAAGTGCAATCGAGATTCAGAAAGTGCCTGTGTTGGACTTCGAGCAGCTAGGTCTGGTGTCTGGGATTGTCATTCCACCAAAATTCAAGGCACCAATATTTGCTAAATACAACAGAGTTTCGTGTCCCAAAATGCAACTCCGATCCTATGTAAGGAAGATACAGCCTCACACTGCTGACGGAGATTTATGGGTCCAATTCTTCCAAGACAGTCTATCTGGAACTCAGCTTGATTGGTTCTATCAACTGGAAAGGGCCAATATCCATAATTGGGAAGACCTTGTTGCTGCTTTCTATAAACAGTATCAGTACAACACAGACCTTGCTCCTACCCGTACTCAACTCCAGAGTATGGCTATGGTTTCAAGTGAAGGTTTCAAAGACTACGATCAGAAATGGAGGGACTTAGTAGGAAGAGTCCAGCCTCCCCTTTCTGAAAGAGAACTAGTAGACATGTTTCTGGGTACCCTGTCTGGTCCTTTCTTTAATCGTTTAATTGGAAGCTCCTTGGAAGGCTTCACTGAATTAATCTTGACCGAAGAAAGAGTGGAAGATGGGATTAAGAGTGGGAAGATTCAAAAAGACGCATCCTCTGCTGCTGTAAGAAAACCATTTATTGGGAAGAAAGAAGTTGGTGCTATGTATCCTCAAAGGAATCAAGAAATAACTGAACACCGTCCAATGGTAGGGGTTGTCATGATCCCTAAATCTGCACCTACTCAACAAAGGAACGATCAGCCTAGAACAGAAAGACCAGTAAGACAATTTACCCAGATTAACATAACTCTATCTCAAGTCCTGCCACATTTTTTGAGATCTAATATGGTAACTTTGAAAGAAGCTCCGAAGAATCCTAATAAAACCTCTCTTCACTACCATCTTAATGATCGTTGTGCATACCATTCAGAAAGTCCAGGCCATGATACTAACAACTGTTGGGCTTTGAAAAACAAGGTACAAGACCTTCTTGAAGCAAAAGAAATTGAGTTTGATATTCTTGAAATCCTGAATGTTATCACCGCTCCTATGCCCAAGCATGGCCGCGGTGTTAACATTGTTGAAGATGATATTTTTGTTTCTACTGTCGATGAACTTGTTACTCCTCTCCTGACTGTCAAGAAGAACCTTTTGAAGGCTAGTTTATTTCCAGGTTGTTGTGAAGGCTGCCACTTTTTTCTATCCTTACCAACTAGTTTTCATTTACTGAAAGCAGATATTCAGCGCCTAATGGATGACAAAGAGTTTTTGTTTGAAAATACTCCTGTTCCAACCGTTTCTTACAAAGATGTTTCAATAGTAACCATTTATGCCAATCCTTCTAGGGTCTCCACCAAAATACCCGTTAGGATTACATCAATTTCTAAAGTAGCTCCACTAATGATTACTATGCCGGGATCAATCCCGTACTCATCAGATAAAAGTGTCCCATGGAATTATGGGGGCGACGTCTACTATCACAGCGTCAAGCAGGATTGGTCGGCTGTTGAAGACTCAATTTCTGAGAAGGCTGACCCCGACATCAGTAACATTGCGGTAACCAGCAAGATAACCCGAAGTGGCATAGTATTCTCCCCAGAGATTGCTCCTCCAAAGACTGTTACCGGTCCTGTGATCATCCTTGTTTCTGTTCATGTTGACACCACTACAACTACAATCCCTATAGTCACACCTGTTGATACTCCTACCACCGAGTCGATCGAGACTCGGGGAAAAAGAATTATGGTTGAGCTTGTCCAGATGAAGGCGCGATCGGTATCTATCCCGGAAGCCTCCAAGAAGGAGATAGAGGAAATTCTGAAAATTATAAAGAAAAGCGACTACAACGTAGTTGAACAACTAGGGAAGACTCCGTCAAAGATTTCCATGTTGGCTTTATTGTTGTGCTCTGAGGCTCATGCGAAGGCCTCGGTGAAATTCCTTAAAACTTCCCATGTACCACAAGAAACCTCTGCTGATCAGTTCCAAGACTGTGTGGCCAGCTTGATCGCGGATAATGGTTTAGGTTTTTCTGATGCTGACTTGACACCAAGAGGGAGTAAGCACAACGAGGCATTGCATGTCTCTGTCTAATGCAGGGGTACAACCTTGGCCCATGTCTTGGTTGGTACCGGTTCATCTTTGAATGTGCTGCCTAAGAAGGCTCTTGATAGACTTGACTATGAAGGTCTGGCCTTAAAACCCAGCAACATAGTGGTAAGGGCCTTCGACTGCTCAAAGGGAATGGTGCGTGGAGAGGTAGACATCCCCATTAAGGTTGGAACTCAAACCTTTGATTCAACTTTTTACGTGATGCACATTCACCCTTCCTACTCCTGCTTATTGGTCCGACCATGGATTCACAATGTTGGTGCTGTCACCTCTACATTACATCAAATGCTGAAATACCCAACCAAGGGGAAGATCATTATTGTCCATGGAGAAGAGGAATATATGGTCAGTCATTTAAATTCCTTCAGATACGTGGAATTGGATGGTGAATTCATTGAAACTTCGTTTCAGCATTTCGAGGAAGTCCCACCAACCGTGGCAGTAACCAAAGTTGTTTCCCAAATTCCAAAGATTACAAGATCGCCATTAAAGATGTCTTCTCTGAAAGATGCTAAGGCAATGATAGAAGAAGGTGTGTGTACTATTTGGGGCCAACTCCCGGATATCCCATACAAGTATGACAAATTTGGTTTGGGTTTCACTTCAGGAGTCTAGAAAGTTGTACGCCGTGCTCATGCCGGGGGATCACCCTTGAAGATCAGCAACCACAAAGTCAACGCAGTGGAGGATGATGAGGACAGCTATGACCTGGAAGAATGGATTTTCCCAACTGTCAAGGGAGGACTCAGCAACTGGGAAGCTAAAGACTTTGTCCTAATTAATTTTATCCAACAGTAATTGTCTTTAAATTTTTGTCGGACCTGTAATAATTAAACAATTCAGACTTTTAAAACCTTGTGTCTTACCCGAGACACAACGGTCCATTTGTAAGGGTTGTTACCTCATTTTCATATGTCATCAATGAATCATGGATGTTTTGCATACAAACTAAGGCTTCCTCGAGAAAGCCTATTAGAATTACATATGTTCCGAGAATCGCTCCATTGATCATTATTGTTCCTGGACCTATCACTTACACGTCGGATAAGGCTGTCTCATGGCACTATGGGGCCGATGTGTATTATCACGGGGTTAAACAATACTTGAAGGATGAAGAGGCTGATACTGATGTCAACAACATTGTTGGATCTAGTAAAGTCACCCAAAGCGGAAGACTTTTCTCCCCTGAGATCTCTCCACCAGTTGTGCAGAAGCCTATTGTTATTACACCTGCCAGTACATCTGCTACTATCCCTGTTCATGTTCCAATCCTTACCCCTGTCACCGAGTCGTCTGACACTCGGGGCAAAGGAATCACCGGTGGGCCTGCCCAGATGGAGGAACCGAGAAAGATTACTGTTGAAGCCTCTAGACAGGAGATAGAGGAAATTTTAAAGATCATCAAGAAAAGCGACTACAATATAGTCGAACAGCTGGGGAAAACCCCGTCTAAGATCTCTATGTTGTCTTTATTGATATGTTCATAGGCCCATGTTAAGGCTCTGATTGCTTTCCTGAAGACTGCGCACGTGCCGCAGGAAACATCTGCTAACCAGTTCAAAGACTGTGTGGCTAGTTTGACTGCAGATAATGAGTTAGGTTTCTCCGATGCAGACTTGACTGCTAAGGGGAAGAATCACAATGACGCCCTGCATGTCTCCATTGAGTGCAGGGGCACTACTCTAGCTCACGTGTTGGTGGATACTGGATCCTCGTTGGACGTTTTACCTAAGAAAGCTTTAGACCGGTTAGACTGTGAAGGGTTAGTGCTGAAGCCGAGTAACATTATGGTTAGGGCCTTTGATGGGTCCAAGAGGATGGTACATGGAGAGGTGGATATTCCGGTTAAGGTTGGTTCTCAGATCTTCGCGTCTACATTCTATGTGATGGACATTCGGCCATCTTATTCTTGTTTGTTGGGTCGCCCGTGGATCCATAAAGCTGGGGTAGTAACTTCTACGCTCCACCAGATGCTGAAATACCCTGTGAAGGGGAAAATTGTTATGGTACGAGGAGAAGAATAGTACATGGTGAGCCACCTCAACTCTTTCCGGTATGCGGAGATGGACGGGGATTTCATTGAAACCCCGTGTCAACATTTTGAAGAAATCCCCCAGACGCTGGCATCAACTGAAACTGTTATTGAAGATCCTCCAATGAAGATGGCTTCCCTAAAGGATGCCCGAGCTGTTATTGAGAAAGGTGGGTGTGCGAATTGGGGCCAACTCCCTGACTTTGCACATAAGACTGATAAGTTTGGTTTGGGTTTCACTGCAGAATCTCAAAGGGCTGTTCGGCGCGCGCGGATTGGAAGACCTCCCCTTTGTATTACTAATCCTGAAGTGAATATGATTGAAGACGATGATGAAGAGTCTGAGTTCGATAGCTGGATTTACCCGACTACTGACGGCGGACTAAGCAATTGGACGACAAAGGCCTTCGTGCCAATTTCTTTTATTACACAGTAATAGACTTTTGTTTTGGATTTGTAACAGACAATTTTAAACTTTACGGCCCGGAGCCTTACCTGAGACATCATAGATTTGTTTGAGGGCTTTATTATGTGCCATTTCCATATATCATTAATAAAAGCATTGGACGTTTTCTTGCATTACAAATTTTGCGCTCCTTGTTTTTCTTTTTATCTTGCAAAATAACTATTTTATACACACTCACATATACAAGTCTACATCCACTTCCCACTGATAACGACTCTGCTACTGCCAGTTATGACTTTGAAAGTCCGATCAACCAAGCCGAGGACGAAGGTGAGGATGATTGTGAAGTTCCTGGTGAACTTGCTAGACTGTTACTTCAGGAAGAAAGGGCCATACAGCTACATGTAGAGCCAGTGGAAACAGTAAATATGGGTACGGAGGTAGACGAGAAAGAAGTCAGGATCGGTGCAAATCTGGAGTCTAGTGTGAAACAACGGTTGATTCAGATGCTGCGTGACTATGTTGAGATCTTTGCCTGGTCTTATGAAGATATGCCTAGGTTGGATACTGATATCTTTGTTCACCGCTTTCCTACCAAGGAAGACTGTCCTCCAGTGAAACAGAAGGTTCGCCGAATGTGCCCAGAGATGTCTGAGAAAATCAAGGCTGAAGTTATGAAACAGTTTGATGTTAGTTTTCTAGCAGTTACTTCTTACCCGCAGTGGGTTGCCAACGTGGTTCCAGTGCCGAAGAAGGATGGTAAGGTTCGTATGTGTGTTGACTATAAGGATCTGAACAGGGCAAGTCCCAAGGATGATTTCCCTCTGCCTCATATCGACGTTCTGGTTGACAACACTGCACAGCATAAGGTCTTCTCCTTTATGGATGGTTTCTCCGGTTATAATCAGATTAAGATGGCTCCCGAGGACATGGAGAAGACAACCTTTGTTACTCAATGGGGTACCTTTTGCTATAAGGTCATGCCTTTTGGATTGAAGAATGCTGGGGAAACGTATCAGCGCGCCATGGTCGCTTTGTTCCACGACATGATCCATCATGAGATTGAGGTATATGTTGACGATATGATTGCAAGATCCCAGATGGAGGAAGAACATCTTGACCACCTTCAGAAGCTATTTGACAGGTTGAAGTTGTACAGGCTGAGGTTAAACCCGAACAAATGTACCTTCGGGGTGAGATCTGGTAAGCTGCTTGGTTTCGTTGTAAGTGATAAAGGTATTCAAGTGGATCCTGCAAAGGTGAAGGCTATACAGGAAATGCCATCTCCCCAAACAGAAAAAGAAGTCAGAGGATTTCTGGGACGTCTGAACTACATTTCCCGATTCATCTCGCACCTAACTGCTACTTGTGAGCCAATCTTCAAGTTACTGAACAAAGATCAAGTGTTAAGATGGAACGATGAATGTTAGGCCGCTTTCGAAAGGATCAAAGATTATCTCCAAGAGCCTCCTATTCTGATGCCTCCAGTTGAAGAGCATGCTATTTATTACCTTAGTAAACAGTTTACCGACTGCGAGACCCGATACTCGTTTCTTGAGAAAACTTAATGCACTTTGGTATGGGCTACTCACCGGCTGAGACAGTATATGCTGACTCACACTACTCTATTGATATCAAAGATGGATCTAATCAAGTATATATTCGAAAAGCCTGCCTTGTCCGGAAGAATAGCAAGATGGCAGATGATCTTGAGTGAGTATGACATCAAATACACAACCCAAAAAGCAATCAAGGGAAGTGTGTTGGCAGATCATCTGGCACATCAGGCAGTGGACGATTACCAGTCTATGAACTTTGAATTCCCGGATGAGAATATCATGTTGGTGATTGACTGTGAAACACCTGGACCGGATGAAGGACCTGAGGAAGGATCTCGATGGTCTATGTACTTTGATGGAGCTTCAAACGCTTTGGGTAATGGCATTGGTGTTGTGATCATATCTCCTGAAGGCTCTCATACTCCGTTCATCGCCCGACTATGTTTCAACTGCACCAACAACATGGCAGAGTATGAGGCGTGCATCATGGGTCTTCGAGCAGCAATTGACCTAAAGATTAAGTTCTTAAGTGTATTCGGAGATTCCACTCTCGTGATCAGTCAGATCAAAGACAAGTGGGATACGAAACACCCAAATCTTATTCCTTACAAGGAGTATGTGTTGACTTTGCTTCCGCACTTCGAGGAGATAACTTTTGAACACTTCCCTAGAGAGAACAATCAGTTGGCGGACGCGCTAGCTACGATGTCTTCTATGTTGAAGGTCAGATGGGACAACGAGGCTCCCTAAATTACCATTGAGAGGTTGGACGAACCCGCACATTGCTGTGAAATTGAGACTGAAGAGGTAGCAGATAAACCCTGGTTTCATGAGGTAAAGAGGTATCTTGAAGCTCAGGAGTACCCCGAGGGTGCATCTGTTAATGATAAGAAGTTTCTGAGGAGGTTCGCGGCGAAGTTTTTCATCAGCAATGGCATTCTTTACAAGCGTAACCATGACTCAACCTTACTGAGATGTGTGGATAAGAACGAAGCAGAAAGGGTTATGGTAGAGTTACATGAAGGTACCTTCGAAACTCATTCCAGTGGACACACCATGGCAAAAAAGATCATACGGGCAGGATATTATTGGTCCACCATGGAAGCCGACTGTTATCAGCATTCTCGAACCTGTCATAAGTGCCAAGTCTATGCTGATAAGGTGCACATACCTCCAGTACCTCTGAACGTCTTAACATCTCCTTGGCCTTTTGCAATGTGGGGTATCGATATGATCGGTGAGATCAGACCTACTGCGTCCAACGGGCATCGTTTCATCTTGGTAGCAATTGATTACTTTACAAAGTGGGTTGAAGCGGCTTCCTTTGCTACTATAACCAAGAACGCCGTGGCACGGTTTATCCTCCATAATATGATCTATCGATATGGTGTACCAGAGAGGATCATTACAGACAATGGTACAAATCTCAATAATAAGATGATCACCGAGCTCTACAAACAGTTCGAGATACATCATCACAACTCTTCTCCTTACCGTCTGAAGATGAATGGGGATGTAGAAGCGTCTAATAAGAACATTAAGAAGATTGTGCAGAAGATGACGGTGACATACAAAGATTGGCACGAGATGTTACCGTTTTCTCTTCATGGGTACCGTACCTCAGCACGGACGTCAACAGGGGCAACACCCTATTCCTTGGTATATGGTATGGAGGCAGTCTTGCCCATTGAAGTTCAGATACCCTCTCTTCGGATTATGAAGGACGCAGGTTTGAGCGAAGATGACTGGATCCAGACCTGACTCGATCAGTTGAAATTGATCGACAAAAAGAGACTTACTGCTATTTTTCATGTTCAAACGTATCAAAAACGGATAATCAAGGCATTTAACAAGAAAGTCAGACGACAAGAGTATCAAGTTGGGGATCTGGTGATCAAGCGCACTATCCTGCCACAAGGTGATCCCAGGGGAAAATGGACCCCTACTTACGAAGGGCCATTTATGGTTAAGAACATTTTCTCAAGAGGAGCTATGATTCTAACCACCATGGATGGTGACGACCTTCCTCACCCCGTCAATGCAGACATAGTGAAAAAATACTATGCATAATCAAAGACCACTGGCCTAGGCAAAAATAAGGACTTCCCGGCGAACCAAAAGGGTTCGGGCAAAAATAAGGGATGAAAATGAAAAAAAAACTGTACACCCGGCAAGTCGAAAACCTGAAAAGGCGGCTTGGGCAAAAAAGGGTATCCTGGTGGACTGAAAACCCGAAAGGGAGGTCCAGGCAAAAATTAGGGATCAAAGTGTAACATTATGTCTCATTGGATCACCTTGCAACCAAACTTTGGTATCGACTATCAAGCTCGGACGACACTAATCAATCTGATTCACCTTCAACCAAGTAGAGAAGTGATGAGATGCTCGAGGACATAAAGGCAATAGCAGAGTTGGAACCCAGTGGGATTGTTCACATAGCTGTTTTTATCTGTTTTTCACAAATTGTATAAATTCTATTTGATTCGGCGGCATTCTCTTACTAGGACGTCTGCCTCTTGTACAAAAACACTTATTTATAGGCTAACTTCAAAAATCAATACAAGTCATGGTAACAATTAAATTTCAAACTGTTTTCCTTTTTCTGTTTTATTTTGCAAGAACGTCCAATGTTCATTTTTGATATATGCATTTGACATTGATTGCTGCTCATAAATGTTTACATGCGAAACAAAATACGATTACTTGTAATATCAGAAACAGGAGCAAACGAGAAATGTCCAAACCGTATGATTGCTCTGTCCACCAGGTATATGGATAGGCTTAGCTGGAAGAAACGATTGAAAATACATTCATTCCCCACAGAGTAAGAGAAAGACAGTGGTGTTAGCTCTCCCCAACAGAGACTCGCAACTGTGAATGAATCGGTAATATTCTCCCCAAGCAGAGTTTATCTACCATCAGCACTGAAAAGTCTTATCATCCCCAGCGGAGTATAAAAATATCCCCAGCGGAGTATAAAAATATCACCAGTGGAGTTTGAAGAATCATCCCCAGTAGACTCCGGAAGATCATCCCCAGTAAAGTCTAAAAAGGTCTATCCCTAGTAAGGTCGCTATTGGAAAGTCATCCCTAGCGGATTTCTTTCCTTTCACAAAATAGGAATTCAATCCCCAACAAGGTTCATTATCACCAGCATAAGTAATTTATCCCCAACTAAATTTATCAACAGAATCCTCAACAGTGCATGTCCTCCCCACAGAGGAATTCTCTCGTCATCTTATTCCCCAACGGAGTTATCCTCTCCTGCAGGTTTATTCTCACAAACATCTTCATCCACTATCTTCAGCGAAAACGAAGAATCCAGTTCTTTTCTCCAACAGCAATCCGGGATTTATTTTCCTCAGATAAAAACATCACATTTTCATACATCATGACATGCATATGCATCATACAACACAATCTCATTTATTTTGAGAACATCATTGCTTAATACATATCATGCATTACATACAACTAACCTTTACCTTTCAGGAAGAATACGGTTAAATTCTCACAAAGTTCAAGCTATGAAGCTTCTACCACAGTCGAATTACGGACGAGTTCCTAAATCTCGACAAAGACGTTTCCTCAGTCGAATTACAGACGAGTTCCTAAATCTCGACAGATGTTTTCTCAGTTGAATTATAGGCGATGTTCCTAAATCTCAGCAAAGTAGTTGAATTACAGACATGCTCCTAAATCTCGACAGATATTCTCCCAGTTAAATTACAGACAGGCTCCTAAATCTCAGTAAAGTAGTTGAATTACAGACAAGTTCCTAAATCTCAGCGAAACTATTTCCTCAGTTGAATTACGGACGGGTTCCTAAATCTCAGCAGCAATGGTTTCTCAGTTGAACTACAGACGAACTCCTAAATCTCAGCATAAATATTTCCTCGGTTGAATTACGGACGAGTTCCTAAATCTCAGCAGAGATGTTTCTTCAGTCGAATTACGGATAAGTTCCTAAATCTCGACAAAGTTGGTTCCTCGGTTGAATTACGGACGAGTTCCTAAATCTCAGCACAGATGTTTCTTAGTTGAATTATGGACGATGTTCCTAAATCTCAGCAAAGTTGTTGAATTACTAACGAGTTCCTAAATCTCGACAGATATGTTCCTCGGTTGAATTACGGACGAGTTCCTAAATCTCAGCAGAGATCGTTTCTTAGTTGAATTACGGACGAGTTCCTAAATCTCAGCAAAGATGTTTCTTAGTTGAATTACGGACGATGTTCCTAAATCTCAGCAAAGTTGTTGAATTACGGACGAGTTCCTAAATCTCGACAGATATGTTCCTCAGTTGAATTACGAACGAGTTCCTAAATCTCAGTAGAGATGGTTTCTTAGTTGAATTACGGACGAGCTCCTAAATCTCAGCGAAGATGTTTCTTCAGTCGAATTACAGACAAGTTCCTAAATCTCGACAAAAGTATTTCCTCAGTTGAATTACAGACGAGCTCCTAAATCTCAGCAGAGATGATTCCCCAGTTGAGTATGGACGACCAAAGTTCCTAAATATCAACAAAGACGACTCACCAGCAGAATGACGGACGACCAAAGCTCCTAAAATTCTACTTCTCTCAACAAAGATCAGACTTCCCCAGCGGAATCTTCCTCAACAACAGGTATACAAGCTCTCGCTAAGGAATCTCTTATGCGATTGACACTCTTCCAAATGGCATCTATAAGCCCATTCTCGGCATCACGAGACAACTACCACTTAATGCGAGTGCAAATTTCTAGGCACTCTAGTGTTCAATCCTCTTCCACCTTCGGATCACGAAAGGCACGAAATCTAATCTATATCCTCAGGTTTAAGAAAATTGAACAGGGGAAGCTGTTGTACCCCAAAATTTTCCCTCCCATATTTCTCAAAACATTTCAAGAAAGATCTCCAAGTTGCTCAAAGTAGTCCAAGGGTTGGCCAGCCAAGCTCTCTCCTAAGGCAGTCTACCCCAAATTAGGGTTTCATGTTGCATCAAGATACTTGATTCCAAGTGGTCCCAAATTCTCACCAATTTCATAATATGTTCTCAAGATCATCCATGTCAAGTTTCAAGCCTTGCAGAGGAAGTTTGCTCAGTCAAGTGCTCAAAAGTCCAAAAATCGACTATGCTAGGGCAAAAGTCAACGGTGACCTACATACAGTCAAACTTCAATATTTTTGGTCAACATCCTCATTTTGAAGTATATTTAATCATTTTATCAAGGTTTGATCATAATTCATCAAGGATTGCTCATAATTCATCAAGATTCAAAAGTTGCTAAATTAGAGTTTTGCAGGAAAAGTCAACCCAACTTTGACCAAGCATAACTTTCTCATACTTTATGAGAATTGGCCCATCCAAATCTAATTTTGAAGAGGATGAAATTCTCTACAATCCATCTTCATCTCCCAAGTTCAAAATATGCACTCACAAGAAGTTATGAATTTGGACATTATAGGTCATTTTGAAAAGTCAACAAAAACACCTTTTTTGTCAAAGATTCATACATGAGCATGGAATATCAAATTGAGATGAGACCAAAAGGGTTGATTAGAGGACATCTCAAGATTTCTAAAAAGTCCAAGAACACCTCCAAAGGTTCAAAATTATGGAAGTTATGCATTGTTGAAGTTGGACTTTTTTGCAAAATTGCCAAAAGTCAACTATCCCCAAAACTTCAAATTATGCCAAATAGGCCCATTCTTTTTTACTTGTTTTGAGTTGGCATCATAGCGCATGTGCTCTAGCCTTTGCCAGTTGTCCATATCATATTTTTATTAATTATTTTGATTTTTATTTTAATTAATTTGATTTAAATCAAATAAAATCAAATAAAATCCAAAAACATTGAAACCAAGGATTTTGTGATGATTTCAGGTCTTATTACACAGCTAGGACCAATCAAACTCGTATCAAGACAATTGTGTACAAAGAGATTGGATTTGGACCAATTTTGAAAAGCTTTAAAGAAGAATCAAATTAAATATCAAAGGCATTGATGGAGAGAGATTTGGACACAATTTGTAACCCTAATGCATTGTATGATATATAAGGAGGCGAGGCAAATCAAAATCAGGGTTGGAGATAAGCGTGAGAGCAAGAACAAAAATATGAAATTACAAAGAAAAGTGTGAGATCGAAACAGAGGTTAGAGGCGTCCTCAAGGCTTGGTACTTGTCTCAATCTCTTCCTGGCAATCTCAGGATCCTAAAGCAAGCAAAACCACACGTTTTCAAGCCTTCCCACGCGTTGTAAGTCCTTCACGTTACACCCCTATTCTTGATTTCGTATTTTGAAATTTAGGCATTATTGACATGAATTGATAGCATATTCTTAATCTACAAATCATTTGCAAGCTTTTGACATTACCCAATTGCATTTTAATGGTCTGTAACGAAATCCACCATTGTTAGGGTTTCGTATTTGGTTTTAGGGCTTTTTGTTTCAGGAATAATTGGCCTTCATAATGGGCACGGTTGCAATCAGGAGGATGAGACGACCTTAACCATGGTCTTAGAAATCATTTCCATGGCCTGTAGAAGATTTTGGATGAACCCATGTTTGTAGCGACGGACATTTGTCTGTAGGTATAAGTGGATCAACTTTTATCCACGGTTCAAGATCATGGATGAAAGCGTGTCGTCCCACCATTCGTCCATTCAAACGAGCGCGCGTTTTTATTTAATTTTTCTAATTTTCTTTTGTTTTATATATTATATTTAGTTTATATTATATTAACAATAAGAAGCAAGTGGTGTAGTGGCAAGTGTGGCATGGAATTCCCTTCAGGACCTGGGTTCGAATCCTAGGTCCCCCTATTTTCTCTATAATATTTGTTTTCAGGTAATTCAGTACAAGTGTGGCCAGGAGATCCACCATGGACATTCCCCATCCAACACGCCATATGGCCAGATCTGGTGGCCATCATTGAAGGTGCATCAAAGGGTCAGTCAATGCACGCGCGCTGGATTGCAAAAAGTCAAATGGATCTTCATCAAATGGGCCAAAAAATTGCTATTCACACCCTTAAAAAATCAGGCCCATCTCACTCCTTTTTTATATTTTGTTTATTTCATTTAATTATTTTATTTTATTTTATTTTATTTAATTACTAACCAATAAACAATTTTATTTTTTATCAAAAAATCACAAAAATATTTTTATCCAATTAAATTTTTAGAATTTTATTTTTCATTAATAAATATTAATTAATTTAATTAGGATATTAATGCTAGATAGCTTTAAATGATTTTTGTAAATAATTAATAATCAATTAGAATAATTAGGTTTTAACATTAATTTAATTATTTTATTTTCTTTTCCTAAAATAACAAAAACTCCAAAAATATGTCATTTAATATTTTTCATTAATTAACTCAATTAACTAATTTATTATTTAACTTTAGGAATTAATTTCTTTTTCTTAAAAAATAAAAACAACAAAAATATTTTCTTTTAATTAAGAGGGTCAAAACCCTAGTTTCGCATTCGATTTAATTTCGCATCGCGCGCTTTATTTATCCAATTATTGTATCTGCTCCTGGCTTGTAATAATTTAATTAGGACATTTACTTTACCACTTTTATTTTCAAAGGGTTGTTTTTGGCGATGTAAATACCCGACGCCTTGTGATAATTTAGTTTAAATTCCGCACCTTTAATTTCTGCAAATATTAAACTGTTAGATGTTTGATAATAGGGTATGCATGACAAGAATGAATGTCTAATTTTAAAACGGTTAGATCACCCTAAACATGTGCAAAGATAAAAATAACTGAAAACAACACACTCGCACATGCGCACTCCTAGGGTACACCCCACTTGGTTGCCTTCGTAAATGGTCATTGAGTATAGATTGTTTTAGAGGTCTCCCTGTTGTCTAGAAGATCACAGTTGCCTCGAAATGGTTGTCTCGGATATTGTTGCCTCAAACAAATGATCTAAGACATTAGGGTTACCGCTAAGACGTCCTAACATTGCTTTAGTGACCGTATGTCCCTCTTTCGAATTGACCCTCAAACTCCAACGATGGTGCTACCTACTCACTAATAGTGGGATATCATTGTCTAAAGGAAATTAGCATAGAACGATTCCTTTTTCGAGTAGGTAGATTAGTTCTTAGATACTTGCTCATCCAA
The DNA here is from genome assembly GCA_948472305.1 of Vicia faba. Classification (NCBI taxonomy): domain Eukaryota; kingdom Viridiplantae; phylum Streptophyta; class Magnoliopsida; order Fabales; family Fabaceae; genus Vicia; species Vicia faba. Next base: position 490,050,395 of record OX451736.1, read on the forward strand.
AATAAACTTTTTCTCACACTTACACTCCTTTTCAAACAAAGTTTTCAAAAACACTTCATTACACTCTTGAAGACAGAAGCAAGAGTTAAATCGAAGTTAAAACAAAAACTTTTCAAAACCCACAAGCACAAAAGAAAACAATTTTGAAAATGATGAGCAAGTACCTAAGAGCCCGTAGATAACTACAGATAGAAAGGGTGATAATACCTTCCCTTTCTATAATCTATCCCCCCGTACTCAGAAATATCTCGAAAAAGGAATTTTTCTGTGCTTTTTTTCCTTTCCTTGTTGGATAAAATAAAAGTCGGTGGCGACTCTTTCTTACCGCGACATTTTGCAAAAACAAACGCAAAATGCAAACCAACATTTCAAAAACAGTCAGTTCTTCCCACCGTATCACACTCACTATATACTCCTCTCCGCCATGCATAGTGACTATCTTCCCCTTCACTGGATACTTCAACATTTGGTGTAGTGTAGAAGTAACAGCCCAAGTGTGACACGGTGGGAGAACTGACTATGGTTTTGCGTTTGTTTTCGCAAATGTTTCGGTTGAGCAAGAGTCGCCACCGACTTTTTATTTTATCCTAAGGAAAGGTTTAAAAAGCACAGCAAAAACCTTTGAGATATTTTCTTGGGTTCGGGGAGTAGATTATAGAAAGGGAAGGTATTAACACCCTTTCTATCCATGGTTATCCATGGGCTCTTAGGTACTTGCTTAGATCAACTTGCCTTGGTTTTCAATTGTTTGAAATGGTGCTTTGTGCGTGGTTTTGAAAATGTTTTGAAAAAGATGCCTTGTCTAGGCTACCCTTGTAACAATTCTTTACTCGAATGTTTTACAAAAGGTGTTTGTATTTTTGAAAAGATGTTTCAAGGTTTTTGAAAGTTTGTTTTGAAAGTGTGGTTTGAAAAATAGGCAAGTGTTTTTGTTTTGCAAGTTGACAAGTACTTAAGAGCTATCTACCCTAAAGTTCTCAAAGATTTTTGCTATGTTTTAACCCTTTTAACAATTTTGTTCCACCATTGCATTGGGTGGACAATCTTGTGTTAGGATGTGAAAGGGACGGGCGCGGGTCATCGTTTAGACCATAATTGCAATGGTGCCAAGTATCTTTGGGCAATTTTCCTTTAAGGGACTTGATCATTTTTAGGCAACTTTTCGAAAGCGTCATCGAGGGACTATGATCATTTGATTGTTTTTGTTTTTCCCAAAGAGACCTAACATGCAATATGGCCCATTTATTGAAGGCAACAAGTGGAATACCCTAGGGGTGCAAGTGTGATTGGTGTTGTCCATTTTCATGCTTGTTTATCTTGAAATTAGGTCAAACTATTTTGTTGTTTTTATTTGCATACAAACCCTAATTCTATCATGGTATATTTAGAAAGCATTAAAGTGCGAAAATTAAAGTTCCTAAGCTATTACAACACAATATGGGAAGGGGGGTACAAATGTTCAAATGGGGGGTATTTGACAAGAAATTTAAACCTAGCTATTACATCAATTTGGAATTATTTACAAGATAATTGATTGCACAAATTAAATGGAAATAAAATAAATATGCAAGATGCAAAAAGGTTTTTTACATGTATGAAAAAAAGGATTTTTATATGTCAAGTAAACAAAATAAAAAGTATTATTTTTTTGGAGTTTTTATGTATTTAGGGCAAAACCCTAATTTCTTAAATAAAAGTATTAATTATTTAATATGTACAAATATTTATCAATTATATACAAAATAAAATAAAAATGAAGTATATTTGCCAAAAAGGTATTTTTACTATCAAATATTACTAAAAATAAAAATGTATATATTTTTGCATTTTTGTCCTAAATACTCTAATAAATATATATATATTTGTATTATTTTCTAAATATGTATTATATATACAAAATAATAATATTTAATATTTATAAAAAAAGTATATTCTATATAAAATATTTTCAGAAGATAAAATAAAATAAAAATCAAAAAATGAATGTGTTTACATTATTTTTTTTCTAGTTATTCTAAATAATAATATTATGTATTTATTTACATACAAATATCAATATAAACAAATAAATGCCTAAAAAATATAAAAATGGTGTAAAAAATGTTTTTTATATTTTTAATATTATGAGGAAAAATAAATAAGTCAGAAATAAAAAACAAAAGTCAAAAAATCATAAAAATAAGCCAAATGGGCCTAGGGGGTGTCAAAGTAAAAATAGTGTGTAAACAGAAATGCCGAATCAAGCCCAGCCCACCAAGTCTTTCTTCAACCTCGGGCCAGAAACAATGTCAAAAACGCGCGCTTTGTTCAATGATTCAAACATCCTGATTCCAGGCTTTTTAATGAAAACTGACAACATCAAAAATGTTCAGCATCAAACAACGAATCCATACATACCAAAAACTTGATCTAACTCTAAAAAATGAGAGAGAATTTCTCCATTCCCAAATCTTAACCTAATTTTTTATCAATGTTCAGACCTTAAATTCTCACAACATATGCAAAATAAATGGAAAGTAAAGGTATGTACAGTTTCAGGGGCATGAGTAGAACACTTCTTATTCACAAACTTAGAGCTAATGATGCCTACATTGAGAGTTAGAAGTTCAAGAATATACCTGTTCAGTTGAAGTTGTATCTGATGATGGAGGCACTTTCAGAGCAAGGTGATGATTGGTACAGCTTCCTTGATGTCCAGGGATGCTATTCCAAGTTTTACTTTGCTTTGAAACTAGCTGAATCGAGTTATAGAACTCCACCTGCAAATCAGAAAAATGAAAATGGCCAAACTGATTAGAGGAGTTACAGTCCACTTCTAATGCTTTGGATAGTTTGCATTGATGGTAGGGAAGGTGTTTGAAGTGGTTTTAGCAAGAATGCACGATGGAAATGAGTTGTGGGATTCAATCTGCAGCAGGCCCTGTTTTTGTGCAGTTCAATGGTGATTTTGTGAATGAGAGTGTTTGGGACTTGGTTGGCTCGTGTTCTAGCTCAGAATGGATGTTTAGAAAGTGTTTGACAAGTTTTTCCAAGCATGTGTTAGCTGATATGAGAGTTGTCCTAAGTTATGGCAAGTTTCTTCTACTTTAAGCAACCAATGACCAAGTTGGGTTTCTAGCTTGTACAGGCCCCTCTAATGTGCTGCATAACTCAGTCTTGATCAGTGCAATTAGTCCATAAACTTGTGCCAAAGAGATCTTAACTGTACTTGCTTGGATTTGTATTTTGACATAAAGTTCACTTTTGCAAAAATGGTTAAAATGCTTTATCTATTTTGGGATTAAACCACTATGCAATGCTTGAACACATAGAATATGGTCTTGGCACAAAGAGTTTGCATTAAATTTATGAGTGTAAAAGAGATTTAGGGCCTGTAATCAAGAGATGCATGCTGATTTGAAAATTGCCTAAGTGTATGAACATGGAAATTGGCCATAACAAAAGTGAGTTTTTCCCATATTGCAAAATTTGATTCTCTCAAACCATGAGGTTTTTTGATGAGTTCTTGGACATTTTGGAAAGCTTGGAATGTGTAATACAATCCATCTTTGAAATGCAAATTGAAATTCCAAGTGGAAGTATGTGAAAAATGGTCTTGAAGTTAGGCAAAAATCCTGCCTAAAATAGGTCAAATTTTCTCTAAGTTAAGAATGGTTTGGTACCCTTATTCCAAAAATTGTAACTTGAGATACATGCTTCTTTTGGGAAAACTTTGTGAATTAAAGTTGTAGATTATGTAATAGGCTACAACTTTCATGTTTTGACTTTTGCTTGAATCCAAATGAATCTTGGTGAGAAAGTGGGGCAAAGTTAGGAAAAAATTAGGGTTTTTCATAACTTAGAAAAATTCTAAGTTATGAAAAATCTTCATTTCAAACCCTAATTTGCATTTCTTGATTTCTTGATGAACAAGTTTCATGATTTGGCATGTTTTGATGAAAAATGAATCTTGACACTTGATTTTGACCAAAAAGTCAAAGTTTGACTTTTCAGTATATAGTCAAAATTGATCAATTGACTGGGAAATTCAACTGTCAATCTTGTGCATTTGGGATCTTTTGAACTTGTTGAGCATGTCAAGACAATTCCATGGGGTCCTTGAGTCCATATGTGAGCTTGGTTTGCCATTGGCTAGGTCAAACAGTCAAGAATTGCTTTTGTGTAGTCAAAACCCTAAAAATGACCATTTTGCCCTTTTGGTGATCTGATCAGATTTCTTGTGGAATTGTGACCCAAACTTGATCAAATGGTCCATGTGAGTTCATAATGTTGATGTGGGTCAATTTTCATGAGATTTGACTGTCAATTGGCCACATTTGACTTTTTCCCCAATACAGTTGATTTCTAGGTCAACTGTCCAACTGACTGGGCAAAATTTGGAATCAAGACTTGAAACTTGGTGTGGGTAAACTTGGGAGTCCAATATGAAGCATGAAAGTCATCTTAGGCATTTTTGGTCAAAACATCTTTATGCAAACACAAACCCTAATTTGAGTCAACAGTGCAAGGAGAAGTCTTGAGCAGATGAAACCCTAACTGGATCTTGAGCTCCAAGGGCTTAGTGATGAGAAATCAATGAGAAATGGGAGGGAAAATTTTGGGGTACAACAGTTGCCCCTGTTCAATCTTCTTGAATCCGAAGAGTTAGATTGGCAAGTTTGCCTTTCGCGACTCGAGGGTAAAAGGAGATTGGACACTAGAGTGCCCTTAAATTTGCACTCGTCAAAGCAATGGATGCGGGAATGGGCTTAGAGATGCCATTTAGAGATGGGCTTAACGATGCCATCTGGAAGAGTGACAGAAACTTATCGGGGATGGGCTTAAAGATGCCATCTGGAATGAGTATCAGCAAGGTGTCCATGTTTTGGACCACATCTGGATTGGGGGAATGAATAAGCAATAGACTGACATCCGTATCTAGAGGCATCTGTAAACTGTTTTCAGAAGTTGAGAAGAGTCTGAACAAGCGATAGATTAACATCCGTTGTTGGGAAGAATCCGTAAACTGTTTTCAGAAGTCTTGAGAAGAATCTGAACAAGTGATAGGTCAACATTCGTTACTTGGAGAACCCGTGAACTGTTTTCAGAAATCTTGAAGTTGAATAAGCAATAGAGCAGCATCCATTGTTGGGAAGCGTCCGTAAACTGTTTTCAAAGGTTGCATCTGAACAAGAGATAGATTAACATCCGTTGTTGGGAAGAATCCATAAACTGTTTTCAGAAGTCTGGAGAAGAATCTGAACAAGTGATAGGTCAACATCCGTTACTTGGAGAACCCGTGAACTGTTTTCAGAAATCTTGAAGTTGAATAAGCAATAGAGCAGCATCCGTTGTTGGGAAGCGTCCGTAAACTATTTTCAAAAGTTGCATCTGAACAAGCGATAGATTAACATCCGTTGTTGGGAAGAATCCATAAACTGTTTTCAGAAGTCTTGAGAAGAAACTGAACAAGCGATAGGTTAACATCCGTTACTTGGAGAACCCGTGAATTGTTTTCAGAAATCTTGAAGATAGTGATTTTTGTCTGTCGACTGATCTTTCCTGAAAAGGTAAAGAGTTAGTTGTATGCAATGTTATGATGCATGATACAATGTATGTTATATGGTATGGATGTAAATGAATGTGCATGTAAGCTGGAGAGCTGTCTTGCGAGGGATAGATGAATCCGAGATGGCTGAAGATAAAAGCATCTCGACTGCTGTCGGGAAGAATAATTCCTGGTTGTTGCTGGGGAATAAGGAGCTTGGGTTGTATACCAATTTTCTGGGGAATTCCTGTCTTGAGGAGATCTTCACTGGAGAATCTTGAATATATAATGAGGAACTGAACACTGAAAGTCTTCAGATTTGCTTGGGGATTTGCAGGGTAAAAGAATTTCTGATGATTTCTACTGGGAATTTTAGAACCTGGTAGACCCATGCTGGGGAAGTAAGACTGAGAATCTCTAGTCTAGTGAGAAGCATTTCTGTGGGGAAAAGGCTCACTAGTCTGGCTCCGCTGGGGTTTGATAATTTGAATTTTTAGCTCTGCTGGGGATACTGAAACCTAAACTCTGAGGGGAATTGAGTTCTGGAGGATTCTCTGGCTAGGGATAATAAAGATAAACTCCTCTGTGGGATTGTATTGATAAGTTATGTTGGGGAACTCTGATGAACTCCGCTGGGGATAGGAAGAATTTCGCCGAGTGCGATCTTCCGTGACAATTAGCTGAGGATAACCCAGTTATAAGCCCTCATGAGGAATAACTTTGAATAAAGCTCGGGAGAGACGTCCGTACTCTGCAGGGGATAAGCTTCAAGACTCGCTGGGGATATGGATTCCAAATCTCCTGGGGGTTTTCTTTGAAAGGGTATCAAGATATCCAACTGCACCTTCAACCTATCGGTAATCCTCTTTCTTGATTCATAAGGAAATGATTATGTTCAAATGCATATGCCTATTTAACAAAACATTGGACGTTTCTCAAAATAAAATAATTAGTGTCAGAGAAAAAGAAAAAGGAAATGACACAAATTTCTGGGAAGAGTATTTGTATTAACTTTCTCTGAGTATATTTGTACAAAGGAGACAATCATCCTAGTAAGAGGATTTTGTTGTAAACATTGAAAGATTTATACAAAATAAAGATGGCTATGTGAAATAATTCCGTGGGATTCCATTCCGTTATAGCCTTCACAACTCTGAATATCTGTCCATCCAATGCCTCGTTTGCCGATGACTGGATTGATCAGAAGCCTGGAACTGGTTGATGAAGAGATTGTCTTTGAAGTGATCCGACGAGACATAGTCATACGCTTTTAATTCCCTAACTTTTGCCTGAATCGCCCTTTCGGGTTTTCGATCCACCGGGAAACCCCTTTTTGCCCAAGTCACCCTTTCGGGTTTTCAACTTGCCGGGTGTACAAGTTTTTTTTGTTTTTATCCCTAATTTTTGCCTGAACCTCCCTTTCGGGTTTTCGGTTCACCGGGATGCCCATTTTTGCCCAAGCCGCCCTTTCGGGTTTTCGACTTGTCGGGTTATTTTATGCGTAGTATCTTTTGACTATGTTTGCGTTCGCATGGTGTGGCAAATCGTCGCCGTCCATAGTGGTCAGAATCATTGCACCACCAGAAAATATGCTCTTGATCACAAATGGTCCTTCATATGTAGGAGTCCATTTGCCCCTGGGATCACTTTGCGGCAAGATAATCCGCTTGATTACGAGATCTCCGACTTGATACACTTGACGTCTGACTTTCTTATTGAAGGCCTTGATCATCCGTTTTTGATACGTCTGACCATGGCATATAGCAGCGAGTCGCTTCTCGTCGATCAAATTGAGTTGATCAAGTCGGGTCTGAATCCAATCATCTTCATTCAAACATGCGTCCTTCATAATCCTTAGAGAAGGGATCTGAACCTCCATGGGTAGGACAGCTTCCATGCCATATACCAAAGAAAATGGGGTTGCCCCGGTTGAAGTACGTGCCGTCGTATGGTATCCATGCAGAGCAAACAGTAACATCTCATGCCAGTCTTTGTAAGTGAATGTCATTTTCTGAATGATCTTCTTGATGTTTTTGTTCGCAGCTTCAACAGCACCGTTCATCTTCGGCCGATAGGGAGATGAATTGTGATGATAAATCTTGAACTGTTCGCACAATGCGGTGATCATTGTGTTATTCAGATTTATACCGTTGTCTGTGATGATCCTGTCTGGAACACCATACCGGCATATGAGATTTTTTTTATGAAGCGGGCAACCACATTTTTAGTAACAGAGGCGAAGGAAGCGGCTTCGACCCATTTGGTGAAATAGTCAATGGCAACCAGGATGAAACGATATCCGTTGGAAGCCGTGGGCTTGATCTCTCCAATCATGTCAATGCCCCACATTGCAAATGGCCAAGGAGCAGTCAGAACGTTGAGAGGAACCGGAGGGATATGAACTTTGTCAGCATAGACTTGACATTTGTGGCAAGTGCGGGAATGTTGATGGCAGTCAGCTTCCATGGTAGACCAGTAATAGCCTGCCCTTAGGATCTTCTTAGCCATTGTATGCCCGCTCAAGTGAGTGCCAAATGTGCCGCTGTGTATCTCAGTCATAATCAACTCTGCTTCAGCTTTGTCTACACATCGGAGTAATACACAATCATGGCTTCATTTGTAAAGGATGCCGTTGCTTAGGAAGAACTTAGCAGCGAACTTCCTTAAGAACTTCTTGTCATTTACGGAAGCTCCTTCGGGATAATCTCTAGTCTCGAGATACCTTTTGATTTCATGGAACCAAGGTTGTTCCACTACTTCTTCGGTATTAATCTCGTGACAATGTGCAGGTTCGTCCATTCGCTCGATGGCGATTTGGGGAGCCTCGTTATCCCAGTTGAGTTTAAACATGGAGGACATTGTAGCTAGAGCATCTGCTAGCTAATTCTCTTCTCGCGGGAAATGCTCGAAGGTAATTTGCTCGAAATGAGGCAACAATGTCAAGACATGTTCTTTGTATGGGATAAGATTAGGATGCTTGGTATCCCACTCTCCTTTGATTTGACTGATAACCAAAGTCGAATCCCCAAATACGATCAAAGATTTGATCCCCAAGTCTATAGCAGCCTTGAGACCAAAGATGCGCGCTTCATACTCAGCCATGTTGTTTGTGCAGCTGAAGCAAAGTCGGGCCGTGAAAGGTGTGTGACAGCCTTCCGGGGAAATGAGTACTGCGCCGATACCGTTTCCAAGTGCATTTGAAGCACCATCAAAGTACAGGGTCCATCGGGATCCCTTTTCGGGTCCGTCATACGGTCAGTTACCTTCAATGTTGTCCAAATTCATGATGTCCTCGTCTGGGAAGTCAAATCTCATGGGTTGATAATCTTCGATAGCTTGATGAGCCAGATGGTCAGCTAGTACACTCCCTTTTATAGCTTTTTGGGTGGTGTACTGGATGTCATACTCAGTTAGGATCATTTTCCACCTGGCTATTCTTCTAGATAAAGCGGGCTTTTCGAAGATATACTTGATAGGATCCATTTTGGAAATCAACAAGGTAGTATGAGTCAACATATACTGTCTTAGTCGGCGAGCAGCCCATACCAAAGCGCAACAAGTTTTCTCGAGCAGTGAGTAGCGAGTCTCACAGTCGGTAAACTTTTTGCTAAGGTAATAAATAGCATGCTCTTTTCGACCAGACTCGTCATGCTGGCCCAAAACACACCCCATTGAGTTATCCAAGACGGTCAAATACATGATCAATGGTCTTCCTTCGACGGGTGGCATCAGAATAGGAGGTTCTAGCAAATACTCCTTGATCTTATCGAAAGCAGCTTGGCAATCGTCGTTCCATTCGACTACCTGATCTTTCTTCAAGAGTTTTAAAATTGGCTACAGGTATAAGTCAGATGAGAGATGAATCTGGCAATATAGTTCAAGCGCCCCAAGAACCCTCTAACCTCCTTTTCAGTACGGGGAGCAGGCATCTCTTGTATTGCTTTTACTTTTGCTGGATCAACTTCAATGCCTTTGTTGCTTACAATGAATCCTAGAAGTTTACCAGACCTAACTCCAAAAGTGCACTTACTTGGATTCAGCCTGAGTTTGTATTCTTTCAACCTGGCAAACAGCTTTTCTAGATGTTCAAGGTGCTCCTCCTCTGTTTGTAACCGAGCTATCATATCGTCTACGTAAACTTCAATCTCATGATGTATCATATCATGAAACAAAGCTACCATGGCGCATTGATAAGTTGCCCCAGCGTTCTTCAGTCCGAACGGCATTACCTTGTAATAGAAAGTGCCCCATTGTGTGACAAAAGTTGTTTTCTCCATGTCCTCGGGGGCCATTTTGATTTGATTGTAGCCCGAGAATCCATCCATGAAGGAAAACACTTTGTGCTGAGCTGTGTTGTCGATCAAAATGTCAATGTGTGGAAGTGGAAAATCATCTTTGGGGCTGGCCCTATTCAAATCCCGGTAGTCCATACACGTCCTGAATTTGCCATCTTTCTTAGGTACTGGCACGATGTTAGCGACCCATTGAGGATAGGACGTAACAGCCAGAAAGCCAGCGTCGAATTGCTTCATCACTTCTGCTTTGATCTTTTCAGACATGTCAGGCCTCATTCGGCGAACTTTTTGCTTGACCGGTGGACAATCCTCTCTTGTGGGGAGACGGTGAACCACAATGTCTGTGTCTAAACCCGGCATGTCTTCATAAGACCAAACGAAAATTTCAACATACTCATTCAACAACTGTATCAGGCGTTCCTTGACACTTGGTTCCAGATTGGCACCCACTTGCACCTCCTTCCGGTCTTCCTCGGTTCCCAAATTGACAGTTTCCAATGACTCTTCGTGAGGTAAGATGGCCCTTTCCTCTTGCTGTAGGAGTCTGGCTAGTTCCCCTGGTACTTCACAACCTTCGTCATCTTCATACTCGGCTTGATTGACCAGATCTTCAGAGTTATTGACGGATATAGCAGAATCGTCACCCATGGAATCCGGAGTGGATGGGTACCTGCATTTGTGAGTGTGGGTGTGTGTAAGGGATAGCCATCCTTAAACAAAAATGCAAAAGGAAAGAAAATGAACACAACAGTTTATCAAATGAAAAACGTCCAATGAATCATTAAACATGGCATATGGATATGAAAAATAATCAAAACCCTTACAAATGGACCTACATGCCCCGGGCAAGGCATGAGGTAAAAAGATAGTGTACGGATTGTTTGAAAATAAATATTACAGACCGATAGGAAATGTTTGACAGATAAATTACTGATGAATAAAAGTGATGGGGACAAAGTCTTTTGGCTCCCAGTTGCTCAATCCTCCTTTGACAGTTGGGTAAATCCACTCTTCGATGTTGCTCTCTTTGTCTTCATCCTCCAAAGCGTGGATTCCGTAGGGAGAAATTTTGACTGGCGCCCTTTCAATCTTCGAACGGCGCATAGCTTTCTGGCCCGCGGTAGTGAACCCTAATCCAAATTTGTCTGTCTTATGTGGAATATCAGGAAACTGCCCCCATGCCGAATTCTTCCCCTCCTTTATTACGGCCCTTGCGTCCTCCAGAGATGCCATCCTGGCCATCTGCCTCGGTACTTCAGCTGCCAACTTTGCTACTGTTATTTCAGGAAGGACTTCTTCGAAATGCTGGAAAGGTGTCTCAATGAACTCACCTTCTACCTCCACATACCGGAAGGAGTTCAAGTGGTTGATCATGTACTCCTCTTCACCATGGACGGTAATGATCTTTCCCTTGACGGGATACTTCAACATCTGATGTAAGGAGGAGGTGACTGCCCCGACATGGTGTATCCAAGGCCTACCCAACAAGCAAGAGTAAGACGGACGAATGTCCATCACATAGAAAGTAGATTTAAACACCTCGGTGCCCACCTTGATGGGAATATCAACCTCCCCATGGACCATTCTCTTCGAACCATCGAAAGCTCTGACAACAATATCACTCGGTTTCAACTCCAACCCTTCACAATCTAGTCGGTCCAAGGCCTTCTTAGGCAGTACATTCAGCGATGAACCAGTGTCGACCAAGACATGTGCGAGAGTAGTTCCTCGGCACTCGACTGAAATGTGTAAAGCATCATTGTGGTTTCTACCTTTAGGAGTTAGGTCGGCATCAAAGAAACCTAATCCATTGTCCGCAGTAAGGCTAGCCACGCAATTTTGAAATTGATCTGCGGAGGTTTCCTGGGGCACATGGGCTGCCTTCAGGAATTTTATCAGAGCCTTAGCGTGCGCTTCCGAGCAAAGTAGTAGTGCCAGCATGGAGATCTTTGAGGGGGTTTGCCCCAGCTGTTCTACCACATCGTAATCACTCCTTTTGATTATCTTCAAGATCTCATCCATTTCCTTCTTGGAGGTTTCCAGGATGACCAAGGGTTGAGCCCTCGTCTTGACGAGCTCATCTTGGATTCCCTTACCTTTATCAACAGCGGTAGAAGGGACAATACTAGGAACAACAACATCTTCAATCAATGGGGTTCTAGCGGAGAGTTTTATTGGTGCAGGGATAACCTTGTCAGTAGATGAGGGTCCAAAGATTGCTCTTGGAGGGGCAATCTCTGGAGAAAATATTCTCCCACTCCAGGTGATTTTGCTCGTGCCTGCAATGTTTCCAATGCTGGCTTCTTCATCATCCGAACTTTCTTCAGTTATTTCGATTTGTTTAATACCATAGTAGTAGACGTCACCACCATAGTTCCATGGTATTGACTTCTCAGAAACATAGGGGACAGGCCCTGGCATTGTTATCTTCAAAGGAACAGATTTCGTAGCTGGTGTAATCTTAACAGGCTTTCTGACGGCCTTGGAAAGATTTGCGTGAATGGTTATGATTGAGACATCTTCAGTATGGGTTGGAGTAGCAGAAACTTTTTCAAACAAAATTTGTCGACTGTCCATTAGGCCTTGGATGCCTTTCTTCAGTAACGGAAAATCAAACGGCAGAGCGTAACAACAATAGCAGTCTTCTTTACATCCCGGGAAAATCCCGGCCTTTAACAGATTCAACTTGATGGTTAGCAATGGAGTTATCAGATCATTGACATCAGCAACATACAAATCTTCTTCAATGGCATTGACATTTCGGTCGTGCTTCGGCATGGGAGCAGATATCACATTAGGCTTCTCCGGAGCGTCGAACTCCACCTCCTTCGCCTTTATCAGGTCTTGGATTTTATGCTTGAGTGCCCAACACTGTCAGAATGGTAGGCGCATTTAGCATTAGGATGATAATGCGGAGAGGACGTATTCACATTTTTTGGTGCCTCTTTGATAGTGGCGAGATTCAACTTTCACAGATGGGGAAGCACTTGCGCTGGCGTCATATTAATGTGGGTGAACTGTCGTTGTGTCCGTTCCACCCGTTGTTGATTTGGTCTGGACTGGTTATAGCGAGGCTGCTCACTTGAAGGGTTTTGAATCATTACGGCCCCTACAGTTGGCCGGCGCTCAGTCTTCCCTGCTCTTCTCTGAGAATATACCACAGTCGTTTCCTTCTTAAAAGGCTTCTTCTCAACACTTGCAGCAACACCCTTCTGAATATTTCCTGACTTGATGCCAGCTTCTATTCTTTCGCCTGTTAAGATCAAATCGGTAAACCCCGCGGAAGAGTTACCAATCAGATGATTGAAAAATGGCCCAGATAGGGTCCCTAGAAACATATCAACAAGTTCACGGTCGGTTAAAGGTGGCTGCACCCTGCCAGCCAAATCCCTCCATTTTTGTGCATATTCTTTGAATCCTTCGCCGGTTCCCAGTGACATACCCTGAAGTTGGGTACGTGTGGGAGCAAGGTCAGAATTATACTGATATTGTTTGTAGAAGGCGGTGGCCAAGTCTTCCCAGTTTCGGACGCTGGTTCCCTCTAGCTGATAGAACCACTCCAGTTGAGCTCCAGAAAGGCTGTCTTGAAAGAAGTGGATCCAAAGGTTCTTATCTGCCGTGTAAGGTTGAATCTTCCTTACGTAGGACCTGAGATGCATTTTTGGACAGGACAGCCCATCATACCTCACAAAAACGGGCACTTTGAACTTTGGGGGAATCACAATCCCGGCAACTAAACCCAAGTCTTCGAAATCCAAACCCGACACCCTTTGTAGCTCCATGGCGGCCAACCTGTCTTCTAAACCTTTGTATTTATCATCAGCCGGAGGGTATTGTTGATCAGAGTAGTCTTCATCCTCTTCGACCTCCTCTTCTTCCACATCGGACTCGGAAGGTACCGCAACCCCACCTCCTTTACTGGTTCCTTCATCAGAAGTAGGAGGAAATTCAAGTACTCTCCTGGTCTCTCCTTCAAATCTTCTCCCTAAAGTAGCCACCCCGAGTCTCTTTTTCTTCTTTTTCACTGGGTCTTTATTCCCCAACAAGGTCTTTAGGTCCTCCTGACCCTTAGCCAAGGTCATCAGGAGTTGCTGGAACTGTGCATTTTGAGCTTGTAGGTCTTTGACTGTTTGCTCGAGATCCATCCTATTGAAATAAACAGCAGATAGATGAGGAAACCTGGAGTGAGACCTGCTTATGCACATGATGAATGGTATGCTTATGTATGCAATGCATTCAAGGATTTAGAATATTCAAACTTGTTGCAGACAAAAAAGAATGCACGTCATATTAATAAGAAGAAATTTGTTAGTACATAAATGCCCCATGGGCCAAATATTACAAAAATAACTTCTCAAGGTAAAAAGACATTGTGCATCCTCTTTGGTGCGATGTAGGTGTTGAGGGCCTCTTGCTCATAGAGTCGGCGGGTAAGCTCTAGAACCTTCTTCTCACTAGCGTAGAAGCTGGCTTCAAAAGTGTTCCGTTCCTCCTTGAGCTGAATCCAACTTTTCTGCATTTCCTCCCACGATGTAGGCATGTCAGGATGTAGGATGGTGTAGGGAACCTCTCCTTCCTTGACGGGCTCTTTAATCACAGGGAGAAAATGAGGATAAGGCATCATTAGACTCTGGGCTCGGGCTCGTACCCACTTGAGATAAGGCTCAAGAGGGATGGAGTTCTTGTGTCCCAGTGTCTTGCTATCAACCTTGTTGGGCCTTCCCCAAGCTCTGATGAATCTTTGGCGAAGTCCTTGCGCATCATTGTCGAAGTCAAAAACTAGGTCAGGAATCAACATGTCGTGAGGGCCATCCCTCCGTGCATATCCAAATTGCCTCATAGCTAGGCAAGGGTTGTAGGTGATACCTCCTCTAATGCCAAGTAATGGAACATTAGGGAACTCTCCACAATGATCGATGATGATGACATTTTCTCTGGACCGAGAACACCAATGTACATCAGAGTGAGTAAGAGTCATCAACCATTGGGACCACCTTGAGCCTTGGTCATTCTTCAAGACAGATTGTGGAAGGTGCGAAATAAACCACCTTGCAAGGAGAGGAGTACAGCACATGAGAACACCCCTCTTTCTCATTGTTCGTGTGTAAAATGAGTGAAGGATGTCCCCAAGCAATGTTGGTATTGGATTTCTGGACAAGAAGATTTTGACGGCGTTGACATTCGTCAATTGGTCAGAATTTGGGAACAAGACCAACCCATAGATAAGGAGTGCCACAATTTCTTCAAAGGCTTGTAGGTCCAATGAATTCCAACATTCTTGTGCCTTCTCAAACAAGAATTTTGCTAAGAATCCTTTGACGCCGCTTCTGGTTTCCCAATGCCCCTTGATGTCTGATGGTTGTAGATGTAACGCTCGAGCAACATCTTCCGGCTTTGGTTCCTTTTCCGTACCATTGAAAGGTAGTTGATTAAGGATAGGGATTCTTAGGAGTTGAGAAAACTCCTCCAAAGTGGGCACCAACTGGTAATCGGGGAAAATGAAACAGTGGTGAAGAGGGTCAAAGAACTGGAATAGCACTTTCATCATGTCCTCTTCAATGTTGGTGTTGACTAGGCTGAGCAGTCTACCATGTCTTTCACTGAAGGATGAGCTTTCCGGAATTCTTGAGGTGAGCTCCTTGAGTTGAGGAGAGATTCTCACAAGGTTGACTTGGATGGTTTTTCTGCGAGGAATTTCCATGACCTACAAAACAAGAACAAAGATGAAGATCTAAACCCTTGAAATGGTTAGTGAATGTGTATGATGCTTTATGATGTTTATGATGTATGCACAAAACATATGTACAAGCAATTCACACCAAACCCTAGTTTCAGGCTTGCATGAGGTTTCATAGGTAAGTACCCTCTTGAGTGTAGTTGGCTTAAAAAACTGTCCTATAAATAGTAACCGGGTTCTAAGGAACTCAATATCACTGGATTGTTTTCATTGTTCATTGTTTTGGTTTAGCCACTTAACTGGCGACCAAAATATTCCAAGAAAACAACCCTCAATGAGTGTAGTATCGAGTATCTACCAACTTCGGACTATACCAAAGCCGGTTATCTCACTACCCCTAATAAAAGGCCAAGATGGTCAAGTAAGGTTCTAGGTCATTAGTGCTTAGTGACATCACTCAACGGCCCCGTACTCTCCTTGATTGAACTCAAGGGTTACCGGTACTCACAAATATGTCGCACTAATATAGCTATTGCTTCGACCGTGTCGGTATACCCCACACAGTTTCCACAACGTATTGCTATCTATGAATGTTTCCCCAAAATCCGGGTGTAGGATTGCAAACCCAAACAAGAGAGCCAAAATATAAAGCAATCAAATCAAACAATTAGTCATGCAAGAGGGTGATCTAAGCCCTAAGGTTACTCCACTTTTAAAATACTTCCCCAGCAGAGTCGCCAGTTCTGTTACACGGTGGGAGAACTGACTATGGTTTTGCGTTTGTTTTCGCAAATGTTTCGGTTGAGCAAGAGTCGCCACCGACTTTTTATTTTATCCTAAGGAAAGGTTTAAAAAGCACAGCAAAAACCTTTGAGATATTTTCTTGGGTTCGGGGAGTAGATTATAGAAAGGGAAGGTATTAGCACCCTTTCTATCCATGGTTATCCATGGGCTCTTAGGTAATTGCTTAGATCAACTTGCCTTGGTTTTCAATTGTTTGAAATGGTGCTTTGTGCGTGGTTTTGAAAATGTTTTGAAAAAGATGCCTTGTCTAGGCTACCCTTGTAACAATTCTTTACTCGAATGTTTTACAAAAGGTGTTTGTCTTTTTGAAAAGATGTTTCAAGGTTTTTGAAAGTTTGTTTTAAAAGTGTGGTTTGAAAAATAGGCAAGTGTTTTTGTTTTGCAAGTTGACAAGTACTTAAGAGCTATCTACCCTAAAGTTCTCAAAGATTTTTGCTATGTTTTAACCCTTTTAACAATTTTGTTCCACCATTGCATTGGGTGGACAATCTTGTGTTAGGATGTGAAAGGGACGGGCGTGGGTCAAATGGATCTTCATCAAATGGGCCAGAAAATTGCTATTCACACCCTTAAAAAGTCAGGCCCATCTCACTTCTTTTTTATATTTTGTTTATTTCATTTAATTATTTTATTTTATTTTATTTAATTACTAACCAATAAACAATTTTATTTTTTATCAAAAAATCACAAAAATATTTTTATCCAATTAAATTTTCAGAATTTTATTTTTCATTAATAAATATTAATTAATTTAATTAGGATATTAATGCTAGATAGCTTTAAATGATTTTTGTAAATAATTAATAATCAATTAGAATAATTAGGTTTTAACATTAATTTAATTATTTTATTTTCTTTTCCTAAAATAACAAAAACTCCAAAAATATGTCATTTAATATTTTTCATTAATTAACTTAATTAACTAATTTATTATTTAACTTTAGGAATTAATTTCTTTTTCTTAAAAAAAAAAACAACAAAAATATTTTCTTTTAATTAAGAGGGTCAAAACCCTAGTTTCGCATTCGATTTAATTTCGCATCGCGCGCTTTATTTATCCAATTATTGTATCTGCTCCTGGTTTGTAATAATTTAATTAGGACATTTACTTTACCACTTTTATTTTCAAAGGGTTGTTTTTGGCGATGTAAATACCCGACGCCTTGTGATAATTTAGTTTAAATTCCGCACCTTTAATTTCTGCAAATATTAAACTGTTAGATGTTTGATAATAGGGTATGCATGACAAGAATGAATGTCTAATTTTAAAACGGTTAGATCACCCTAAACATGTGCAAAGATAAAAATAACTGAAAACAATACACTCGCATATGCGCACTCCTAGGGTACACCCCACTTGGTTGCCTTCGTAAATGGTCATTGAGTATAGATTGTTTTAGAGGTCTCCCTGTTGTCTAGAAGATCACAGTTGCCTCGAAATGGTTGTCTGGGATATTGTTGCCTCAAACAAATGATCTAAGACATTAGGGTTACCGCTAAGACGTCCTAACATTGCTTTAGTGACCGTATGTACCTCTTTCGAATTGACCCTCAAACTCCAACGATGGTGCTACCTACTCACTAATAGTGGGATAGCATTGTCTAAAGGAAATTAGCATAGAACGATTCCTTTTTCGAGTAGGTAGATTAGTTCTTAGATACTTGCTCATCCAAAATAAACTTTTTCTCACACTTACACTCCTTTTCAAACAAAGTTTTCAAAAACACTTCATTACACTCTTGAAGACAGAAGCAAGAGTTAAATCGAAGTTAAAACAAAAACTTTTCAAAACCCACAAGCATAAAAGAAAACAATTTTGAAAATGATGAGCAAGTACCTAAGAGCCCGTAGATAACTACAGATAGAAAGGGTGCTAATACCTTCCCTTTCTATAATCTATCCCCCCGTACTCAGAAATATCTCGAAAAAGGAATTTTTCTGTGCTTTTTTTCCTTTCCTTGTTGGATAAAATAAAATTCGGTAGCGACTCTTTCTTACCGCGACATTTTGCAAAAACAAACGCAAAATGCAAACCAACATTTCAAAAACAGTTAGTTCTTCCCACCGTATCACACTCACTATATACTCCTCTTCGCCATGCATAGTGACTATCTTCCCCTTCACTGGATACTTCAACATTTGGTGTAGTGTAGAAGTAACAGCCCAAGTGTGACACGGTGGGAGAACTGACTATGGTTTTGCGTTTGTTTTCGCAAATGTTTTGGTTGAGCAAGAGTCGTCACCGACTTTTTATTTTATCCTAAGGAAAGGTTTAAAAAGCACAGCAAAAACCTTTGAGATATTTTCTTGGGTTCGGGGAGTAGATTATAGAAAGGGAAGGTATTAGCACCCTTTCTATCCATGGTTATCCATGGGCTCTTAGGTACTTGCTTAGATCAACTTGCCTTGGTTTTCAATTGTTTGAAATGGTGCTTTGTGCGTGGTTTTGAAAATGTTTTGAAAAAGATGCCTTGTCTAGGCTACCCTTGTAACAATTCTTTACTCGAATGTTTTACAAAAGGTGTTTGTATTTTTGAAAAGATGTTTCAAGGTTTTTGAAAGTTTGTTTTGAAAGTGTGGTTTGAAAAATAGGCAAGTGTTTTTGTTTTGCAAGTTGACAAGTACTTAAGAGCTATCTACCCTAAAGTTCTCAAAGATTTTTGCTATGTTTTAACCCTTTTAACAATTTTGTTCCACCATTGCATTGGGTGGACAATCTTGTGTTAGGATGTGAAAGGGACGGGCGCGGGTCATCGTTTAGACCATAATTGCAATGGTGCCAAGTATCTTTGGGCAATTTTCCTTTAAGGGACTTGATCATTTTTAGGCAACTTTTCGAAAGCGTCATCGAGGGACTATGATCATTTAATTGTTTTTGTTTTACCCAAAGAGACCTAACATGCAATATGGCCCATTTATTGAAGGCAACAAGTGGAATACCCTAGGGGTGCAAGTGTGATTGGTGTTGTCCATTTTCATGCTTGTTTATCTTGAAATTAGGTCAAACTATTTTGTTGTTTTTATTTGCATACAAACCCTAATTCTATCATGGTATATTTATAAAGCATTAAAGTGCGAAAATTAAAGTTCCTAAGCTATTACAACACAATATGGGAAGGGGGGTACAAATGTTCAAATGGGGGGTATTTGACAAGAAATTTAAACCTAGCTATTACATCAATTTGGAATTATTTACAAGATAATTGATTGCACAAATTAAATGGAAATAAAATAAATATGCAAGATGCAAAAAGGTTTTTTACATGTATGAAAAAAAGGATTTTTATATGTCAAGTAAACAAAATAAAAAGTATTATTTTTTTGGAGTTTTTATGTATTTAGGGCAAAACCCTAATTTCTTAAATAAAAGTATTAATTATTTAATATGTACAAATATTTATCAATTATATACAAAATAAAATAAAAATGAAGTATATTTGCCAAAAAGGTATTTTTACTATCAAATATTACTAAAAATAAAAATGTATATATTTTTGCATTTTTGTCCTAAATACTCTAATATATATATATATATATATATATATATATATATATATATATATATATATATATATATATATATATATATATATATGTATATATATATGTATATATATATATATATATATATATATATATATATATATATATATATATATATATATATATATATATATATATATATATATATATATATATATATATATATATATATATATATATATATATATATATATATATATATATATATATATATATATATATATATATATATATATATATATATATATATATATATATATATATATATATATATATATATTTGTATTATTTTCTAAATATGTATTATATATACAAAATAATAATATTTAATATTTATAAAAAAATATATTCTATATAAAATATTTTCAGAAGATAAAATAAAATAAAAATCAAAAAATGAATGTGTTTACATTATTTTTTTTTCTAGTTATTCTAAATAATAATATTATGTATTTATTTACATACAAATATCAATATAAACAAATAAATGCCTAAAAAATATAAAAATGGTGTAAAAAATGTTTTTTATATTTTTAATATTATGAGGAAAAATAAATAAGTCAGGAATAAAAAACAAAAGTCAAAAAATCATAAAAATAAGCCAAATGGGCCTAGGGGGTGTCAAAGTAAAAATAGTGTGTAAACAGAAATGCCGAATCAAGCCCAGCCCACCAAGTCTTTCTTCAACCTCTGGCCAGAAACAATGTCAAAAACGCACGCTTTGTTCAATGATTCAAACATCCTGATTCCTGGCTTTTTAATGAAAACTCACAACATCAAAAATGTTCAGCATCAAACAACGAATCCATACATACCAAAAACTTGATCTAACTCTCAAAAATGAGAGAGAATTTCTCCATTCCCAAATCTTAACCTAATTTTTTATCAATGTTCAGACCTTAAATTCTCACAACATATGCAAAATAAATGGAAAGTAAAGGTATGTACAGTTTCAGGGGCATGAGTAGAACACTTCGTATTCACAAACTTAGAGCTAATGATGCCTACATTGAGAGTTAGAAGTTCAAGAATATACCTGTTCAGTTGAAGTTGTATCTGATGATGGAGGCACTTTCAGAGCAAGGTGATGATTGGTACAGCTTCCTTGATGTCCAGGGATGCTATTCCAAGTTTTACTTTGCTTTGAAACTAGCTGAATCGAGTTATAGAACTCCACCTGCAAATCAGAAAAATGAAAATGGCCAAACTGATTAGAGGAGTTACAGTCCACTTCTAATGCTTTGGATAGTTTACATTGATGGTAGGGAAGGTGTTTGAAGTGGTTTTAGCAAGAATGCACGATGGAAATGAGTTGTGGGATTCAATCTGCAGCAGGCCCTGTTTTTGTGCAGTTCAATGGTGATTTTGTGAATGAGAGTGTTTGGGACTTGGTTGGCTCGTGTTCTAGCTCAGAATGGATGTTTAGAAAGTGTTTGACAAGTTTTTCCAAGCATGTGTTAGCTGATATGAGAGTTGTCCTAAGTTAAGGCAAGTTTCTTCTACTTTAAGCAACCAATGGCCAAGTTGGGTTTCTAGCTTGTACAGGCCCCCCTAATGTGCTGCATAACTCAGTCTTGATCAGTTCAATTAGTCCATAAACTTGTGCCAAAGAGATCTTAACTGTACTTGCTTGGATTTGTATTTTGACATAAAGTTCACTTTTGCAAAAATGGTTAAAATGCTTTATCTATTTTGGGATTAAACCACTATGCAATGCTTGAACACATAGAATATGGTCTTGGCACAAAGAGTTTGCATTAAATTTATGAGTGTAAAAGAGATTTAGGGCCTGTAATCAAGAAATGCATGCTGATTTGAAAATTGCCTAAGTGTATGAACATGGAAATTGGCCATAACAAAAGTGAGTTTTTCCCATATTGCAAAATTCGATTCTCTCAAACCATGAGGTTGTTTGATGAGTTCTTTGGCATTTTGGAAAGATTAGAATGTGTACTACAATCCATATTTGAAATGCAAATTGAAATTCCAAGTGGAAGTATGTGAAAAATGGTCTTGAAGTTAGGCAAAAATCCTGCCTAAAATAGGTCAAATTTTCTCTAAGTTAAGAATGGTTTGGTACCCTTATTCCAAAAATTGTAACTTGAGATACAAGCTTCTTTTGGGAAAACTTTGTGAATCAAAGTTGTAGATTATGTAATAGGCTACAACTTTCATGTTTTGACTTTTGCTTGAATCCAAATGAATCTTGGTGAGAAAGTGGGGCAAAGTTAGGAAAAAATTAGGGTTTTTCATAACTTAGAAAAATTCTAAGTTATGAAAAATCTTCATTTCAAACCCTAATTTGCATTTCTTGATTTCTTGATGAACAAGTTTCATGATTTGGCATGTTTTGATGAAAAATGAATCTTGACACTTGATTTTGACCAAAAAGTCAAAGTTTGACTTTTCAGTATACAGTCAAAATTGATCAATTGGGAAATTCAACTGTCAATCTTGTGCATTTGGGATCTTTTGAACTTGTTGAGCATGTCAAGACAATTCCATGGGGTCCTTGAGTCCATATGTGAGCTTGGTTTGCCATTGGCTAGGTCAAACAGTCAAGAATTGCTTTTGTGCAGTCAAAACCCTAAAAATGACCATTTTGCCCTTTTGGTGATCTGATCAGATTTCTTGTGGAATTGTGACCCAAACTTGATCAAATGGTCCATGTGAGTTCATAATGTTGATGTGGGTCAATTTTCATGAGATTTGACTGTCAATTGGCCACAGTTGACTTTTTCCCCAATACAGTTGATTTCTAGGTCAACTGTCCAACTGACTGGGCAAAATTTGGAATCAAGACTTGAAACTTGGTGTGGGTAAACTTGGGAGTCCAATATGAAGCATGAAAGTCATCTTAGGCATTTTTGGTCAAAACATCTTTATGCAAACACAAACCCTAATTTGAGTCAACAGTGCAAGGAGAAGTCTTGAGCAGATGAAACCCTAACTGGATCTTGAGCTCCAAGGGCTTAGTGATGAGAAATCAATGAGAAATGGGAGGGAAAATTTTGGGGTACAACACCAAGCTTCATGGATCCAAGGACGACCCAACAAACAAGAGTACGATGGCCTGATGTCAATCACATAGAAGGTGGACTCAAAATTCTGAGAGCCTATCTTGACATGGATGTTCACTTCCCCATGCACCATTCTTTTCGACCCGTCAAAAGCCCTTACCACAATGTTACTGGGCTTTAAAGTCAATCCCTCGCAATCCAACCGGTCCAACGCCTTCTAGGGCATAACATTTAGCGAAGACCTAGTATCCACCAACACATGAGCCATAGTGGTGACCCTACATTCAATCGAGACATGCAGAGCATCATTATGCTTTCTTCCCTTCAGTGTTATGTTTGCATCTGAAAAACCCAGCCCATTGTCAGCAGTCAGGCTAGCCACACAATCTTTAAATTGATCAGCTGAAGTCTCTTGCGGCACATGCGCTATTTTGAGGAATGCAATCAAAGCCTTCGCGTGGGCCTCGAAGCATAAAAGCAGGGATAACATGGATATCTTTGAGGGGGTCTGCCCCAGCTGTTCGACCATATTGTAGTCACTCTTTTTAATTATTTTCAATATTTCCTCTATCTCTTGCTTAGAGGCTTCCACAACAATTTTTCTAGGTGCCTCTGTCCGGGCAGGCTCACCTACAACTTCTTTGCCTCGAGTCTCAGATGACTTATCGGCAGGGGTACCAGTTGGAGTAGTGACTGAAGTACTAGCAGGAGCAGAAGATGAAATAACGATAGGCTTAGTGACAGTCTCCGGGGAGATCTCGGGAGAGAAAACCCTTTCACTTCTAGTAATCTTGCTGGTCCCGACAATGTTACTGACATCAGGATCAGCTACTTCGGTCTTTGAGTTTTGCTTAACACCATGATAATAAACATCGGCGCCATAATTCCAAGGGACAGCTTTGTCTGAGGCGTACGGGATAGGACCAGGACATGTGATTATTAGCAGAGTGATTCTCGTAGTGGGTGTAATCCTAACAGGTTTTCTCGAGGAGGCCTTGGAAGGATTGTCGGAAATGGTTATAATAGCAATGTCTTCCGATGGAACAACGGGAACCAGAGTTTTATCGAACAAAATTTCTTTGTTGTCCATCAGGCGTTGAACACCTAACCTCAACAAACGGCAACCAGAAGGTAGAAATGAACATATATGGCAACCTTCACCACAACCCGAAAATAAACCGGCCAACAACAAATTCTTCTTAATAGTCATAAGAGGAGTAGAAACTTCGTCCACTAAGGTCATGAATAGATCGGTATCAATGGCGTTAACTCCATGGTTGTGCTTAGGCATGAGAGCAGTTATGACATTGGGCATCTCTGGAGCATCAAACTCAATCTCCTTGGCGTCAATCAAATCTTGTACTTTATTTCTTAGTGCCCAACAGTCATTTGTGTCATGACCAAGACCCTCAGAATGATAGGCGCATCGAGCATTCAGATTGTATCGAGAAGAAAAGGTATTAGGATTATTGGGAGCCTCTTTCAAAGTTTCCAAGTTAGATCTCAGCAGATGGGGTAGAACCTCTGTCAATGTCATGTTGATCCGGGTGAACTGCCTTTATGGTCTTTCTACCCTTTGTTGATTGTTGCATTGTGGGGTAGCCACAGGCCTATGTATTATTACAGCACTTACTGTCGGACGGTATCCCGCTCTGCTCTGATCTCTCGGGTTACAAATGGCACTGGCCTCCTTCTTACCAGTGAAGGGTTTCTTCATTGTGCTAGAGGATGCATCTCTTTGAATTTTGCCACTTTTTATACCGGTTTTGACCCGCTCATTGGTCATGATTAGTTCAGTAAATCCAGCTGAGGAACTTCCGATCAGGTGGTTGAAGAATGGACCTGATAATATGCCTAGGAACATATCCACTAATTCTCTGTCAGATAGAGGGGGTTGGACTCTGCCTGCGAGATCCCTCCATTTCTGAGAATAGGTTTTGAAACCTTCACCTGAACCCATAGACATGCTTTGCAATTGCATCTGAGTTGGAGCTAAGTCAGCATTATACTGGTATTGTTTGTAGAAGGCGGCAACCAAATCTTTCAAATTGCGAATATTGGTCCCTTCCAATTGATATAACCAATCCAACTACGTCCCTGACAAGCTCTCTTGGAAGAAATGCACCCACAGATTCTTATCAGCTGTATGGGGTTGAATCTTTCTTATGTATGACCTTAAATACAGCTTCGGGAAAGAGACACCGTCATATTTAGCGAAAGTGGGAACCTTAAACTTCTGTGGGATGATAACCCCTGAGACAAGTCCTAACTCTTCAAATCGAGTCCGGGTACCCTCTAGACCTCCATAGCATTCAAACGATCCTCTAGCTCCTTGTATCTATCCTCAGTGGGAGGATACTGCTCATCATTATAGTCGGTATCATTGTCAGAAACCTCAGGACTGAGATCCTCTTCCTTTGTCTGCCCCTCCTGATTTTCCCCCTCTTTGGGTGAGGAACTCACATCAACTGATTGCTTAAGTGGCCCCCCGAATCTTCTGCCCATATTGAGGGCACCAACGCGCTTCTTCTTCTTTTTCTCTTTCTCTTTCTCTTTCAGGATGAGAGCCTTCAGATCCTCTTGCCCTTTTTCCAGAGTTACAAACATCTGCTGAAATTGGGCATTTTATTCCTGAAGATCTTTGATGCTTTGTTCAGAAGACATATCTGCTTGAAATAAATAACTGAGGAGATGAGAAACCTATAATAAAACCTGTTTATGCAATGTCATGGATGGTATGCGTATGCAATGATTTCAAGGAATTTAGAGATTTAAATTTATTCAGGCCAAAAAAGGAACACACGTCATATTAATAAATCCAAGTTTGAGTACATTATGCCTCTTTGGGCTTACAATGAGAGAAACAAACATACAAAAAAACTCCTAAGAGAAAAAGGTTGAACGCATCCTCTTTGGCGCAATGTAGGCGTTCAAATTCCGTTCTTCATGAAGCTGCTTGGTGAGTTCCAGAACCTTCTTCTCACTGGCGTAAAATTGGGCTATAAAGGTGTCCCGCTCTTCCTTCAACTGAACCCAATCTTTCTGCAAGTCTTTGAGGGAGGTAGGCATGTCAGGATGAAGGACAGTGTATGGGGCGTCTCTTTCAACAACAGGCTCTATGATAACAGGGAGGATAGAAAGGTAAGGCATTAAGAGACTTTGAGCACGAGCCCGTACCCACCTAAGGTAAGGCTCGAGTGGGATAGAGTTTTTGTGTCCCAAAATCCTACTATCCACCTTGTTCACCATTCTCCAAGCTCGTGTAAACCGCTGGCGATACTCTTGGTCTTCCTTGTCATAGTCGAACACCAGACCTTGAATGAGCATCTCATGAGGGTCGTCTCTTCAGGCATACCCAAAATGTCGAAGAGCTAAGCAGGGATTATAGGTGATACCTCCCCTAATACCAAGCAAAGGGACGTTAGGGAATTCCCCACAGCGGTCAATGATAGAGACATCTTCCAAGGATCTCGAACACCAATGGATATCAGAGTGGGCAAGGGACATCATCCTTTGAGACCACATCAGTCTTTGCTCGTTTTTCAATACGGATTGAGGTAGGTGTGAAGTGAACCACTTAGCGAGTAGGGGAATACAACACAAAAGAGTACCTCTCTTCTTCATGGTGTGGGTATGAAGACAATGCAAGATGTATCCCAGTAAGGTAGGTACGGGATTGCGAGAGAGAAAGACTTTGATGGCATTAACATCTATGAATTGGTCCGAGTTGTGGAACAGAACCAAACCATAAATGAGAAGAGCCAGGATGTCTTCAAAAGCTTGGAAATCCATGTCGTCCCAGAGTGAACGAGCCTTTTCCAATAGAAACTTGGCTAAGAAACCATTAACCCCGCTTCTTGTCTCCCAATTGGCTATGACGTCGGCTCTCTTCATATGCAAAGCTTCGGAGAGGACTTCAGGTTTTGGAATCCCTTCTAGACCGGTGAATGGTATCTGATCAAAAACGGGCACCCCTAAGAGTAGAGAGAACTCTTCCAGTGTAGGTACCAACTGATAGTCCGGGAAAGTGAAGCAATGATGTACGGGATCAAAGAATTGGAACAACACACACATCATCTCTTCTTGGAAACAGGATGTAGCCAAACTGAGGAGTCGACCAAATTTCTTGGTAAAAGGAGAATCCATGGGCACTCTTGAGGCTAACTCTTGAAGCTGAGGGTGTGCTTTTACAAAGCTGATTCGGATGGTGTTTCTACGGGCGGAATTCATGAGCTACAAAACAAAAACAAAGATAAATTTCTAAATCCTTGAAATGGTTAGTGAGCATGCTCATGATGCTTATGATGTTTATGATGTTATGTACAAGTAGATATATATACACATAAAGCAGACAAGTCCCTATGTTTTAGGCTTGCATGAGGTTTTATAGGTAAGTACCCTCTTGAAGTTTAGTTGGCTCAACATGTCCTAGTAATAGTGATCGAGTTATATAGGATCTCAATATCACCGACCTTTCTCTTAGGCATTGTCTCAGCATAATTAATCTTTTCTTACGGCCGAGATATCCCAAAAGTCCAGCCTCAATGAGTGTAGTATCGAGTATCAACCAATTTTCAGCTCTACACCGAAACCGGTTATCTCACTACGTCCTAATGGCCAAGTTGTTCAATTAGGGTTCTAAAGTCAATTGGTGCTTCACGATGCCACTCAGTGGCCCCGTATTCTCCTCGATTCACCACGAGGGATACCGGTACCCATAAATGCGTCACACTAACATAGCCATTGTTTCAACCGTATCGGTCTACACCATACAGTTTCCACAATCTATTGCTACTTACCTAGAAAGGTGCCCCAGATTCGGGTAGAGGATCAAAACAAACCCAAATAAGGAACCAATAATATAAAGCAAGCATTTCAAACAAATGAAGGAAAGTAAACATGATCTAACCCTAAGGTAACCCCACATTTAAGTTAACTCCCCAACAGAGTCACCAGTTCTGTGATACGGTGGGAGAACCGACTTTTTGTTTTGCGTTTGTGTTTGCAAATGTTGCGGTTTATCAAGAGTCGCCACCGACTTTTCTTTTATCCAAAAGGAAAGGTGAAAAAGCACAGGAAAGACCTTTAGAGATGTTTTCTTGAGTTCGGGGGGAGATTATGAAAAGGGAAGGTATTAGCACCCTTTTCATCCATGGTTTTCCATGGGCTCTTAGTTACTTACTAGATCACTTGCTTTTGTTTGAATGTGTGCTTTGTGGTGTGGGTTTTGAAAGTATTTTGAAAATGTGACTTTGTAATGATTCTCGTCTCTATAAGAATGCGTACAAAGTGTTGTTTTGAAAATAGTTCAAAGAGGTGTTTGTGGAATGTGTTTTTTGAAAGTGATTTTGAAAAGGGTGTCTTTGTAACAGTTCTCGTCTCTATAAGAACGCGTACAAAGTGTTGTCTTTCGAAAATGTTTGAAATGAAAGTGTTGGTGTATAGAATGTTTTTGTTGTGAGAAAGCAAGCAACTAAGAGTGAATCTACCTACTCAAAAGATATTTAGGTGTTCTTTTTCTCCTCCTTTAGATGTCGCTATCTTACCATTGTTTTGGTAAGAAGCTCCATCGTTGGATGTGAAGGGACGGATGTTGGGATGTTTGTATAGTCATAGAAGGCAACCCATGGGACGCTTTAGCAATGTCGTTTTTAGGGACTAGATCGTTTATCAAAGGCAACATCGAGGGTCATCGAGGGACTACGATCTTTTATCGAGGGTCTTTGCTAAAACGCCCATGTTCGAGGGACATGACTATTTTCCCGATAGGCAAAAAAGTGAGATTACCCTAAGGGTGCATGTGTGCAAAGTGTGTTTGATTGCATGCATTTTAGTTTTGGTTAAGGTTGTCTATTTGTTGTTTTCATGTCTTGCCATACACACCTTAATTACTAGCATTTATATCTGAAAGCGATAAATTGCAGAAATGTAAAGTCCTACGCTATTACAATATTTTAGGGATGGGGTACATATTTATGAATGGGGTTGCAAATAAAATTAAATCCTAAGTTACTATTACAACCATATTAAAATGTACAGTATATAAGAAAGAAAAAGGACTTATTTAGAAAATGGTTTTTTATCTTAATAAAAAAGAAATAAATTAAAAGAAAAATATTTTATGCCATTTTATATTGATGAAAGAGTTTTGATCTTGAAAGTGATAAAAAGGGAAAATAAATGAGATACAAGACCAACGTGCTGCTACAAGCAAAACAAACGGAATCAGAAGTTCTGAAGCCAAGAGTGTTGTGACTCAGCAGGAGATGTCAGTGGGTGTCAAAAGTTCTGAGTTGGTAAACTCTGGGGTCCTGCAAGGAAAGTTAGAGGGGAAACACAAAAGTTCTGGGTGGTATTCAGACAGTGGACCACAAGTCAGAAGTTCTCTTTTACACTAAAACAGTGAGTAAACCCCAGAAATTCAGTGTATTGTCAGCATGTAAAAATCAGAAACTCTGAGCGTGTAAAAACAACGAGTGGAAACATCAGAAGTTCAGTATGTTTGACATGTAGGGAGAACTCAGAAGTTATGTGCTGTGTTAGAACAGTGAGTGAATCATGGAAGTTCTATGTGTTAGAATGGTGAGTGAAAAACAGAAGTTCTGTGTTACATTTCAACTCTTTCCTTATATCAATCAGCACAATGATAACTTATTCAGTTTTCAGCAAACAGTAAATCAGAAGGATAAAAACACAACAGTTTATGGAAGTTCTGATCCTGGTCCTGAGTCTAGCCTTAATCAGGAAGTTCTGATCCACAGTTTTTCTACTTACACAGTGATATGGACAACATCAATATTATGATATTTACATGTTTAATGATGTTCTGAACGAGAAGATGCAGAGTCAGAGAGACTTACCTTAAACCTGGAGCGTGTGTTTGGGACTTGAGCTACTGCCTTCAGATACTCTGGAGTCAGCAAGAGAAACGAAGGAGAAAATACCAAGTTCTTTTACTTCAAGGGAAGAACAGGGGTTTTGGTTTTCTGTTTAGGATTTCTGGATTTTTATGAAGGGGTTCCACAAATTTCTTTTCTCTCTTTTTGACGATTCTCTCTCCAAAAACCAACCCTTTGCAAGTGTCATGGAGCCACTTATTTATGAATGAATTTGTTATGATTTTTGGGGGAAAAACAGATGGGATTTGAACTTTTGGCACACTGTTCCATTGCTTTTTTATCATAACTTTTTGTATTTGGTGCAAATACAAGATTTAGGAAAATATAGGTGTGGACTGGATTAACTGCTAGTTAGAGTACTATACTGTAGCAGTGCAACAGGTTGTTTAAACAAGGTCTTGGGATTTGGTGATGTTCTGATTGCAGAAGATAAGAAATGTAACCTCCAAATGCTGAAGGGGCATGTTCTGAACAGAGCGTTGAACATAGCCTTCATATGCTGAAGAATCATGTTCTGACTGAAGCATCATGTTCTGACCAAAGACCATCGCTTCTGCATGTTCTAATTGAAGCGTCATGTTCTGAACCGTGTTTGCAACTTCTGACTGCACTTGCATAGAGGCTGGCTCATAAGTTCTGAAGTATCATATCCTCTAGACACTTAGAAAATTTTCTAAATGTTTAGAAAATTTGATTTTCAAAGTAACTTCTGACTTCTGATTTTTGATGAACCAATTTCATGGCTTAATGAAATATGATTCTTGGAACTTGATTTTTGATTCAAAAGTCATAGTTTGACTCCTTTGGTGTGCAAATGACCATTTTTCCCTTGTGAACTATTTTCTTAGAAATTTTGTAATTCAAGATTTACAATTGGATGGAAGCAAACCTGAGGGTCCAGGTTGATCCTTTGAGAAATGAGAGGGCAAATTTTGGGGTACAACAGGTTCCAACTCTTCTATTTCCTTTATATCTTCAAGCGTCTCATCACTTTGCTTCTTTGCCGAAGGTTGATCAGATTGGTTGGCGTCGTCCAAGCTTGATAGTCGATTACGAAGTATGGTCGCAAGATGATCCAATGAGACATAGTGGTACGCTTTACATCCAAAAAAATTTCCTGGACCACCCTTTCAGGTTTTCAGTCCCCCGGGATACCCTTTTTTGCCCAAGTCGCCCTTTCGGGTTTTCGACTTGCCGGGTGTACAGATTTTTTCATTTTCATCCCTTACTTTTGCCTGAACCCTTTTGGTTCGCCGGGAAGTCCTTATTTTTGCCTAGGCCAGTCAACCTAGCGGGTATTTTAATTAGGCATAGTATTTTTTTCACCATGTCTGCATTGACAGGGTGAGGAAGGTCGTCATCGTCCATGGTGGTTAGAATCATAGCTCCACCCGAGAAAATGTTCTTAACTACGAATGGTCCTTCGTACGTGGGGGTCCATTTTCCCCTAGGATCACCTTGCGGCAGTATGATGCGTTTGATCACTAGATCTCCGACTTGATATTCCTGACGTCTGACTTTCTTGTTAAAAGCCTTGATCATTCGCTTTTGATACGTCTGACCATGGCAGATAGCAGTAAGTCTCTTTTCATAGATTAGATTTAACTGATCAAGTCAGGTTCGGATCCAGTCATCTTCGTTCAAACCTGCATCCTTCATAATCCTGAGAGAAGGTATCTAGACTTCGATGGGTAGGACTGTATCCATGCCATATACCAGAGAGTAGGGTGTTGCCCATGTCGACGTCTGTGCTGAGGTACGGTACCCATGAAGAGCAAATGGTAACATATCATGCCAGTCTTTGTATGTCACTGTCATCTTCTGTACAGTCTTTTTGATGTTCTTTTTAGCCTCTTCAACAGCGCCATTCATCTTTGGCTGGTAGGGAGAAGAATTATGGTGTTGTATCTTGAACTGTTTACAGAGCTCGGTGATCATTGTGTTGTTGAGATTCGTACCGTTGTCAGTAATAATTCTCTCTAGCACACCATACCGACAGATTAGATTATGTCGGATAAACTGCGTCACGACGTTCTTGGTTACTGTAGCAAAGGAAGCTGCCTCAACCCACTTCGTGAAGTAATCAATGGCTACTAGGATGAAGCGATGTCCATTAGAAGCGGTGGGCCTGATTTCTTCGATCATGTCGATGCCCCACATTGCAAATGTCCACAGAGCTGTCAAGACGTTTAAGGAGACCGGAGGCACATGCACCTTATCAGCGTAGATTTGGCATTTATGACAAGTTCGAGGGTGCTGATAACAATTGGCTTCCATAGTGGACCAGTAGTATCCTTCCCGTAAGATTTTCTTTGCCATGGTATGTCCACTAGAATGGGTTCCGAAGGTGCCTTCATGTAGATCTGTCATGATCCTCTCTGCTTCGCTCTTGTCTACACACCGTAGTAGTGTGGAGTCATGGTTGCGTTTATAGAGGATTCCATTACTGAGGAAGAACTTTGCAGCGAACCTTGTCAGAAATTTCTTATCATTGACAGATGCCCCTTCGGGATACTCTTGAGCCTCGAGATACCTTTTCACCTTATGAAACCAAGGTTTGTCTGCCACTTCTTCGGTATCGATTTCACAGCAGTGTGCTAATTTATCTAACCTCTCAATGGTGATTTGGGGAGCTTCATTGTCCCACCTAAACTTGAACATAGAAGACATGGTAGCTAGCGCGTCCGCTAACTGGTTCTCCTCTCGTGGGAAATGTTCAAAGGTTACCTCCTCAAAGTGTGGGAGTAATGTCAGTACGTACTCTTTATACAGGATGAGATTCGGGTGCTTCGTATCCCATTCGCCTTTGATCTAACTTATCACCAAAGAGGAATCCCTGAATACACTCAAGAACTTGATCCTTAGGTCGATAGCAGCTCGAAGACCCATAATACATGCTTCATACTCCGCCATGTTGTTGGTGCAGTTGAAACATAATCGGGAAGTGAATGGAGTATAACAGCCCTCGGGAGATATAATTACAGCGCCAATGTCGTTACCTAGTGAGTTTGAAGCTCCATAAAAATACATAGATCATCGGGATCCCTCTTCCGGTCCTTCATCCGGTCCAGGTTCTTCATAGTCAGTCACCAACATAATATTCTCATCCGGGAACTCAAAATTCATGGACTGGTAATCATCCACGGCCTGATGAGCCAAATGATCAGCCAATACACTCCCCTTTATTGCTTTTTGGGTTGTATATTGTATGTCGTACTCAGTTAAGATCATTTTCCACCTTGCTATCCTTCCGGAGAGAGCGGGCTTCTCGAAAATGTACTTGATAGGATCCATCTTTCATATCAACAAGGTAGTGTGAGTCAGCATATATTGTCTCATTCGGCGAGCAGCCCATGCCAAAGCGCAGCAAGTTTTCTCGAGCAATGAGTATCGTGTCTCACAGACGGTAAACTTTTTGCTAAGGTAGTATATTGCATGCTCTTTTCGACCAGACTCGTCATGCTGCCCCAGCACACACCCCATTTAATTGTCTAGCACTGTAAAGTATAATATCAAAGGTTTTCCTTCAACTGGAGGCATCAGAATTGGTGGTTCTTGAAGGTATTCCTTGATTCTTTCGAAAGTGGTCTGGAATTCATCATTCCACTTTACCACTTGATCTTTCTTCAGAAGCTTGAAGATTGGCTCACAAGTAGCAATCAGATGTGAAATGAACCCGGTGATATAATTCAGGCTTCCCAAGAAACCTATAACTTCCTTCTCTGTATAGGGAGCTGGCATTTCTTGTACAACCCTTACCTTTGCAGGGTCTACCTGGATGCCTTTGTCCCTGACAATGAAACCCAGAAGCTTACCAGACCTTACCCCGAAGGTGCACTTGTTCGGATTCAACCTCAACTTATACATCTTCAACCTGTCGAACAACTTTTGTATATGATCAAGGTGCTCTTCCTCGGTTTGAGACCTGGCTATCATTTCATCAACATAAACTTTGATCTCATGGTGAATCATATCATGGAACAAAGCGACCGTGGCGCGCTGATAAGTTTCCCCGTCATTCTTCAACCCAAAAGGAATCACCTTGTAGCAGAAGGTGCCCTACTGTGTAATGAAGGTTGTCTTCTCCATGTCTTCAGGAGCCATCTTGATCTGGTTGTAGCCAGAGAAACCATCCATGAAGGAGAAGATTTTATGTTGCGCGGTGTTGTCGACCAAAACATCAATGTGAGGAAGAGGGAAGTCATCTTTGGGGCTTGCCCTGTTCAGATCTCTGTAATCTACACACATCCGTACCTTACCGTCCTTCTTAGGTACCGGAATGACGTTGGCAACCCACTGTGGATAAGAAGTGACAACTAAGAACCCTGTGTCAAACTGTTTCATGACCTCTGCCTTGATCTTTTCTGACATTTCGAGACGCATACGGTGGACCTTATGTTTAATCAGAGGAAAATCTTCTTTAGTCGGCAGGCGATGTACCACAATATCAATGTCTAAACTAGGCATGTCTTCATAGGACCAGGCGAAGATCTCAACATAGTCGTGCAGCAGCTGTATCAACCTCTTTTTGACGCTAAGCTCCAGATTTGCACCTATTTAAACCTCTTTCTTGTCTTCCTCAGTACCCAAGTTCATTGTCTCAACCGGATCTTCATGAGGCTGTATGGCCCTTTCTTCTTGCTGTAATAGTCTAGCAAGTTCTCCAGGCACTTCACAATCATCCTCACCTTCGTCTTCGGCTTGGTTGATCGGATTTTCGAAGTCATAACTGGAAATAGCAGAGCTATTATCAATGGGATCCAAAGTGGATATGGATCTGCAGTATGATACATGAGTGTGTGTAAGAGAATAGTTGTTTTGATAAAGTGAAAACAGAAAAGAAAGAACAGAGAGCGTAAAATTTGTATGCAAGAAACGTCCAATGCTTTATTAATGATATATAAAATGACAAATAATATCCCTCACAAGCAAAACCAATGTGCCTCGGGAAAGGCACAAGGCCGTAAAGTTTTAAATTATTTATTACAAATCTCAAAACAAGTAAGAAAATTACTGCGGAATAAAAGAAACGGGTATAAAGTCCCTAGACGTCCAATTACTCGGTCCACTATTGGTAGTTGGGTAGGTCCAACTGTCAATGTCTGAGTCCTCATTGATGTCCTCAATGGCATTAATTCCCCGATTACTGATGTGTAGGGGAGGTCCTCCAGCCCGAGTGCGTCAAACAACCCTTTGAGCCACTGTAGTAAAGCCCAAATCAAATTTGTCAATTTTGTGAGTGAAATCAGGGAGCTGACCCCAATTGGCACATCCACCTTCTTCAACCACGGCCCTGGCGTCCTTGAGGGAAGCCATCTTCATAGGAGTTTTGCTGCTGGTAGTAGTTTCAGTCGATGCCAAGATCCGAGGGACCTCTTCGAAGTTCTGACAAGGAGTTTCTATGAATTCCCTGTTTATCTCTATGTAGCGGAAGGAATTGAGGTGGCTTACCATATACTCCTATTCACCCCGCGCAATGACAATCTTCTCTTTTACCGGATACTTCAGCATTTGGTGGAGTGTGGAAGTAACTGCCCCAGCCTCATGGATCTAAGGACGACACAACAAATAAGAATACGACGGCCTGATGTTCATCATATAGAAGGTGGACCCAAAAGTTTGAGAACCAACTTTGACAGGGATGTCCACCTCCCCGTGCACCATTCTCTTCGACCCGTCAAAAGCCCTTACCACAATGTTACTAGGCTTTAGAGTCAAACCCTCGAAATCCAACCGGTCTAACGCCTTTTTCGGCAGAACATTCAGCGAAGACCCTGTATCTACCAGCACATGAGCCATAGTGGTGCCCCTGCACTCAATCGAGACATGCAGAGCATCATTATGCTTCCTCCCTTTTGGTGTCAAGTCTG
Organism: Vicia faba; assembly: GCA_948472305.1. Classification (NCBI taxonomy): domain Eukaryota; kingdom Viridiplantae; phylum Streptophyta; class Magnoliopsida; order Fabales; family Fabaceae; genus Vicia; species Vicia faba. The sequence continues at coordinate 490,086,031 of OX451736.1, forward strand.
TATCTAAAAAACCCAGCCCATTATCAACAGTTAGGCTGGCCACGTAATCTTTGAACTGATCAGCTGAAGTTTCCTACGGCACATGTGCAGTCTTGAGGAATGCAATCAAAGCCTTCGCATGGGCTTCGGAACACAACAACAAAGACAACATGGGTATCTTTGAGGGGGTCTGCCCCAGCTGCTCGACCACATTGTAGTCGCTATTCTTAATTATTTTCAGTATTTCCTCTATCTCTTGCTTAGAGGCCTCCACAACAATTTTTCTAGGCACCTTCATCTGGGAAGGCTCACCTATAACTTCTTTGCCGCGAGTATCAGACGATTCGCCGACAAGGGTAATAACTAGAGTAAGAACATGAGCAGTAGTTGATGTACCAGCAGGAATAACAAATGGAATGACAATAGGCTTGTTGACAGTCTTAGGGGAAATCTCGGGAGAGAAGATCCTTCCACTTCGGGTAACTTTGTGGTTCCGACAATGTTACTAATATCGGGATCAGCCTCTTCATCTTTAAAATCTTGTTTGATGCCATGATAGTACACATCGGCACCATAATGCCAGGGGACAACTTTGTCCGAGACATACGGGACAGGACCAGGAACAGTGATTCTCAGCGGAGCAATTCTTGGAGCAGATGTAATCCTAATAGGTCTTCTCGAGGAGACCTTGGAAGGATTGGAGGAAATGGTTATAACGGCAATGTCTTCAGATGGAACAACGAGGACCAAAGTTTTCTCGAACAAAATTTCTTTGTTGTCCATCAGGCGTTGAACACCTGACTTCAGCAAATGGTAACCAGAAGGCAGAAATGAACACATGTGGCAACCTTCACCACAACCCGAAAATAAACTGGCCAACAGCAAATTCTTATTTATAGTAATGAGAGGAGTATAAACTTCATCCACCAAGGTCACAAACAAGTCGGTATCAACAACATTAACTCCACGACCGTGCTTAGGCATGGGAGTAGTTATGACATTGGGTTTCTCCAGAGAATCGAACTCAATTTCCTTGGCTTCAATCAGATCTTGTACCTTATTTATTATAGCCCAACAGTCATTGGTATCATGGCCAGGACTCTCAGAATGATAGACACACCGAGCATTTGGATTATATCGGGGAGATGTGGTATTTGGATTCTTGGGAGCCTCTTTCAAGGTTGCCAAGTTGAATCTCAACAGATGGGGTAGAACTTCAGCCAATGTCATATTGATTCGGGTAAACTTCTGTTGTGGTCTTTCCACCCTTTGTTGATTGTTGCGTTGTGGAGCAACTGCAGGTCTAGGTATCATTACAGCATTTACTGTCTGAGATGTTCAACCCTGTTTTGGCCCCTTGGGCTGTAGATGGCACTGGCTTCTTTCTTACAAGAAAAGGCTTCTTTGTTGATCTCGAAGAGGCATCCTTTTGTATCTTGTCGCTCCAAATCACAGCTTCTACTCTTTCTCCTGTTAGAATCAGCTCGGTGAAACCAGTTGACGAGTTGTCGATCAAATGATTAAAGAATGGACCAGATAGCGTTCCCAGAAACATATAAACTAACTCCCTATCAGACAACGGGGGTTGGACTCTTCCTGCCAAATCTCTCAATTTCTGTGCATAGTGTTTAAATCCTTCACTTGCACCTATGGACATACTCTGGAGTTGAGTACGAGTAAGAGCAAGGTCGGCGTTATATTGATACTGCTTATAGAACGCAACATCCAGATCTTCCCAATTTTGGACATTGGCTCTCTCCAGTTGGTAGAACCATTCAAGCTGAGTCCCTGACAGACTATCTTGAAAGAAATGAACCCACAAATTTCTATCAGCGGTGTGGGGATGGATCTTTTTGACATAAGAGCGGAGATGGAGTTTTGGGCAGGACACCCCATCATACTTAGCAAAAACTGGAGCTTTGAACTTCTGCGGGATGACCACTCCCAACACCAATCCCAATTCTTCGAAATCCATCCCAGGTATCCTCTGAACTTCCATGAAACTCAAACGATCTTCCAACTGCTTGTATCTATCTTCAGTAGGAGGATACTACTCATCATTGTAGTCGGTACCATTGTCAGAGACTGTCGGACTGAGATCCTTCTCCCTTGTCTCTTCTTCTTGATTCTCCCCTTCCTTGGATGAAGAGATCATATCGACTTGTCGCTTCAACTGCTCTCCAAACCTTCTGCCCATATTCAGAATACCGGCAGCCTTTTTCTTTTTCTTTTTCTCTTTCAGGATGAGGGCTTTCAGATCCTCCTGCCCTTTTGCCAGACTTATGAACATTTGTTGGAACTGGGCGTTTTGTGCCTAAAGGTCCTTGATGCTTTGTTCGGAAGACATTTCTGCTGAAATAAACAACGCAAAAGATGAGAAACCTGTAATGATACCTGTACATGCAATGTTATGAATGGGATGCGCATGCAATGATTTCAAAGACTTTGGGAAATTTAAATTTGCGAACCAAAATAAAACAAAAAATTTATTAGCTGAATTCAAGGTTCAAATGCCTTTTTTCGGCGTTACAATTAAAAAAAACTAAAACTAGAAATGAAATCAAAATTCCCATGGATGCTTCCTCTTCATGCCGAGATAAGCATTGAGTCCTCTTTCCTCATGGAGCTGCTATGTGAGCTCTAAAACCTTCCTCTCCTGAGCATAGAATTGATCCTTGTAAGTATCCTGCTCCTTCTTCAACTGAATCCAAGACCTCTGTAATTCTCCAGGATCAGTGGGCATATAAGGATAGAGAACCGTGTAAGAATACCCCCTTCAGTAGTGGGTTCCACAATCACTGGTAAAACTGCCACATAGGGCATCATAAGCTTCTGGGCGCGAGCTCGTACCCATTGGAGGTAAGGTTCCATAGGAATGGAAGCCTTTGGCCCTAAAGCCCTAGCGCCATATCGGTTTACCGTGCCCCAAGCTCGTATGAACCTCTGGCGATACTCATGAACATCATCCTCATAATTGAATACAATGCCCTCAATAAGTAACTCGTGGGGACCATCTCTTCGAGTGTAACCAAATTGTCGCAAAGCTAAACAAGGATTGTAGGTTATACCCCCTCTGATGCCAAGTAACGGGACATTAGGGTACTCCTCACAGCGGTCAATAATAGTAGTGTTTTCCATAGCTCGGGAACACCAGAGAATATCCATGTGAGCGAGTGACATTATCCTTTGTGACCAACCCAGGCCTTCTTCATTCTTCAGTACGGACTTAGGGAGGTGAGAAATAAACCACCTCGACAGCAATGGCATGCAGCATATAAGAACCCCTCTTCTCTTCATGGTACGAGTATAGAGAGTATGCAAAATATCTCCGAGCAAGGTAGGAACAGGGTTGCGAGAGAGGAAAATCTTAATAGCATTCACATCTATGAATGAGTCTGGATTAGGGAATAGGACTAACCCATAGATTAAAAGATCCAAGACCTCCTAAAAAGCCTGAAAATCCATATCATCCCAAAACAGTCGGGCCTTGTCTATCGGAAACTTGGCTAGAAAACCCTTGACTCCGCTTCTTGTTTCCCAATTGGATACCACGTCGGCCCGTTTCAGGTGCAAAGCTAAGGCAATGACTTCTGGCTTAGGAACTTCTTCCAGACCTGTGAAGGGCAACTATTCAAGAATGGGTATATCCAATAGCTGATAGAATTCTTCCATGGTATGCACTAACTGATAGTCTAGAAAGGTGAAGCAGTGGTGCTTGGGATCAAAGAACTGGAAGAGTACACTCATCATCTTTTCATCAAAGTTTGAAGTAACCAGGTTGAGAAGTCGACCATGTCTCTTAGTGAACGCAGAAGTTTCAGAAGCCTTTGATACTAGCTCTTTGAGTTGGGAAGATATCTTCACAAAGCTGATTCAGATAGTGTTTCTACGAACAGAAGCCATGATCTGCAAATCAGAACAAAGATAAATTCCCTTGGTCTTTGAAATGGTTAGTGCAATAAGAATGGATGCAATGTTATGATGCATGATGTCATGATAAACCACAGGTATAGTAAACACAGATAAATCACACCAAGCCCTTAGGTTTAAGGCTTGCATGAGGTTAAAGGTCATACCCTCTTGAAGTTTAGTTGGTTCTAAACATGTCTTAAAAATTAACTAGGTTCTAAGGGATCTGAATATCACTGACCATCCTTTATCGGGCATTGTCTCAGCTCAAGAAATCTTTTCTTGCGTGTGAAATATCTCGAAAGTCTGGTCTCAATGAGTGTAGCATCGAGTATCAACCAATCCTCAGCTCTACACCGAGGCCGACTATCTCACTATTTTCTAATGGCCAAGCTTGTTCAACTAAGGTTCTAAGGTTCGTTAGTGCTTCACAACACCACGCGGCGGCCCCGTATTCTCCTTGTTTCCCCACGAAGGATACCGGTACTAACCAAAGTGCCACACAAATACAGCTATCGCTTAAACCATATCGGTCTACGGCGTACAGTCTCCATGATCTATTGTTGTTTACCTAATAAGTGCCCCCAGATCTGGGTGTAGGATCTACAGTAACCCAAGCAAAACCCTTTTAAGAATAAAGCAAACAAACAAGAAAGAAATTTTTAACATGACCTAGATCCTAAGGTATACCCCACTTTATTTAGTCCCCAGTAGAGTCGCCAATTCTGTGATACGGTGGCAGAACTGACTGTTTTTACTGGTTTACGTTTTGCATTTTTTTTGTTCACAAAATGTCGCGGTAAGCAAGAGTCGCCACCGACTTTTATTTTATCCAATCAGGAAAAGGAAAAAGAACAGAAAAAACCTTTTTTGAGAATATTTTTGAGTACAGGGGGTAGATTATAGAAAGGGAAGGTGTTAACACCCTTTATATCTTTGGCTTTCCACGAGCTCTTAGGTACTTGCTCATATTTTGAACATTGCTTGTGTGTGCTTGTTTTTGAAAAGAGTTTACTTCGTAATAACCCTTGTATCAGTCCTCAAGGATGTGACGAAGTTGTTTTGAAAAGTGTTTGTGTGAAAAGTTTATCTGTTTGAGCAAGTACTTAAAAGTTAATCTACCTACTCAAAAAAAGCTTGTTCATTTTCCTTTCGACAGTGTTATCCCATTATTAAGGAATAGGTAGCACTGCCGTTGGATTTTTAAGGGATGTTCGAAGGGACAGATACGGTCATAAAAGCAGTGTTAGCAGGTGTTAGTAATCATCCTAGAGCCTTAAAGATCTGTTTCCGAGGCAACATCCGAATGGGTCATTTTAGATCTTTTGGGGCTAGAGGACGGCCACTAACAAACCCTATACTTCATGACCGCTTAACCGAAGGAAACCAAAGTGGAGTAAACCCTAGGAGTAAGCATGTGCGAGTGAGCTTTTTTCAGTTAATTTGTCTTTTCACATTTAGGTTATCTACCGTTTTAATTTTAATATATTCTTGCCATACAATCCTATTAACATACATCTAACAATTAATTATTGCAGAAATTTAAAGTGCGGAAATAGAAATCCTAACTATTACATGGCTTTCGCAGATACATAATTATTTAACTGAAAATAAAATACGGCAATTAAAATCCTAATTAGAATCTATTACAACCTCGAAGCAGTTACAATAATAATTAAAAGGTAATTAAAATACGTGCGACGAATTAAATGCGGAGATTTAATTAACAGACCTAAAATCTAATTAAAAAATAATTTGATTATTTATGGAGAAAAATTAATTATTTACAACCCTAATTTCTAATAATTTTAATTATGAAAAGGAATTAAATTAACCTAATTTGAATTAATTTAATTAATTAAAAAAATAAAATATTTTTTTATGAAAAATATGATTTTCAATGTTTTTGTGATTTGTTGATTTTTTGTAGTTAATAAAAAAAAGGAATTAATTTATGAAAACAAATCATTAAATAAAACAAAATAAATAAGAGAAATAAAAAAAAGAAAATTAAATTGGGCCTGTTTGCTGAAGAAATCAGGGGGGTATGTTGCTGAATTTTTAGGCCCAGCAAGCTGAAGCTCAGTCCCACGTTTAAGATCCAATATTGCTCCTTGTTATTGATGCACCATAGTCTGTAAAGGAAAACTAAAACAAAGAAAGTGTTGGGACCTGGGATCGAACCCAAGTCCTCACACTTACCACCAACGCGCTTTACCATCTGAGATGTCGTTCCTATTTGTTAGTATAATAACAACAAAACATAATATGTAAAAACAAGTAACTGAATCAAAAACACGCGCGAAATTCAAATCATCCAGTGAGATGGTGAAAGTCACAGTCTCCTTCGTTGAGACCGTCGTCTTAGCTCCTTGCACTTTTACCTACGGACAAGTGTTCGTGGCTACAACCTGCGTGCTTCAAACATTAAGAAATACGCATGATAAATGATTTCAAAGACCAAGATTCAATTGCTCTTGATGCCACGATCATCCCAGTACCCTGTTCTTGGTCTAATTTTACTTGTATGTGAAAACCCTACAACCAACACGAAAACCCTAGTAATGGCAACTTTGGATTTAAGCAGCAAAACACAAAATCAAATAAACCAAAACATTGCAAATGAAAATATGAACACAATGTAATATTTAAAAATGCTTAATCATGCGTGAATTAAGAAATCAAACTCGAGTTTTGAGATGCAAACTGTGGGTCTGTGTAGCGTGTTTCTAGGCTTGTGGAGGCTTGGTGATGCTGGAAATCGCTTCAGAGGATGCCCAAGAGTGGATTGGTGGCTTTGAATCACCTTGAATCGTCCTCTAAATTGAAATCTGATCCACACTTTTTCTTCAAAAACTTGAGATTTCTTGATGACTTTCACGACCTCGATCCTTGTTCTCTTGCCTTAGTTGCGTTATGCATTTGTACTATAGTGAATTAGGGTTGTAAAAACCTCTAGTATCTTTGCAAATTTTGAAGATTTGATTTGGTTTTCATGTGGTATAATATCCCTCCAAATTTGGCCTAATCAGGCCATTCTTGTGCCAATTATCTTTGATATGATTTTATTCTGATATGCCAGCATAATGAGCTTGTGATTTTGTCAAAAAATCCAATCAAAACAAATCTTTGCTATTATTTACCAATTATTTGATTTAATTCAATTTTTAATAAATAAAAAATCAAAATAAAATAAATAATGAAGAAAATAACATGTGAGTGAACATTTGGGTCGTGGACCATGTTATAAGTGAGGTGCAAGCATAAAAGGTTAGGCCCATTTGGCAAAAAATGTATTTTGGAGCACATTTGACTTTTGGCAATTTTGCAAAATGGGTCAACTTTGACAAGACATATCTCTTCCAATTTTAACCCTAGAAATGTGTTCTTGGACTTTTTAGAAATATTAGGGTGTTCTCTAAGCAACCCTTTTGGTCTCATCTCAATTGGATCTTCCATGTTCATGTAACAAGCTTTGACCCAAAAAGTGTTTTTGTTGACTTTTTAAAAGGATCTATAATGTGGAAATTCATATCTTTTCGTGAGTGCGTATTTTGAACTTGAGGGATGAAGATGAATTTTAGGGAATTTCATTCTATTCAAAATGATCCTTGGATGAAAAATTTATGATAAAGTATGAGGAAGTTATGCTTGGTCAAAGTTTGGTTGAGTTTTCCTGAGAAACCCTAATTTAGCAAGTTTTGGGTTTTGATGATTTTAGGGCATTCCTTGAGGAATCATGATCAACCCTTGATCAAATGATGGATATAAATTAAAAATGTTGATGTTGACCAAAAATCTTGAAGTTTGACTATGTGTGGGCCACAGTTGACTTTTGACCTAGTTCAGTCATTCTCCAGCATCTGGGCAGTTGACTGAGCAAACTTCTTGTGCAAGGCTTGCAATTTTACATGGAGGGTCTTGAGAACATATTAAAACCATGGAGTTCACCCATCTTGATGAAAATGGAAACCCTAGTTTAATATACATTGTCTTAGGAGAGAGTTTGTCTGATCAACTCTTGGGCAACCCTGAGCAAATTGAGGATCTCTAGGAGTATGTTTTGAGTAAAAAGAGAGGGAAAATTTTGGGGTACAACAATTAGCATACAAAAATTGTGATTAAAAAGCAATGGAACAGTATGCTAAAAAGGTTAAAAATCCCATTTGTTTTCCCCCCAAAACCACAGCAAATCCATCTATAAATAAGTGGCACTATCACACGTTCAAGGGGCTGGTCTTTTGGGAGAGAAAATTGTCAAAAGAGAGAAAAGAAAACTGTGAAACCTTCGTAAAAATCCAGAATTTCCAAACAGAAAACCAAACCTTTGTTCTTCCCTTTGAATCAAAGAACTTAGAATTTTCTTTTCCGTTGCTCTTGCTGACTCCAGAACATCTGAAGGCAGCAGTTCAAGTTCCAAACACACGCTCCAAATTCAAGGTAAGTCTTTCTGACTTTGCATATTTTCATTTAGAACATCATTAAATATGTAAATATCACAGTATTGATGTTATCCATATCATTGCATAAGTAGAAAATAATGGATCAGAGCTTATTGATTAGGGCTAGGCTCAGAACTAGGATTAGAACTTCTATAAACTGCTGTGTTTTTATCCTCTTGATTTGCTGTTAAGGACTGACTAAATTGTTGATGTGCTGATTAATATGAGGAAAGAGTTGAAATGTAACACAGAACTTCTGTTTTTTTTCATTCACCATTTTAACACACAAAATTTCTAGGACTCTCTCACTGTTTAAGCACGCAGAACTTCTGAGTTCTCTTTACCATTTTAACACACAGAACTTCTAGGCTTTCTTACTGTTTTAACACACAGAACTTCTGATGCTCACTCATTGTTTTAGCACAACACAGAACTTCTGATATCTCCCTATACATTAAACACATAGAACTTCTAGGCTTTCTTACTATTAAGCACACTGAACTTCTGATGCTTCCATTCGTTGTTTTAACACTCAGAATTTCTGATTTTCACACGCTGACAACACACTGAATTTCAGATGTTCACTCACTATTTTAGCACAATACATAAATTATGACTTTTGACTCACTGTCTGAATGCCACCCAGAACCTCTGTTTCATTTCCCTCTGACGTTTCTTGCAGGGCCTTAGAGTGTATCGATCCAGAACTTCTGATTCCACTGACGCTCCTTTCTGAGTCACAACCCGCATGGCTTCAAAACTTCTGATCCTTGTTGTTTTGCTTGCAGCAGCACATTTTTTCTATCTTTCATTTATTTTCCTTTTATCATTTTCAATATTAATACTCTTTTTATTAATATAAAAAAGACATAAAAATATTTTCTTTTATTAATTAATTTATTTCTTTTTCTTAATTCATTAAGACAAAAAACCATTTTCTAAACAAGTCTTTTTTCTCTCTTGCATTGTACATTTCAATATGGTTGTAATAGTTAAATAGGATTTAAATTCTTGCAACCCCCCATTTGTAAATATGTACCCCCATCCCTAAATATTGTAGTAGCAGGACGGACTTTATATTCCCGCAATTTATCGCTTTCCCAAATATAAATGCTAGTAATTAGGGCTTGTATGGCAAGACATGAAATCAGCAAATAGATAACCCTAATCAAGACTAAAATGCATGCAATCAAACACACTTGCACACTAGCACCCTTAGGGTAATCCCACCTTGTTGCCTATCAGAAAAATAGTCATGTCCCTCGAACATGGGCGTTTTAGCAAAAGGCCCTCGATAAAAGATCGTAGTCCCTCGATGATCCTAGATGTTGCCTTTGATAAACGATTTAGTCCCTAACACGGCATTGCTAAAACGTCCCATAGGTTGCCTTCTATGACTATACAAACGTCCCACACTCGTCCCTTCACATCCAACGATGGGGCTTCTTACCAAATCAATGGTAAGATAGCAACATCTAAAGGAGGAGGAAAAGAACATCTAAGACCTTTTGAGTAGGTAGATTCGCTCCTAGTTGCTCGCTTGCTCACAACAAAAACATTTTTATACACCAACACTTTCATCTTGAAACATTTTCAAAAAAATTATACGTGTTCTTATAGAAATGAGAGCCATTACAAAGACACCTTTTCAAAATCACTTTCAAAAACACATTCCACAAACACCTCTTTGAACTATTTTCAAAAAAACACTTTGTACGCGTTCTTATAGAAACAAGAGCCATTACAAAGTCACTTTTTTCTAAAATACTTTCAAAACCCACATCACAAGCACACATTCAAACAAAAGCAAGTGATCTAGCGAGTAAACTAAGAGCCCATGGAAAACCATGGATGAAAAGGGTGCTAATACCTTCCCTTTTCATAATCTACCCCCCGAACTCAAGAAAACTTCTCTAAAGGTCTTTCCTGTGCTTTTTCACCTTTCCTTATTGGATAAAAGAAAAGTCGGTGGTGACTCTTGCTATCCGCAACATTTGCGATCAAACACAAAACAAAAAGTCAGTTCTCCCACCGTATCACAGAACTGGCGACTCTGCTGGGGAATATAGAAGTGGGGTTACCTTAGGGTTAGATCACTTTTACTTTCTTTTCTTTGTTTGACTTGTTTGCTTTACATTTAAGGGTTTTCTGCTTGGGTATTGTTAAAGATCCTACACCCGAATCCAGGGGTACTTATTAGGTAAACAACAAAAGATCGTAGAGATTGTACGGCATAGACCGATATGGTTTAGATGATGGTTGTGTTGGTGTGACACTTTGGTTGATACCGGTATCCTTCGTATGGAGACGAAGAGAATACGAGGCCACCGTGTGGTGTCGTAAAGCACTAGCGGATCTTAGAACCTTAGTTGAACAAAATTGGCCATTAGAAAGTAGTGAGATAGCTGGCCTCAGTATAAAGCTGAGGATTAGTTGATACTCGATACTACACTCGTTGAGATTAGACTTTCAGGATATTTCGGCCACAAGAAAAGATTGCCTGAGCTGAAACAATGCCTGATAGAGGATGATCAGTGATATCGAGAATCTTTAGAACCCGGTTACTATTAACTAGGACAGGTTTAGCCAACTAAACTTCAAGAGGGTACTTACCTACAAACTCCATGCAAGCATAAACCTAAGGACTTGTCTACTTTGTGTGTATATGATATTTGTATATAAATTTTCTTATTTCACATACTTGTACATAACATCATGACATCATACCATATCATTTTCAATAACATTGAACCATAGAATTTCAAGAATCTCAAGGGTCATTGATGCAGGGTCACGTTGAACCAGACGTCTATCAAGAGGTAAGAAGATCTATTTTCCTCTAACCAAACACCGTTAAAGATCAAGTACAACAACTTGAGTCAAGGGCTACAACCCACTTGACATGGTGAGATTAATTCTCATGGAAAGACATCCACCGATACAAAGTTCTCCAATAAAAGTTGTAAGTGACTGCTAACATTCAATCCGCGAGATCCTTGAAAACATGCATCCATATATCATCCATCATATCATGATAGGTTTCTCCCATATAGGTCTCCTTACCTTCCTACTGTTTATTTCAGTAGGATGGATATGGAACAAACAGTGAAAGATCTCCAAACTCAAAACGCTCAATTCCAACAAATGTTCCTGGCTATGGCTAAGGGGCAAGAGGACCTGAAGACCCTTCTTCTCAAAGACAAGAAGAAAAATTCCAAGAAGTCAGTAGGCATCCTGAACTTGAGAAGAATACCTAGGGACCAGTCAAGGGAGCTCTAGATCTTTCAACTCCATCCAACATGGGGGATAGTCATGAAGAAGACAACAGTTTGGAGATTGATGAAGCCGAAGCTGACTACTCTGAGGAACAATCTTCTCCCACTGATGACAAGTACAAACAGTTGGAGGATCGCCTCAGTGCTATGGAGATTCAACAGATACCCAGCTTGGATTTAGGAGACATGGGTTTGGTTTCTGGAGTGGTCATCCCCCCAAAGTTCAAAATCCCTACCTTTGCCTTGTATGATGGAGTCTCTTGCCCTAAGATTCACTTAAAGTCCTATGTCCACAAGATTCAACCATACACAACTGATCTGAAGCTTTGGATCCATTTCTTCCAAGAGAGCCTAGTAGGGACTCAACTCAAATGGTTCTATCAATTGGAGAGTTCTCGCATCCATACCTGGGAGGATTTAGCTGCTGCTTTTTATAACAAGTACCAATACAACGTTGATCTTGCACCAACTCGTGTGCAATTGCAGAACATGACCATGGGTTCCAATGAGAGCTTCAAAGGATACGCCCAAAAGTAGAGAGATCTGGATGGTAGGGTGCAGCCCCCTTTAAATGACAGGGAGTTGATTGACACCTTCATGGGAACCTTGTCGGGACCTTTCTTCAAACACCTAATCGGGAGCTCCTCGACCGGGTTCACCGAGCTAGTACTGACTGGCGAAAGAGTTAAAGCTGGCATCAAAAGTGGAAAGATCCAAGGAGCTACACCCGTTGATGCTCAAAAAAGCCATACAATGGGAATAAAAAGTCCAATGTTGTGTATGGCCAAAAGAGTCGTCATGACCAACACGTGGGAGCAGTCTTGATCTCTGGTTCTGCATCGCACTGACAACAGCAAAGGGGAAATCAACGAAGGCCAGACGAGCCCAAGAGACAGTTTACCAACATCAACATGCCGCTGTCTCAAGCGCTACAACACTTGTTGAATATGAATCTGATTACGTTGATAGGACCTCATTCAAACCCCAAAACTTCTTCTCCTAACTACAATCCTAATGCAATGTGTGCTTATCATTCTGGTGGTCCCGGGCATGATACTAATGATTGTTGGGCGTTGAAGTACAAGATTCAGAATTTAATTGACGCCAAGGAGATCGAGTTTGACCCTTCAAAGACTCCAAACGTGATCACTGCTCCTATGCCAAGTCATTGAGAGCGTCTTGTTCATTTTGAATTTCCAATTGTAATTCCTTTTGTTATTCAAACAATTATTTATTAATGTTAAACTTTGTTTCATTAATGCATTGCATATGTTTGTCTTGAATTCATTCATTCGTTTTCCCTATATTTAAACTATGTTTTTTTTACTCTCAACTCTTGCTAAAAGTTATAAGCCTTTAGAGGGAGGATGACGAAAACAATGCCATAACCTCATACAATATGCTTTTGGACAGACCTTACTGACGATGTACAGACGTTCTTTCAAATACTAAACACTGGAGTTATAAGGAAGATAATCCCTAGTAAACCCCTTTGAGCCAAAAAAGTAGAAGTTTTCTTTTTCACATAAATTGAAACCTTTAATCAAAACCCGGGGCAGGGTAGTCTCTCAGTTAATTCAAATGCGCGTTCATTCGCAAACTTTCACTTCGTAATACAACGAATGACATCAAAAACATTCCTATGGAATCAAAAGACGGTGATGGTTCCCTAGCACATAGACAGTCATTATCTCTCAAGAGAAAAACCCACTAAGTCAAAACCTACGAAGGAGACTTAAAGAAAATTGGGGCATCCCACTGACTGTAAAAAAAGTCAGACAAAAACCAGGGATAACAAATCAAAAGAAAGAGGTCACTACAAATCCTCAAACAGCATGAATGTTGCAAAAAAGGATTGCCTTCCGATAAACTTAACTTGTCTGAATCATCACCAAGACGTCATTGGAGTTCGAACGCACAATTAAACTGAGTTTAGGACTGAAAAACATCATGAAGAGCGGGTGGGTAAAAATACACTTTGAGACTTTATCCTTCTTGTTTCTTAAACCGTGAACCAAGCCACGCTACAACCCTTCAAAAGTCCTAATTGAAGCATGGGTTAGTTCGAAAGCATATTGTTACAGAAGGTATCCTGACTCCTGTAAGGCTTTACTCTAAGTCCTGAGCTGAATTTTCTTACAAAATTTCTTGCTAAAAACCCATTTTCAAAATTTCAAGACAAGCATAAACTTTGCATTGTTTGAATATTGCTGTTTGCATATGGCTATTTGTTTGACAACAGGGAAATTCACACAACGAATATACAGTGAACGAAAGCTCTCTCAATGAACAAAATCAATTCAAGTGGGATGACACTTCCAAATGACAAAAGACATGGCATGACATGTCACTATCCAGCACACCTGGGGTAGTCCAGTCAAGATTCCAAGAAATCTCTCAAGAAATGCTAAATAACCAGGGGCAGGTCTCCATCTCTATCACTTTGGGAATTGAACACAAAACCCGACAGAGGGTTACTTACAATCAAACATATCATGGCAGTGCCACAAACACTTGCTACTAGGGGAAGTGACAAATCTCCCCACCAAGCCCTTTTCATAGGGTGGCCTCAACCAGGTTTTCAATCTCTGAAAACTTCTCCCCAACTGAGTCGACCTCAAAAATCCTCGAGGATTTCTGCCAAGAGAAGACTTTTCCCAAACAGACTGGTGACATGGTTTATTTCCCCAACAAACTATAGATTCCCCAGCTTGATTTTGCCTATCCGATTGATACAAATCAAAGGAACACATCTCCTCTTCCCCAATAGACTACTCTAAAATTCCCAGTAAGTTACTGTGAAGCCTGGACCCGACCAGACATTAGTTCGACTTCGACTCCTCAGTAGAGAAACGGACAACCAAGGCTCCTGGACTCTTTTCCCCAAGTAAGAATCAACACTCACCATAAAGTTTTCAATGTTCCCCAACGGAGTTTTCCTCGAACAACAAAACAGGATTCCCCAGTGGAAACATCCTGAAACAAGGTCCAAAGAGGAACATACTCTTCGTCCACAACAGCGATCCAGGATTTCATTTCCCAAAGCTCCCCAGCATTTGTCAAGGATTTATTTTCCAGATAAAGATGCATTTCAATGACATTTCACATTTCATACATCTTATTTACATACATGATAAATACATACGACACGATATGATTTATTTTGAGAACACCATGACACCATGCATTTCATACATCATGATATTGCATACAGCTAATCTTTTACCTTTGTTAGGAAAAGTTCAATCAATAGATGGCTACCGTCAACCATTTTCAGGTTCCAGATTAATACCTATAACAAGTCAAGGCATTTATCTATACGACTGATTGAAGAAACCTTACACAGGTTCCTCCTATTTCCAAGATGAAGTTTTACACGGACTCGTCATTGAAGCAACCCTACACAGGTTCCTCCTATTTTCAAGATGAAGCTTTACACAGACTCGTCATTGAAGCAACCCTACACAGGTTCCTCCTATTTCTAATATGAATTTTTACACGGACTCGTCATTGAAGCAACCCTACACAAGTTCCTCCTATTTCCAAGATGAAGTTTTACACGGACTCGTCATTGAAGCAACCCTACACAGGTTCCTCCTATTTTCAAGATGAAGTTTTACACGGACTCGTCATTAAAGCAACCCTACACAGGTTCCTCCTATTTTCAAGATGAAGTTTTACACGGACTCATCATGAAGCAACCCTACACAGGTTCCTCCTATTTCCAAGATGAAGTTTTACACGGACTCATCATAAAGCATCCCTACACGGGCCCATCATAAATTGAAGAATATTCAAGACCTCTTTTGGTTCAGTTTAAATCTCTCAACGGTTTATCCTGATACTTTCCAAAAGAAACATTTCTGGTTCAGATAGATCGCTCCAAGATTTGTTCTGTTTCTTCTCCATACACCTGCTATTTCAGTTTAAATCAACCGAAGGTTTATTCTGATTCTTTTCCAGTCAAAGTCAAAGTTCAGATTTAGTTCAATTTCTGTCAATAATCACCTTTGGATGGCATTTATAAGCCCATCTCTAACGGTTCCCAATCATTTCTGGATGGCGTTTATAAGCCCATCTCCGACAACTATCCATCGTTTCCTCCAAATGGAATCTATAAGTCCATTCACAATTTATCTTCGAGTGCAAATTTCTGGGCACTCTAGTGTTCAATCATCTTCCACCTTCAAGTCACGAATGGCATATTTACCAATCTAACTCTTCAGGTGTAAGAAGATTGAACAGGGGCAGCCGTTGTACCCCAAAATTTTCCCTCTCATTTCTCAAAAGATCATCCTGGACTCTCAGGCTTGATTCTATCAAGTTTCAAGTCTTGAATTACAACTTTTCAAGAAAATCATCCACAAGGGCAAAATGGTCAAAAGCACACTGAAAAGTCAAACTTTGACTTTTAGATCAAATCAAGTTTCAACAATTATATTTCATCAATACATTAAATTGGTTCATCAAAAAATCAGAAGTCAAAAATTACTTTGAAAAATCAAATTTCTAAACATTTAGAAAATTTTATAAGTGTTAAGAGAATATGTAACTTCAGAACTTCTGGACCAACCTCCATACAAGTGCAATCAGAATTTGAAAACACAGTTCAAAACATGACTCGTCAATCAGAACATATGGAAACTGAACCAGAACATGATTCTTCAGCATATGAAGGCTATGTTCAATGCTCCGGTCAAAACATCACCCTTCGAGTCTCATTCTGATCTTCTACAATCAGAACATCACCAAATCCCAAAACCTCGTTTAAGCATCCTACTGCCCCGCTGTTGAACAGTCCTGCAATCAGCTGTTGATCCAGTCCACGCCTGCACTTTCTCAAACCCCATATTTGCATCAAATTAGCATACAAAAATTATGATTAAAAAGCAATGGAATAGTATGCCAAAAAGGTTAAAAATCCCATTTGTTTTTCCCCCCAAAACCACAGCAAATCCATCTATAAATAAGTGGCTCCATCACACGTTCAAGGGGCTAGTCTTTTGGGAGAGAAAATTTTCAAAAGAGAGAAAAGAAAACTGTGAAACCTTCGTAAAAATCCAGAATTTCCAAACAGAAAACCAAACCTTTGTTCTTCCCTTTGAATCAAATAACTTGGCATTTTATTTTCTGTTTCTCTTGCTGACTCCAGAACATCTGAAGGCAGCAGTTCAAGTTCCAAACACACGCTCCATATTCAAGGTAAGTCTTTCTGACTTTGCATCTTTTCATTCAGAACATCATTATATATGTAAATATCACAGTATTGATGTTATCCATATCATTTCATAAGTAGAAAAACTGTGGATCAGAGCTTCTTGATTAGGGCTAGGCTCAGAACTAGGAATAGAACTTCTATAAACTGCTGTGTTTTTATCCTCCTGATTTGCTGTTAAGGACTGACTAAATTGTTGATGTGTTGATTAATATGAGGAAAGAGTTGAAATGTAACACAAAACTTCTGTTTTTTTTCATTCACCATTTTAACACACATAATTTCTAGGACTCTCTCACTGTTTAAGCACGCAGAACTTGAGTTCTCTTTACTATTTTAACACACAAAACTTCTAGGCTTTCTTACTGTTTTAACATATAGAACTTCTGATGTTGACTCACTATTTTAGCACATCACAAAACTTCTGAGTTCTCCCTACACGTTAAACACACATAACTTCTAGGCTTTCTTACTATTAAGCACACTGAACTTATGATGCTTCCATTCGTTATTTTAACACTCAGAATTTCTGATTTTCACACGCTGACAACACACTGAATTTCTGATGTTCACTCACTATTTTAGCATAATACATAACTTCTGAATTTTGGCTCACTGTCTGAATGCCACCCAGAAACTCTATTTCCTTTCCCTCTGACGTTTCTTGCAGGGCCTTAGAGTGTATCGATCCAGAACTTCTGATTCCACTGACGCTCCTTTCTGAGTGACAACGCGCCTGGCTTCAGAACTTCTGATCCTTATTGTTTTGCTTGCAGCAGCACGCCGTTTCTATCTTTCATTTATTTTCCTTTTATCATTTTCAATATTAATACTCTTTTTATTAATATATGTGATCGGTGGATCTGGAACTGACTGTTTAACGCTGGTTCGCGAAATGTCGCGGAAGCAAGAGTCGCCACCGTCTTTTATTTTCTCCAAATGGAAAGGACAAAAGCACAGAAAAATTCCTTAAAGAGATTGCTCTCGGTTCGGGAGGTAGATTATAGAAAGGGAAGGTGTTAGCACCCTTTCTATCCATGGTTATCCATGGGCTCTTAGATACTTGCTCATTGTGTTTTCAAAAGTGGTTTGTTTGCTTTTCAACTGTGGGTTTTAAAAAAGTTTCTTTGAAAAATTTCAGTTCGACTCGTACGTCAGAGTGTTTGAAAAAATTGCTTTCGAAAGCTTTTTTGAAAATGTGTTGGTGTGAAAAGTATTTTTGAATTTGTTTTGAAGAGAGCAAGTATCTACGAATCGTCTACCTACCCTAAGGAATTCGTCTGTGTAAATGTCCTTTAAAGTAGTGCCATCCCACCATTGAGAGGTAGGTAGCACCACCGTTGGAGGTGTTCGGGTCAATTCGAAGGTTCGGGACATGGTGATCACCGGAGCAATAGGAAGACACCTTAGAAGCTACCCTCATGTCAGGTTCCCGGATCATGAGGACTTACTAAGACATCCTCTACTCGACGATCACCTTTCGAGGCAAGGCAACAGTGAGGCGTACCCTAGGGGTGGTGTGTGCGATTCGTGTGTCGTTTTCATTGATATTTGTCTTGTCATGTTAAAGTGATCTACGCTTGATTTTATTATGGCCATTCATTCTTGCATGCTTTGTTTAACAGTTAATATTTGCGGGAAAGGTAAATCTAAAGCTATTACAAATGGCGCGGGTCCACATCGCCAAAATTAAACCGGACCCGGTTTGACGGAAAGTAAATAAAGCAAAAGAAAAGTGCGAAAAGTTAAATTGTTACAAGGCTTTGGGAGAGGTACATGATTATTTGAATGAAATAAAAATAAATACGCGAAATTAAATAAAATTAAGAACATGGGCGTTGGACCCTTTTGCAAAAATTAAATAAATAATGGAATTAAAATTAAGAATTAAAAAGAAAATGTTTTATGTATTTTTATGTTTTTAGGATTTAATAGAAAAAGAATTAATTAAAAAACTAAAATAAAATGTTAAACCTAGTTCTAATTATTTTTAAGTTTATTATGAAAGTATTAAAATTTGACCTAAATTAAAACTAAGTTTTTTTCTTATGTACAATTTAATTATAAAAAATAAATAAAATAAACATTATTATTGTGAAAGAAAAATTAAAAGGAAATAAAAAATTATCAATTAAACCTAATTCTACTTTTTGTATTTTTGTTATTAAAAGAAATTAAAATTATATCCTAATTAAAACTAAATATTTACATGTGAAAATACTTATAAAAATAATTAAAATAAATATTATATTTTGCTCTTTTTCTGATTTTTTTGTGTATTTTATAATTTGTAGAAAAAAAATAATTAATCAAATTAAAGCAATAAAATAAATAAAACAAAATATAAAGCAAAGTTGCAAACCAGGGGGGGTGGAGGTCCCTAATATGGAGGTGTGGCCCAGTAGTTTGAGCTCAATCTTGCAAGGCCTGATTGACTTTTTGAATCGTATGCTGAAGCGTGGACTAGGGTACAGCGTGCTCCTTAGATCTGTGCCTTTGGTTTGGTCATCAGGGACGCGTGGACGTTGGATAATGAAGATGCATGGTGTGCCTTATCATAAGCGCTGCACATGAATGGTTAATGAAAAATAACATGAGAAATATACAGACCTGGGACTCGAACCCAGGTCTTGGACGTTATTGCAATCACCAACTGCCAGCTGAGCCACTACACGTATTTGTTAATTAAACATACAACCAATATAATAAAAGAAACAACGCGTTAGTGCTGGAAAACGCGCGAACTTTTAAACCAACGAATCACTGGTTGCCACCACATCATCGTCCTCACCACCCCTGCAAAACAAAACACAATAGCAACGGTTTTCACAGCGTGGTTTTAGGCATGTTTCCAGAAAATAGCGACTAGCGCTGTAGGGATCATAAATTGATCGCGACAAGTGTTTCTTCTTCGTCTAGGTCTGCTGAGTGGAATGGTGGTGGCCTGGAACCTCAATTTTTCCTTATCTCAAAAACCCCAATTTAAAATGCTGAAAACCCTAAAAGCCACGCATGGTGAAATCTTATATATAGCGTAATAATGCAATTAAACATGATGGTTAGCTTTAGATTCTCATGAGGAATAAGAATCAATAAAAAAAATGCTGTAAAAATGCTTGAATCATGATGCACGATAATGGAATTTTCTTGATGCAGTTTGAGTTCAATCTACCAGTTCTTGGCGTTTTGATCAATGATTCTGATTGGAATACACTCAATAGACCTTGAGCAAGCTATTGGAATGAAAATTAGGCTTTGAATCGTCCTCCAACAATGATTTCAGTTTTGTGTTTTCAAGGAATTTTTTCAAGTTTCCAATGGCCTTTCTTGCGCAGCTTTCAGTCTAGCACGATTAGGTTTGTGTTCCTGGCTTTGTAGTGAAGCTATTAGGTCAACAAAACTGAATAAAATCCATGGCATTGATGATTTTGCATATTTGATTTTCCAAGATCTTTTCATATCTTTTCCACATGGTTTTTGTATCAATTATGATCAATTAGCTCCAAATCTTTCCTAGTTTAGTTGTACACGAAATCTTGAGTATCAAACATGCATAAAAAGATTGGTTAGGTCATGTTAGATATTTTTCACATATTTATATAATTTAAATGAATTAATATGAATAATAATTCAAATAAATAAATAAAAAATGAGAAAATACTTCCCTTTGGGCCAAGTGGTCGTGCATATGCTTGGAATGATGAATCATGGAAGAAAAATGGGCCCATTAGCAAATTTAGGTCATTTGAACCATTGTTGACTTTTCAAAATATCCAAAAATTTCCCAACTTCCACAAGGCATAACTTGCTCAATTTTTAATATTTTCTCATGTTCTTGGACATTTTGGAAAGGACTTTGAGTCCTCTAACCAATGCCTTTGGTCCCATGTCATTTTGATTTACCAATCTCAAGTTATGGCCTTTGACCTAAAGTCCCTTTTTGTTGACTTTTGAAAATGACCTATAATGTTGAAATTGATAACTTTTTGTGAGAGCATTTCTTGGACTTGAAGTATGAAGATGAATTGTAGGAAATGTCTTTCTCTTCAAAATGAGCTTTGGATGGAATTTTTCTGATAATCCATGTGAAAGTTATGCCCTGGTCAATTTCAGTTGACTTTTTCAACTGTCCAAATAAGGAAACTTTTGCATCTTTGATGATTTCTGAGCCAAATTTTGAGAATCATGATCAAGAATTGATCAAATGATGTTTGTGGCTTCAAAATGATATGTTGACCAAAAATTTGAACTTTTGACTGTCAAATGACCATTTTGCCCCTACAGTTGACTGTAGTGCAATTTAGGGTTTTGACTGTGCAATTTTGAGCTGAATGCCTTGAAACTTGATATGAGGATACTTGACCATATTTGTAGGCATATGAGACTTGGTTGGGCCTTTGCAAATTTCATTTTCTTGATCAGAACACAAACCCTAGTTTTGACTGTATAGGAGACCTTTGCACTGTGCAACCCTTGGGGAATTTTGCAGCTTGGCTTGGCAATTTTCTTGGAGAATATGGGAGGGCAAATTTTGGGGTACAACAGTTGCCCCTGTTCAATCTTCTTAGACCTGAGGATGCAGATTGGCGGACGTGCCTTTCGTAATCCGAGGGTAGAAGATGATTGGACACTAGAGTGCCCAGAAATTTGCGCTCAAATGTTAGCAGTGTGATGGGGGAATGGGCTTATAGATGCCATTTGGAGATTGCTGGATAGGATGATGGGCTTATAGATGCCATCTGGATGTTGGTCGCTGGGATATTCCTTAGCGAGAACCTGCATACCTGCAAAAGAAAAAGGAGATGAGTACCTGACACGTCGCAGGAGTTGTTTTTAGATGCTTGGTATAGATGTGTCCTGACTGGTTACAGGAGCTGAGTCTGGAGCTTCAAACGGCGATGAATGAACCAGGGATGGTTACTGTCTTAGCATGAATGGTAAGAGAACCTTGGACGACTTTAACTTCAACAACGCTTGTTGAGAAAAATCTGGGGTGACTTTAACTTCAACAACGCTCGTTGAGAAAAATCTTGGGTGATTTTAATTTCAACAACGCTCGTTGAGAAAAATCTTGGGTGACTTTAACTTCAACCACGCTCGTTGAAAAAGATCTTGGGTGTCTTCTACTCAGCAGGACGATGAAGGAATCTGAGACGATTGCTACTCCAAATATATGATGAAGGAATCTGGGACGATTACTACCTCAGCAGTACGATGAAGGAATCGGGGACGATTACTACCTTAGCAGGATAATGAAGGAATCTGGGACGATTGCTACTCCAAATATATGATGAAGGAATCTGGGACGATTACTACCTCAGCAGGACGATGAAGGAATCTGGGACGATTGCTACTCCAAATATATGATGAAGGAATCTGGGACGATTACTACCTCAGCAGTACGATGAAGGAATCTGAGACGATTGCTACTCCAAATATATGATGAAGGAATCTGGGACGATTACTACCTCAGCAGGACGATGAAGGAATCTGAGACGATTGCTACTCCAAATATATGATGAAGGAATCTGGGACGATTACTACCTCAGCGGGACGATGAAGGAATCTTGGGTGATTACTACCTCAACGGGATGATGAAGGAACCTTGGGCGATTACTACCTCACAGAATGATGAAGGGATCTGAGACGATTACTACCTCAACAGAATGATGAAGGAATCTGGGACGATTACTACCTCAGCAGGATGATGAAGGAATCTGGGACGATTGCTACTCCAAATATATGATGAAGGAATCTGGGACGATTACTACCTCAGCAGGACGATGAAGGAATCTGAGACGATTGCTACTCCAAATATATGATGAAGGAATCTGGGACGATTACTACCTCAGCAGAATGATGAAGGAATCTGGGACGATTACTACTCCAAATATATGATGAAGGAATCTGGGACGATTACTACCTCAGCAGGACGAAGACTTTTATCTGTTGATCGTTCTTTCCTGAAAAAGTAACGAATTAGTTGTATGCAATGTCATAATGCATGAATTGCCTGATTTTAAGATGTTCTCAAAAATAAATGAGATTGGGGTGATATGATGCGTCTATGCATGCTATAATGATGTATGTGACGTTTTATGAATGTGTTTTTCGTCTAGGAAAGTAAATCCTTGACGGGTGCCAGGAAGTCGTATCCTGGGCTGATGTTGACGAATAGATTTTGCTTCCGCTGGGGATGATAACTGCAAGAATACCGGTAGGAGAAGATGACTCCGTTGCGGAATAAACTTGGCAAATGGAAGATTCTGCGGGGAGAAAAGATACTCTAGCAACCGTGCTGGGAAGAAACACTCTGTGGGGAGAGAGATGCTTTGCTGAATGTTGATAGTAACTTGCTGAGACTGTCTTGTTGTTGGAAGTGTGAATAGACTTCGCTGGGGATAGGAAAGAACTACGTCGAGGACGCTCTTTCCGTGGCTTTTGGCTGAGGATAACCCAGTTATATCCTGTTGAGGAAATAACTCTTTGAATAAAGCCGGACGACGCGTTCGTGTTCTGCGAGGGTAAGCTTCCAGAATCTACTGGGGATAAGCTTATTGCTTGGGGATATGAATTCCAGTTTTCCTAGGGAAACCGGATTAGACTCTCCTGGGGGAGTTTTGAACTATGTCGGGGACGTGATCCCTTTGAATGTTGATACGCCGCCGGGGAACAATCTTTAGACCAAGACTGCCGGGGATGCTTGTTTAAGAATATATGTATTGCTGCTGGGGAATGTTGAGCTCTACGGGAGGGTACCCAACTTCCTTGAGGTTTGATAATATCTTGGAGAAGAATGCACTGACTGCTGACTCTCTGGGGAGTTTAAGATGTACTGGTCATGTTCTTTAGCTGAACCTACCTTGGTACCTTGGCGGACAGAGCCATTAGATTGTTTGGACGACTCATTGCTGCCCCTGTTTCTGAGGTGGGATAGGGAGACCGGTGAGGCGTTGATAGTTGTTGATAGACAAACCTCCTTCTGGTAGGCAAGTGGCAAGATGACAGGACATAGTCGTACGCTTTAATCCCTAACTTTTGCCTGGACCGCCCTTTTGGGTTTTCAGTCCACCGGGATACCCATTTTTGCCCAAGCCGCCTTTTCAGGTTTTCGACTTGTAGGGTGTACAGATTTTTCATTTTCATCCCTTATTTTTGCTCGAACCCTTTTGGTTCGCCGGGAAGCCCTTATTTTTGCCTAGGTGTGTCAGCCTAGCGGGTCTTTGATTATGCGCAGTATTTTTTCGACTATGTCCGCACTTTAAGAATGTAGGGAATTGCCCCTGTTAGAAGTGTTTTGTCATGCCACCAAAAGATTCTTGATCAGGCCAGATTCGTTGTTGAAACGCCCCAAGTGACTCAGGCGGAGATTTCCCCCAGGCTATTTGGCCTTTGAGAGATTCTCCGAACCTTGGCTTAATTGCCCCAGATAATGGACCATGGTCATGTCTGCCCCTTGATTGGAGGTACTTCTGTTCATTAGGCATTCGTCGTGCGAACTTCTATGTTGTTCAAACAAAAAGTCATATGCAAACAAAGTTATGTTAAAAATGCAACGCCTATGTCTGTCTTGAAGATTTTGAAAACGCATTCTTTTTCATAAAACAAGTGAATGTTTGTAAAACGTGATGTCAACTCTGTATTTTACCGTAGGCCTTAAGGAGTCAGGATACCTTCGTAACAGTATGCTTTCGAACTAACCCATGCTTCAGCTAGGACTTTTGAGGGTTATAACGTGGCCTGGTTCACGGCTTAAGAAACAAAGGATAATGGCTCAAATTATTTGTACCCACCCGCTCTTCATGATGTTCTCCAAACCTAAACTCAGTTGATCATACGTTAGACCTTGTTTGAGTCTTTGCTCTGATGTTCCAATGATGGTTCAGATATTGATGATTTATTTTGAATAGACAGTCATTCCTTTCTTTGGTTGAGGGTTTATAAGGCCTCTTTCTTTTTGATTTTGTTATCCCTTTCTTTTTTTGCCTGAACTGTTTCCCTTTTTTGGAATTACAGTCAGCGGGATGCCCCAGTTTCACAAGTCCCTTTTTTAGGTTTTGACTTTTGGGCTTTTATTTTGAGAAGTAATGACTGCCTGTCCTTTTGATTGTTCTGAACCATCACTGTCTTTCTGTTTTGTAAGGACTCCTTTGGTGCCATTTGTTATGCACTTGGATCAACTGAGAGAACTACCCTGCCCCAGGTTATGATGAAGGGTTTTGATTTTCGAAAATAAAAACTCCTACTTCTTTGGCTCTGATGGGTTGACGAGGGATTATCATCCTTATAACTCCAGTGTTTAGGGATTGAAACAATGCCTGTACCTCATCAGCGGGGTCTGTTCAAAAGCATACTGTAGATTGTGGTATCGTTTTCGTCATCCTCCCTCAAGAGGCTTAGAATTTTAGATCAAGAGTTGACATCCGAAAAAATATGAAAATAATTTGCATATAGTGAACACGAATATATTGTTTCAAAACAGACATGCGATGCATTAATGAAATAACAAAGTTTGACATGAATAAAATGTTTGAACAATCAAAGAAAAATACAACTTGAACATTTGAATGAACAAAAGACATTCTCGATGATTTGGTGTAGGATCAGTGTTCAAACTCGACTTCCTTGGCGTCAATCAAATCCTGGATTTTGTTCTTCAAGGTCCAACAGTCGTCGGTGTCATGTCCAGGACTGTCAGAATGGTAGGCACATCTCACACCCGGGTTGTACTTGGAAGAGGAAGTATCAGGATTTTGAGGAGGATCCTTTAGTGTGATCAGTTTTGCCTTCAGCAATTGTTGCAATGCCTGAGACAAAGACATGTTGATGTCAGTATACTTCCTATCTTGATGCTTTATCCTACGCCTATTGCTCTTTCTTGGTTGAACGGGCGTGGGATCAGAAATCTGGATTGCCCCTACATCATGACGACCCTTTTTACCATTTATAGCATTGGATTCTTTCTTCCCACTGTGGGGCTTTTTCTGAGCATCGGCGAGTGCGGTTTCTTGAATCTTCCCCCACTTGATACCAGCTTCAATTCTCTCCCCAGTCAAGATAAGATCTGTGAACCCAGCAGAAGAATTCCCAATCAGATGGTTGTAGAATGGACCAGACAAAGTCCCCAAGAACGTGTCAACGAGCTCCCGGTCAGTTAAGGGAGGTTGCACCCTTCCAGCAAGGTCTCTCCATCTTTGTGCGTACTCCTTGAAACCTTCACTTGACCCCAATGACATACCCTGGAGTTGGGTACGTGTGGGAGCAAGGTCGGCATTGTACTGGTAATGCTTGTAGAATGCCGTGGCCAGGTCCTCCCAGCTGCGAATGTTGGCTCCACTCAGTTGATAGAACCACTCGAGCTGAGTCCCTGAAAGACTCTCTTGGAAGAAGTGGATCCATAAGTTCTTGTCAGCTGTATAGGGCTGGATCCTCCTTGTGTAAGCCCTGAGATGCAATTTAGGACAGGATGCCCCGTCGTATTTAGCAAAGGCAGGTGCCTTAAACTTGTGCGGGATCACTACCCCAGAAGATAGACCTAAATCCTCGAAGTCCAGGCCAGGCACTTTTTGTATCTCCATAGCACTTAGCCGGTCTTCCAACTGTTTGTACCTATCCTCAGCCGGAGGGTACTGTTCGTCGTTGAAATCTGCCTCGTTGTCGGAGACCACTGAACTAGGCACCTCTCTCTCATGGTGACTGCTTTCCCTCACAGATGGGGTAGTCCTCTCAGTTTCAGTCTGCGGTGTGTTCCCAGATCTGCGTCTAGGGCTGAACAAAACAGTCCTCTTCTTTTTCTTGTCCTTCTTCAAGAGGAGAGCCTTCAGATCTTGTTGCCCCTGGGTCAAATTCATGATCAACCCTTGGAACTGGGCGTTCTGAGCCTGGAGGGCCTTGATGGACTGCTCGGCTGATGATTCAGGATTCATGACGATCGGCTGAAATAAACAGCGAAGAAGGGTAAGCAACATGTCCAAGGGGTACCTGTAATGCAATGAGATGTATGACATGCATGCAATGATTTCAAGGACCTCGCAGGGTAAACAGAGAAACTTGTTAGAGTTGGAAACTGGCAACTTGATTGAAGGAACTTCCTGTTGTTGAGAGTCCTTCTTCAAGGGTCAAAGGCTCACCATATCCAGTGGGTCATAGCCCCTGACAACCCTGGCTAGAGGAAAATAAATCCTATTTGCCCCTGGCTAGATGTTTGATTTATCATGACCTGCATCACAAGCCCTTGAGATCCTTGAAATGGGTTAGGATGTATGCAATGATATGATGTCATGCTATGCATGGGGTGATGTAGGTAAACCATGTTATGAGTCCCAATTAAGGACTATAAACAAACCCTGCAAGAAATTCAGTATACTTTGTTATGAGCCCCAATTAAGGACTATAAACAAAACCTGCAAGAGATCTAGTATACCCTGTTATGAGTCCTAGTTAAGGACTATAAACAAAACCTGCAAGAAATTTGGCAAACCCTGTCGTGAGTCCTAGTTAAGGACTATAAACAAAACCTGCAAGTAGTTCATGTGTCAGCTAACAAGCATGCAAGTAGGCAAGTACAAAGGCACACAAGTCACACAAGAGAAACCCTTAGAGTTTAGGCCAGCATGAGGTCTGGGTATTACCCTCTTTCAGTTGGTTGGTTCATACATGTCCTATCACAGTAACCGGGTTCTTAGAGGATCCCAATATCATTGACTACCCTCAATCGGTCATAACTCCAGCATCGCAATCTTTTCTTGCGGCCAGAACCATCACGAGAGTTTAGCCTCAATGGGCGTAGCATACTGCTACTGTTCTAATGGCCAAGTTGGGTCATTTAAGGTTCTAAGGTCGGTTGGTGCTTAATGACTCCTTGGAAGACCCATATTCTCCCCGTTTCAACACGAGGGATATCGGTACAGACCAAGGCACCACACCAACGTAGCCACTGCTTCACCCATGTCGGTCTACGCCGGACAGGTCCCTCACAGCTTATGCTACCTAAACAGGGTATCCCCAGATCCGGGTTAGGATCTATGTATCTCCGATGCAACCCACAATAGTAAAGCAAGCAAATCAATACAAGTGAAAACACAGTTATGACCTAGCCCTAAGGTACCCCCCACTTTATAAGTTAAGTCCCCAGCAGAGTCGCCAGTTCTGTGATCGGTGGATCTGGAACTGACTGTTTAACGCTGGTTCGCGAAATGTCGCGGAAGCAAGAGTCGCCACCGTCTTTTATTTTCTCCAAATGGAAAGGACAAAAGCACAGAAAAATTCCTTAAAGAGATTGCTCTCGGTTCGGGAGGTAGATTATAGAAAGGGAAGGTGTTAGCACCCTTTCTATCCATGGTTATCCATGGGCTCTTAGATACTTGCTCATTGTGTTTTCAAAAGTGGTTTGTTTACTTTTCAACTGTGGGTTTTAAAAAAGTTTCTTTGAAAAATTTCAGTTCGACTCGTACGTCAGAGTGTTTGAAAAAATTGCTTTCGAAAGCTTTTTTGAAAATGTGTTGGTGTGAAAAGTATTTTTGAATTTGTTTTGAAGAGAGCAAGTATCTACGAATCGTCTACCTACCCTAAGGAATTCGTCTGTGTAAATGTCCTTTAAAGTAGTGCCATCCCACCATTGAGAGGTAGGTAGCACCACCGTTGGAGGTGTTCGGGTCAATTCGAAGGTTCGGGACATGGTGATCACCGGAGCAATAGGAAGACACCTTAGAAGCTACCCTCATGCCAGGTTCCCGGATCATGAGGACTTACTAAGACATCCTCTACTCGACGATCACCTTTCGAGGCAAGGCAACAGTGAGGCGTACCCTAGGGGTGGTGTGTGCGATTCGTGTGTCGTTTTCATTGATATTTGTCTTGTCATGTTAAAGTGATCTACGCTTGATTTTATTATGGCCATTCATTCTTGCATGCTTTGTTTAACAGTTAATATTTGCGGGAAAGGTAAATCTAAAGCTATTACAAATGGCGCGGGTCCACATCGCCAAAATTAAACCGGACCCGATTTGACGGAAAGTAAATAAAGCAAAAGAAAAGTGCGAAAAGTTAAATTGTACAAGGCTTTGGGAGAGGTACATGATTATTTGAATGAAATAAAAATAAATACGCGAAATTAAATAAAATTAAGAACATGGGCGTTGGACCCTTTTGCAAAAATTAAATAAATAATGGAATTAAAATTAAGAATTAAAAAGAAAATGTTTTATGTATTTTTATGTTTTTAGGATTTAATAGAAAAAGAATTAATTAAAAAACTAAAATAAAATGTTAAACCTAGTTCTAATTATTTTTAAGTTTATTATGAAAGTATTAAAATTTGACCTAAATTAAAACTAAGTTTTTTTCTTATGTACAATTTAATTATAAAAAATAAATAAAATAAACATTATTATTGTGAAAGAAAAATTAAAAGGAAATAAAAAATTATCAATTAAACCTAATTCTACTTTTTGTATTTTTGTTATTAAAAGAAATTAAAACTATATCCTAATTAAAACTAAATATTTACATGTGAAAATACTTATAAAAATAATTAAAATAAATATTATATTTTGCTCTTTTTCTGATTTTTTTGTGTATTTTATAATTTGTAGAAAAAAAATAATTAATCAAATTAAAGCAATAAAATAAATAAAACAAAATATAAAGCAAAGTTGCAAACCAGGGGGGGTGGAGGTCCCCAATATGGAGGTGTGGCCCAGTAGTTTGAGCCCAATCTTGCAAGGCCTGATTGACTTTTTGAATCGTATGCTGAAGCGTGGACTAGGGTACAGCGTGCTCCTTAGATCTGTGCCTTTGGTTTGGTCATCAGGGACGCGTGGACGTTGGATAATGAAGATGCATGGTGTGCCTTATCATAAGCGCTGCACATGAATGGTTAATGAAAAATAACATGAGAAATATACAGACCTGGGACTCGAACCCAGGTCTTGGACGTTATTGCAATCACCAACTGCCAGCTGAGCCACTACACGTATTTGTTAATTAAACATACAACCAATATAATAAAAGAAACAACGCGTTAGTGCTGGAAAACGCGCGAACTTTTAAACCAACGAATCACTGGTTGCCACCACATCATCGTCCTCACCACCCCTGCAAAACAAAACACAATAGCAACGGTTTTCATAGCGTGGTTTTAGGCATGTTTCCAGAAAATAGCGACTAGCGCTGTAGGGATCATAAATTGATCGCGACAAGTGTTTCTTCTTCGTCTAGGTCTGCTGAGTGGAATGGTGGTGGCCTGGAACCTCAATTTTTCCTTATCTCAAAAACCCCAATTTAAAATGCTGAAAACCCTAAAAGCCACGCATGGTGAAATCTTATATATAGCGTAATAATGCAATTAAACATGATGGTTAGCTTTAGATTCTCATGAGGAATAAGAATCAATAAAAAAAATGCTGTAAAAATGCTTGAATCATGATGCACGATAATGGAATTTTCTTGATGCAGTTTGAGTTCAATCTACCAGTTCTTGGCGTTTTGATCAATGATTCTGATTGGAATACACTCAATAGACCTTGAGCAAGCTATTGGAATGAAAATTAGGCTTTGAATCGTCCTCCAACAATGATTTCAGTTTTGTGTTTTCAAGGAATTTTTTCAAGTTTCCAATGGCCTTTCTTGCGCAGCTTTCAGTCTAGCACGATTAGGTTTGTGTTCCTGGCTTTGTAGTGAAGCTATTAGGTCAACAAAACTGAATAAAATCCATGGCATTGATGATTTTGCATATTTGATTTTCCAAGATCTTTTCATATCTTTTCCACATGGTTTTTGTATCAATTATGATCAATTAGCTCCAAATCTTTCCTAGTTTAGTTGTACACGAAATCTTGAGTATCAAACATGCATAAAAAGATTGGTTAGGTCATGTTAGATATTTTTCACATATTTATATAATTTAAATGAATTAATATGAATAATAATTCAAATAAATAAATAAAAAATGAGAAAATACTTCCCTTTGGGCCAAGTGGTCGTGCATATGCTTGGAATGATGAATCATGGAAGAAAAATGGGCCCATTAGCAAATTTAGGTCATTTGAACCATTGTTGACTTTTCAAAATATCCAAAAATTTCCCAACTTCCACAAGGCATAACTTGCTCAATTTTTAATCTTTTCTCATGTTCTTGGACATTTTGGAAAGGACTTTGAGTCCTCTAACCAATGCCTTTGGTCCCATGTCATTTTGATTTACCAATCTCAAGTTATGGCCTTTGACCTAAAGTCCCTTTTTGTTGACTTTTGAAAATGACCTATAATGTTGAAATTGATAACTTTTTGTGAGAGCATTTCTTGGACTTGAAGTATGAAGATGAATTGTAGGAAATGTCTTTCTCTTCAAAATGAGCTTTGGATGGAATTTTTCTGATAATCCATGTGAAAGTTATGCCCTGGTCAATTTCAGTTGACTTTTTCAGCTGTCCAAATAAGGAAACTTTTG
Source organism: Vicia faba (assembly GCA_948472305.1). Taxonomy (NCBI): domain Eukaryota; kingdom Viridiplantae; phylum Streptophyta; class Magnoliopsida; order Fabales; family Fabaceae; genus Vicia; species Vicia faba. The sequence continues at coordinate 490,117,299 of OX451736.1, forward strand.
CATCTTTGATGATTTCTGAGCCAAATTTTGAGAATCATGATCAAGAATTGATCAAATGATGTTTGTGGCTTCAAAATGATATGTTGACCAAAAATTTGAACTTTTGACTGTCAAATGACCATTTTGCCCCTATAGTTGACTGTAGTGCAATTTAGGGTTTTGACTGTGCAATTTTGAGCTGAATGCCTTGAAACTTGATATGAGGATACTTGACCATATTTGTAGGCATATGAGACTTGGTTGGGCCTTTGCAAATTTCATTTTCTTGATCAGAACACAAACCCTAGTTTTGACTGTATAGGAGACCTTTGCACTGTGCAACCCTTGGGGAATTTTGCAGCTTGGCTTGGCAATTTTCTTGGAGAATATGGGAGGGCAAATTTTGGGGTACAACAATATAAAAAATACATAAAAATATTTTCTTTTATTAATTAATTTATTTCTTTTTCTTAATTCATTAAGACAAAAAACCATTTTCTAAACAAGTCCTTTTTCTCTCTTGCATTGTACATTTCAATATGGTTGTAATAGTTAAATAGGATTTAAATTCTTGCAACCCCCCATTTGTAAATATGTACCCCCATCCCTAAATATTGTAATAGCGTAGAACGGACTTTATATTCCCGCAATTTATCGCTTTCCCAAATATAAATGCTAGTAATTAGGGCGTGTATGGAAAGACATGAAATCAGCAAATAGATAACCCTAATCAAGACTAAAATGCATACAATCAAACACACTTGCACACTAGCACCCTTAGGGTAATCCCGCCTTGTTACCTATCGGAAAAATAGTCATGCCCCTCGAACATGGGCGTTTTAGCAAAAGACCCTCGATAAAAGATCGTAGTCCCTCGATGTTGCCTTCGATAAACGATTTAGTCCCTAACATAACATTGCTAAAACGTCCCATAGGTTGCCTTCTATGACTATACAAATGTTCCACACTGGTCCATTCACATCCAACGATGGGGCTTCTTACATAATCAATGTTAAGATAGCAACATCTAAAGGAGGAGGAAAAGAACATCTAAGACCTTTGGAGTAGGTATATTCTCTCCTAGTTGCTCGCTTGCTCACAATAAAAACATTTTTATACACCAACACTTTCATCTTGAAACATTTTCAAAAAAATTGTACGCTTTCTTATAGAAACGAGAGCCATTACAAAGACACCTTTTCAAAATCACTTTCAAAAACACATTCCAAAAACACCTCTTTGAACTATTTTTAAAGCAACACTTTGTACGCGTTCTTATAGAAACAAGAGCCATTACAAAGTCACTTTTTTTAAAATACTTTCAAAACCCACATCACAAGCACATATTCAAACAAAAGCAAGTGATCTAGCGAGTAAACTAAGAGCCCATGGAAAACCATGGATGAAAAGGGTGCTAATACCTTCCCTTTTCATAATCTACCCCCCGAACTCAAGAAAACATCTCTAAAGGTCTTTCCTGTGCTTTTCACCTTTCCTTATTGGATAAAAGAAAAGTCGGTGGCGACTCTTGCTATCCACAACATTTGCGATCAAGCGCAAAACAAAAAGTCATTTCTCCCACCATATCACACAAGTTCTTGCGGTATGCCGAACCAGGTAAGCACGTTTCTTTTGTAGAAACGAAGAATATTATGCGACGTGATTTTGGCGAGGGCTTTGGCCTCTATCCACTTTTTGAAATAATCAACAGTGACGATTAGGAATTTGTTTTGGTGTGATCCTTGGGAAAAGGGGCCGAGGAGATCCATTGCCCACCGGGAAAAAAGCCACGGGGAAGACAACATTACGAGCTCGTGCAAAGGTGCCATGTGCATATTCGCGTGGCATTGGCATCCGTCGCACTTTTTGACCATCCTCTTTGGCGTCCTACTGTATCATGGTCCTATAATATCCTACTCACAAGGCCTTCCGAGCTAAGGATCTCCCCTAGGTGTTGGGACTTAATTTCCTCGTGGATCTCCCGTAAGATATCAGGGACTTTAGTCTCCCCGACACACTTTAGAAGTGGGATGGAGAATCCCCGTCTGTATAGTCCCTGCTCAACCAAAACATAAGAGCGAGCCCAGTGCTCCGTAGCGCTAGCTTCCTTTTGGTCGATCATTAGTTCTCCTTTGGTAAGGTAATTGAAAAATGGGGTCATCCAATAGGTGTCGTCGCTGATGGCGTTTATGCTGAGCAACGTAGTGGATATCTCGATGCTCAGGTGAGAGAGTGATTCCTGAATGACGAATTTGTTTTTGCCTTTCTTCCTTGTGCTCACCAGAGAATGTTCGTTTGGGTATTCTGTTTGTTGGGAACATGTTTGATTTATGCCTGATCAAACTTTTTCAATTTCTATTAAACCAGGTTTAGGTATTTTAAACAACCGTCTGAGCAAATCATTAAGATGAAATCAATGAAGTCGCCATCAAACGTCTTTTATCCCACACGATGGGAAAGGTAAACATCAAGTAAACCTGAGAAGGGTGTAATCAAGGTCGAGCGACCAAGAGATACGGGTGCGTGAGTCTGTTATGCAAGGGGAAGGTATTAGCACCCCACATGCCCGTAGTACTCTACGGTATCCACTCATGTTGTTCTAATCAAATGGTGTGTTTCAAGTCTACAACTTAAGATCTAAAAGATAATGGAAAAAGGGAATGCATGCAAAAGAAAAGAGAAAATAATGTAGGGAAAACAAAGTTGTGCTTCCTCGGGCTCTACCCCAATGCCTACGTATCCCTTTTAAGGAAAGCAGCCGTAGTTCGGCTCAAAAGTTCCTGTTGGTTTGTATTTTTTAATGAACAATATTATTTTCTCCTTCTGCCGCAGCTCGATCTTTGGAGACTCACGCTTCAGCACATAAGTGAATTAACATGTTCTTTTGAAAAAGTTTGAAAGAATGGCCCAAAGGCAAAAAAAGTTTGTATTGGTTGATATCTTTTACCTCAACGAAGGATTTGAAAGTTGTTATATGTTTTATGATTTGCCAAGAAAAAAAGTTTTTGTCTTAATGCAAGGATTCAAAAGAAAGAAAAACATCTAAGGGGGACTAACCTAAATATATCCCTACTGTTGTCATACAATGATTGACCCTAAGGTTGAGTTTTAAAGGGAAATTTCTACCCTATGTTAGCATGCATGAATACCTATCCTAATGTCTAGCTTGAAAGCTACGCTAATCGAGAGATCTTAAGGGAAACATGGTATAACAAACAAATAAACAAACAAGTGCTTTGGCAAAATCACACAAACATGAGTAATACACACTGACTCAAAGGGATGGGGGAAACAAGAGAAATGCTTTAGCTAAGGGGAGCATATCACCTGAAGCAAACAAGCGAGAGATAGATTAAATAAAAAAAAGATTTATCTAAGGGGAGTGTATCACCCGAAGCAAACAAGCGAACAACGGAGTATCAACAATAGCCATTGAGAACTCCTGACAAAGTGTGGGGGTTGGTTGCCAACCCTTCTCCATATGACTGACTCGATACACAAGACCTGCACGACTCCAAAGCATCAATATATAACATGAGCTAAGTATGACACAGACTAGAATGTGCGGGGGTTGATTGCGAACCCTCCCTGCTTGCCTCCTTTTGAGGACTTATCATATGTAATACAATACGAGAACAAATGTAAGCACACATGCGGAATGCCTACTTCAAAGGTAGGATTTTAAACAAACACAAATAACATATAGAAAGCGGTTCTTGCTACAGGACTTTAAACAACGACTTCGAGCGCACACTATATTTCTTACTTCACATGATATCTAGAAAGCAGTAAAGTTCCTACTTCTCATGATATCTAGAAAACACTAAAGTACTGAAATGAGATAAACAAGAGGAAATACCAAATGAGAATATCAATTCGTAGCAAAGCGTATCAACATAAAGAAACCCGACAATGTTTGCGAAAGCTTCACCAATCAAAGAAAAGAGTCAGAAATCAAATGCTCGGAATAAGTGTCGAAGCATTATTGATGTGAAAATAAATCACAAGTGAAAGGCGCGCCAAGCATGTACGAATATCACACAATAATCATGTATAAGACTCATATCTCAACAAACAAAAGTAAGTCAGGAAACCTTGACAACAAAATGATAACTAAACATAATCGATAATAGAAAATTCTAATCAAAATTCTTTAAAAAAAGAAATCTTAGAAAAAATCTATTATATTACCTTTTATTATTTTTTCCTATTATTTCCATCACTACTTTTTTTATTAGCAAAACTTGATAAAAAAAAGAATTAGAAAAGAAATATAAAAAGATAATAGGACCGTTTGTGATCAAGAGCATATTTTCTGGTGGTGCAATGATTCTGACCACCATGGACGGCGACGATTTGCCACACCCTGCGAACGCAGATATAGTCAAAAGATACTACGCATAAAACAACCCGACAAGTCGAAAACCCGAAAGGGCGACTTGGGCAAAAATGGGCATCCCGGTGAACCGAAAACCCGAAAGGGCGGTTCAGGAAAAAATTAGGGATAAAACAAAAAAATTTGTACACCCGGCAAGTTGAAAACCCGAAAGGGCGGCTTGGGCAAAAAAGGGTTTCCCGGTGGATCGAAAACCCGAAAGGGAGATTCAGGCAAAAGTTAGGGAGTTAAAGCGTATGACTATGTCTCGTCGGATCACTTTAAAGACAATATCTTCACCAACAAGCTCTGAGCTTCTGATCAATCCAATCATCGGTGGACGAAGCAGTGAATGGATAAGATATTCAGAGTTGTGAAGGCTATAACAGAATGGGAATCCCATGGAATTGTTACACATAGCCATCTTTCTTTTGTATAAAATTTTCAATTTTTACGAAAACATCCTCTTACTAGGATGTCTGTCTCATTTGTACAAAGATACTCATAAAACGTTAATACAAATACTTTTCTGAATACAGAAATTTGCTTTGTCTTCTTTTTCTTTTTCACACTTATGTTTTATTTGAGAAACGTCCAATGTTTTGTTAAATAGGCATATGCATTTGAACATAATCATTTGCTTACAAATAAAGAAAAGTTGATTGCTGATAGGTTGAAGGTACAAATAGGTATCTAGATGCCCTCTCAGAGGAAATCCCCAGCGGAATTAAACTCTAAACTCCCCAAACAGAGTTAAACTTCAGGATCCTCAGCAGAACAAAAACTTTCTCAAAGTTAATTTCCCCAGCTAAGAGAGCCTTCCAGAACCTAATTCCCCTCAGAGGTAAGTTTCAGTATCCCCAGTGGAGCCTTAAAAAATCTGAAAATCCTATCCCCAGTGGAGCTAAAACTTCCAACTATCGATCCCCAGCGGAACCAGATTAGTAAACATTCTTCCCACAGAGGTACTTCCCATCAGACTGAAGATTCTCAGTTTTACTTCTCCAGCATAAGTCTACCAGGTTCTGAACTCCCCAGTAGAGATCATCAGAATTCTCATGCCTCACAAATCACCAAGGATTTTCAATCCCCAGCAGTGATCCTAAAACACCTCAACAATTGAAGATCTTGCTCCCCAAGCAATCAGCAGGTAGCAAGAATTTTCAATCCCCAGCTTCGGTTATGGATTTATTCCCCCAACATTCATCAAGGATTTATTCTCCAAAGCAAAATTATATTTCAAGTTGAAAGGTCGTTCAAAATTCCCTTCATCACCTGCTGGAAGTTACGATCATCATTTCCTTCATCACCTGCTGGAAGTTGCAACCACCAATAAGATAACGGACAATTAAAGCTCCTAAAATCTGTTTCTCTCAAGAATGAAAACTCTCATCCTTAAAACCTCAGAAGATTGGTATACTCCAAGTTTCTGACCCTTAACAGAATGAAGACTCTCATCCTTAAAACCTCAGAAGATTGGTATACTCCCAATTTCTGACCCTCTCAAGAATGAAGACTCTCATCCTTGAAACCCCAGTAGATTGGCATACACCCAAACTCCTGATACTCCCAATAGAGTGAAGATTCTCATTCTCAAAGTGGCAGACAACCTGAATTCCTGATACTCCCAACAGAATGAAGATTCTCATTCTCAAAGTGGCATACAACCCAAGCTCCTGAGTCCCCAACAGTGGTCCAAGGACTTCTCATTTTCAACGATCAAAAGATTCTTGCAACCCCCTGCAACAGTCAATGATTCACTTTCCCCGGCAGCAGTCAAGAATCTATTATCTCCGGCTATCCAGGATTGATCTATCCTTAGCAAGACAGCTCATCAGCTTACATGCGCAATCATTACATTCATATCATAAACATTGATATAACATATATTGCATCATACATTTCATGCAACATAACTTTGTGTTTCAGCTAATATTTTACCCTTTTCAGGATAAGATTATTAAGCTTCAACTTCAACGACATACAGTTCAACAAACTTTCCATATGGCATCTTTAAGCCCATCCCCGACAAGATTCTGTCTCCCCTCCAGATGGAATCTTTAAGCCCATCTCTAAATGGCATCTCTAAACCCATTCCCGCATCCATGTTTTGACGAGTGCAAATTTAAGGGCACTCTAGTGTCCAATCTCCTTTTACCTTCGAGTCGCGAAAGGCAATCTTGCCAATCTAACTCTTCAGGCTCAAGAAGATTGAACAGGTGCAACTGTTGTACCCCAAAATTTTCCCTCTCATTTCACCAACATTTTCTCACCACAAGACTCTTGGAACTCAAGATCAAGTTAGGGTTTACTCTGCTCAAGGCTCCTCCTTGCACTATTGACCCAAATTAGGGTTTGAATTTGCATAGGGATGTTTTGACCTAAAATGCCCAAAATGAATTTCATACTTCATGTTGGACTTACAAGTTTATCCATACCAAGTTTCAAGCCTTGATTCCAATCTTTTCCCAGTTAATTGGACAGTTGACCTAGAAATCAGCTGTATTGGGGAAAAAGTCAACTGTGGCCAATTGACAGTCAAACTTCATGAAATTTGACCCACATCAACATTATGAACTCATATGAATCATTTGGTCAAGTTTGGATCACAACACCACAAGAAATTTGATCAGATCACCAAAAGGGCAAAATGGTCATTTTTAGGGTTTTGACTGCACAAAGGCAATTTTTGACTGTTTGACCTAACCAATGGCAAGCCAAGCTCACATATGGACTCAAGGACTCAATGACATTGTCTTGACCCATTCAACAAGTTCAAAAGATATCAAGTGCCAAGATTCATTTTTCATCAAGACATGTCAAATTATGAAACTTGTTCATCAAGAAATCCAAAATTGCAAATTAGGGTTTAAAATGAGAAAATTTCATAACTTAGAATTTTTCTAAGTTATGAAACTTCCTTATTTTTTCCTAACTTTGTCCCATTTTTTCACCAAGATGCAAATGGATTCAAATAAAACTTGAAACATGAAAGTTGTAGTCCATTGCAAAATCTACAACTTTGATTCACAAAGTTTTCACAAAGGAAGCTTGTATCTCAAGTTATGATTTTTGCAACAAGGGTGCAAAACATTTTTAACTTAGAGAAATTTTTCCCTATTCTAGGCAGGATTTTTGTCCAACTTCTTGGCCATTTTTCACATGGTTCCACTTGGAATTTCAAGTTGCATTACAAAGATGGATTGTAGTACACATTCCAAGCTTTCTAAATTGTCCAAGAACTTCTCAAACACCCTTGTGGTTAGAGAGAATCAAATTTGAAAAGTTGTCAAAAACTCACTTTTGTTCATAACCAAATACATGTTCATACAAGTTTCATTTTCAAACCAGCATGCTTGGTACTTGCTTGCAGGCCTCTAAACCAAGTTTGCACTCCTTAATTAAATGCCAAACCATTGTATTAAGGTATTATTTCATCCATTTGGACATTACATGCTAAACTAATCCTTATTTGGAAAAAGCAAACATGCCATTTTGATAAAGTTACACTTTATGTCAAGTTCCAAATCTTGGAGGCATGGGGCCAGATCTTGGAGCCAAATCAAGTCCACAAATTTGTGTTACCAAGAGCAAATGCTGCAGCATGCTTAAGAGGCTTGGACAGGTCTATAACACTTACACACTATCTTTGCTTACAAAAAAAGAAACTTTGAAAAATATACACAACTCTCACTTCCTGCAAGCATAAGCCTAAGAAAACTTTGTGAACATCTTCCACACCTCCTAACTGACCTAAAACACGACTCATTCATCCTCAATACCTCCTCATTCACCAAATCACAGTTTTGCTGCAAAACAGGGTACCTGCTGCAGATTGAGGTCCATAACTCAATCCACTGGTGCGTTTTGGCCAAAGCTTGTTCAAACACATTCCCTAGCATCCACTGAAACTATTCCAAGCCCTAAACACCAGTTGTAACACCCCTAACCTCATCTGCCATTTTCACTTTTCAGTTTTGCAAGTGGACTTCCATAGCACGATTCAGAGTGATATAAAGCAAGTTAGGCATTTGGGAAGCATCCTTGGACTTCAGGCAAGCTATACAGAAGCTCAAACTCCATTGAAGTTGGCCACATTGCTGTACACGACTCAAGCTGAAACAGGTAAAACCATGAACTTCTATCTCTCAATCTAGGAAGAGTTAGGCTTAGGTTTGTGAATGAAACATGCTCTACTCATAGCCCTGAAGCCATACATATGATTACTTTTCATTTATGTTAAGCATGCTGTGAGAATTTTGGCCATGAACATTGAAGAAAACTTAGGTCAGAAATTGGGGGTGAAGAAATTCTCCCTGGTTTCTTAGAGTTAGGTTAAGTGTTTTACATATTTGGATCGTGACTTGATGCTCTACATTATTTGTGTTATGAGTTTTTGCTAAAAGTCAAGGAATCAGGATTTGTGTTAGACAAGAAGAAGCGCGTGTTTTTGTTTCAAACAGGTTATTGGAGGTTGAAGACAAAGTTGGCTTGGGATGGGCCTGAGTCAACTTGCTGTTCACACCCCTTTTTTTCATTTGCACCCCCCTGGCCCATTATGTGAAATATTGATTATTTTGCATTTTTTCTTTTTAATTCTGATTTTATATTTTTGACTCAAACATAAAAAACACTAAAAATATTTTTCAAACATTTTTGCATTTATTTGGCATTTATTTGTTTTATTTAGCATATATATGTAAATAAATATAATACCTTTTTATTTAAAACACTAAAAAATAATACAAAATTATATTTATTTTCAGTTATTATTTTTTATTTACATTTTGAAAACATTTTCTAAAAATATACATTTTTTTGTAAATAATTAATATTTTATTTTTGTATATACTTAGCATATTTAATATATTTAATATATATATATGTACATATTTTATTAAATATTTAGAACAAAAATATGAGAATAATACATTTTTATTTTTATTAATATATGACATCAAAAATACCTTTTTAACCATATACTTTTTATTTTGTGCATAAATTAATTTATTTTGTACATAATCAATAAATAATAATATTTATTCAAAAACTAGGGTTTAACCTTAAAACAATAAAAATAACCAAAAATTGACTTTTTTTTATTTTGTTTATATTTCACATTGAAAAATACTTTTACATACATGAAAAATCCTTTTTTTGCATAATACATTGCATTTTGATATTTATTTAATTACATTTACTTAATTGTTAAATATTAATTTGTATATTCGATATGGTTGTAATAACTTAGATTTTATTTCCTTGTCAAATATCCCCCAAATTCAAACTTGTACCCCCTCCCTATATCTTGTTGTAATAGCTTAGTATTTAAATTCTCGCATTTAAAAGCTTTCAATTATGCCATGTTTAGACTTAGGGTTTGTATGCAAAATCAAATTAACAAGTAGCTTGACCTAATTCAAGATAAACATGCATGAAAAACAACACAATGCACACTTGCACCCCTAGGATTACTCCACTTGTTGCCTTCAAAAATGGGCCATGTTTGCATGTCAAGTACTTTGGCAAAACAAAACAAAACAAAAACAATCAAAATGATCATAGTCCCTCGATGACGCTATCTTGTTGCCTAAACATAATGATCATAGTCCCTCAAGAAAATTGCCAAAATACTTGACACTATTGCATTCATGGTCTAAATGATGACCCGCGCCTGTCCCGTTAACATCCTAACACAAGGTTGTTCACCAAATACAATGGTGAAACAACACTGTTAAAAGGGTTAAAACATAATAAAGATCTTTGAGAAATTTAGGGTAGATAGCTCTTGGTTACTTAACCAATCTTGCAAAACAATCCTTGCCATTTTTCAAAAACACACTTCACAAACATAATTTCCAAACAACTTTCAAAAACATTGAAACATCTTTTCAAAAAGACAAACACCCTTGTAAAACATTCAAACAATAATTGTTACAATGGTTGCCTAGACAAGGCATCTTTTTCAAAACATTTTCAAAACCACACACACAAAGCACCATTTCAAACAATTGAAAAGCAAAGGCAAGTGATCTAAGCAAGTAACTAAGAGCCCATGGATAACCATGGATAGAAAGGGTGTTAATACCTTCCCTTTCTATAATCTACTCCCCGAACCCAAGAAAACATCTCAAAGGTTTTTCCTGTGCTTTTTAACCTTTCCTTAGGATAAAATAAAAATTCGGTGGCTACTCTTGCTAAACCGAAACATTTGCGAAAACAAACGCAAAACCTCAAGTCAGTTCTCCCACCGTATCACAGAACTGGCGACTCTGCTGGGGACATGTTTAAAAGTGGAGTAACCTTAGGGCCTAGATCACCCTTTGCATGACTAATTGTTTGCTTTAATTGCTTTACATTTTGGTTCTCTTGTTTGGGCTTGAAATCCTACACCCGAATTTGGGAAACATTCATAGATAGCAATACGTTGTGGAAACTGTGCGGGGTATACCGACACGGTCGAAGCAATAGCTATATTAGTGCGACATATTTGTGAGTACCGGTAACCCTTGAGTTCAATCAAGGAGAGTACGGGGCCGCTGAGTGATGTCACTAAGCACTAATGACCTAGAACCTTACTTGACAATCTTGGCCTTTTTATTAGGGGTAATGAGATGACCGGCTTTGGTGCATTCCGAAGTTGGTATATACTCGATACTACACTCATTGAGGGTTGTTTTATTGGAATATTTTGGTCTCTAGTTAAGTGGATAAACCAAAACAATGAACATAGAAAACAATCCAATGATATTGAGCTCCTTAGAACCCGGTTACTATTTATAGGACAGGTTTTTAAGCCAACTACACTCAAGAGGGTACTTACCTATGAAACCCCATGCAAGCCTGAAACTAGGGTTTTGTGTGAATCGCTTGTACATATGTTTGTGCATACATCATGAACATCATAAAGCATAATATGCATCCACTAACCATTTCAAGGGTTTGGATCTTCATCTTTGTTCTTGTTTTGTAGGTCATGGAAATTCTTGGCAGGAAAACTATCCAAGTCAACCTTGTGAGAATCCCTCCTCAACTCAAGGAGCTTACATCCAGAATTCCAGAAAACTCTCTCTTCAGTGAAAGACATGGTAGACTTCTCAACCTAGTCAACACCAGCATTGAAGAAGACATGGTGAAAGTGTTGTTCCAATTCTTTGACCCCCTTCACCACTGTTTCACATTCCCCGACTACCGATTGGTGCCTACTTTGGAGGAATTTTCTCAACTTCTGAGAATTCCTATTCTTAATCAACTACCTTTCAACGGTAAGGAAAAAGAACCAAAGCTTGAAGATGTTGCTCAAGCACTACACTTGCAATCATCTGACATCAAGGGGCATTGGGAAACTAGAAGTGGCGTCAAAGGCTTCTTGGCAAAATTCTTGTTTGAGAAGGCACAAGAGTGTTGGAATTCATTGGATCTACAAGCCTTTGAAGAGATTGTGGCACTCCTCATTTATGGGTTGGTCTTGTTCCCAAATCCTGACCAACTTATAGATGTGAATGCTGTTAATATCTTCATATCCAGGAATCCCATACCTATATTGCTTGGGGACATCCTCCACTCATTTTACACACGAACAATGAGAAGGAGAGGTGTTCTCATGTGTTGTACTCCTCTCCTTGCTAGGTGGTTTATTTCTCACCTTCCACAATCTGTTTTGAAGAATGAGCAAGGTTCAAGGTGGTCATAATGATTGATGACCCTCACACATTCTGATGTACATTGGTGTTCTCGGTCCAGAGAAAATGTCATCATCATCGATCGCTGTGGTGAGTTCCCTAATGTTCCATTACTTGGCATTAGGGGAGGCATTACCTACAACCCCTGTCTAGCTTTAAGACAATTTGGATACGCTCGGAGGGATGGTCCCCATGACATGCTGATTCCTGACCTAGTTTTTGACTTCGACAATGATGCGCAAGGACTTCGCCAAAGATTCATCAGAGCTTGGAGGATACCTAACAAGGTAGATAGTAAGACACTGGGGCACAAGAACTCCATACCTCTTGAGCCTTACCTTAAGTGGGTACGAGCCCGCGCCCAGAATCTTATGATGCCTTACCCTCATATTCTCCCTTTGATCAAAGAGCCTGTTATGAAAGGAGAGGTTCCATACACCATCCTACATCCTGACATTCCAACATCATGGGAGAAAATGCAAAAGAGTTGGATCCAACTCAAGGAAGAAAGGGATACTTTTGAAGCCAGCTTCTACGCCAGTGAGAAGAAGTTTTTGGAGCTTACCCGCCGACTTCACGAGGAGGAGACCCTCAACACCTACATCGCACCAAAGAGGATGCGCAACGTCTTTTTACCTTAAGAAGTTTTTGTAATATTTGGCCCATGGGGCATTTATGTACTGACAAAATTTCTTCTTATTAATATGACGTGTGTTCTTTTTGTTTGTAACAACTTTGAATTTCTAAATCCTTGAATGCATTACATGAATAAACATATCATTCATCATATGTATAAATAGGTCTTCGCACCAGGTTTCCTTATATTTCTACTGTTTATTTCAGTAAGAGGGATATTGAGCATACGGTCAAAGATCTGCAGGCACAAAACTCGCAATTTCAACAGCTTCTCATGACCTTAGCAAAGGGTCAGGAGGATCTTAAAGCACTATTAGGGAACAAAGAGCAAGAAAAAGGAAAAAAGAAGAAGAAAAGAGTTGGGGTAGCTACACTGGGAAGAAGATTTGAGAATGAAGCTAGGAGAGTTCTTGAATTCCCCTCCACGTCTAACGAGGGGACCGGTAAAGGAAAAGGGGCTGCATTACCTTCTAAGTCCGAGGCCGAAGAGGAAGAGGTTGAGGAAGATGAAGATTATTCAGAGCAGCAATACCCGCCAGCGGACGACAAATACAAAAACCTGGAGGATAGACTGGCAGCTATGGAGCTGCAAAGGGTTCCCGGGCTAGATTTTGAAGAATTGGGATTGATTGCTGGGATTGTGATCCCTCCTGTGATACGGTGGGAGAACTGACTGTGTTTTGCGTTCGTATTCGCACTTGTGCGGTTGAGCAAGAGTCGCCACCGACTTTTTATTTTATCCTAAAGGAAAGGTTAAAAAAGCACAGCAAAAACCTTTTGAGATATTTCATGGGTTCGGGGGGTAGATTATGAAAAGGGGAGGTATTAGCACCCTTTTCATCCATGGTTATCCATGGGCTCTTAGTTACTTGGTTTTTTAGATCACTTGCCTTGATTTTTGATTGCTTGAAAATGGTGTGTATGTGTGAGTGTTTTTGAAAATGTTTTGGAAGAAGATGCCTTGTCTTAGGCTAACCTTGTAACAATTCTTTACTCGAATATTTTACAAAGGCGTGTATCTTTTCGAAAAGATGTTTCAAAATGTTTTGAGAGTTTGTTTGAAAGTGTCGTGGATTATGGTTTTTGAAAAGAAGGAAAGTGTTTTTGCAAGTTGATCTCAAGTAACTAAGAGTTTTGTCTACCCTATTGTACTCAAAAGTTTTTGTCATGTTTTAACCCTTTTTAATAATTTTGTTCCACCATTGAATTTGGTGGACAATCTTGCGTTTAGGAAGTTTATTCGGGACGGGCGTGGGTCATCGTATGGACCATGAATGCAATGGTGCCAAGTGTCTTTGGCAATTTGCTTTGAGGGACTATGATCATTCCTTTTAGGCAACACTTTGAGGGACTTATGATCATTTGATTTTGTTTTGCCAAAGATACTCGACGTGCAAGCATGGCCCATTTTGGAAGGCAACATGTGGGATTACCCTAGAGGGTGCAAGTGTGATTGTGTATTGATTTCATGTATTTGTCTTGTATTAGGTTATCTAGCGTTTGATTTTATGTACATGCAAACCCTAGGTCTAACCATGGTATAATTGAAAGCGGTAAATTGCGAAAATGTAAAGTGTACGCTATTACAAAATAAGTATCCGGGAGTGGGGGTACATGTGTATGAATGGGGATGAGACTTATAGTATCCAATAAGTTACAACCAAATCGAATTTGCGATCAAATATAAATGAGGTATATCAATGTATAAGATAAACAAATATGTATAGGGGCAATGTGAATGTATTTGTATTGTGTAAGTGTGAGATATATTGTGTAAGTATGTAACTATTTACAAGTGCGACAAGGTGAAATTAATGTGTATTAGGGTATTTGTTTTGACCTAAATATGTGTTTAATGAATCTTTGATTTGTATATTTTTAATATGTACAAAAGAAATGTTTTAATTGAATGTTCAAGTTCTAATTAAATTATGTATAAAAAATGATGTTTTAAGAAAAGAAAATATTTCTAAGTTTTAATTATGTATAAAAAAAGTATTTTTTAATCAAGGATTAAATTATGCATATTAGAAAAAAATATATCTTTAGGCATTTTTAGTATTAATGTATTAGTATATCAATTAGATGTTAATCTTAAGAAACAAATTATATTCTTTGTACATATAAGAAATAAAGGAAAAGATAAGTTTAAATATAGAGAAAGAAAATATTTTTTTATATGTTTATATATAAACCAAACTATACTATATGAAATATTTGTTAGTGTAAAAAAGTTACTATGTTTTTGTTAATTTCTCAAAAAATGATGTGTTAAAAAAAACAATTAAATGAAAGCAATGGGCTTTAAGCATGCCGAATGGGGCAAGGCCCACGTTTAGGCTCAGAAAGCTTTTAGGGTTTGCTAAATGTTTTCAATTTAGGGTTTGTACAACGGCGCTCATGGAGGTTTCGTTCATCGTCTCCGTTTGTCTTTTGCCAGCACCTCCTCTTTGCCCAGCCATCAGCACCTCCGCCTCCTCCCTTCTTCCTTGATGCAGTGAAGCGCACAAAAAGGTAATCTTCTCTTTGATTTTCGCGTCTAAGGTTCGGTCTCTTTTACATGCTTATGGATTACAATCTTCTTTGATTGAATGTTTTAATTTTTGTGTTTGCTTAACGCGGATTAAAAGGAGAAGGGAAGAGAACTGGACTACCTTTCGTTTGGAGGGAGGAATGGTGGAGGTGCTCGGAGGCTGGATGGTGAAGGGCTGGCTTGAACGCTGCTTGGTATTTCTGTATCTTTTCTCAGGCTTTATGATATTGCTTCTTTTCTTCTTTGCTTTTGCTGCCTCGATTTTGCCTTTGGAACTTTTTACACCTCAGTTGTCTTGAACTGGCTTTTGAACATTGAGCTTGATAGTCTTACGCCCAGCGATGTGTATACTGAGGGCTTGCCTGTATATCTTCTCTGCCTTCTCGTGGTGCCTATTGCTTTTCCTCTCTTCTTCTGACTTGTTGGTTGCCATGGACTCGCCTTTGAAACTGTTGAGCCTTTTGCCTATGATGAAGCCCTCTTCTGAGGCCTTTGAATTGCCTTGAATGTTTCTTCTATCTCAGTTGCTTTGGTTGCTTATTGTTTGTGGAATGTATTTTGCTTCTTGCCCAATGAAGAGCCTAGGGTTCTGAGGGCCTGTATACCTTGTATGCTGTTGAATATGCCTTGGTGCTTGTTAAAAAAAACGCCCTATGATGAGTGCTCTGAGGGCTGGAGGTTTTGGACTGATTCAAGTGAGGCTTTGGACTAGTTTTGCATATGCAGGCTTTTGCTTCAGCAGGTTTTTTATGGTTTTATAGGTTTTGATGGTTAGGCCAGGTTTTATGCTGGTTTTGGTGATGGCCTTGACAGGTTAGGCCTGAGGTTTGAACTGGTTTATTAGGCCATGGTTTGGTTTCAGGCAGGGTTGAGCTTCAGGCTTGAACTTGGTTTTGAGGTTTAGGCCAAGATTTTGGTAATGCTTAGGCAGGTTGTGGCAATGTAGACAGCAGGTTCTGGTAGTGCAGTAGGCAATCGTTTGGCTATTGTTTGACAGGTTTTTGAATGATGCAGCTAAGGCTTCAGCAGGTTATTGTTTGGAGGTTATGTGCGTGGCTGGTATATGCTTGGTTGTTTGTTTTTGCCTAAGGTTCTGGACAGCAGGTTGATGGTTGAAAAACTGGTTTGAGTTTTGGCCTCCTTGTATTTGTTTATGCAGTAGCAGTTTTGTATATTTTTCTTTGTGTTGGTTTCTCCCTCTGAACTGTGTTTTTTTTCTCTTGTGTATTATCCCTTTTCTATCTATGCCTGCCTAAAGCCTAAAAACCTGCATCTTTTCTCTTCTTTTTCTCTCTCTTTAGTACAAAAAAACATTAAAAATTGTTTATACTTGTACTTTCTCTGAAAAAGTAGACAGCTGGGAAATGATGAAGTTAATTTGTTTGCTTGCAATACAATTTTTCCTTTGCATTCTTCTCTCTTTTGACAGCTTTTGTGCTTGCTTGATATCTTGCCATATCCTCTTATTTGACAGCTTTTCACAGAAAGTTGGAACTTGGACTTGGTTGGCAATTCAGTTTGGACCTTTAGTTGGGTTTGAATTTGTGCAGTACCATTTGACATTTGAACTTATGCAATTTTGGACAATTTGGAATTGTGCATTTTTTAAACTTGTGCATTCAAATAATTTGCAAACATTTTCACTCTTCTTTGTGAACCGGGAGAAATCCCGTGATTTGCAAAGAGGACTAACTGATCCCAGTTGTTGCTTTTAATGATGAGTCTAATTTAAACTGTCTGTCTCTTTTATTCAATTTAACTGTTATTTGACTTTTCTCTTTTCTTTTGCAGATGAAAAATAGAGCACTGGAGCGAGGGATAGCGGATGAAGATTTGAAGATTAGAAAAATAATTAGGATAGTCTTTTATTTAGCTTTAAATGAATGTAACATTATTTTTGTCAATATTTTGTAAACAAAAACAATTTATACAAATGACTTAAAGATAAATAAAAAAGTCCTTTTATTTAATTAATTCTTCTCTTCTTCAATTGTTCATTTATTATTTATAGTTCTTTAAATTAAAATAAATTGAAAATAAATTCCAACTTATTTAATCTTTAGAATAATAAATAACTAACTAAACAATATTTCAGTACTGATCAATTAATAAACTTGATGCTTCCAATGTTCAAAGCAAAATAACAGTTAATCACAACAATTGATCAGACGCATTCCCCCTTTTCACTGATTTTCAACAAACACTGTAAATCCCAACTGCGTATTTATTTTGACTGGCTCAAACAAAACAACGTGAATTCAAACCAACTGCCTCTTTTACTGATTAAATCAAAACAACGCTAATTCAACCCGAATCTTGGAATAACTTGCAAAGTGCTGTGGAATTTTAATCTTTCTGAGAATATGCCCATAAAACCTTAATTCCTGATTAAATGCCAAATAACGTTTGCCTGATCAAAATTTAGCCAAGGTCAACCAAAACCCTAAGCCAACTGTGTGAAACAATCCAGAGCCCTGAAAACCAGTAAAACCCTAATTGTGTCCTGACTGACGAGAAAAGTCCGTTTGACCGATTCTTGAGCCAATCTAAAAAATTAGGAAACGCCTGAAGCTGTGATTTCTTGTGGAAAGATGCGAGGGCAAATTTTGGGGTACAACAGTTGCCCCTGTTCAATCTTCTTGATCCTGAAGAGTTAGATTGGCAAGTTTGCCTTTCGCGACTTGAAGGTAAAAGAAGATTGGACACTAAAGTGCCCAGAAAATTTGCACTCGTCGATGTGATGGTAGAGGTGAATGGGCTTACAGATGCCATTTGGTGATGGGCTTAAAGATGCCACCTGATGCGATAGAGTCTTGTCGGGGGATGGGCTTAGAGATGCCATCTGAGAATGGGCTTAAAGATGCCATCTGGTGACTGCTGGTAGGAGGATGGGCTTATAGATGCCATCTGGACATGTTGAACTGTATGTCAATGGTGAGTGGACAAGTATCAGAATGCCACCCATGTTTTGGAACATCTCTGAATCGGGGGTCTGAGAAAGCAATAGATTGACATCCACGTTTCGGAGAATCCGTAAACTATTTTCAGGAGTTTGGATTGAATAAGCAATAGAACAACGTCAGTTGTTGGGAAGCGTCCATAAACTGTTTTCGGAAGTTGAGAAGAGTCTGAACAAGTTGGTAGATTGACATCCGTTGTTAGGAAGAATCCGTAAACTGTCTTCAGAAGTCTTGAAGAGGAACCAGTGTAGGGTTTCCTGATGATGCGTCTGAATGGATCTGGAATAAATATCAGAACGTCGCCGTGTCCGGGTCACATCTGAACTATTTCTGGATGAATCTCGGGAGATGATCTGTGTCTATCGACTGCTCTTACCTGAAAAGTAAAGGGTTAGCCGTATGCAATGTTATGATGCATGATGCAATGTATGTGACATCAATGTTTATGACATGAATGTGACGAATGCGCATGTAAGCTGATGAGCTATCTTGCTGAGGATAAATGAATCCGAGATGGCTGAAGATAAAAGCATCTTGACTGCTGCCGGGGAAAATAAATCCTTGGCTGCTGCTGGGGAAGAGAATTCCTGATGACCTCTACTGGGGAGTTCCAATCTAATAGGCTCATGCTGGGGAGGTAAGATTGAGAATCTTCAGCTTGGTGGGAAGTAACTCTGGCGACTTCACTGGGGAACTCAAGATTTGCCCTCTCCAAAACTCTATGGGGAGAAGGTTCAATGGTCTGGCTCCGCTGGGGATTGAAAATTTGAAGTTTTAGCTTTGCTGGAGATCATGAAGCTTGACTCTGAGTGGAGCTAGCTTGAGAAGAATCTGAACAAGCGATAGGTTAACATCCGTTACTTGGAGAACCCGTGAACTGTTTTCAGAAATCTTGAAGTTGAATAAGTAATAGAGCCGCATCCGTTGTTGGGAAGCGTCCGTAAACTAATTTCAAAGGTTGCATCTGAACAAGCTGATAGATTAACATCCGTTGTTGGGAAGAATCCATAAACTGTTTTCAGAAGTCTTGAAGAAGAATCTGAACAAGTGATAGGTTAACATCCGTTACTTGGAGAACCCGTGAACTGTTTTCAGAAATCTTGAAGTTGAATCAGCAATAGAGCCGCATCCGTTGTTGGGAAGCGTCCGTAAACTAATTTCAAAGGTTGCATCTGAACAAGCTGATAGATTAACATCCGTTGTTGGGAAGAATCCACAAACTGTTTTCAGAAGTCTTGAAGAAGAATCTGAACAAGTGATAGGTTAACATCCGTTACTTGTAGAACCCGTGAACTGTTTTCAGAAATCTTGAAGTTGAATCAGCAATAGAGCCGCATCCGTTGTTGGGAAGCGTCCGTAAACTAATTTCAAAGGTTACATCTGAACAAGCTGATAGATTAACATCCGTTGTTGGGAAGAATCCACAAACTGTTTTCAGAAGTCTTGAAGAAGAATCTGAACAAGTGATAGGTTAACATCCGTTACTTGTAGAACCCGTGAACTGTTTTCAGAAATCTTGAAGTTGAATCAGCAATAGAGCCGCATCCGTTGTTGGGAAGCGTCCATAAACTAATTTCAAAGGTTGCATCTGAACAAGCTGATAGATTAACATCCGTTGTTGGGAAGAATCCATAAACTGTTTTCAGAAGTCTTGAAGAGGAACCGGTGTAGGGATTCCTGAAGATGAGCTTGTGTAAAACTGCATCGGGTTTTGAACACTTTTGACATTCGAATGCCCCAAGTGGTGATGTAGATAATTTCCTGGCTTATTACAGGTGTTGGTCTACAATCGGTCGTTCACAGATGTTTTCCTAGCTTGTTACAGGTGTTGATCTGGAGTTATTCAGACATGCCCTGGCTGGATACAGGAATCGAATCTGGAAAGGTGATAGTCGATAGATATGCCCTGGCTGGATACAAGAATCGAATCTTCGAATGCTTCAGACGTACCCTGGCTAGATACAGGAATCGAGTCTGGAAATATGGTCAACAGATATGCCCAGGTTGGATACAGGAGTCGAATCTGGAAATGTAATAGTTGATTTGTTGAACATTTTTGACATTCGAATGCCCCAAGTGGTGGAGAAGGAGTCTTGAATCAGATCACTCTGCATATTGGGAGATTTCTTGAAATCTTGACTGGACTGCCCCTGGTTAGCTGAACTTTGAAAGATCTGTTGGACCTTGACTGGACTGCCCCAGGTTAATTGAATGGTGATATGTCATGCCCCTTATTGATAGGAGATTTGATGGAAGTGTTATCCTTTTGAAGTGATTTTGCTCACTGAGAGAGTTTTCGTTCCTCCGAACATTCACTGTATGAATTTCTTCGCTGTCAAACAAAAAGCCAAATGCAGACAGAGATATTCAAATAATGCAAAGTTTATGTTTGTCTCGAAGTTTTGAAAAATGCGTTTTTAGCAGAAAACTTTTCATAAGACTAGTCAACACAAGATTTAGAGCAAAGCCCTACAGGAGTTAGGATACCTTTTGTAGCAGTAAGCTTTCGAACTAACCCATGCTTCAATTAGGACTTTTGAAGGGTTGTAACGTGGTTTGGTTCACGGTTTAAGAAACAAAGGATAAAGGCTCAAAGTATATTTGTACCCACCCGCTCTTCGTGATGTCCTTCAACCTAAGCTCAGTTAATTGCGTCACACTCCGTTTTGAGTTTGGAACGACTTTTGGGCAATGGTTCACCAGTTGAATTTGGGGAGACAGTCATCATCTCCTTTTTCTTTTTCAACATTTTTCATGTTGTTGAGGATTTTGTAACGACCTCGCTATTTTGATTTTGATTTGTTATCCCTAACTTTTGCCTGACTGTTACCGTTTTCCGGGATTACCGTCAGCGGGATGCCCCAGCTTTCTTAAGCCTCCTTTATAGTTTTTGGCTCAGTGGGCTTATTTCTCTTTTTTGAGAGATTGACTGTCTATGTGATAGGGAACCACCCTTGTCTTTTGATTTCAAAGGAATGCTTTCTCTTTTTGACATCGTTCATTGTATTATGAACTTGAGAGTTTGCGACTTCAATGCGCATTTTCTTTTGAATTAACTGAGATACTACCCTTCCCCAGGTTTATATCAAAGGTTTTGATCGTTTTAGAACAGAAAACTCCTACTTCTTTGGCTCGAAGGGGTTGACTAGGGATTAACTTCCTTATAACTCCAGTGTTTGGGAATTGAAAGAAATGCATGTACATCATCAACAAGGTTTGTTCAAAAGCATACTGTATAAGATCACGGTATTGTTTCGTCATCCTCCCTCTAAAGGCTTACAGCTTTTTATCAAGAGTCAAATATCATAAAGGAAAGCATAAGAGTAGTGAAACGAAAGGATGAATTCAAGACAAACATATGCAATGCATTAATGAAAACAGAGTTTAACATCAACAAATAATTATTTGACAGCAAAAGAAATTACAACTTTGAAAATTCAAAAAGAAGCAAAAGTCTTTCAGCTCGAGCTTCGTCACTTCAAGTGGAGAACCCTTTTAACGGAAGATTTTCATCTCGCCGTCTGGCATGAATTCCAGCACCCCAATGTCGATCAGATCTTGAATCTTGTTCTTCAAGGTCCAACAGTCGTTGGTGTCGTGTCCCAGGCTGTAGGAATGGTAAACACAAAATGCATCGGGATGATAGTGAGGAGAGGAGATATTGGGCTTCTGAGGAGGGTCCTTCAGGGTGAGCAGGTTGACCTCCATCAGGCGCTTTAGTATGAAGAATGATGGTATTTCAGTCTCCGTGAACTGTCTTCCCGATGTTTTTTGCTTACGCTGATTGCCCCGCTGACGCTGGCGAGGTTGTTGATGGGCTTGTGACCCTAAAGCAAGTAGAGGAGCTTTCCCTTTGTTTTCTTGAGTTGATGGAGGCTGAGCGGTGACTTGCTCTTCAACCTCAGATGTTTGCCCCAGCTGGTTATTTGGAAGCAGTTGGCGGACCAGAACTCTGAGTTCCTCTTGTCTTTGAGATAGGTCTTGGATGAGAGCCATCTGGCCCACCAAATGTCCCATCATTTGGGTCCTCAGTGTTGTCAGATCAAACTGCAGCCCCGCAAGCTGATCACTCCTGGCATTGTTGGAATTCTCCAAGCTCTTGGTGAGGAGAGCTTTCATCTCTTCTTGCCCCAGAGACAAGTTCAGGAACATCTCCTGCAGCTGAACAGTCTGGTCTTGGATGTCTTTGACAGACCTTTCTAGAGCCATCTCTTGCTGAAATAAACAGCAGGAGAGTAAGGAAACCTGAAAAAGGAAAGATTGTCAAAATGCAATGCATGATATGTGGATGCATGCTTTCAAGGATCTCTTGGGGGTAAACACAAGAAAATGTTAGAGGTTGAACTCTGCTCTTGGATTGGAGATCTCTGCACCGGTGGACGTCCTTCCACGAGAATCAAGCTCACCATGTCGAATGGGTCATAGCCACTGATTCAAGTTGTTGTTCTTGAACTTTGATTGGAGAGCTTTGTATCGGTGGATGTCTTTCCACGAGAATCGAGCTCACCATGTCAAGTGGGTCATAGCCACTAATTCAAGTTGTTGCACTTGATCTTTGACTGGAGAACTTTGTTTTAGAGGAGAAAACCTCTTGCCCCTTGGCAGATGTCTGGTTTAACGTAACCCTGCATCAAAAAGAACCCTCGAGATCCTTGAAATGGTTATTGAAAACGCTATGGTATGATGTCATGATGTTATGTACATGTATGCACAAGCAAGTGAGTGTATATACAGGCAAACATATTCACACAAAGCAAACAAGGCCTTAGGTTCAGGCTTGCATGAGGTTCAGGTACTACCCTCTTGAAGTTAGTTGGCTCATCCTGTCCTAAAATAGAAACCGGGTTCTAAGGAGCTCAATATCATTGGATTGTTTTCTGTGTTCATTGTTTCGGTTTAGCCACTTACTGGCGACCAAAATATTCCAAGAAAACAACCCTCAATGAGTGTAGTATCGAGTATCTACCAACTTCGGACTGCACCAAAGTCAGTCATCTCACTACCCCTAAAAAGGCTAAGATGGTCAATTAAGGTTCTAAGAGTTCGTTAATGCTTCATGACATCACACAGTGGCCCCGTACTCTTCTTGACTACTCAAGGGTTACCGGTACTCACAAATATGTCACACTAACATAGCTTACTGCTTCAACCATGTCGGTATACCCCGCACAGTTCCCTCGCAGTTTTTTGCTATTTACCTAAGAAGGTGACCCAATCAGGGTGGAGGATTTATAACAAACCCAAACAAGGACCCAAAAAGATAAATCAATCAAGTCAATCAAAGCAAGAAAGTAAAGGTGATCTAAACCTTAAGGTAACCCCACTTTTAAGAATCATATCAGTGTCCCCAGCAGAGTCGCCAGTTCTGTGATACGGTGGGAGAACTGACTGTGTTTTGCGTTCGTATTCGCACTTGTGCGGTTGAGCAAGAGTCGCCACCGACTTTTTATTTTATCCTAAAGGAAAGGTTAAAAAAGCACAGCAAAAACCTTTTGAGATATTTCATGGGTTCGGGGGGTAGATTATGAAAAGGGAAGGTATTAGCACCCTTTTCATCCATGGTTATCCATGGGCTCTTAGTTACTTGGTTTTTTAGATCACTTGCCTTGATTTTTGATTGCCCTAAAATGGTGTGTATGTGTGAGTGTTTTTGAAAATGTTTTGGAAGAAGATGCCTTGTCTTAGGCTAACCTTGTAACAATTCTTTACTCGAATATTTTACAAAGGCGTGTATCTTTTCGAAAAGATGTTTCAAAATGTTTTGAGAGTTTGTTTGAAAGTGTCGTGGATTATGGTTTTTGAAAAGAAGGCAAGTGTTTTTGCAAGTTGATCTCAAGTAACTAAGAGTTTTGTCTACCCTATTGTACTCAAAAGTTTTTGTCATGTTTTAACCCTTTTTAACAATTTTGTTCCACCATTGAATTTGATGGACAATCTTGCGTTTAGGAAGTTTATTCGGGACGGGCGTGGGTCATCGTATGGACCATGAATGCAATGGTGCCAAGTGTCTTTGGCAATTTGCTTTGAGGGACTATGATCATTCCTTTTAGGAAACACTTTGAGGGACTTATGATCATTTGATTTTGTTTTGCCAAAGATACTCGACGTGCAAGCATGGCCCATTTTGGAAGGCAACATGTGGGATTACCCTAGAGGGTGCAAGTGTGATTGTGTATTGATTTCATGTATTTGTCTTGTATTAGGTTATCTAGCGTTTGATTTTATGTACATGCAAACCCTAGGTCTAACCATGGTATAATTGAAAGCGGTAAATTGCGAAAATGTAAAGTGTACGCTATTACAAAATAAGTATCCGGGAGTGGGGGTACATGTGTATGAATGGGGATGAGACTTATAGTATCCAATAAGTTACAACCAAATCGAATTTGCGATCAAATATAAATGAGGTATATCAATGTATAAGATAAACAAATATGTATAGGGGCAATGTGAATGTATTAGTATTGTGTAAGTGTGAGATATATTGTGTAAGTATGTAACTATTTACAAGTGCGACAAGGTGAAATTAATGTGTATTAGGGTATTTGTTTTGACCTAAATATGTGTTTAATGAATCTTTGATTTGTATATTTTTAATATGTACAAAAGAAATGTTTTAATTGAATGTTCAAGTTCTAATTAAATTATGTATAAAAAATGATGTTTTAAGAAAAGAAAATATTTCTAAGTTTTAATTATGTATAAAAAAAAGTATTTTTTAATCAAGGATTAAATTATGCATATTAGAAAAAAATATATCTTTAGGCATTTTTAGTATTAATGTATTAGTATATCAATTAGATGTTAATCTTAAGAAACAAATTATATTCTTGTACATATAAGAAATAAAGGAAAAGATAAGTTTAAATATAGAGAAAGAAAATATTTTTTATATGTTTATATATAAACCAAACTATACTATATGAAATATTTGTTAGTGTAAAAAAGTTACTATGTTTTTGTTAATTTCTCAAAAAATGATGTGTTAAAAAAAACAATTAAATGAAAGCAATGGGCTTTAAGCATGCCGAATGGGGCGAGGCCCACGTTTAGGCTCAGAAAGCTTTTAGGGTTTGCTGAATGTTTTCAATTTAGGGTTTGTACAGCGGCGCTCATGGAGGTTTCGTTCATCGTCTCCGTTTGTCTTTTGCCAGCACCTCCTCTTTGCCCAGCCATCAGCACCTCCACCTCCTCCCTTCTTCCTTGATGCAGTGAAGCGCACAAAAAGGTAATCTTCTCTTTGATTTTCGCATCTAAGGTTCGGTCTCTTTTACATGCTTATGGATTACGATCTTCTTTGATTGAATGTTTTAATTTTTGTGTTTGCTTAACGCGGATTAAAAGGAGAAGGGAAGAGAACTGGACTACCTTTCGTTTGGAGGGAGGAATGGTGGAGGTGCTCGGAGGCTGGATGGTGAAGGGCTGGCTTGAACGCTGCTTGGTATTTCTGTATCTTTTCTCAGGCTTTATGATATTGCTTCTTTTCTTCTTTGCTTTTGCTGCCTCGATTTTGCCTTTGGAACTTTTTACACCTCAGTTGTCTTGAACTGGATTTTGAACGTTGAGCTTGATAGTCTTACACCCAGCGATGTGTATACTGAGGGCTTTCCTGTATATCTTCTTTGCCTTCTCGTGGTGCCTATTGCTTTTCCTCTCTTCTTCTGACTTGTTGGTTGCCTTGGACTCGCCTTTGAAACTGTTGAGCCTTTTGCCTATGATGAAGCCCTCTTCTGAGGCCTTTGAATTGCCTTGAATGCTTCTTCTATCTCAGTTGCTTTGGTTGCTTATTGTTTGTGGAATGTATTTTTCTTCTTGCCCAATGAAGAGCCTAGGGTTCTGAGGGCCTGTATACCTTGTATGCTATTGAATATGCCTTGGTGCTTGTTAAAAAAAACGCCCTATGATGAGTGCTCTGAGGGCTGGAGGTTTTGGACTGATTCAAGTGAGGCTTTGGACTAGTTTTGCATATGCAGGCTTTTGCTTCAGCAGGTTTTTTATGGTTTTACAGGTTTTGATGGTTAGGCCAGGTTTTATGCTGGTTTTGGTGATGGCCTTGACAGGTTAGGCCTGAGGTTTGAACTGGTTTATTAGGCCATGGTTTGGTTTCAGGCAGGGTTGAGCTTCAGGCTTGAACTTGGTTTTGAGGTTTAGGCCAAGATTTTGGTAATGCTTAGGCAGGTTGTGGCAATGTAGACAGCAGGTTCTGGTAGTGCAGTAGGCAATCGTTTGGCTATTGTTTGACAGGTTTTTGAATGATGCAGCTAAGGCTTCAGCAGGTTATTGTTTGGAGGTTATGTGCGTGGCTGGTATATGCTTGGTTGTTTGTTTTTGCCTAAGGTTCTGGACAGCAGGTTGATGGTTGAAAAACTGGTTTGAGTTTTGGCCTCCTTGTATTTGTTTATGCAGTAGCAGTTTTGTATATTTTTCTTTGTGTTGGTTTCTCCCTCTGAACTGTGTTTTTTTTCTCTTGTGTATTATCCCTTTTCTATCTATGCCTGCCTAAAGCCTAAAAACCTGCATCTTTTCTCTTCTTTTTCTCTCTCTTTAGTACAAAAAAACATTAAAAATTGTTTATACTTGTACTTTCTCTGAAAAAGTAGACAGCTGGGAAATGATGAAGTTAATTTGTTTGCTTGCAATACAATTTTTCCTT
This sequence comes from Vicia faba, assembly GCA_948472305.1. Classification (NCBI taxonomy): domain Eukaryota; kingdom Viridiplantae; phylum Streptophyta; class Magnoliopsida; order Fabales; family Fabaceae; genus Vicia; species Vicia faba. Next base: position 490,144,117 of record OX451736.1, read on the forward strand.
TGCATTCTTCTCTCTTTTGACAGCTTTTGTGCTTGCTTGATATCTTGCCATATCCTCTTATTTGACAGCTTTTCACAGAAAGTTGGAACTTGGACTTGGTTGGCAATTCAGTTTGGACCTTTAGTTGGGTTTGAATTTGTGCAGTACCATTTGACATTTGAACTTATGCAATTTTGGACAATTTGGAATTGTGCATTTTTTAAACTTGTGCATTCAAATAATTTGCAAACATTTTCACTCTTCTTTGTGAACCGGGAGAAATCCCGTGATTTGCAAAGAGGACTAACTGATCCCAGATGTTGCTTTTAATGATGAGTCTAATTTAAACTGTTTGTCTCTTTTATTCAATTTAACTGTTATTTGACTTTTCTCTTTTCTTTTGCAGATGAAAAATGGAGCACTGGAGCGAGGGATAGCGGATGAAGATTTGAAGATTAGAAAAATAATTAGGATAGTCTTTTATTTAGCTTTAAATGAATGTAACATTATTTTTGTCAATATTTTGTAAACAAAAACAATTTATACAAATGACTTAAAGATAAATAAAAAAGTCCTTTTATTTAATTAATTCTTCTCTTCTTCAATTGTTCATTTATTATTTATAGTTCTTTAAATTAAAATAAATTGAAAATAAATTCCAACTTATTTAATCTTTAGAATAATAAATAACTAACTAAACAATATTTCAGTACTGATCAATTAATAATCTTGATGCTTCCAATGTTCAAAGCAAAATAACAGTTAATCACAACAATTGATCAGACGCATTCCCCCTTTTCACTGATTTTCAACAAACACTGTAAATCCCAACTGCGTATTTATTTTGACTGGCTCAAACAAAACAACGTGAATTCAAACCAACTGCCTCTTTTACTGATTAAATCAAAACAACGCTAATTCAACCCGAATCTTAGAATAACTTGCAAAGTGCTGTGGAATTTTAATCTTTCTGAGAATATGCCCATAAAACCTTAATTCCTGATTAAATGCCAAATAACGTTTGCCTGATCAAAATTTAGCCAAGGTCAACCAAAACCCTAAGCCAACTGTGTGAAACAATCCAGAGCCCTGAAAACCAGTAAAACCCTAATTGTGTCCTGACTGACGAGAAAAGTCCGTTTGACCGATTCTTGAGCCAATCTAAAAAATTAGGAAACGCCTGAAGCTGTGATTTCTTGTGGAAAAATGCGAGGGCAAATTTTGGGGTACAACAGTTGCCCCTGTTCAATCTTCTTGACCCTGAAGAGTTAGATTGGCAAGTTTGCCTTTCGCGACTTGAAGGTAAAAGAAGATTGGACACTAAAGTGCCCAGAAAATTTGCACTCGTCGATGTGATGGTAGAGGTGAATGGGCTTACAGATGCCATTTGGTGATGGGCTTAAAGATGCCACCTGATGCGATAGAGTCTTGTCGGGGGATGGGCTTAGAGATGCCATCTGAGAATGGGCTTAAAGATGCCATCTGGTGACTGCTGGTAGGAGGATGGGCTTATAGATGCCATCTGGACATGTTGAACTGTATGTCAATGGTGAGTGGACAAGTATCAGAAAGCCACCCATGTTTTGGAATATCTCTGAATCGGGGGTCTGAGCAAGCAATAGATTGACATCCACGTTTCGGAGAATCCGTAAACTATTTTCAGGAGTTGGGATTGAATAAGAAATAGAACAACGTCCGTTGTTGGGAAGCGTCCATAAACTGTTTTCGGAAGTTGAGAAGAGTCTGAACAAGTTGGTAGATTGACATCCGTTGTTAGGAAGAATCCGTAAACTGTCTTCAGAAGTCTTGAAGAGGAACCAGTGTAGGGTTTCCTGATGATGCGTCTGAATGGATCTGGAATAAATATCAGAACGTCGCCGTGTCCGGGTCACATCTGAACTATTTCTGGATGAATCTCGGGAGATGATCTGTGTCTATCGACTACTCTTACTTGAAAAGTAAAGGGTTAGCCGTATGCAATGTTATGATGCATGATGCAATGTATGTGACATCAATGTTTATGACATGAATGTGACGAATGCGCATGTAAGCTGATGAGCTATCTTGCTCAGGATAAATGAATCCGAGATGGCTGAAGATAAAAGCATCTTGACTGCTGCCGGGGAAAATAAATCCTTGGCTGCTGCTGGGGAAGAGAATTCCTGATGACCTCTACTGGGGAGTTCCAATCTAATAGGCTCATGCTGGGGAGGTAAGATTGAGAATCTTCAGCTTGGTGGGAAGTAACTCTGGCGACTTCACTGGGGAACTCAAGATTTGCCCTCTCCAAAACTCTGTGGGGAGAAGGTTCAATGGTCTGGCTCCGCTGGGGATTGATAATTTGAAGTTTTAGCTTTGCTGGAGATCATGAAGCTTGACTCTGAGTGGAGCTAGCTTGAGAAGAATCTGAACAAGCGATAGGTTAACATCCGTTACTTGGAGAACCCGTGAACTATTTTCAGAAATCTTGAAGTTGAATAAGTAATAGAGCCGCATCCGTTGTTGGGAAGCGTCCGTAAACTAATTTCAAAGGTTGCATCTGAACAAGCTGATAGATTAACATCCGTTGTTGGGAAGAATCCATAAACTGTTTTCAGAAGTCTTGAAGAAGAATCTGAACAAGTGATAGGTTAACATCCGTTACTTGGAGAACCCGTGAACTGTTTTCAGAAATCTTGAAGTTGAATCAGCAATAGAGCCGCATCCGTTGTTGGGAAGCGTCCGTAAACTAATTTCAAAGGTTGCATCTGAACAAGCTGATAGATTAACATCCGTTGTTGGGAAGAATCCACAAACTGTTTTCAGAAGTCTTGAAGAAGAATCTGAACAAGTGATAGGTTAACATCCGTTACTTGTAGAACCCGTGAACTGTTTTCAGAAATCTTGAAGTTGAATCAGCAATAGAGCCGCATCCGTTGTTGGGAAGCGTCCGTAAACTAATTTCAAAGGTTGCATCTGAACAAGCTGATAGATTAACATCCGTTGTTGGGAAGAATCCACAAACTGTTTTCAGAAGTCTTGAAGAAGAATCTGAACAAGTGATAGGTTAACATCTGTTACTTGTAGAACCCGTGAACTGTTTTCAGAAATCTTGAAGTTGAATCAGCAATAGAGCCGCATCCGTTGTTGGGAAGCGTCCGTAAACTAATTTCAAAGGTTGCATCTGAACAAGCTGATAGATTAACATCCGTTGTTGGGAAGAATCCATAAACTGTTTTCAGAAGTCTTGAAGAGGAACCGGTGTAGGGATTCCTGAAGATGAGCTTGTGTAAAACTGCATCGGGTTTTGAACACTTTTGACATTCGAATGCCCCAAGTGGTGATGTAGATAATTTCCTGGCTTGTTACAGGTGTTGGTCTACAATCGGTTGTTCACAGATGTTTTCCTAGCTTGTTACAGGTGTTGATCTAGAGTTCTTCAGACATGCCCTGGCTGGATACAGGAATCGAATCTGGAAAGGTGATAGTCGATAGATATGCCCTGGCTGGATACAGGAATCGAATCTTCGAATGCTTCAGACGTACCCTGGCTAGATACAGGAATCGAGTCTGGAAATATGGTCAACAGATATGCCCAGGTTGGATACAGGAGTCGAATCTGGAAATGTAATAGTTTATTTGTTGAACATTTTTGACATTCGAATGCCCCAAGTGGTGGAGAAGGAGTCTTGAATCAGATCACTCTGCATATTGGGAGATTTCTTGAAATCTTGACTGGACTGCCCCAGGTTAGCTGAACTTTGAAAGATCTGTTGGACCTTGACTGGACTGCCCCAGGTTAATTGAATGGTGCTATGTCATGCCCCTTGTTGATAGGAGATTTGATGGAAGTGTTATCCTTTTGAAGTGATTTTGCTCACTGAGAGAGTTTTCGTTCCTCCGAACATTCGCTGTATGAATTTCTTCGCTGTCAAACAAAAAGCCAAATGCAGACAAAGATATTCAAATAATGCAAAGTTTATGTTTGTCTCGAAGTTTTGAAAAATGCGTTTTTAGCAGAAAACTTTTCATAAGACTAGTCAACACAAGATTTAGAGCAAAGCCCTACAGGAGTCAGGATACCTTTTGTAGCAGTAAGCTTTCGAACTAACCCATGCTTCAATTAGGACTTTTGAAGGGTTGTAACGTGGTTTGGTTCACGGTTTAAGAAACAAAGGATAAAGGCTCAAAGTATATTTGTACCCACCCGCTCTTCGTGATGTCCTTCAACCTAAGCTCAGTTAATTGCGTCACACTCCGTTTTGAGTTTGGAACGACTTTTGGGCAATGGTTCACCAGTTGAATTTGGGGAGACAGTCATCATCTCCTTTTTCTTTTTCCACATTTTTCATGTTGTTGAGGATTTTGTAACGACCTCGCTATTTTGATTTTGATTTGTTATCCCTAACTTTTGCCTGACTGTTACTGTTTTCCGGGATTACCGTCAGCGGGATGCCCCAGCTTTCTTAAGCCTCCTTTATAGGTTTTGGCTCAGTGGGCTTTTTTCTCTTTTTTGAGAGATTGACTGTCTATGTGATAGGGAACCACCCTTGTCTTTTGATTTCAAAGGAATGCTTTCTCTTTTTGACATCGTTCATTGTATTATGAACTTGAGAGTTTGCAACTTCAATGCGCATTTTCTTTTGAATAAACTGAGATACTACCCTTCCCCAGGTTTATATCAAAGGTTTTGATCGTTTTAGAACAGAAAACTCCTACTTCTTTGGCTCGAAGGGGTTGACTAGGGATTAACTTCCTTATAACTCCAGTGTTTGGGAATTGAAAGAAATGCCTGTACATCATCAGCAAGGTTTGTTCAAAAGCATACTGTATAAGATCACGGTATTGTTTCGTCATCCTCCCTCTAAAGGCTTACAGCTTTTTATCAAGAGTCAAATATCATAAAGGAAAGCATAAGAGTAGTGAAACGAAAGGATGAATTCAAGACAAACATATGCAATGCATTAATGAAAACAGAGTTTAACATCAACAAATAATTGTTTGACAGCAAAAGAAATTACAACTTTGAAAATTCAAAAAGAAGCAAAAGTCTTTCAGCCCGAGCTTCGTCACTTCAAGTGGAGAACCCTTTTAACGGAAGATTTTCATCTCTCCGTCTGGCATGAATTCCAGCACCCCAATGTCGGGAGCTCTTTTGCAGGGTTTACCGAACTGATTTTGACTGGCGAGCGGGTGGAAGCTGGTATTAAGAGTGGGAAGATTCAAAGGGATGCCTTTGCATCCACAGCTGTTAAAAAACCATTCCCAGCCAAGAAGGAAGCAGTTGTTGTGTACTCTCAGAAAGGATTGGGGAGAACTGAGCTCCGGCCAACTGTAGGGCCCGTGATGATTCAAAATTCATCAAATGATCAGCCTCGTAACAATCAAGCCAGACCTAATCAACAACGGGTAGAACGGCCACAATGGCAGTTCACCCGCATCAACATGACGCCTGCACAAGTTCTTCCCCATTTGTTGAAGTTGAATCTGACTGGTTTAAAGGAGGCGCCGAAAAACCCTAACACTACATCTCCATACTATCATCCCAATGCTAAATGTGCTTATCATTCTGACAGCGCCGGACATGACACCAACAATTGCTGGGTGTTAAAGAATAAAATTCAAGATTTGATAGACGCAAAGGAGGTTGAGTTCGACGCCCCCGAGAAGCCGAACGTAATATCCGCTCCAATGCCAAAGCATGGTCATCATGCTCATACTGTTGAAGAAGATCTGTATGTTTCTGTTGTTGATGATCTGGTGACTCCATTACTGACAATAAAGTTGAATTTGCTAAAGGCTGGGATCTTCCCAGGTTGTAAAGAAGACTGCTACCTCTGTTCCTCCTTACCGATCAATTGTCCACTGCTGAAAATATGCATCCAACGCCTAATGGACGACCAACAAATTCTTTTTGAAAAGATTCCTGTTACTCCAACTCTTATCAAAGATGTTTCAATAATCACCATTTCCGCCAATCTTTCCAAGGTCCCCAAAAGGCCTGTTAAGATTACATCAGTTCCGAAGATTGAACCTCTGAAAATAACCATTCCTGGGCCCGTGCCCTACAAATCTGACAAATCGATACCGTGGAATTATGGTGGAGAAATCTACTACCACGGTGTTAAACAAATTGAGATAACTGAAGAGAACTCTGACGAAGAAAATGACGACATTGGAAACATTACCGGTACGAGCAAGATTACCCGAAGTGGGAGAATTTTCTCTCCAGAGATTACCCCTCCAAAGGCAATCTTTGGACCCTCAGCTGCTGCCAAGGTTACTCCTACACCGATAAAACTATCTGCAAGAACTCCGTTGATTAAAGAAGTTGTTACTCCTGTGATTGTCCCTCCTACTTCTGCTGATAAGGGGAAAGGGATCCAAGAAGAGCTCGTCAGGACGAGGGCTCAACCATTGGTCATCCCCGAAACCTCTAAGAAAGAAATGGAGGAGATTCTGAAAATAATAAAGAAGAGCGATTATGACGTTGTAGAACAATTGGGGCAAACCCCCTCTAAAATCTCCATGTTAGCTTTGCTACTTTGTTCGGAGGCTCATGCCAAAGCCTTGATAAGGTTTTTGAAGACAGCCCATGTGCCCCAAGAAACCTCAGCCGATCAATTCCAAGATTGTGTAGCCAGCCTTACCGCCGACAACGGACTGGGTTTCTCTGATGCTGACCTGACTCCGACAGGAAGAAAGCACAATGACGCACTGCATGTGTCAGTTGAATGCCGAGGAACCACTCTCGCCCATGTCTTGGTCGATACTGCTTCTTCTCTAAACGTGCTGCCTAAGAAGGCTTTGGACCGATTGGATTGTGAAGGCTTGGAGCTGAAACCAAGTAATATCATTGTCAGGGCCTTTGACGCCTCTAAAAGAATGGTGCATGGGGAGGTCGACATTCCCATCAAGGTAGGCACTGAAGTGTTCCACTCAACCTTCTATGTGATGGACATCCGCCCGTCATACTCTTGCTTGCTAGGAAGGCCGTGGATTCATAATGTTGGGGCAGTCACTTCCTCTCTACATCAGATGCTGAAATACCCTGTTAAGGGAAAGATCATAACTGTACACGGTGAGGAGGAGTACATGATCAGTCATCTGAATTCCTTTCGATATGTGGAAGTGGATGGCGAATTCATTGAAACACCCTTTCAACACTTCGAGGAAGTTTCTCCCGAGGTTGTGGTAGCAAAGGCAGTAGCTGAGGTACCCAAGCAGGTGGCCAGGATGGCATCTCTGAAAGACGCAAAGGCTGCAATGAAGGAGGGGAAGAGATAAGTGTGGGGTCAGTTGCCTGACTTTCCTCACAAAACAGACAAGTTTGGGTTGGGATTTACGGCTGCAGGGCAAAAAGCTATGCGTCGCTCAAAAATTGAAAAGACACCCATCAAGATTTCTCCTCATGGAATCAATGCTTTAGAAGACGAAGACGAAGAGGGTAAGATTGAAGATTGGATCTTCCCAACCATTGAAGGGGGACTGCACAACTGGGAGGCGAAAGACTTCGTTCCCATTACTTTCATTAATCAGTAATTTATCTTTCGAACATTTCCTGTTGGTCTGTAATAATTACTAAAACAATCTGCACACTACTTTTTCACCTCATGCCTTGCCCGGGGCATGTAGGTCCGTCTGTAAGGGTTTTGATTCTCTTCATAATCATATGCCATGTTTAATGAATCATTGGACGTTTTTTCACTTATAAATTGTTGTGTTCATTTTCTTTCCTTTTGCATTTTTGTTTGTTTAAGGATGGCTATCCCTTACACACACCCACACTCAAAAATGCAGGTACCCATCCACTCTGGATTCCATGGGTGACTACTCTGTTGTATCCTTCAATAACTCTGAAGATTTGGTCAATCAGGCTGAGTACGAAGATGATGAAGATTGTGAAGTACCGGGAGAGCTAGCCAGACTTCTACAACAAGAAGAGAGGGTCATCTTGCCTCATGAAGAGTTATTGGAAACCGTCAACTTAGGGATAGAGGAAGACAGGAAAGAAGTACAAGTGGGCACCAATCTGGAACCAAGTGTCAAGGAGCGTTTAATACAGCTGTTGAATGAATACGCTGAAATCTTCGCCTGGTCTTATGAAGACATGCCAGGGTTAGACACAGACATCGTGGTTCACCGTCTCCCCACAAGAGAAGACTGTCCACCGATCAAGCAAAAAGTCCTCCGAATGAGGCCTGACATGTCTGAGAAGATTAAAGCTGAAGTTATGAAGTAATTCAATGCTGGATTTTTGGCTGTTACATCCTATCCATAATGGGTTGCTAACATTGTGCCAGTACCTAAAAAAGACGGCAAGGTCAGAATGTGTGTGGACTACCGGGATTTAAACAGGGACAGCCCTAAAGATGATTTTCCGCTACCACATATCGACATTTTGATTGATAACACAGCTCAGCATAAAGTATTTTCCTTCATGAACGGATTCTCGGGCTACAACCAGATTAAAATGGCCCCCGAGGATATGGAGAAAACAAACTTTGTTACACAATGGGGTACCTTCTGCTACAAGGTGATGCCGTTCGGACTGAAGAACGCAGGAGCAACTTATCAACGTGCCATGGTAGCTTTGTTTCATGATATGATACATCATGAGATTGAGGTTTACGTAGACGACATGATAGCTCGATCACAAACGGAAGAAGAGCACCTTGAACATTTGCAAAAGCTGTTTGCCAGATTGAAGGAATACAAACTCAGACTGAATCCAAGTAAGTGCACTTTTGGAGTTAGGTCTGGTAAACTTCTGGGATTTCTTGTCAGCAACAAAGGCATTGAGGTCGATCCAGCAAAAGTAAAAGCTATACAAGAAATGCCTGTCCCCCATACTGAAAAGGAGGTTAGAGGATTCTTGGGGCGCTTGAACTATATCGCCAGGTTCATCTCTCACCTGACGTCTACCTGTGAGCCAATTTTCAAACTATTAAAGAAAGATCAGGTAGTCGAATGGAACGATGATTGTCAAATTGCTTTTGATAAGATCAAGGAGTATTTGCTAGAACCTCCTATTCTGATGCCACCCGTCGAAGGAAGGCCGCTGATCATGTATCTGACTGTTTTGGACAACTCAATGGGGTGTGTACTGGGCCAACATGAAGAGTCTGGTCGAAAAGAGCATGCCATTTATTACCTTAGCAAAAAGTTTACCGACTGTGAGACTCGCTATTCACTGCTCGAGAAAACTTGATGCGCTTTGGTATGGGTTGCTCGCCGGTTAAGTCAGTATAAGTTGACTCATACCACTTTGCTGATTTCCAAAATGGACCTGATCAAGTATATCTTCGAGAAGCCTACTTTATCTGGAAGAATCGCTAGATGGCAAATGATCCTGACTGAGTATGACATCCAGTATACCACCCAAAAAGCTATAAAAGGGAGTGTACTAGCTGATCATCTAGCTCATCAAGCTATTGAAGATTATCAATCCATGAGATTCGACTTCCCGGACGAAGACATCATGACTCTGGACAGCATTGAAGGTAACGGACCGTATGACGGACCTGAAAATGGATCCTGATGGACCCTGTACTTTGATGGTGCTTCAAATGCACTTGGAAACAGTATCGGTGCGGTACTCATTTCCCCTAAAGGTTGCCATACACCTTTCACGGCTCGACTTTGTTTCAGCTGTACCAACAACATGGTCGAATATGAAGCTTGCATCTTTGGTCTCAAGGCTGCTATAGACTTGGGAATCAAATCTTTGATTGTATTTGGGGACTCGGCTTTGGTTATCAGTCAGATCAAAGGAGAGTGGGATACCAAACATCCTAATCTTATCCCATACAAAGAACATGTCCTGACATTGCTGCCTCATTTCGAGCAGATTACTTTCGAGCATTTCCCGCGAGAAGAAAACCAGCTAGCAAATGCTCTGGCTACAATGTCTTCCATGTTTAAACTCAACTGGGATAACGAGGCTCCCCAAATCACCATCGAGCGAATGGACGAACCTGCGCATTGTCATGAGATTAATACCGAAGAAGTAGTGGAACAACCCTGGTTCCATGAAATCAAAAGGTATCTCCAGACTAGAGAGTATCCTGAAGGAGCGTCCGTCAATGACAAAAAGTTCTTAAGGGGATTTGCGGCCAAGTTCTTCCTCAGCAATGGCATCCTCTATAAGTGCAGCCATGATTGTGTTTTACTTTGTTGTGTGGACAAAGCTGAAGCAGAGTTGATCATGACTGAGATACATAGCGGCACGTTTGGCACCCACTTGAGCGACATACGATGGCTAAAAAGATTCTAAGGGCAGGCTACTACTGGTCTACCATGGAAGCTGATTGCCATCAACATTCCCGTACTTGCCACGAGTGTCAAGTCTATGCCGACAAGATTCATATTCCTCGTGTTCCTCTCAATGTTCTGACGGCTCCTTGGCCATTCGCAATGTGGGGCATTGACATGATTGGAGAGATCAAGCCCACGACATCCAATGGACATCACTTCATCTTGGTCGCTATTGACTATTTTACCAAGTGGGTCGAAGCAGCTTCCTTTGCCTCTGTTACAAAGAATGTGGTTGCCCGCTTCATCAAGAAAAACCTCATATGCCGGTATGGTGTCCCCGACAGGATCATCACAGACAACGGTACTAATTTTAACAATACTATGATCACCGCTCTATGCGAACAGTTCAAGATTTATCATCACAATTCATATCCCTTTCGGTCGAAGATGAACGGTGTTGTTGAAGCCGCGAACAAAAACATCAAGAAGATCATTCAGAAAATGACAGTCACCTACAAGGACTGGCATGAGATGTTACCGTTTGCTCTGCATGGATATCGTACCACGGCACGTACTTCAACAGGGGCAACCCCATTTTCTTTGGTATATGGCATGGAAGCTGTTCTACCCATGGAAGTTTAGATCCCTTCTTTAAGGATTATGAAAGACGCTGGTTTGAATGAAGACGATTGGATTCAGACCCGACTTGATCAACTCAATTTGATCGACGAGAAGCGACTCACAACTGTTTGCCATGGTCAGACGTACCAGAAACGGATGATCAAGGCCTTCAACAAGAAAGTCAGACGCCAAGTATACCAAGTCGGAGATCTTGTAATCAAGCGGATTATCTTGCCGCAAAGTGATCCCAGGGGCAAATGGACTCCTACTTACGAAGGACCGTTTATGATCAAGAGCATATTTTCTGGTGGTGCAATGATTCTGACCACCATGGACGGTGACGATTTGCCACACCCTGCGAACGCAGACATAGTCAAAAGATACTACGCATAAAACAACCCGACAAGTCGAAAACCCGAAAGGGCGACTTGGGCAAAAAGGGGCATCCCGGTGAACCGAAAACCCGAAAGGGCGGTTCAGGCAAAAAGTAGGGATAAAACAAAAAAATCTGTACACCGGGCAAGTTGAAAACCCGAAAGGACGGCTTGGGCAAAAAAGGGTTTCCCGGTGGATCGAAAACCCGAAAGGGCGATTCAGGCAAAAGTTAGGGAGTTAAAGCGTATGACTATGTCTCGTCGGATCACTTTAAAGACAATCTCTTCACCAACAAGCTACGAGCTTCTGATCAATCCAATCATCGGTGGACGAAGCAGTGAATGGACAAGATATTCAGAGTTGTGAAGGCTATAACAGAATGGGAATCCCATGGAATTGTTTTACATAGCCATCTTTCTTTTGTATAAAATTTTCAATTTTTACGACAACATCCTCTTACTAGGATGTATGTCTCCTTTGTACAAAGATACTCATAAAAAGTTAATACAAATACTTTTCCTAATACAGAAATTTGATTTGTCTTCTTTTTCTTTTTCACACTTATGTTTTATTTGAGAAACGTCCAATGTTTTGTTAAATAGGCATATGCATTTGAACATAATCATTTGCTTACAAATCAAGAAAAGTTGATTGCTGATAGGTTGAAGGTACAAATAGGTATCTTGATGCCCTCTCAGAGGAAATCCCCAGCGGAATTAAACTCTAAACTCCCCAAACAGAGTTAAACTTCAGGATCCTCAGCAGAACAAAAGCTTTCTCAAAGTTAATTTCCCCAGCTAAGAGAGCCTTCCAGAACCTAATTCCCCTCAGAGGTAAGTTTCAGTATCCCCAGTGGAGCCTTAAAAAATCTGAAAATCCTATCCCCAACGGAGCTAAAACTTCCAACTATCGATCCCCAGCGGAACCAGATTAGTAAACATTCTCCCCACAGAGGTACTTCCCATCAGACTGAAGATTCTCAGTCTTACTTCTCCAGCATAAGTCTACCAGGTTCTGAACTCCCCAGTAGAGATCATCAGAATTCTCATGCCCCACAAATCACCAAGGATTTTCAATCCCCAGCAGTGATCCTAAAACCCCTCAACAATTGAAGATCTTGCTCCCCAAGCAATCAGCAGGTAGCAAGAATTTTCAATCCCCAGCTTAAGTTATGGATTTATTCCCCCAACATTCATCAAGGATTTATTCTCCAAAGCAAAATTACATTTCAAGTTGAAAGGTCGTTCAAAATTCCCTTCATCACCTGCTGGAAGTTACGATCATCATTTCCTTCATCACCTGCTGGAAGTTGTAACCACCAACAAGATAACGGAAAATTAAAGCTCCTAAAATCTGTTTCTCTCAAGAATGAAGACTCTCATCCTTAAAACCTCAGAAGATTGGTAGACTCCCAGTTTCTGACCCTTAACAGAATGAAGACTCTCATCCTTAAAACATCAGAAGATTGGTATACTCCCAATTTCTGACCCTCTCAAGAATGAAGACTCCCATCCTTGAAACCCCAGTAGATTGGCATACACCCAAGCTCCTGATACTCCCAACAGAGTGAAGATTCTCATTCTCAAAGTGGCAGACAACTTGAATTCCTGATACTCCCAACAGAATGAAGATTCCCATTCTCAAAGTGGTATACAACCCAAGCTCCTGAGTCCCCAACAGTGGTCCAAGGACTTCTCATTTTCAACGATCAAAAGATTCTTGCAACCCCCTGCAGCAGTCAAGGATTCACTTTCCCCGGCAGCAGTCAAGAATCTATTATCTCCAGCTATCCAGGATTCATCTATCCTCAGCAAGACAGCTCATCAGCTTACATGCGCAATCATTACATTCATATCATAAACATTGATATAACATATATTGCATCATACATTTCATGCAACATAACTTTGTGTTTCAGCTAATATTTTACCCTTTTCAGGATAAGATTATTAAGCTTCAACTTCAACGACATACAGTTCAACAAACTTTCCAGATGGCATCTTTAAGCCCATCCCCGACAAGATTCTGTCTCCCCTCCAGATGGCATCTTTAAGCCCATCTCCAAATGGCATCTCTAAACCCATTCCTGCATCCATGTTTTGACGAGTGCAAATTTAAGGAACTCTAGTGTCCAATCTCCTTTTACCTTCGAGTCGCGAAAGGAAATCTTGCCAATCTAACTCTTCAGGTGCAAGAAGATTGAACAGGGGCAACTGTTTTACCCCAAAATTTTCCCTCTCATTTCACCAACATTTTCTCACCACAAGATTCTTGGAACTCAAGATCAAGTTAGGGTTTACTCTGCTCAAGGCTCCTCCTTGCACTTTTGCACCAAAATTAGGGTTTGAATTTGCATAGGGATGTTTTGACCCAAAATGCCCAAAATGACTTTCATACTTCATGTTGGACTTACAAGTTTATCCATACCAAGTTTCAAGCCTTGATTCCAATCTTTGCCCAGTCAATTGGACAGTTGACCTAGAAATCAGTTGTATTGGGGAAAAAGTCAATTGTGGCCAATTGACAGTCAAACTTCATGAAATTTGACCCACGTCAACATTATGAACTCATATGAATCATTTGATCAATTTTGGATCACAACTCCACAAGAAAATTGATCAGATCACCAAAAGGGCAAAATGGTCATTTTTAGGGTTTTGACTGCACAAAGGCAATTTTTGACTGTTTGACCTAACCAATGGCAAGCCAAGCTCACATATGGACTCAAGGACTCAATGGCATTGTCTTGACCCATTCAACAAGTTCAAAAGATCTCAAATGCATAGGATTGACAAATGAATTTTTCAGTCAACTAATCAAAATTTGACTGTATACTGAAAAGTCAAACTTTGACTTTTTGGTCAAAATCAAGTGCCAAGATTCATTTTTCATCAAGACATGTCAAATTATGAAACTTGTTCATCAAGAAATCCAAAATTGCAAATTAGTGTTTAAATGAGAAAATTTCATAACTTAGAATTTTTCTAAGTTATGAAACTTCCTTATTTTTTCCTAACTTTGTCCCATTTTTTCACCAAGATGCAAATGGATTCAAACAAAACTTGAAACATGAAAGTTGTAGTCCATTGCAAAATCTAAAACTTTGATTCACAAAGTTTTCACAAAGGAAGCTTGTATCTAAAGTTATGATTTTTGGAACAAGGGTGCAAAACATTTTTAACTTAGAGAAATTTTGCCCTATTCTAGGCAGGATTTTTGTCCAACTTCTTGGCCATTTTTCACATGGTTCCACTTGGAATTTCAAGTTTCATTACAAAGATGGATTGTAGTACACATTCCAAGCTTTCCAAATTGTCCAAGAACTTCTCAAACACCCTTGTGGTTAGGGAGAATCAAATTTGCAAAGTTGGCCAAAACTCACTTTTGTTCATAACCAAATACATGTTCATACAAGTTTCATTTTCAAACCAGCATGCTTGGTACTTGCTTGCAGGCCTCTAAACCAAGTTTGCACTCCTTAATTAAATGCCAAACCATTGTATTAAGGTATTATTTCATCCATTTGGACATTACATGCTAAACTAATCCTTATTTGGAAAAAGCAAACATGCCATTTTGATAAAGTTACACTTTATGTCAAGTTCCAAATCTTGGAGGCATGGGGTCAGATCTTGGAGCCAAATCAAGTCCACAAATTAGTGTTACCAAGAGCAAATGTTGCAGCATGCTTAAGAGGCTTGGACAGGTCTATAACACTTACACACTATCTTTGCTTACAAAAAAAGAAACTTAGAAAATTATACACAACTCTCACTTCCTGCAAGCATAAGCCTAAGCAAACTTTGTGAACATCTTCCACACCTCCTAACTGACCTAAAACACGACTCATTCATCCTCAATACCTCTTCATTCACCAAATCACAGTTTTGCTGCAAAATAGGGTACCGCTGCAGATTGAGGTCCATAACTCAATCCACTCGTGCGTTTTGGCCAAAGCTTGTTCAAACACATTCCCTACCATCCACTAAAACTATTCCTAGCCCTAAACACCAGCTGTAACACCCCTAACCTCATCTGCCATTTTCACTTTTCAGTTTTGCAGGTGGACTTCCATAGCACGATTCAGAGTGATTCAAAGCAAGCTAGGCCTTTAAGAAGCATCCTTAGACTTCAGGCAAGCTATACAGAAGCTCAAACTCCATTGAAGTTGGCCACATTGTTGTACACGACTCAAGCTGAAACAGGTAAAACCATGAACTTCTATCTCTCAATCTAGGAAGAGTTAGACTTAGGTTTGTGAATGAAACATGCTCTACTCATAGCCCTGAAGCCATACATATGATTACTTTTCATTTATGTTAAGCATGTTGTGAGAATTTTGGCCATGAACATTGAAGAAAACTTAGGTCAGAAATTGGGGGTGAAGAAATTCTCCCTGGTTTCTTATAGTTAGGTTAAGTTTTTTACATATTTGGAATCGTGACTTGATGCTCTATATTATTTGTGTTATGAGTTTTTGCTAAAAGTCAAGGAATCAGGATTTGTGTTGGACAAGAAGAAGCGCGCGTTTTTGTTTCAAACAGGTTGCTGGAGGTTGAAGACAAAGTTGGCTTGGGCTGGGCCTGAGTCAACTTGATGTTCACACCCCTTTTTTTCATTTGCACCCCCCTGGCCCATTATGTGAAATATTGATTATTTTGCATTTTTTTCTTTTTAATTCTGATTTTATATTTTTGACTCAAACATAAAAAACACTAAAAATATTTTTCCAAACATTTTTGCATTTATTTGGCATTTATTTGTTTTATTTAGCATATATATGTAAATAAATATAATACCTTTTTATTTAAAACACTAAAAAATAATACAAAATTATATTTATTTTCAGTTATTATTTTTTATTTACATTTTGAAAACATTTTCTAAAAATATACATTTTTTTGGAAATAATTAATATTTTATTTTTGTATATACTTAGCATATTTAATATATTTAATATATATATGTACATATTTTATTAAATATTTAGGATAAAAATATGAGAATAATACATTTTTATTTTTATTAATATATGACATCAAAAATACCTTTTTAACCATATACTTTTTATTTTGTGCATAAATTAATTTATTTTGTACATAATCAATAAATAATAATATTTATTCAAAAACTAGGGTTTAACCTTAAAACAATAAAAATAACCAAAAATTGACTTTTTTTATTTTGTTTATATTACACATTGAAAAATACTTTTACATACATGAAAAATCCTTTTTTTCCATAATACATTGCATTTTGATATTTATTTAATTACATTTACTTAATTGTTAAATATTAATTTGTATATTCGATATGGTTGTAATAACTTAGATTTTATTTCCTTGTCAAATATCCCCCAAATTCAAACTTGTACCCCCCTCCCTATATCTTGTTGTAATAGCTTAGTATTTAAATTCTCGCATTTAAAAGCTTTCAATTATGTCATGTTTAGACTTAGGGTTTGTATGCAAAATCAAATTAACAAGTAACTTGACCTAATTCAAGATAAACATGCATGAAAAACAACACAATGCACACTTGCACCCCTAGGGTTACTCCCCTTGTTGCCTTCAAAAATGGGCCATGTTTGCATGTCAAGTACTTTGACAAAACAAAACAAAACAAAAACAATCAAAATGATCATAGTCCCTCGATGACGCTATCTTGTTGCCTAAACAAAATGATCATAGTCCCTCAAGAAAATTGCCAAAATACTTGACATTATTGCATTCATGGTCTAAACGATGACCCGCGCATGTCCCGTTAACATCCTAACACAAGGTTGTTCACCAAATACAATGGTGAAACAACACTGTTAAAAGGGTTAAAACATAAGAAAGATCTTTGAGAAATTTAGGGTAGATAGCTCTTGGTTACTTAACCAATCTTGCAAAACAATCCTTGCCGTTTTTCAAAAACACACTTCACAAACATAATTTCCAAACAACTTTCAAAAATATTGAAACATCTTTTCAAAAAGACAAACACCCTTGTAAAACATTCAAACAAGAATTGTTACAATGGTTGCCTATACAAGGCATCTTTTTCAAAACATTTTCAAAACCACACACACAAAGCACCATTTCAAACAATTGAAAAGCAAAGGCAAGTGATCTAAGCAAGTAACTAAGAGCCCATGGATAACCATGGATAGAAAGGGTGTTAATACCTTCCCTTTCTATAATCTACTCCCCGAACCCAAGAAAACATCTCAAAGGTTTTTCCTGTGCTTTTTAACCTTTCCTTAGGATAAAATAAAAATTTGGTGGCGACTCTTGCTAAACCGAAACATTTGCGAAAACAAACGCAAAACCTCAAGTCAGTTCTCCCACCGTATCACAGAACTGGCGACTCTGCTGGGGACATGTTTAAAAGTGGAGTAACCTTAGGGCCTAGATCACCCTTTGCATGACTAATTGTTTGCTTTAATTGCTTTACATTTTGGTTCTCTTGTTTGGGCTTGAAATCCTTCACCCGGATTTGGGAAACATTCATAGATAGCAATACGTTGTGGAAACTGTGCAGGGTATACCGACACGGTCGAAGCAATAGCTATATTAGTGCGACATATTTGTGAGTACCGGTAACCCTTGAGTTCAATCAAGGAGAGTACGAGGCCGCTGAGTGATGTCACTAAGCACTAATGACCTAGAACCTTACTTGACCATCTTGGCCTTTTATTAGGGGTAGTGAGATGAACGGCTTTGGTGCAGTCCGAAGTTGGTAGATACTCGATACTACACTCATTGAGGGTTATTTTCTTGGAATATTTTGGTCGCTAGTTAAGTGGCTAAACCAAAACAATGAACATAGAAAACAATCAAATGATATTGAGCTCTGTTGTACCCCAAATTTTGACCTAAGATACCATCTTCCATCTGCATCATTGCATTGCAAGGGTTTTGACCTACTTTTATCAATTTTTCAAAGCAGTGTAAAAATTCATAACTTTTCCAAGTCGAGAGCTGTTTATTTTTGAACGCTAAATTTATTAATCGATCAATGCTAAAACAATGTTTATTAATTATTTATTATCTTAAATTTAAATAATTGGAATTTATTTTCAGTTATTATATAATTTAAAGATTTATAAATGATAAAATAAATATTTGAAAAGAAGGTTATTAATTGATCAAACGATGTTATTTAATTATTTATTGTTCTAGGTTTAAATAATTGAAATTTTATTTTCAGTTATTATAATTTAGAAGAATCATAAATAATGAAATAATTAATTGAAGAGAAGTTTATTGATCAATGATGTTTATTTAATTGTTTATTCTTCTGAATTTAATAGTTGGAATTCATTTTCAGTTGTTATAATTTAAAGAATTATAAACGGTAAAATAAACAATTGGAAAGAAAAAGAATTAATTGGTAAATAATAGAATTTTTTATTCATCTTTATTCTAATTATTACAATTGTTGTTTAAATACTATTGTACAAAGTATTTATAATGACAATTACATAAAAAGTTTAAAATGAAATAAAAACTATCCTATTTTTTTCCTAAGTTCTAAAATCTTCATTTTTCATCCAATACTTCTTTGATTGATCATTTGATTTTACCTGCAAAAATTAAAAGAAAAGAAGTCAGAAATAAATAAATAATTAAAAGCAAAAAATTAATTAGCGTTCATCATTAAAAGCAAACGGCTGGAATCAGTTTTGCCCTTTTTGCAAATCACGGGATTTCTTCCGGTTCACAAAAAGGGATGAATTTTTATTTTTTCAAAATAGAATGCACAAGTTAAATATGCACAAATTTTTTTTTTGTCAAAACTGCATTTTTTAAAATAAACTGCATAATTCAAAGTCCATTGCACATTTTCAAAAGCCAACTGCATATTTCAAACATGCATAATTTCTTTTTTGTCAAAAAACTGCATATTTCAAAAAATATACACAGCATACAAAAAAAATCAACAGCATATGCAAGTTTCCCACAAAAGCCAACGTAAACTAGTATGGAAGAAGCCAAAATACATAAGGCTCCACTGTACCATGCAGAAGTCAAAAGAAAATGTGCAGTTTAAAAACAATTTGTGCAAGCAAAGTATATTTTCTATTCTCATCATTTTCCAGCATTGTGCTTTTTCAGAACAGTAAAGCAGATAATCACATTTTAGTGTCAAAATGTACTTAAGAGAGAGAAGAGAGAAGAAAGTGTGGTTTTACAGGTTTTGGTTTAGGCAGGAAGAGGATAGAAACAGAACAGCAGTAACATAGTAGAAAAATGGAAAGCTTGAAAAAGGAATACAAACAAACTGAATATGACAGTATAGTGTGCAGAAGGCCAAGAAAAATATTAAAGATATACCATAAACCTGTAACATAAACCAAGCCAGCAAACTGTTATAAAAACACAAAACCCCTTCAAACAAGAGAGTGGAACCTGTCTCAAAAACCCTCAAACCAACTCAAACTGTCAAAAAAACAAAAATACAAAGTCAGTCCTCAAAGGCTCAAAGCAATCATCACCATAGCCATTCTAAAGCCTAAGCTGAAACACAACCTTATGGCCTAAACCATAACCTGCAGTAAACCAGAAAAACCATCAACCTGTACCATCCTAAACCTTGGCTGTCCAACCTAGCCAAATAACCATTTCAAAACCTCATGGCCAAACCAAAAACCAGTTCAAGGCTATAACCTGCAAAACCAGTTGAAATATTGGCCTAAAACCAAAAACCTAATGTATCGAGCCAAAAAACCAGAACTACGCCAAATATGTCCATAACCACATAAGACCTCAGGAACCATCATCATAGGCAAATTTCAAGGCAACAGAATCACATATAGAAGAAGAGAGAAAGCTATTCAAAAATAAACATTTCAACTGAAGCAAGTCAGAAGGAAGAAGGAGGAAAGTCAGTCAAATAAGTATTCCAACGATGGCAATGTTCAAGGCGACATAGAAACCTCAGAAACATCATCACAGGCTAATACAATAAGGCAACAGGCAAGGAGAAGAAGAAGAAAAAGGCGTCACAAGGTACAGTCAAAGAAAAGTATGCAAAGCCAAGGTTAGCAGTAAGCAAGAAGAAGAGAAATCAACAAAGTTTTCAGTTTTTACTCATCATCAAACAAAAGTAGAACGAAATACCAGTAGTCTGAAGCAAGCATCACGCGTATTCCTCGTCGTCCAGCCTCCTACGCACGTCCAACCTTCCTCCTCCGTCTCCGCCTCCAGGTAGCCTTTTTTTTCCCTCTTTTACTTTCATAATACCTCCAACAAACATAATAATATGAATAAGAATCAAATAGATAAAAAATCATGAACATGAAGTAATCAACAAACCCTAACGAAATCGAAAAAACAATCATACCGTGAATCCATCGCCGTAGCTTTTAGTTGGAGGGAAGAAGAAGATTGGAAGCTGGTGGCCTTTGGGACGAGAGAAAAAAGCTCAGGCGAGGATCAATAACACGCGAAGAAGATGAATCAAATGAAGAAGACGATACGAGAAGATGAACGTCGCTTCTGTCCAAAACCCCTAATCCCTTTTACAAACTAAACAAACGCGTTTAACCCTAAACCTTGTATCAATGAATTGGACCTTAACCCATGCCCTGCCTAAAGCCCAACGATACCTTTACCACCTTTTGTTTCTGTTTTTTTTCTTTTAATCAGATTTTGGGCCCTTTAAAAACCCTTTAGCCCATAATTTGTTCATCTAACCTTTTATTTCTAATACACTTTTTTTTCTATTTATTCTCTTTTAGTTTCTTTTTAGAACTATTATTAATTTAGTTAATTAATTAGTAACTTAATAAAATAGAGGTTGTAATTTAATTAACAAATTTTAAGTAATGTGACCTTTTTTTTTAGTTTAAACTTTAGGTTTAATTTAATAATTTTAGGATTCCCTTTTTTTAATTAGATTTAAATTAATAACTTTAAGTTTTAATTTAGTTTAATTATTCAATAACTCTTAAAATAATATTTTATATTAATGTTAAAAAACATAAAAATAGAAATTTAAGTATTAAAACACTTTATTTTTCTATAATCAATTCTCTTGTTTTATTAATATTAAATAAAAAACACAAAAATGCATAAAATGAAAACTATTAAAAACATTTTATTCTCTTTAATTAATTCCCTCGCTTTAATTAATATCAGACAAAAATCTAAAAAAATACATTGTTCACACCATTTAGTCTATTATTTAATTGTTGCTATTTAATCATCATCCGCATGAATTTCTGTTTAATTATTTTGTCGTTACTTGTTTATTCCATTTACTTCTAAATCCAAGAGAAAAACGATTAAATTTGTTGACTTCATGTCCTCAAATCCAATCACGCGAATATTTGCATTTCATTAAAACTTAAGACAATTTTTCCCCAAATATTCAATCTTTTCAAAACTCATACCTTTTAAGCAAAAACTTCGACATTAGGTCGTCGTATCTTCAAAAACCCGTCCGTACCTCTTTTCGGCCAAAACAATTTATTTTTAAATCAAACGAACATTTTAATAAACAGATATTTCAAAAGGTTCCTATAGAGTACTATAGATACATTGGGTGCTAATACCTTCCCATTGTATAACCAACCCCCGAACCATAGATCTCTTTTCAAAAACGCCTTGTATTTTTATTACTTTAAAAAAGTATTATTTTACATTGCATATTTAGGATTTTATTTCGCTCTTTTCCCTTTACCCTTGGAAATAATAAAGCGCGGTGGCGACTCTTGCTTTTGTGAGACGAATTAATCAATAATTCGATCTCCGATTTACCCCGCTACATTTTTTTATCGCTACAGAATTGGCGACTCTGCTGGGGAACAGATTGACCTCTTGCTGGTCCATCCCTAAGTGGGTTAAGCCTAGTTTGTTTATCTGTTTTATTATTATTTGATTTGTTTGATTATGTGTTTAAATTGGGGTTGTTTGGGTTTTTTTGCAAAGGGCGAATCCTATACCCGGATTAAGTTACACTTAACGAATAGGAAGGGCGGTACAGTCATGTTAACTTTGAGGGAGTAATCCCGGAGAAGGAGGCATGAGATCCCCTACTCAATGGAAGGCCCGCTTGAACTTAATATTTGTTTACCGAGTAATCGGGAAGACATTATTATTTTCGACCTAGGAGCCAGAGAAATTTAGGACCGTAGAACCCCAACCCATCTTGGCCTTTTTAGGTGTAGCGCGGAGACTATAACGGAGTAATTCGGAAGTAGTTGTTACGCGATGCTACGCTCAGATAAGTTTCTCTTGAGAATATTGCAAATTATTGAGTAATCAAGACGTTGGTAATATCCGAAGGAGGAATGTAGACTCTGGGAACTCTTAGAACCTTGTCTTACAAGTGTGATTGAACCATTAGTACATACCTTTGGGTGGGCTTTACCCTCGACTCCATGCTCGAAACGTTGAACCCTTGAACCCCATGTTTGTGAGCTTGTGTGTAACTGTTGCATTATCATTCATTCATGCATTCATCGACATTTTTGGGAAAAACTTGTTTTCAAGGGACTTAGGAATGATTTCTGCAGACATCTCAGGTACTATGGAATTTGGAAGGAGAAACACTCGAAGTTTTAGTTTTAAGGAGCCTGAGATTGAAGAGCGTAAGAGTTTGATTCCTAAGATCGAGAACCCGACGGATTTTCAGAAGAAGTATGGGTCCATTATACCTCTTATGAAGCGCAAGATGAAGGAAGGAATCCTTAGTACGTTGGTCCAATTCTACGATCCTTTGTACCGATGTTTCACCTTTCCGGATTACCAGTTGATGCCCACCTTAGAAGAGTACTCCTACATACTTGGGTTGCCGATCACCGACTGTGTTCCTTTTTCTGGCTTAGAAGAGGAACCCAAATCTCACGAGATAGCGACCATCACCCACTTGAAGAAGTCAGAGATAGAGGAGATAATGACTACAAAAGGGGGAATCCGAGGTTTGTCTGCGCAGTTTCTGTTGAGGAAAGCTCGTCATTTCGTTGAGATAGAAGATACTATTGCCTTTGAAGACGTCTTTGCTTTACTCGCTTATGGTTTATTCCTGTTCCCTAACGTTGATAAGTTTGTGGATGTCAACGCCATCAGAATTTTCTTGATTGGAAATCCGGTCCCTACGCTGCTAGGAGATACCTATTACTCCATCCATCTTCGAAACTCTTATCAGGGAGGAATGATTATTTGTTGTGCACCGTTGCTGTATCAGTGGTATGTTTCTCATCTACATGGGTCTGATGTTTTCTGGGATCTCGAGAAGGAGCCGAGATGGGCGCCAAAGATTATGGCTCTCACTCATTTTGACATTGATTGGTATAATCGAGTTTACTATGACGTGAAGATCATCGATAGTTGTGGTGCTTTTCCTAACGTGCCTCTTCTTGGTACGAAAGGTGGAATTAACTATAACCCTGTTCTCGCGTGCCGTCAGTTTGGATACCCGATGAGGGACAAGCCAAACAACATCCATGTGAGTGGTTTCTTTCTACAAGAAGGACAAGATCATCAGGCAGCTAAGAGGGAGATCGAAGGAGCTTGGCGCCACATCCATAGGAAAGGGAGAGATATGTTAGGACATAGAGGTGCCGTTTCTTTGGAGCCTTACCTACAATGGGTCCGTGCTAGGGCTTGTGCTCTCAAGATGCCCTATAAACTTGAGAAACCTTTATTCCCTACCGTTGCATCGTCATCTATTGTTATCCCTATCGAGAATATGAGAGAATACCGAGGAAATATGGCTAGGATGAAGTCCGAGAGGGATGCTTGGAAAGAAAAGTACAATATGTCTGAATATGAGAATCGGGTCCTAACTCGACAGCTAAAGGAAAAGGAGGATTTACTCTTTATTCAAGACGGCTGGTTCATTGATCACGATGAGAAACTTCGTCAAAAGGATGCTTTACTGAAGAAGTATGCTAGTGAAAGGAAGAGAAATAAGGAAGGTTTGGTAAGCGTTGCTCTTGTTCCTAATCCACAAAAGGAAATCTTTGATCGACTGATAGCTGAGAAGAAAGAGATGGAAGACTTTTATGAAGAGAAGATCAGGAAGCTCCGGTTACAGTTGGTATTTGGTCCTTCATCTGATGATTCTGAGTGATCTGTAGCTTTTAGTTTTATTTTACTGATGTCATTTTGTAAAACTTTGTAAAAGGGCTTCATGTTCCAAAGTTGTAATTTACTGCTTTTATTATGGACTTCATGTTCCAAAGTTGTAATTTATTGCTTCATTATGGGCTTCATGTTCCAAAGTTGTAGTTTATTGCTTTATTATTGGGTTGTTATCCCAAGTTGTAATTTATTGTTTTGTTGTTCCAAAGTTGTAAGTTGTAATTTACTGCTTTTTGATTAATGGATTGAGTTTTTGTTATTCCAAATTCCTTTACCATTGATGTGTGCAAAATTATCGAAGTTCCTTGAAAAACTATTAAAATGAATCATCATTTGCATCACACGTCATGCAACATTCCACTTCACATGTTTTCTAGAGTCTTATCCTTGTTTCTTTTTCCACTCCAAAGGTTATCAAGTTGTCTCATCGATACGATACTCGAGCTAATCGTCAGAGGAAGATGGAAGATCTGGAACAGGAAAACCACGAGCTTCGTGAGGAGGTCGCTACCCTTCGTGTCGGTATGGAAAAGTTAACTGCGCTAGTGGAAAGTTTGGTGGCTGTTCAGAATCAGCCATCGACTACGGCTGCTGAGATTCAGACTTCAACTACTGTGGTTTCCGAGGTTGTCACCGTTCCTACATCTGTGACTCAAATCAACTCTCCGCTTCAACATCAGATGCCGAAAGGTTTTCCGTGGGGAATGCCTTACAACTTTATGCCAGAGGGGTATCAGCCTATCGTACAGCCTTCGTTTCAACCTGCTTTATCTCTTCCTCAACCAAAGACAACTGCCATGCCGCCGGTAATCCCGTCTGTAACACCTTTTCCGCAACCGGTAATGACAACTGTCGCTCTTGTGGTCCACTCCGTGCCATACTTGAATGAACCTACTTATCCTGCCGAGCCTGCTGAAAGTTTGGGTCTTTTTGATAGAATGGAAGAATTTCAAGATCAATTCCAAGAAATGCAGAAGGAGCTTAGAGCGTTAAAGGGGAAGGATTTGTTTGGGAAGAACACGCATAACCTTTGTTTAGTTCCGAATGTCAAGATTCCAGCAAAATTCAAAGTGCCAGACTTTGAGAGATATAAGGGTGATTCGTGTCCTCGAAGTCATTTGACTATGTACGTGAGAAAGATGTCTACGTATTCTGATGATCATGACTTGTTGATTCACTATTTTCAAGACAGTTTGACGGGTGCTGCTCTAAAGTGGTATATGGGTTTAGACAGCATTCGGATACGCAGCTTCAACGATCTTAGCGAAGCCTTTGTTCACCAGTATAAGTATAACGTTGACATGGCACCGGACAGGGATCAACTCCGGGCGATGTCGCATAGAGACAGAGAATCTTTTAAGGAATATGCCCAGAGGTGGCGTGAAATTGCTACTCAAATCTATCCTCCTCTTGAGGAGAAGGAGATGACAAAGATATTTTTGAAGACTTTAGGTTCCTTTTACTATGAAAGAATGATCGCCAGCGCACCCAGTGACTTCACCGAAATGGTAAGCATGGGCATGCGGTTAGAAGAAGGGATTCGTGAAGGGCGTTTGGTTAAAGAAGGAAGTCCGTCTAGCAGTACTAAGAAGTTTGGAAGTGTTTTCCCGAAAAGAAAAGAGCAGGATGTCAGCGCATTGTTCCCAGGGAGACCAAGGAGAGGTTACTCTCACGTTGCGGCAGTCACTCCGGCTGTCCGCCCAGCTTTGATGACCCCAGCTCATCAAACCCCACCAACTCAACAACGGCCATTTAAGCAGCAGCCTCGACAACAGGCTTATCCATTCAACAACCAGAATCGTTCACCTAGAAAACCGCAGTTCGATGCCATTCCTATGACTTATACTGAATTGTTCCCTGCTCTTATCAGAAAGAATCTCATAACGGCAAAGCCTCCTCCTGTCGCACCAAATAGTACTTCTCTGTGGTACAAGGCAGATCAGTTTTGTGAATATCATCAAGGGTCGCCGGGGCACAACCTTGAGAATTGTTTTACTCTGAAGGCGGACGTGCAGAGGTTGATTAAGAATGGTATCTTGTCTTTCAAGGATGTTAATCCAAATGTTAGAGATAATCCTTTGCCTCGACATGGGGCAGCATCAGTGAATATGGTGGAAGGTTGTCCGGGGAAGTTTCGAGTTTTTCAAGTTGAACATATAAGAGAGTCGTTGATCAGGTTACATCAGAGTTTGAGAAGACTTGCCTTTGTTAGGCAGCAGCATGATTATGATGTTTGTGAGTTTTGTTCAAGAGAGGTTGATTGTCCTATTGTGAAGGAGGATATTCAAAAGTTGTTAGACCAGAGAGTTATCACTATTACATATGACCGAGATCCGGAGGATGAAGTGAATGTTATAATACCATAATTTAATTTTCCTGAATCAGTAGAGATCGTTTACGACAGTCAGACTGCACATGTTGCTCCTTTGACCATTTATCCACCTGGTCATGTGCCTTACAACTCAGACCAAGCTATACCGTATAAGTATAATGCCACAATGATTGAGAATGGGGTAGAAGTCCCTATACCGACAAGACCGTCTTTTGTTAACATTGCTGATGTGAGTAGAGTTACGAGAAGTGGACGTGTTTTTGCAGCAGTACCTTTGAAGAGACCAGAAGTTCAAGTCAGGAGGCCATTACCGGCAGAAATTCCAGTGAGAAATGTTGAACCGAGGGTTGAGATAGGCCGATCCATTGAACCTATCCCTCGCCCTGAGGATGATGAGATTCTGAAGCTTATCAAGAGAAGTGAATATAAGATTGTGGACCAACTTTTGCAAACTCCTTCCAAGATTTCTTTGCTTGCTTTACTGAGAGATTCTGGTGCCCATAGAGAAGCTTTGATGAAGGTCTTGGACCAGGCGTTCGTGGATCATGATGTGACGGTTGATCAGTTTAATGGAATTGTGGGAAATATTACTTCGTGTAACAATCTTGGTTTCAGTGATGAAGAGCTTCCGGAGGAGGGAAGGAACCATAATATGGCTTTGCATATCTCAATAATTGCGGAAATGATACCTTATCAAGTGTGTTGGTAGATACAGGTTCGTCGTTAAATGCAATGCCCAAAACTACATTATCTCGACTCTCATATCAAGGTGCTCCCATGAGACCTAGTGGAGTAATTGTCAAAGCGTTTGATGGTTCTAGGAAGACTGTCATTGGTGAAGTGGATCTTCCTATAGTAATTGGTCCTCACACTTTTCAGATTACTTTCCAAGTAATGGATATTCGTGCTGCCTACAGTTGCTTATTGGGTCGTCCATGGATCCATGATGCAGGGGCAGTCACTTCCACGCTCCATCAGAGATTGAAGTTTGTGAGGCATGGAAAGCTGGTAATGATTGGTGGAGAGCAGGCTGTGGTGGTAAGCCATTTGTCATCTTTCTCTTTTATTGATGCTGATGAGGATGTTGGAACCCAGTTCCAAGCTCTATCTGTTGCCAAGAATGAAGTGAAGAAGCAAGGGGCATCTATTTCTTCTTTTGAGGATGCGCGACGAGTGGTGGAAAGTGGTTCGGCTGAAGGTTGGGGCCAAGTGTTGACTTTACCCGAGAACAAGTCTGGAGAAGGTCTTGGTTTTCGTCCCGTGTCTGCAAGAGTCAAGCAAGAAGTGGTTACTCGTCCGATTCAAGAGGTTTTCCGAAGTGCAGGTTTTATCCATCCGACTCCTCCTGAGGTTGACGCTATCATAGGGGACGATTCCGAAGAGGATTTACCCGATTTTGTGACGCATGGATTGGCTTGCCAAAACTGGATTGCTGTTGATGTTCCTGTTGTGATGCACCTTTCCGAGTAATGTTTTGTTTTGTTTTTTGAAAAACTTTCGCTATGCCCAAGGCGAAAAGTATTTTGTGTCGGGCTATGATAAAAATAAATCCTTTTGCTCTGCCCAAGGAAAAAGAGAAATGTATGGGCTCCTTGTTTCAAGTATTTCCCTTCAATGAATAAAATTGTTATTTTGTCCACTACTGTTTTATTTTTCACTTTTTCTGGGAAATAGTAATGAAAATTAATTGGTAGTAATAGGAAAATATAATAACCTTTTGTTTTATTTGCACAAATCGATTTCTAAAATAAAGCATAATCATATGTGCAGATTAATCCATGACTTAACCATTGAAAACAATGATCCTATGCCCTCTCCCAACTTTGAATTCTCTGTGTTCAGAGCCGAAGAAGAGGATAGTGAAGAGATTCCTGTTGAAATTTCCCGTTTGCT
Source organism: Vicia faba (assembly GCA_948472305.1). Classification (NCBI taxonomy): domain Eukaryota; kingdom Viridiplantae; phylum Streptophyta; class Magnoliopsida; order Fabales; family Fabaceae; genus Vicia; species Vicia faba. Next base: position 490,172,629 of record OX451736.1, read on the forward strand.
TAAGCATGACGAAAAGATTATTCAGCCATTTGAGGAGCCTGTAGAGTTGATCAATTTGGGTGATGAAGAAGATAAAAAGGAATTCAAGGTCGGAGCATTGCTTATCCCAGAGGTCAAAGAGGAAATGTTGGAGCTTCTCAAAGAGTATGTTGATGTGTTTGCTTGGTCCTACCAAGATATGCCAGGTTTGGACAACGATATTGTGGAGCATCGTTTACCGTTGAGACCTGAATATCCGCCGATTAAGCAGAAGTTGAGAAGGACTCGTCCCGATATGGCTGACAAGATCAAAGAAGAAGTTCAGAAGCAGATTAATGCGGGCTTCCTGGTTACATCGGTCTATCCTCAGTGGTTAGCCAATATAGTGCCAGTTGCTAAGAAAGATGGCAAAGTTCGGATGTGTGTAGACTATAGAGATTTGAATAGAGCTAGCCCAAAGGACGACTTCCCATTACCTCACATTGACGTATTGGTCGACAGTACCGCCAAGTTCAAAGTCTTTTCTTTCATGGATGATTTCTCTAGTTACAATCAAATCAGGATGGCACCAGAAGATATGGAGAAAACCGCTTTCATTACACCTTGGGGAACTTTTTGTTATCGGGTTATGCCGTTTGGTTTGAGGAATGCTGGTGCAACATACCAAAGAGCCATGACTGCTTTGTTCCATGACATGATTCATAAAGAGATCGAAGTGTATGTGGATGACATGATTGCCAAATCACAAACTGAGGAAGATCATTTGGAATATTTGTTGAAGTTATTCCAACGTTTGAGGAAGTATAAACTCCGTCTGAATCCCAACAAGTGCACTTTTGGTGTTCGTTCTGGAAGACTTCTGGGTTTCATTGTCAGTCAGAAAGGTATTGAGGTAGATCCTGATAAAGTCAAAGCTATTCGGGAAATGCCCGCACCCAAGACGGAAAAGCAAGTAAGAGGATTCCTTGGGAGATTGAACTACATTTCTAGATTTATATCTCATATGACTGGTACCTGTGGGCCGATTTTCAAGCTTCTCCGAAAGAACCAAGGATGTGTGTGGATAGAAGATTGTCAGAGAGCTTTTGATAGCATCAAAGAATATTTGCTTGAACCTCCCATATTGATTCCTCCGGTGGAAGGAAGACCTTTGATTATGTACCTGACTATATTGGAAGATTCCATGGGATGTGTGCTTGGTCAACAAGATGAGACTGGAAGAAAGGAACATGCCGTATATTATCTGAGTAAGAAATTCACAGACTGTGAGTCTCGATACTCATTGCTTGAGAAAACCTGTTGTGCTTTAGCTTGGGCTGCTCGCCGTCTGCGCCAGTATATGATTAACCACACCACTTGGTTGATCTCCAAAATGGATCCGATCAAGTATATCTTTGAGAAGTCCGCCTTATCTGGAAGAATAGCCCGTTGGCAGATGTTGTTATCTGAATATGACATTGAGTATCACACTCAGAAAGCAATCAAAGGGAGTATTTTAGCCGATCATTTGGCTCACCAACCAATTGACGATTATCAATCCATCAAGTTTGATTTCCCAGATGAAGATGTTATGTACTTGAAAGCTAAAGATTGTGAAGAGCCGTTACCTGAAGAAGGACCTGATCCCGAATCCTGTTGGGGTTTAATATTTGACGGAGCTGTGAATTCTTACGGAAATGGAGTTGGGGCAATCATCGTCACTCCCCGAGGTACTCATATCCCGTTCACGGCAAGATTGAAGTTTGACTGCATGAACAACATGGCTGAATATGAGGCATGTATTATGGGTCTCGAAGAAGCAGTGGATCTAAGGATTAAGATTCTTGATATTTACGAAGATTCGGCATTGGTAATTAATCAAATCAAAGGAGAATGGGAGACTCGTCATCCTGGTTTGATCCCTTACAGAGACTATGCTAGAAGATTGTTAACTTTCTTCAACAAAGTGGAATTACATCATATCCCTAGAGATGAGAACCAGATGGATGATGCTTTAGCTACTTTGTCTTCAATGTTTCAAGTGAATGGTTGGAACGATGTTCCTACAATCCGGGTTATGCGCCTCGACAGGCCTGCTCATGTGTTCTCAGTAGAAGAGGTCACCGACGATAAACCGTGGTTCTATGACATTAAACGTGTTCTTCAAACTCAAGAGTACCCGCCTGGGGCATCCAATAAAGATAGGAAGACGTTGAGAAGATTAGTAAGCATTTTCTTCCTCAATGAAGAAGTTTTGTATAAGAGGAATTACGACATGGTCTTGCTCAGATGTGTAGACAGACGTGAGGCAGACATGCTGATGCAAGAAGTACATGAAGGATCCTTTGGCACTCATGCCAACGGACATGCGATGGCTAGAAAGATGTTGAGAGTTGGTTACTATTGGATGACAATGGAATCTGATTGCTGCAAATATGTGAAGAAATGTCATAAATGCCAGATTTATGCGGACAAGATGCATGTGCCGCCGACCCTCCTCAATGTTATCTCTTCACCTTGGCCTTTCTCTATGTGGGGCATTGACATGATTGGAATGATTGAACCCAAAGCTTCAAATGGTCATCGTTTCATCTTGGTAGCGATTGATTATTTTACCAAATGGGTGGAAGCAGTATCTTATGCTAATGTAACCAGACAGGTGGTAGTCAGATTTACCAAGAATCAGATCATTTGTTGATACGGCATCCCGAGCAAGATCATCACTGATAATGGTTCGAATTTTAATAACAAGATGATGAGAGAGCTTTGTGAAGAGTTCAAGATCGAACATCATAATTCTTCTCCTTACAGACCGAAGATGAATGGGGTTGTTGAAGCTGCTAACAAGAACATCAAGGAGATTGTCCAGAAGATGGTGGTAACTTATAAAGATTGGCATGAAATGCTTCCATTTGCTCTGCATGGATACCGTACTTCAGTTCGAACTTCAACAGGCGCAACCCCATTTTCCCTAGTTTATGGTATGGAAGCAGTACTCCCCGTGGAGGTTGAGATTCCGTCTTTGAGAGTGTTGATGGAAGCTAAACTTTCTGAGGCTGAATGGTGTCAAAGTAGGTATGATCAGTTGAATTTGATTGAAGAAAAGAGATTGACAGCTTTGTGTCACGGTCAATTATATCAGCAGAGGATGAAGAAGGCTTTTGATAAGAAGGTTCGACCTCGCGAGTTCAGAGAAGGTGACCTTGTGCTCAAGAAAATATTATCTTTCCAACCTGATTCTAGGGGCAAGTGGGCTCCGAATTATGAAGGACCGTATGTCGTTAAGAAAGTTTTCTCTGGAGGTGCTTTGATTCTCACCAATATGGACGGTGAAGAACTCCCGCGTCCCATGAACGCCGATGCAGTCAAGAAGTATTTCGCTTAGGTTTGAGTTGACAGTTTGCTAAGTTGAAAACCCGAAGGGGCGGCTTAGGCAAGCTTTTGGTTAGACCAGTCTTGGCATTTGAACACATTTCGGAATTCGAAGTTGTTAGGGAGAATAGTGATCATTGTTTTTTGTGTAACTTTTATTTCATGTACTATTTCCCAAACTTTTGTAAACCGTTGGAGTCGCATTGTTAGCGAACTACCATCTTATTAATGAAATTTGAGCATTTACCTTTTGTGGGCAAAATTTTAATTTTTACGGAAATATTTGAAACAAAGTATTTAAAGTGTTCTTATTTTAAAAATGTGTCGTGAATGATGAAAGGAATATTAACAGTTGTTCCAAGGATGGTCAAGCCATGAAATGCAAAACAATACAGTATTTATCCTTGCATGATGAACATGTTTCATTTCAAAATCGTCATGAGGTGTTGGTTGTGTAAACTTGTGTTTCTGGTGGTACTAAGTTTATTGACTCCCCAGTTGTTCCAGTTAAGCTCTGTTTTGGTTACCTTTATTTGGGAAATTTCCGAAGTGTGGTACGCTTTGTCTCATGCCAGTAGTCTATTGGTATTAGAAGTTTGGATTTGAATACTTTTCCCCTCAGAACACTTGAACCGTGTAGCGTGGTACGCTCCGACATTGCTTTGTGGTTCCAGTTCCAGTTATTTTCCATCTTTTTCAAGATTGGCCGAGTATCTATCTTTTCATGACATCTTACCGTCTTCAAGTTATTCCGTCTGTTCGTTTTGTCAGCATAACATTCATTTATTCATTTACACTTATATCACGCATGCACATTCATTTGCCATTGATTTTGGGTTGTACTTTGTTTATTAAGACAATGTACATGTTTCTTTCCAAGTAGAAGGTTAGCTTAGGCAGAAAATGTGCTTCCTTTCTAAATTCCCCAACTGAGCTAATCCTCGTGGATGATTTTTGATTTAGCTTACCTTGTCCATTTCTGGATGGGACGAATCCCCAATCAAGTTACTTCCTCATTGGGTGGAGTCTTGTTTGACTGTTACCTTTCTGGTTTCTTCCTGGATGAAGTTGTTGTCTCTTGCATAGGCTATCTCATGATTTTCCCCAGTGAAGTTGCGACCTAGACGAATGGTGCATTTATTTTGCACATTTAAGTATGTGATCTCCTCGGGAAGGGTTGATTCATGATTCTCTTTGACGAAGATTTTATTCTCTGTCAGTGTCCTCGCAATTTCCTTTTGAATTATTTTCGGAAAACGGCAAGCGGCAGCTCTTCACGAGCAACTTGTGTGTTATCATCGTTGGAAAACGACAAGCGGCAGCTCTTCACGAGCAACTTGTGCGTTATTATTATTTTGGAAAACGACAAGCGGCAGCTCTTCACGAGCAACTTGTGCGTTATTATTATTTTGGAAAATGACAAGCGGCAGCTCTTCACGAGCAACTTGTGCGTTATTATTATTTTGGAAAACGACAAGCGGCAGCTCTTCACGAGCAACTTGTGCGTTATTATTATTTTCGGAAAACGACAAGCGGCGGTCTCTTCATGAGCAACTTGTACGTTATAGACATCGGAAAACGACAAGCGGCAGCTCTTCACGAGCAACTTGTGCGTTATTATTATCTTTGGAAAACGACAAGCGGCAGCTCTTCACGAGCAACTTGTGCGTTATTATTATCTTTGGAAAACGACAAGCGGCAGCTCTTCACGAGCAACTTATGCATTATTATTATTTTTGGAAAACGACAAGCGGCAGCCCTTCACGAGCAACTTGTACATTATTATTATTTTGGGGAAAACGGCAAGCGGCAGTCTCTTTATTTGAGCAACTTGTACGTTATTATTTTTCTGGAATACAGCAAGCGGCAGCTTCTTTATTTGAGCAGCTTGTATATTATTGGTATTTTCTTGGAAAACAGCAAGTGGCGGCTTCTTTATTTGAGCAGCTTGTATGTTATTGACATCCCTGGACGACAGCAAGTGGCAGCTTCTTTATTTGAGCAGCTTGTGTATCTACAACCATATTATATCTCGGCATTAATTGGTATATCTCGGGAAATCTCGCAGAGAAGCTTGTCATGAATCATTACCTTCCGAAGTCGGTAATCCATCATCAGCAAAATTGATACCTTTTTATCTATCATTGATCTTGAGTCGTGAACTCACTGTTATTTTGGGTCAATAATCTGTTTTATGGCCTATGCAAGATGCCTTCTTTGTTAGGGTCAGAGCTCGTATTCCCTCAATTTTATTCCCGTCAAGAGTCTGTCATTTGAAGTCGATGGCTCGTTTCCCCAATAGTGTATAATCCATGTCTCTGTGTTTTGTTGGTGTTTGATTTCTCCAGCATTGTCTTGTTTCATACAATATCTTTCTTTGTGAATTCAATCACTACATTCATATCAAACATAATGGCGGTATCTTAGGGCAAAAATTTGCGTATTATGTATTTAAGTACCTTCAATCTCATCGAAACGAAGATTTTAATCTTCATATCTCCGGATAGAAGAAACTTAAATAGGGGCAGCTGTTGTACCCAAAATTTTGACCTAAGATACCATCTTCCATCTGCATCATTGCATTGCAAGGGTTTTGACCTACTTTTATCAATTTTTCAAAGCAGTGTAAAAATTCATAACTTTTCCAAGTCGAGAGCTGTTTATTTTTGAACGCTAAATTTTTTAATCGATCAATGCTAAAACAATGTTTATTAATTATTAATTATCTTAAATTTAAATAATTGGAATTTATTTTCAGTTATTATATAATTTAAAGATTTATAAATGATAAAATAAATATTTGAAAAAAAGGTTATTAATTGATCAAACGATGTTATTTAATTATTTATTGTTCTAGGTTTAAATAATTGAAATTTTATTTTCAGTTATTATAATTTAGAAGAATCATAAATAATGAAATAATTAATTGAAGAGAAGTTTATTGATCAATGATGTTCATTTAATTGTTTATTCTTCTGAATTTAATAGTTGGAATTCATTTTCAGTTGTTATAATTTAAAGAATTATAAACGGTAAAATAAACAATTGGAAAGAAAAAGAATTAATTGGTAAATAATAGAATTTTTTATTCATCTTTATTCTAATTATTACAATTGTTGTTTAAATACTATTGTACAAAGTATTTATAATGACAATTACATAAAAAGTTTAAAATGAAATAAAAACTATCCTATTTTCTTCCTAAGTTCTAAAATCTTCATTTTTCATCCAATACTTCTTTGATTGATCATTTGATTTTACCTGCAAAAATTAAAAGAAAAGAAGTCAGAAATAAATAAATAATTAAAAGCAAAAAATTAATTAGCGTTCATCATTAAAAGCAAACGGCTGGAATCAGTTTTTCCCTTTTTGCAAATCACGGGATTTCTCCCGGTTCACAAAAAGGGATGAATTTTTATTTTTTCAAAATAGAATGCACAAGTTAAATATGCACAAATTCTTTTTTTGTCAAAACTGCATTTTTTAAAATAAACTGCATAATTCAAAGTCCATTGCACATTTTCAAAAGCCAACTGCATATTTCAAATATGCATAATTTCTTTTTGTCAAAAAACTGCATATTTCAAAAAATATACACAGCATACAAAAAAAATCAACAGCATATGCAAGTTTCCCACAAAAGCCAACGTAAACTAGTATGGAAGAAGCCAAAATACATAAGGCTCCACTGTACCATGCAGAAGTCAGAAGAAAATGTGCAGTTTAAAAACAATTTGTGCAAGCAAAGTATATTTTCTATTCTCATCATTTTCCAGCATTGTGCTTTTTCAGAACAGTAAAGCACATAATCACATTTTAGTGTCAAAATGTACTTAAGAGAGAGAAGAGAGAAGAAAGTGTGGTTTTACAGGTTTTGGTTTAGGCAGGAAGAGGATAGAAACAGAACAGCAGTAACATAGTAGAAAAATGGAAAGCTTGAAAAAGGAAACAAACAAACTGAATATTACAGTATAGTGTGCAGAAGGCCAAGAAAAATATTAAAGATATACCATAAACCTGTAACGTAAACCAAGCAAGCAAACTGTTATAACAACACAAAACCCCATCAAACGAAGAGAGTGGAACCTGTCTCAAAAACCCTCAAACCAACTCAAACTGTCAAAAAAACAAAAATACAAAGTCAGTCCTCAAAGGCTCAAAGCAATCATCACCATAGCCATTCTAAAGCCTAAGCTGAAACACAACCTTATGGCCTAAACCATAACCTGCAGTAAACCAGAAAAACCATCAACCTGTACCATCCTAAACCTTGGCCCTGTCCAACCTAGCCAAATAACCATTTCAAAACCTCATGGCCAAACCAAAAACCAGTTCAAGGCTATAACCTGCAAAACCAGTTGAAATATTGGCCTAAAACCAAAAACCTACTGTATCGAGCCAAAAAACCAGAACTACGCCAAATATGTCCATAACCACATAAGACCTCAGGAACCATCATCATAGGAAAATTTCAAGGCAACAGAATCACAAATAGAAGAAGAGAGAAAGCTAGTCAAAAATAAACATTTCAACTGAAGCAAGTCAGAAGGAAGAAGGAGGAAAGCCAGTCAAATAAGTATTCCAACGATGGCAATGTTCAAGGCGACATAGAAACCTCAGAAACATCATCACAGGCTAATACAATAAGGCAACAGGCAAGGAGAAGAAGAAGAAAAAGGCGTCACAAGGTACAGTCAAAGAAAAGTATGCAAAGCCAAGGTTAACAGTAAGCAAGAAGAAGAGAAATCAACAAAGTTTTCAGTTTTTACTCATCATCAAACAAAAGTAGAACGAAATACCAGTAGTCTGAAGCAAGCATCACGCGTATTCCTCGCCGTCCGGCCTCCTACGCACGTCCAACCTTCCTCCTCCGTCTCCGCCTCCAAGTAGCCTTTTTTTCCCTCTTTTACTTTCATAATACCTCCAACAAACATAATAATGTGAATAAGAATCAAATAGATAAAAAATCATGAACATGCAGTAATCAACAAACCCTAACGAAATCGAAAAAACAATCATACCGTGAATCCATCGCCGTAGCTTTTAGTTGGGGGGAAGAAGAAGATTGGAAGCTGGTGGCCTTTGGGACGAGAGAAAAAAGCTCAGTCGAGGATCAATAACACGCGAAGAAGATGAATCAAACGAAGAAGACGATACGAGAAGATGAACGTCGCTTCTGTCCAAAACCCCTAATCCCTTTTACAAACTAAACAAACGCGTTTAACCCTAAACCTTGTGTCAATGAATTGGACCTTAACCCATGCCCTGCCTAAAGCCCAACGATACCTTTACCACCTTTTGTTTCTGTTTTTTTTCTTTTAATCAGATTTTGGGCCCTTTAAAAACCCTTTAGCCCATAATTTGTTCATCTAACCTTTTATTTCTAATACACTTTTTTTTTCTATTTATTCTCTTTTAGTTTCTTTTTAGAACTATTATTAATTTAGTTAATTAATTAGTAACTTAATAAAATAGAGGTTGTAATTTAATTAACAAATTTTAAGTAATGTGACCTTTTTTTTTAGTTTAAACTTTAGGTTTAATTTAATAATTTTAGGATTCCCTTTTTTTAATTAGATTTAAATTAATAACTTTAAGTTTTAATTCAGTTTAATTATTCAATAACTCTTAAAATAATATTTTATATTAATATTAAAAAACATAAAAATAGAAATTTAAGAATTAAAACACTTTATTTTTCTATAATCAATTCTCTTGTTTTATTAATATTAAATAAAAAACACAAAAATGCATAAAATGAAAACAATTAAAAACATTTTATTCTCTTTAATTAATTCCCTCGCTTTAATTAATATCAGACAAAAATCTAAAAAAATACATTGTTCACACCATTTAGTCTATTATTTAATTGTTGCTATTTAATCATCATCCGCATAAATTTCTGTTTAATTATTTTGTCGTTACTTGTTTATTCCGTTTACTTCTAAATCCAAGGGAAAAACAATTAAATTTGTTGACTTCATGTCCTCAAATCCAATCACGCGAATATTTGCATTTCATTAAAACTTAAGACAATTTTTCCCCAAATATTCAATCTTTTCAAAACTCATACCTTTTAAGCAAAAACTTCGACATTAGGTCGTCGTATCTTCAAAAAACCGTCCGTACCTCTTTTCGGCCAAAACAATTTATTTTTAAATCAAACGAACATTTTAATAAACAGATATTTCAAAAGGTTCCTATAGAGTACTATAGATACATTGGGTGCTAATACCTTCCCATTGTATAACCAACCCCCGAACCATAGATCTCTTTTCAAAAACGCCTTGTATTTTTATTACTTTAAAAAAGTATTATTTTACATTGCATATTTAGGGTTTTATTTCGCTCTTTTCCCTTTTCCCTTGGAAATAATAAAGCGTGGTGGCGACTCTTGCTTTTGTGAGACGAATTAATCAATAATTCGATCTTCGATTTACCCCGCTACATTTTTTTATCGCTACAAGCTCCTTAGAACCCGGTTACTATTTATAGGTGAGGTTTTTAAGCCAACTACACTCAAGAGGGTACTTACCTATGAAACCCCATGCAAGCATGAAACTAGGGTTTTGTGTGAATCGCTTGTACATATGTTTGTGCATACATCATGAACATCATAAAGCATCATATGCATCCACTAACCATTTCAAGGGTTTGGATCTTCATCTTTGTTCTTGTTTTGTAGGTCATGGAAATTCTTCGCAGGAAAACTATCCAAGTCAACCTTGTGAGAATCCCTCCTCAACTCAAGGAGCTTACATCCAGAATTCCAGAAAACTCTCTCTTCAGTGAAAGACATGGTAGACTTCTCAACCTAGTCAACACCAGCATTGAAGAAGACATGGTGAAAGTGTTGTTCCAATTCTTTGACCCCCTTCACCACTGTTTCACATTCCACGACTACCAATTGGTGCCTACTTTGGAGGAATTTTCTCAACTCCTGAGAATTCCTATTCTTAATCAACTACCTTTCAACGGTACGGAAAAAGAACCAAAGCTTGAAGATGTTGCTCAAGCACTACACTTGCAATCATCTGACATCAAGGGCCATTGGGAAACTAGAAGTGGTGTCAAAGACTTCTTGGCAAAATTCTTGTTTGAGAAGGCACAAGAGTGTTGGAATTCATTGGATCTACAAGCCTTTGAAGAGATTGTGGCACTCCTCATTTATGGGTTGGTCTTGTTCCCAAATCCTGACCAACTTATAGATGTGAATGTTGTTAAGATCTTCATATCCAGGAATGCTATACCTACATTGCTTGGGGACATCCTCGACTCATTTTACACACGAATAATGAGAAAGAGAGGTGTTCTCATGTGTTGTACTCCTCTCCTTGCAAGGTGGTTTATTTTTCACCTTCCACAATCTGTTTTGAAGAATGAGCAAGGTTCAAGGTGGTCACAACGATTGATGACCCTCACACATTCTGATGTACATTGGTGTTCTCGGTCCAGAGAAAATGTCATCATCATCGATCGCTATGGTGAGTTCCCTAATGTTCCATTACTTGGCATTAGGGGAGGCATTACCTACAACCCATGTCTAGCTTTAAGACAATTTGGATACGCTCGGAGGGATGGTCCCCATGACATGCTGATTCCTGACCTAGTTTTTGACTTCGACAACGATGCGCAAGGACTTCGCCAAAGATTCATCAGAGCTTGGAGGATGCCTAACAAGGTAGATAGTAAGACACTGGGGCACAAGAACTCCATACCTCTTGAGCCTTACCTCAAGTGGGTACGAGCCCGCGCCCAGAGTCTTATGATGCCTTACCCTCATATTCTCCCTTTGATCAAAGAGCCTGTTATGGAAGGAGAGGTTCCATACACCATCCTACATCCTGACATGCCAACATCATGGGAGGAAATGCAGAAGAGTTGGATCCAACTCAAGGAAGAAAGGGATACTTTTGAAGCCAGCTTCTACGCCAGTGAGAAGAAGTTTTTGGAGCTTACCCGCCGACTTCACGAGGAGGAGACCCTCAACACCTACATCGCACCAAAGAGGATGCGCAACGTCTTTTTACCTTAAGAAGTTTTTGTAATATTTGGCCCATGGGGCATTTATGTACTGACAAAATTTCTTCTTATTAATATGACGTGTGTTCTTTTTGTTTACAACAACTTTGAATTTCTAAATCCTCGAATGCATTACATGAATAAACATATCATTCATCATATGTATAAACAGGTCTTTGCACCAGGTTTCCTTATCTTTCTGCTGTTTATTTTTGTAAGATGGATATTGAGCAGACGGTCAAAGGTCTGCAGGCACAAAACTTGCAATTTCAACAGCTTCTCATGACCTTAGCAAAGGGTCAGGAGGATCTTAAAGCACTGTTAGGGAACAAAGAGCAAGAAAAAGGAAAGAAGAAGAAGAAAAGAGTTGGGGTAGCTACACTGGGAAGAAGATTTGAGAATGAAGCTAGGAGAGTTCTTGAATTCCCCTCCACATCTGACGAGGGGACCGGTAAAAGAAAAGCGGCTGCATTACCTTCTGAGTCCGAGGCTGAAGAGGAAGAGGTTGAGGAAGATGAAGATTATTCAAAGCAGTAATACCCGCCAGCGGACGACAAATACAAAAACCTGGAGGATAGACTGGCAGCTATGGAGCTGCAAAGGGTTCCCGGGCTAGATTTTGAAGAATTGGGATTGATTGCTGGGATTGTGATCCCTCCAACGTTTAAGGTGCCAACTTTTGCGAAATACGACGGTCTATCTTGCCCGAAGATGCACCTGAGGTCATATGTCATAAAAATTCAACCTCATTCATCCGATAGAAATCTTTGGGTACACTTCTTCCAGGACAGCCTGTCTGGTACACAGCTAGACTGGTTTTACCAGCTTGAGAGGTCAGAAGTGCATAACTGGGAAGACTTGGCAGCTTCCTTCTATCTCTAGTATCAATATAACGCCGACTTGGCGCCAACCCATACTTAGCTAAAAAGTATGGGGATGGCCTCAAATAAGGGGTTCAAAGAATACGCCCATAAATGGTGCGACTTGGCCGGTAGGGTGCAACCACCGCTTTCAGATAGGGAGCTAGTTGATATGTTCTTGGGGACCCTATCTGGCCCTTTCTTCAACCATTTGATCGGGAGCTCTTCTGCAGGGTTTACCGAACTGATTCTGACTAGCGAGCGGGTGGAAGCTGGTATTAAGAGTGGGAAGATTCAAAGGGATGCCTTTGCATCCACAGCTGTTAAAAAACCATTCTCGGCCAAGAAGGAAGCAGTTGTTGTGTACTCTTAGAAAGGATTGGGGAGAACTGAGCGCCGGCCAACTGTAGGGGCCATGATGATTCAAAATTTATCAAATGATCAGCCTCGTAACAATCAAGCCAGACCTAATCAACAACGGGTAGAACGGCCACAATGGCAGTTCACCCGTATCAACATGACGCCTGCACAAGTTCTTCCCCATTTGTTGAAGTTGAATCTGACTGGTTTAAAGGAGGCGCCGAAAAACCCTAACACCACATCTCCTTACTATCACCCCAATGCTAAATGTGCCTATCATTCTGACAGCGCCGTACATGACACCAACAATTGCTGGGCGTTAAAGAATAAAATTCAAGATTTGATAGACGCAAAGGAGGTTGAGTTCGACGCCCCCGAGAAGCCGAACGTAATATCCGCTCCAATGCCAAAGCATGGCCATCATGCTCATGCTGTTGAAGAAGATTTGTATGTTTCTGTTGTTGATGATCTGGTGACTCCATTAATGACAATCAAGTTGAATTTGCTAAAGGTTGGGATCTTCCCAGGTTGTAAAGAAGACTGCTACCTTTGTTCCTCCTTACCGATCGACTGTCCACTGCTGAAAATAGGCATCCAATGCCTAATGGACGACCAACAAATTCTTTTCGAAAAGATTCCTGTTACTCCAACTCTTATCAAAGATGTTTCAATAATCACCATTTCCTCCAATCTTTCCAAGGTCCCCAAAAGGCCTGTTAAGATTACATCAGTTTCGAAGATTGCACCTCTGAAAATAACCATGTCTGGGCCCGTCCCCTACAAATCTGACAAATCGATACCGTGGAATTATGGTGGAGAAATCTACTACCATGGTGTTAAACAAATTGAGATAACTGAAGAGAGCTCTGACGAAGAAAATACCGACATTAGAAACATTGCCGGTACGAGTAAGATTACCCGAAGTGGGAGAATTTTCTCTCCAGAGATTACCCCTCCAAAGGCAATCTTTGGACCCTCGGCTGCTGCCAAGGTTACTCTTGCACCAATAAAACTATCTGCAAGAACTCCGTTGATTGAAGAAGCTGTTACTCCTGTGGTTGTTCCTCCTACTTCTGCTGATAAGGGGAAAGGGATCCAAGAAGAGCTCGTCAGGACGAGGGCTCCACCATTGGTCATCCCCGAAACCTCTAAGAAAGAAATGGAGGAGATTCTGAAAATAATAAAGAAGAGTGATTATGACGTTGTAGAACAACTGGGGAAAACCCCCTCGAAAATCTCCATGTTAGCTTTGCTACTTTGTTCGGAGGCTCATGCCAAAGCCTTGATAAGGTTTTTGAAGACAACCCATGTGCCCCAAGAAACCTCAGCAGATCAATTCCAAGATTGTGTAGCCATCCTTACCGCTTACAACGGCCTGGGTTTCTCTGATGCTAACCTGACTCCGAAAGGAAGAAAGCACAATGACGTACTGCATGTGTCATTTGAATGCCGAGGAACCACTCTCGCCCATGTCTTGGTCGATATTGGTTCTTCTCTAAACGTTCTACCTAAGAAGGCTCTGGATCGATTGGATTGTGAAGGCTTGGAGCTGAAACCAAGTAATATCATTGTCAGGGCCTTTGACAGGTCTAAAAGAATGGTGCATGGGGAGGTCGACATTCCCATCAAGGTAGGCACTGAAGTGTTCCACTCAACCTTCTATGTGATGGACATCCGCCCATCATACTCTTGCTTGCTAGGAAGGTCGTGGATTCATAATGCTGGAGAAGTCACTTCCTCTCTACATCAGATGCTGAAATACCATGTTAAGGGAAAGATCATAATTGTACACGGTGAGGAGGAGTACATGATCAGTCATCTGAATTCCTTTCGATATATGGAAGTGGATGGCGAATTCATTGAAACACCCTTTCAACACTTCGAGGAAGTTTCTCCCAAGGTTGTGGTAGCAAAGGCAGTAGCTGAGGTACCCAAGCAGGTGGCCAGGATGGCATCTCTGAAAGACGCAAAGGCTGCAATGAAGGAGGGGAAGAGCACAGTGTGGGGTCAGTTTCCTAACTTTCCTCACAAAACAGACAAGTTTGGGTTGGGATTTACGGCTGTGGGGAAAAAAGCTATGCGTCGCTCAAAAATTGAAAAGACACCCATCAAGATTTCTCCTCATGGAATCAATGCTTTAGAAGACGAAGACGAAGAGGGTAACGTTGAAGATTGGATCTTCCCAACCATTGAAGGGGGACTGCACAACTGGGAGGCGAAAGACTTTGTTCCCATTACTTTCATTAATCAGTAATTTATCTTTCGAACATTTCCTGTTAGTCTGTAATAATTACTAAAACAATCTGCACACTACTTTTTCACCTCATGCCTTTCCCGGGGCATGTAGGTCCGTCTGTAAGGGTTTTGATTCTCTTCATAATCATATGCCATGTTTAATGAATCATTGGACGTTTTTTCACTTATAAACTACTGTGTTCATTTTCTTTCCTTTTGCATTTTTGTTTGTTTAAGGATGGCTATCCCTTACACACACCCACACTCACAAATGCAGGTACCCATCCACTCCGGATTCCATGGGTGACTACTCTGTTGTTTCCTTCAATAACTCTGAAGATTTGGTCAATCAGGTTGAGTACGAAGATGACGAAGATTGTGAAGTACCGGGAGAGCTAGCCAGACTTCTACAACAAGAAGAGAGGGCCATCTTGCCTCATGAAGAGTTGTTGGAAACCGTCAACTTAGGGACAGAGGAAGACAGGAAAGAAGTACAAGTGGGCGCCAATCTGGAACCAAGTGTCAAGGAGTGTTTAATACAGTTGTTGAATGAATACGTTGAAATCTTCGCCTGGTCTTATGAAGACATGCCAGGGTTAGACACAGACATCGTGGTTCACCGTCTCCCCACAAGAGAAGACTGTCCACCGATCAAGCAAAAAGTCCGTCGAATGAGGCCTGACATGTCTGAGAAGATTAAAGCTGAAGTTATGAAGCCATTCAATGCTGGCTTTCTGGATGTTACATCCTATCCACAATGGGTTGCTAACATTGTGCCAGTACCTAAAAAAGACGGCAAGGTCAGAATGTGTGTGGACTACCGGGATTTGAACAGGTTCATCCCTAAAGATGATTTTCCGCTACCACATATCGACATTTTGATTGATAACACAGCTCAGCACAAAGTATTTTCCTTCATGGACGAATTCTCGGGCTACAACCAGATTAAAATGGCCCCCGAGGACATGGAGAAAACAACCTTTGTTACACAATGGGGTACCTTCTGCTACAAGGTGATGTCGTTCGGACTGAAGAACACAGGAGTAACTTATCAACGCGCCATGGTAGCTTTGTTTCATGATATGATACATCATGAGATTGAGGTTTACGTAGACGACATGATAGCTCGATCACAAACGGAAGAAGAGCACCTTGAACATTTGCAAAAGCTGTTTGCCAGATTGAAGGAATACAAACTCAGACTGAATCCAAGTAAGTGCACTTTTGGAGTTAGGTCTGGTAAACTTCTGAGATTTATTGTCAGCAACAAAGGCATTGAGGTCGATCCAGCAAAAGTAAAAGCTATACAATAAATGCATGTCCCCCGTACTGAAAAGGAGGTTAGAGGATTCTTGGGGCGCTTGAACTATATCTCCAGGTTCATCTCTCACCTGACGTCTACCTGTGAGCCAATTTTCAAACTATTAAAGAAAGATCAGGTAGTCGAATGGAACGATGATTGTCAAATTGCTTTTGATAATATCAAGGAGTATTTGCTAGAACCTCCTATTCTGATGCCACCCGTCGAAGGAAGGCCGCTGATCATGTATCTGACTGTTTTGGACAACTCAATGGGGTGTGTACTGGGCCAACATGACGAGTCTGGTCGAAAAGAGCATGCCATTTATTACCTTAGCAAAAAGTTTACCGACCGTGAGACTCGCTATTCACTGCTCGAGAAAACTTGATGCGCTTTGATATGGGTTGCTCGCCGGCTAAGGCAGTATATGTTGACTCATACCACTTTGCTGATTTCCAAAATGGACCTGATCAAGTATATCTTCGAGAAGCCTACTTTATCTGGAAGAATCGCTAGATGGAAAATGATCCTGACTGAGTATGACATCCAGTATACCACCCAAAAAGCTATAAAATGGAGTGTACTAGCTGATCATCTAGCTCATCAAGCTATTGATGATTATCAATTCATGAGATTCGACTTCCCGGATGAAGACATCATGACTTTGGACAGCATTGAAGGTAACGGACCGTATGACGGACCTGAAAATGGATCCTGATGGACCCTGTACTTTGATGGTGCTTCAAATGCACTTGGAAACGGTATCGGTGCGGTACTCATTTCCCCTAAAGGTTGCCATACACCTTTCACGGCCCGACTTTGTTTCAGCTGTACCAACAACATGGCTGAATATGAAGCTTGCATCTTTGGTCTCAAGGCTGCTATAGACTTGGGAATCAAATCTTTGATTGTATTTGGGGACTCGACTTTGGTTATCAGTCAAATCAAAGGAGAGTGGGATACCAAACATCCTAATCTTATCCCATACAAAGAACATGTCCTGACATTGCTTCCTCATTTCGAGCAGATTACTTTCGAGCATTTCCCGCGAGAAGAAAACCAGCTAGCAGATGCTCTTGCTACAATGTCTTCCATGTTTAAACTCAACTGGGATAACGAGGCTCCCCAAATCACCATCGAGCGAATGGACGAACCTGCGCATTGTCATGAGATTAATACCGAAGAAGTAGTGGAATAACCCTGGTTCCATGAAATCAAAAGGTATCTCCAGACTAGTGAGTATCCTGAAGGAGCGTCCATCAATGACAAAAAGTTCTTAAGGAGATTTGCGGCCAAGTTCTTCCTCATCAATGGCATCCTCTATAAGCGCAACCATGATTGTGTTTTACTTTGTTGTGTGGACAAAGCTGAAGCAGAATTGATCATGACTGAGATACATAGCGGCACGTTTGGCACCCACTTGAGCGGACATACGATGGCTAAAAAGATTCTAAGGGCAGGCTACTATTGGTCTACCATGGAAGTTGATTGCCATCAACATTCCCATACTTGCCACAAGTGTCAAGTCTATGCCGACAAGATTCATATTCCTCCTGTTCCTCTCAATGTTCTGACGGCTCCTTGGCCATTCGCAATGTGGGGCATTGACATGATTGGAGAGATCAAGCCCACGGAATCCAATGGACATCACTTCATCCTGGTCCCTATTGACTATTTTACCAAGTGGGTCGAAGCAGCTTCCTTTGCCTCTGTTACAAATAATGTGGTTGCCCGTTTCATCAAGCAAAACCTCATATGCCGGTATGGTGTCCCCGACAGGATCATCACAGACAACGATACTAATTTGAACAATACTATGATCACCGCTCTATGCGAACAGTTCAAGATTTATCATCACAATTCATCTCCCTATCGGCCGAAGATGAACGGTGTTGTTGAAGCCGCGAACAAAAACATCAAGAAGATCATTCAGAAAATGACAGTCACCTACAAGGACTGGCATGAGATGTTACCATTTGCTCTGCATGGATATCGTACCAAGGCACGTACTTCAACATGGGCAACCCCATTTTCTTTGGTATATGGCATGGAAGCTGTTCTACCCATGGAAGTTCAGATCCCTTCTTTAAGGATTATGAAGGACGCTGGTTTGAATGAAGACGATTGGATTCAGACCCGACTTGATCAACTCAATTTGATCGACGAGAAGCGACTCACAACTGTTTGCCATGGTCAGACGTACCAGAAACGGATGATCAAGGCCTTCAACAAGAAAGTCAGACGCCAAGTATACCAAGTCGGAGATCTTGTAATCAAGCGGATTATCTTGCTGCAAAGTGATCCCATGGGAAAATGGACTCCTACTTACGAAGGAACATTTGTGATCAAGAGCATATTTTCTGGTGGTGCAATGATTCTGACCACCATGGACGGCGACGATTTGCCACACCCTGCGAACGCAGACATAGTCAAAAGATACTACGCATAAAACAACCCGACAAGTCGAAAACCCGAAAGGGCGACTTGGGCAAAAATGGGCATCCCGGTGAACCGAAAACCCGAAAGGGCGGTTCAGGCAAAAATTAGGGATAAAACAAAAAAATCTGTACACCCGGCAAGTTGAAAACCCGAAAGGGCGGCTTGGGCAAAAAAGGGTTTCCTGGTGGATCGAAAACCCGAAAGGGCGATTCAGGCAAAAGTTAGGGAGTTAAAGCGTATGACTATGTCTCGTCGGATCACTTTAAAGACAATCTCTTCACCAACAAGCTCCGAGCTTCTGATCAATCCAATCATCGGCGGACGAAGCAGTGAATGGACAAGATATTCAGAGTTGTGAAGGCTATAACAGAATGGGAATCCCATGGAATTGTTACACATAGCCATCTTTCTTTTGTATAAAATTTTCAATTTTTACGACAACATCCTCTTACTAGGATGTATGTCTCCTTTGTACAAAGATACTCATAAAAAGTTAATACAAATACTTTTCCGAATACAGAAATTTTCTTTGTCTTCTTTTTCTTTTTCACACTTATGTTTTATTTGAGAAACGTCCAATGTTTTGTTAAATAGGCATATGCATTTGAACATACTCATTTGCTTACAAATCAAGAAAAGTTGATTGCTGATAGGTTGAAGGTACAAATAGGTATCTTGATGCCCTCTCAGAGGAAATCCCCAGCAGAATTAAACTCCAAACTCCCCAAACAGAGTTAAACTTCAGGATCCTCAGCAGAACAAAAGCTTTCTCAAAGGTAATTTCCCCAGCTAAGAGAGCCTTCCAGAACCTAATTCCCCTCAGAGGTAAGTTTCAGTATCCCCAGTGGAGCCTTAAAAAATCTGAAAATCCTATCCCCAACGGGGCTAAAACTTCCAACTATCGATCCCCAGCGGAACCAGATTAGTAAACATTCTCCCCACAGAGGTACTTCCCATCAGACTGAAGATTCTCAGTCTTACTTCTCCAGCATAAGTCTACCAGGTTCTGAACTCCCCAGTAGAGATCATCAGAATTCTCATGCCCCACAAATCACCAAGGATTTTCAATCCCCAGCAGTGATCCTAAAACCCCTCAACAATTGAAGATCTTGCTCCCCAAGCAATCAGCAGGTAGCAAGAATTTTCAATCCCCAGCTTCGGTTATGGATTTATTCCCCCAACATTCATCAAGGATTTATTCTCCAAAGCAAAATTACATTTCAAATTGAAAGGTCGTTCAAAATTCCCTTCATCACCTGCTGGAAGTTACGATCATCATTTCCTTCATCACCTGCTGGAAGTTGCAACCACCAACAAGATAACGGACAATTAAAGCTCCTAAAATCTGTTTCTCTCAAGAATGAAGACTCTCATCCTTAAAACCTTAGAAGATTGGTATACTCCCAGTTTCTGACCCTTAACAGAATGAAGACTCTCATCCTTAAAACCTCAGAAGATTGGTATACTCCCAATTTCTGACCCTCTCAAGAATGAAGACTCTCATCCTTGAAACCCCGGTAGATTGGCATACACCCAATCTCCTGATACTCCCAACAGAGTGAAGATTCTCATTCTCAAAGTGGCAGACAACCTGAATTCCTGATACTCCCAACAGAATGAATATTCTCATTCTCAAAGTGGCATACAACCCAAGCTCCTGAGTCCCCAATAGTGGTCCAAGGACTTCTCATTTTCAACAATCAAAAGATTCTTGCAACCCCCTGCAGCAGTCAAGGATTCACTTTCCTCGGCAGCAGTCAAGAATCTATTATCTCCGGCTATCCAGGATTCATCTATCCTCAGCAAGACAGCTCATCAGCTTACATGCGCAATCATTACATTCATATCATAAACATTGATATAACATATATTGCATCATACATTTCATGCAACATAACTTTGTGTTTCAGCTAATATTTTACCCTTTTCAAGATAAGATTATTAAGCTTCAACTTCAACGACATACAGTTCAACAAACTTTCCAGATGGCATCTTTAAGCCCATCCCCGACAAGATTCGGTCTCCCCTCCAGATGGCATATTTAAGCCCATCTCCAAATGGCATCTCTAAACCCATTCCCGCATCCATGTTTTGACGAGTGCAAATTTAAGGGCACTCTAGTGTCCAATCTCCTTTTACCTTCGAGTCGCGAAAGGAAATCTTACCAATCTAACTCTTCAGGTGCAAAAAGATTGAACAGGGGCAATTGTTGTACCCCAAAATTTTCCCTCTCATTTCACCAACATTTTCTCACCACAAGACTCTTGGAACTCAAGATCAACTTAGGGTTTACTCTGCTCAAGGCTCCTCCTTGCACTGTTGACCCAAATTAGGGTTTGAATTTGCATAGGGATGTTTTGACCTAAAATGCCCAAAATGACTTTCATACTTCATGTTGGACTTACAAGTTTATCCATACCAAGTTTCAAGCCTTGATTCCAATCTTTGCCCAGTCAATTGGACAGTTGACCTAGAAATCAGCTGTATTGGGGGAAAAGTCAACTGTGGCCAATTGACAGTCAAACTTCATGAAATTTGACCCACATAAACATTATGAACTCATATGAATCATTTGATCAAGTTTGGATCACAACTCCACAAGAAATTTGATCAGATCACCAAAAGGGCAAAATGGTCATTTTTAGGGTTTTGACTGCACAAAGGCAATTTTTGACTGTTTGACCTAACCAATGGCAAGCCAAGCTCACATATGGACTCAAGGACTCAATGTAATTGTATTTACCCATTCAACAAGTTCAAAAGATCTCAAATGCATAGGATTGACAGATGAATTTTTCAGTCAACTAATCAAAATTTGACTGTATACTGAAAAGTCAAACTTTGACTTTTTGGTCAAAATCAAGTGCCAAGATTCATTTTTCATCAAGACATGTCAAATTATGAAACTTGTTCATCAAGAAATCCAAAATTGCAAATTAGTGTTTAAAATGAGAAAATTTCATAACTTAGAATTTTTCTAAGTTATGAAACTTCCTTATTTTTTCCTAACTTTGTCCCATTTTTTCACCAAGATGCAAATGGATTCAGACAAAACTTGAAACATGAAAGTTGTAGTACATTGCAAAATCTAAAACTTTTATTCACAAAGTTTTCACAAAGGAAGCTTGTATCTCAAGTTATGATTTTTGGAACAAGGGTGCAAAACATTTTTAACTTAGAGAAATTTTGCCCTATTCTAGGCAGGATTTTTGTCCAACTTCTTGGCCATTTTTCACATGGTTCCACTTGGAATTTCAAGTTTCATTACAAAGATGGATTGTAGTACACATTCCAAGCTTTCCAAATTGTCCAAGAACTTCTCAAACACCCTTGTGGTTAGGGAGAATCAAATTTGCAAAGTTGGCCAAAACTCACTTTTGTTCATAACCAAATACATGTTCATACAAGTTTCATTTTCAAACCAGCATGCTTGGTACTTGCTTGCAGGCCTCTAAACCAAGTTTTCACTCCTTAATTAAATGACAAACCATTGTATTAAGGTATTATTTCATCCATTTGGACATTACATGCTAAACTAATCCTTATTTGGAAAAAGCAAACATGCCATTTTGATAAAGTTACACTTTATGTCAAGTTCCAAATCTTGGAGGCATGGGGCCAGATCTTGGAGCCAAATCAAGTCCACAAATTTGTATTACCAAGAGCAAATGCTGCAGCATGCTTAAGAGGCTTGGACAGGTCTATAACACTTACACACTATCTTTGCTTACAAAAAAAGAAACTTAGAAAATTATACACAACTCTCACTTCCTGCAAGCATAAGCCTAAGCAAACTTTGTGAACATCTTCCACACCTCCTAACTGACCTAAAACACGACTCATTCATCCTCAATACCTCCTCATTCACCAAATCACAGTTTTGATGCAAAATAGGGTACCGCTGCAGATTGAAGTCCATAACTCAATCCACTCGTGCGTTTTGGCCAAAGCTTGTTCAAACACATTCCTTACCATCCACTAAAACTATTCCTAGCCCTAAACACCAGTTGTAACACCCCTAACCTCATCTGCCATTTTCACTTTTCAGTTTTGCAGGTGGACTTCCATAGCACGATTCAGAGTGATTCAAAGCAAGCTAGGCATTTGGGAAGCATCCTTAGACTTCAGGCAAGCTATGCAGAAGCTCAAACTCCATTGAAGTTGGCCACATTATTGTACACGACTCAAGCTGAAACAGGTAAAACCATGAACTTCTATCTCTCAATCTAGGAAGAGTTAGACTTAGGTTTGTGAATGAAACATGCTCTACTCATAGCCCTGAAGCCATACATATGATTACTTTTCATTTATGTTAAGCATGTTGTGAGAATTTTGGCCATGAACATTGAAGAAAACTTAGGTCAGAAATTGGGGATGAAGAAATTCTCCCTGGTTTCTTATAGTTAGGTTAAGTTTTTTACATATTTGGAATCGCGACTTGATGCTCTATATTATTTGTGTTATGAGTTTTTGCTAAAAGTCAAGGAATCAGGATTTGTGTTGGACAAGAAGAAGCGCGCGTTTTTGTTTCAAACAGGTTGCTGGAGGTTGAAGATAAAGTTGGCTTGGGCTGGGCCTGAGTCAACTTGATGTTCACACCCCTTTTTTTCATTTGCACCCCCCTGGCCCATTATGTGAAATATTGATTATTTTGCATTTTTTCTTTTTAATTCTGATTTTATATTTTTGACTCAAACATAAAAAACACTAAAAATATTTTTCCAAACATTTTTGCATTTATTTGGCATTTATTTGTTTTATTTAGCATATATATGTAAATAAATATAATACCTTTTTATTTAAAACACTAAAAAATAATACAAAATTATATTTATTTTCAGTTATTATTTTTTATTTACATTTTGAAAACATTTTCTAAAAATATACATTTTTTTGTAAATAATTAATATTTTATTTTTGTATATACTTAGCATATTTAATATATTTAATATATATATGTACATATTTTATTAAATATTTAGGACAAAAATATGAGAATAATACATTTTTATTTTTATTAATATATGACATCAAAAATACGTTTTTAACCATATACTTTTTATTTTGTGCATAAATTAATTTATTTTGTACATAATCAATAAATAATAATATTTATTCAAAAACTAGGGTTTAACCTTAAAACAATAAAAATAACCAAAATTTGACTTTTTTTATTTTGTTTATATTACACATTGAAAAATACTTTTACATACATGAAAAATCCTTTTTTCCATAATACATTGCATTTTGATATTTATTTAATTACATTTACTTAATTGTTAAATATTAATTTGTATATTCGATATGGTTGTAATAACTTAGATTTTATTTCCTTGTCAAATATCCCCCAAATTCAAACTTGTACCCCCCTCCCTATATCTTGTTGTAATAGCTTAGTATTTAAATTCTCGCATTTAAAAGCTTTCAATTATGCCATGTTTAGACTTAGGGTTTGTATGCAAAATCAAATTAATAAGTAACTTGACCTAATTCAAGATAAACATGCATGAAAAACAACACAATGCACACTTGCACCCCTAGGGTTACTCCCCTTGTTGCCTTCAAAAATGGGCCATGTTTGCATGTCAAGTACTTTGACAAAACAAAACAAAACAAAAACAATCAAAATGATCATAGTCCCTCGATGACGCTATCTTGTTGCCTAAACAAAATGATCATAGTCCCTCAAGAAAATTGCCAAAATACTTGACACTATTGCATTCATGGTCTAAACGATGACCCGCACCTGTCCCGTTAACATCCTAACACAAGGTTGTTCACCAAATACAATGGTGAAACAACACTGTTAAAAGGGTTAAAACATAAGAAAGATCTTTGAGAAATTTAGGGTAGATAGCTCTTGGTTACTTAACCAATCTTGCAAAACAATCCTTGCCATTTTTCAAAAACACACTTCACAAACATAATTTCCAAACAACTTTCAAAAACATTGAAACATCTTTTCAAAAAGACAAACACCCTTGTAAAACATTCAAACAAGAATTGTTACAATGGTTGCCTAGACAAGGCATCTTTTTCAAAACATTTTCAAAATCACACACACAAAGCACCATTTCAAACAATTGAAAAGCAAAGACAAGTGATCTAAGCAAGTAACTAAGAGCCCATGGATAACCATGGATAGAAAGGGTGCTAATACCTTCCCTTTCTATAATCTACTCCCCGAACCCAAGAAAACATCTCAAAGGTTTTTCCTGTGCTTTTTAACCTTTCCTTAGGATAAAATAAAAAGTCGGTGGCGACTCTTGCTAAACCGAAACATTTGCGAAAACAAACGCAAAACCTCAAGTCAGTTCTCCCACCGTATCACAGAACTGGCGACTCTGCTGGGGACATGTTTAAAAGTGGAGTAACCTTAGGGCCTAGATCACCCTTTGCATGACTAATTGTTTGCTTTAATTGCTTTAAATTTTGGTTCTCTTGTTTGGGCTTGAAATCCTACACCCGAATTTTGGAAACATTCATAGATAGCAATACGTTGTGGAAACTGTGCAGGTTATACCGACACGGTCGAAGCAATAGCTATATTAGTGCAACATATTTGTGAGTACCGGTAACCCTTGAGTTCAATCAAGGAGAGTACGGGGCCGCTGAGTGATGTCACTAAGCACTAATGACCTAGAACCTTACTTGACCATCTTGGCCTTTTATTAGGGGTAGTGAGATGACCGGCTTTGGTGCAGTCCGAAGTTGGTAGATATTCGATACTACACTCATTGAGGGTTGTTTTCTTGGAATATTTTGGTCGCTAGTTAAGTGGATAAACCAAAACAATGAACATAGAAAACAATCCAATGATATTGAGCTCCTTAGAACCCGGTTACTATTTATAGGACAGGTTTTTAAGCACACTACACTCAAGAGGGTACTTACCTATGAAACCCCATGCAAGCCTGAAACTAGGGTTTTGTGTGAATCGCTTGTACATATGTTTGTGCATACATCATGAACATCATAAAGCATCATATGCATCCACTAACCATTTCAAGGGTTTGGATCTTCATCTTTGTTCTTGTTTTGTAGGTCATGGAAATTCTTTGCAGGAAAACTATCCAAGTCAACCTTGTGAGAATCCCTCCTCAACTCAAGGAGCTTACATCCAGAATTCCAGAAAACTCTCTCTTCAGTGAAAGACATGGTAGACTTCTCAACCTAGTCAACACCAGCATTGAAGAAGACATGGTGAAAGTGTTGTTCCAATTATTTGACCCCCTTCACCACTGTTTCACATTCTCCGACTACCAATTGGTGCCTACTTTGGAGGAATTTTCTCAACTCCTGAGAATTCCTATTCTTAATCAACTACCTTTCAACGGTACGGAAAAAGAACCAAAGCTTGAAGATGTTGCTCAAGCACTACACTTGCAATCATCTGACATCAAGGGGCATTGGGAAACTAGAAGTGGCGTCAAAGGCTTCTTGGCAAAATTCTTGTTTGAGAAGGAACAAGAGTGTTGGAATTCATTGGATCTACAAGCCTTTGAAGAGATTGTGGAACTCCTCATTTATGGGTTGGTCTTGTTCCCAAATCCTGACCAACTTATAGATGTGAATGTTGTTAAGATCTTCATATCCAGGAATCCCATACCTACATTTCTTGGGGACATCCTCCACTCATTTTACACACGAACAATGAGAAAGAGAGGTGTTCTCATGTGCTGTACTCCTCTCCTTGCAAGGTTGTTTATTTCTCACCTTCCACAATCTGTTTTGAAGAATGATCAAGGTTCAAGGTGGTCACAACGATTGATGACCCTCACACACTCTGATGTACATTGGTGTTCTCGGTCCAGAGAAAATGTCATCATCATCGATCGCTGTGATGAGTTCCCTAATGTTTCATTACTTGGCATTAGGGGAGGCATTACCTACAACCCCCGTCTAGCTTTAAGACAATTTGGATACGCTCAGAGGGATGGTCCCCATGACATGCTGATTCCTGACCTAGTTTTTGACTTCGACAACGATGCGCAAGGACTTCGCCAACGATTCATCAGAGCTTGGAGGATGCCTAACAAGGTAGATAGTAAGACACTGGGGCACAAGAACTCCATACCTCTTGAGCCTTACCTCAAGTGGGTACGAGCCCGCGCCCAGAGTCTTATGATGCCTTACCCTCATATTCTCCCTTTGATCAAAGAGCCTGTTATGGAAGGAGAGGTTCCATACACTATCCTACATCCTGACATGCCAACATCATGGGAGGAAATGCAGAAGAGTTGGATCCAACTCAAGGAAGAAAGGGATACTTTTGAAGCCAGCTTCTACGCCAGTGAGAAGAAGGTTTTGGAGCTTACCTGCCGACTTCACGAGGAGGAGACCCCTAACACCTACATCGCACCAAAGAGGATGCGCAACCTCTTTTTACCTTAAGAAGTTTTTGTAATATTTGGCCCATGGGGCATTTATGTACTGACAAAATTTCTTCTTATTAATATGACATGTGTTCTTTTTGTTTGCAACAACTTTGAATTTCTAAATCCTTGAATGCATTACATGAATAAACATACCATTCATCATATGCATAAACAGGTCTTCGCACCAGGTTTCCTTATCTTTCTGCTGTTTATTTCAGTAAGATGGATATTGAGCAGACGGTCAAAGATCTGCAGGCACAAAACTCGCAATTTCAACAGCTTCTCATGACCTTAGCAAAGGGTCAGGAGGATCTTAAAGCACTGTTATGGAACAAAGAGCAAGAAAAAGGAAAAAAGAAGAAGAAAAGAGTTGGGGTAGCTACACTGGGAAGAAGATTTGAGAATGAAGCTAGGAGAGTTCTTGAATTCCCCTCCACATCTGACGAGGGGACCGGTAAAGGAAAAGGGGCTGCATTACCTTCTGAGTCCGAGGCTGAAGAGGAAGAGGTTGAGGAAGATGAAGATTATTCAAAGCAGCAATACCCGCCAGCGGACGACAAATACAAAAACCTGGAGGATAGACTGGCAGCTATGGAGCTGCAAAGGGTTCCCGGGCTAGATTTTGAAGAATTGGGATTGATTGCTGGGATTGTGATCCCTCCAAAGTTTAAGGTGCCAACTTTTGCGAAATACGACGGTCTGTCTTTCCCGAAGATGCACCTGAGGTCGTATGTCAGAAAAATTCAACCTCATTCATCCGATAGAAATCTTTGGGTACACTTCTTCCAGGACAGCCTGTCCGGTACACAGCTAGACTGGTTTTACCAGCTTGAGAGGCCAGAAGTGCATAACTGGGAAGACTTGGAAGCTTCCTTCTATCGCCAGTATCAATATAACGCCGACTTGGCGCCAACCCGTACTTAGCTACAAAGTATGGGGATGGCCTCAAATGAGGGGTTCAAAGAATACGCCCAGAAATGGCGCGACTTGGCCGGTAGGGTGCAACCACCGCTTTCAGATAGGGAGCTAGTTGATATGTTATTGGGGACCCTATCTGGCCCTTTCTTCAACCATTTGATCGGGAGCTCTTCTGCAGGGTTTACCGAACTGATTCTGACTGGCGAGCGGGTGGAAGCTGGTATTAAGAGTGGGAAGATTCAAAGGGATGCCTTTGCATCCACATCTGTTAAAAAACCATTCCCAGCCAAGAAGGAAGCAGTTGTTGTGTACTCTCAGAAAGGATTGGGGAGAACTGAGCGCCGGCCAACTGTAGGGGCCGTGATGATTCAAAATTCATCAAATGATCAGCCTCGTAACAATCAAGCCAGACCTAATCAACAACGGGTAGAACGGCCACAACGGCAGTTCACCCGCATCAACATGAAGCCTGCACAAGTTCTTCCCCATTTGTTGAAGTTGAATCTGACTGGTTTAAAGGAGGCGCCGAAAAACCCTAACACCACATCTCCATACTATCATCCCAATGCTAAATGTGCCTATCATTCTGACAGCGCCGGACATGACACCAACAATTGTTAGGCGTTAAAGAATAAAATTCAATATTTGATAGACGCAAAGGAGGTTGAGTTCGACGCCCCCGAGAAGCCGAACGTAATATCTGCTCCAATGCCAAAGCATGGCCATCATGCTCATGCTGTTGAAGAAGATCTATATGTTTCTGTTGTTGATGATCTGGTGACTCCATTACTGACAATAAAGTTGAATTTGCTAAAGGCTGGGATCTTCCCAGGTTGTAAAGAAGACTGCTACCTCTGTTCCTCCTTACCGATCGACTGTCCACTGCTGAAAATAGGCATCCAACGCCTAATGGACGACCAACAAATTCTTTTCGAAAAGATTCCTATTACTCCAACTCTTATCAAAGATGTTTCAATAATCACCATTTCCGCCAATCTTTCCAAGGTCCCCAAAAGGCCTGTTAAGATTACATCAGTTCCAAAGATTGCACCTCTGAAAATAACCATGCCTGGGCCCGTGCCCTACAAATCTGACAAATCGATACCGTGGAATTATGGTGGAGAAATCTAATACCACGGTGTTAAACAAATTGAGATAACTGAAGAGAGATCTGACGAAGAAAATGCCGACATCGGAAACATTGTCGGTACGAGCAAGATTACCCGAAGTGGGAGAATTTTCTCTCCAGAGATTACCCCTCCAAAGGCAATCTTTGGACCCTCAGCTGCTGCCAAGGTTACTCCTGCACCGATAAAATTATCTGCAAGAACTCCGTTGATTGAAGAAGTTGTTACTCTTGTGATTGTCCCTCCTACTTCTACTGATAATGAGAAAGGGATCCAAGAAGAGCTCGTCACGACGAGGGTTCAACCATTGGTCATCCCCGAAACCTCTAAGAAAGAAATGGAGGAGATTCTGAAAATAATAAAGAAGAGTGATTATGACGTTGTAGAACAACTGGGGCAAACCCCCTCGAAAATCTCCATGTTAGCTTTGCTACTTTGTTCGGAGGCTCATGCCAAAGCCTTGATAAGGTTTTTGAAGACAGCCCATGTGCCCCAAGAAACCTCAGCCGATCAATTCCAAGATTGTGTAGCCAGCCTTACCGCCGACAACGGCCTGGGTTTCTCTGATGCTGACCTGACTCCAAAAGGAAGAAAGCACAATGACGCACTTTGTTTTACCCCAAAATTTGCCCTCCCATATTCTTCAAAGTTTTGACAGGCATCATCTAGATTTGCTCAAGTCTACTCAAAGGCTACACAGTCAACCACCCTCCTAAGCCAGTCAAACTAGGGTTTTGGTTCCTGCAAGGGAGTTGAGGTTTTAAAGGGCTCAATCAAGTCCCATATGCTCATAAACATTGTCAAGCATCTACATGCCAAGTTTCAAGACTCATAGCATCAAGTTGCACAGTCAAAAGCCATATTTGCTCCACAGTCAACTGTAGGGGTAAAATGGTCATTTGGAAGTCAAAAGTCAAAAATTTTGGTCAACATCTTATTTTGAAGGCACAATCATCATTTGGTCAAATCTTGACCATGATTTCACAAGAATGGCTCAAAAATCATCAAGATGCAAAAGTTTCTATTTTTGGACAGCTGAAAAGTCAACTGTAACTTGACCAAGGCATAACTTTTTCATGGTTCGTCAGAAAAATCCCATCCAATGCTCATTTTGAAGGGGATGACATTTCCTACAACTCATCTTCGCATTACAAGTCCAAGAAATGCTCTCACAAAAAGTTACCAATTTCAACATTATAGGTCATTTTCAAAAGTCAACAAAAAGGCACTTTAAGTCAAAGACCATAACTTGAGATTGGTAAATCAAAATGACATGGGACCAAAGGCATTGGTTAGAGGACTTCAAGACCTTTCCAAAATGTCCAAGAACATGATCATAGCTTCAAAATCGAGCAAGATATTCATTGGAGAAGTTGGGAAATTTTTGGGAATTTTGAAAAGTCAACTTTGCCTAAAACACTTCAAAATTGCTAATGGGCCTCAAATTCTTCCTTGAATCATTACCCAAAGCCTATGCACGACCCATTGAGCTCAAAGGGATTTATTTTCTTATTTTTAATTAATTAATTGAATTTTTATTCATATTAATTCATTTAATTAGATTTAATTATGAGAAAATATCAAATAATGCTTTTTCAAATCTTTTTATGTAGCAAATATACTCCAAATATGCTAAAGATTTCGTGCATCATCTCAAGGGGACAAAATCTTCCAAAATTGGCAAAGTTTCATTGAAAAAAGATTGAAATTTCATGATTGAAAATCAAATATCCAAATCATTAATTCAATGGACTTATGGGCTTGTTTTTGACCTAGAATGCTTCACATACATATGCACAAGGAAACCCTATTCCACAGGACACGAAAAGCTGCTCAAAAACTCATAACCAATTTGCAACTTTTCAACAAAAACTTGGAATCTGAAATCACATTTGCAGGGTAATTCAAGGCCTCAAAACGATTCCAACACCTTGCTGACATTGCTAGGAAGCTTTTGCAATCAAGAACCAGTCCAAACACGCCCAGAATCAGAAGATACAAGTGACACGGTTTGCTATATTTTCTAAATTCATATATCATTATTCATGCGCTTTTAACAATTTTTTTGGAATGATTCATGCTCATAGGGACCTTCTGAAGCTGTTGGTACCATTCAATTGAACTATAGCCCCCTGAAACGAAATTCACCAGGGATGAAACCTAGGGTTTCAGAACCTCCAAATTAGGGCTTTCCTTGTATGGAAAAATTGGACCATCAAACCTATATGGACAAATTCGTGGCAACGAGACGAATTGATTGAACTACTCGCGCTCAATTTATTTAACCCATGGGCGTAATCTCTATTTTCACAGGTTCCACTTAGTGGGGGTTTAAAACCCCCGCTACTTGTTTTATATTTACAGGAAAAAGATGAAGAAGAAGCTGAGGTGTCCAGGCATGATAGGAGCATTCAAATCTGGCGCGTAATTTTTTGTCTCATACCACTAACCATTGTTTTTTGTATATTATATTTTCTATTCATTATGTATACAAACGCGCACAACAGCTCAATTGGCAAGGGACACGCTTGGTAAACGCTGGGACCTGGGTTCGATTCCCAGGTCCCCCCACATATTTCATAATTTTTCTCCTAACGTGTTTCCATGCAGCGTTCACCAAAAGGCCTACCATGCATCCTCACACGCTAGCCTGCCACGCACTCATGATCACTCATTCAATGGCCACAGAATGTTATCCAGGGTGTACCCCAGTCAAGCATCATACACATGATCAGAAAAGTCAAACAAGGCATTGTTTCAATGGGCCAAAATTACTTCAGCTTACCTCCATTCCGGTGCCTGATACCCCCTCTGTTTGCATTTTGTTTCAATTTCATTTATAATTCTTTTTTTGTTTTTAAGTGTTTTCATTAATTCACCATAAAAATAATTTTCATAATAAAATCAGAAAAATCAAAAATACAAAAATATGTTTAATTATTTATTAATTTACTCATTAATTTATTTTTGTAAATAAATGTTAATAATTAATTTAGTTAATTTATGTTTTAATTCAATCTTTTTCTTTAATAAATAAAATTCTATAGAATTAGGTTTTGATTTATCCTTTTTATTATTATTGACCCTCATTATTTATTATTATTATTACTATTATTTTGTAAATAAACATCTAAATTAAATAATTTAGTTAATTAGCCTAATTTTGACCTTTTCTTTAATAATTTAAAATAATTTAGAACTAGGGTTTCTTTAATTCCTTTTTTCTTATTTTTTATTAAATACAAAAACATAAAAAACACTTTTCTTTAATTAAATAATTAATCAAGTCTTAATTTAATTTAATTTCTCAAAAGGGTCAAAACCCTCGGACGTTCAATTTATTCTTTTCGCGCATTTATTTTCTTTTATTGAATATTATGTAACTGCTCAAGGAATGTAATAGTAATTAGGTTTACCGCATTTATTTATTTTCCGCATCTTTTATCAAACGGGTCTTTGTATTTTGGTGATGTATAGACCCACGCCTTGTAATAGCGTAGCCTTTATTTTCCTGTATTTTAAATTTCCGCACTCTTAAATTCTAAAATTGCATGAAAGAATGTATGGTTAATTAAAAACAAGCGTAGCTCACAATGCCCTGATCAAAGATAAATATTAACATGAAAACAACACACAAATACACACATCACTTCTAGGGTACGCCTCACCTGTTGCCTTCGAAACGTGGTCGTCAAGTATAGGACATTTTAGTAAGTCCTTATGTCCATGATCCAGTTGCCTCGAAACAGTTGCCTCGGAACAGTTGCCTCAGAATAGTTGCCTCGAAACGGTTGCCTCGAATTAAAAAGGATCAAGGACATAAGGGTAGCTTCTAAGGTGTCCTAACTGTTGCTTCGGTGACCACACTGTCCCTACACTCGAATTGACCCGAACACCTCCAACGGTGGTGCTACCTACCTCTAAATGGTGGGATGGCACTACCTTAAGGACTTCTACACAGCTTAATTCCTTAGGGTAGGTAGATGACTCATAGGTACTTGCTCTCTCAAAAACAAATCAAAACTCTTTTCACACCGACACTTTCAAAAAGCTTTCAAAACAATTTTTCAAACACTCTTGAGGACAGATACAAGAGTTATTCAGAAATATTTCAAAGAAACTTTTTTCAAAACCCACACACAATTGAAAAGCGAACATTTTGAAAACATAAGAGCAAGTATCTAAGAGCCCATGGATAACCATGGATAGAAAGGGTTCTAACACCTTCCCTTTCTATAAATCTACCTCCCGAACCGAGAAACATTCTCATAAGGAATTTTGTTGTGCTTTTGTCCTGTCCATGTTGGAGAAAATAAAAGACGGTGGCGACTCTTGCTTCCGCAACATTTCGCGAACCAGCGTTAAACAGTCAGTTCTAAATCCACCGATCACAAAACTGGCGACTCTGCTGGGGACTTGCA
Source organism: Vicia faba (assembly GCA_948472305.1). Lineage (NCBI taxonomy): Eukaryota > Viridiplantae > Streptophyta > Magnoliopsida > Fabales > Fabaceae > Vicia > Vicia faba. The sequence continues at coordinate 490,206,019 of OX451736.1, forward strand.
TATAAAAGTGAGGTTTACCTTAGGACTAAGATCACTTGTGTTTTCAATTGCTTTGTTTTGTTTGCTTTATTATTGTGGGCACTGTCTTGGGAGTTCTATAGATCCTAACCCGGGTCTGGGGGATACCTTCTTAGAAAGTAGCAACAAGACTGTGAGGGAACTGTGCGGGGTATACCGACACGGTTGAAGCAGTCTGCTACGTTGATGTGGCATTTTGGTGAGTACCGGTAACCCTTGAGTCAAGTCAAGGAGAGTACGGGGCCGCCGCGTGGTGTCGTGAAGCATCAACTTACCTTAGGAACCTTACTTGACCATCCTGGCCTCTTTAGGGGTAGTGAGATGACTGACTTTGGTGCAGTCCGAAGTTGGTTGATACTCGATACTACACTCATTGAGGGTTGTTTTCTTGGAATATTTTGATCGCCAGTTCAGTGGCTAAATCAAAACAATGAACATAGAAAACAACCCTATGATATTGAGCTCCTTAGAACCCGGTTACTTTTGATAGGACAGGTTTTGAGCCACCAACTTCAAGAGGGTAGTATCCCAAACTTCATGCTGGCCTAAACTCTAAGGGCTCTTTGTGTGACTTGTGTGCCTTCAAACTTGACTACTTGCATACTTGTTATCTGACACTTGAGTTTCTTGTAGGTTTTGTTTACAGTCCTTAATCTAGACTCATAACAGGGTTTACCTACATTACTCCATGCATAGCATAACATCATACCATCATACCATTGCATGCATCCTACATAAGGACTAATCCATTTCAAGGACCTCAAGGGTTTTGTGATGCAGGTCATGATGAATCAAATGTCCAGCAAGGGGTAAAGGGGATTTATTTTCCTCTAGCCAAGGTTAATGACTTGAGTCAGGGGCTATGACCCACTCGATATGGTGAGCCTTGACTCTTGAAGAAGGACTCTCATCAACATGAAGTCCCTTCCATCAAGCTACAAAATTCAAATTCTAACAATTTTCTTGTTTACCCCGCGAGATCCTTGAAAATATTGCATGCATACATACATATCATGGCATTACAGGTACTCCTTTGACAGGTCACTTACCATCTTCGCTATTTATTTCAGCAATGGTTTCCCAACAAAACAATCAGGATCTTCATGCTCAAGAGACTCGGTTCGAGGAGATCCTCCTAAATCTATCCAAGGGGCAGGAAGAGCTGAGAACACTCCTCATGGGGAATTTGGTCAGGAAGAGTCCCGAAGACGACAAGGACGAATGGCTGAAACATCTGCAAGCTGAGGTGGATGTAATGAGAACCCAGATGCTGAGGCAAATGGGTCTTATCCAAGACTTATCTCAAAGACAAGGAGAGCTCAGGGTTCTCGTCAACTAACTGCTTCGGGATAACCAACTGGGGCAAACATCAAAGGTTGAAGAGCAAGCCATCATTCAACCACCTGTGGGGCAAGAAGACAAGGGAAAAGCTCCTCAGTTTGCTTCGGGGTCACAAGCCTAGCATCAACCTCACCAGCGTCAACAGGGTAATTGGCGTAAGAAAAATACGTCTGGAAGACATTTCTCGAAGACTGGTGTGCCATCCTCACTAATACTGAAACGCTTGTTGGAGGTCAAGATGATTGCTTTAAAGGATCCTCCTAAGAAGCTCAACATAACCTCCCTGAAGTACAATCCTGATGAAAGGTGTGCCTACCATTCTGACAGTCCTGGACATGACACTGACGACTGTTGGAGCTTGAGGAACAAGATCCAGGACTTGATCGACGGAAGGGTGTTGGAGTTCATGTCGGGTGGCAAAATGAAAATCTTCTGCTGAGAATCTTCCATCTGAGATGACTAGTGCAAACTAAGAAGCTTTTGTTCATTCGAATGTTCAAGTTGTATTTTTCTTTGATTGTTCAGACATTTGTTCATGTCAAACTCTTTTATGTTATCAATGCATCGCATATGTCTGTTTTGAATCAATATATTCGCACTCTCTATATTCAAAATTGCTTTTATTTTTTTTCTTGATGTTCAACTCTCGATTGAAAATTCTAAGCCTCTTGAGGGAGGATGACGAAAACGATACCACAATCTACAGTATGCTTTTGAATAGACCCCGCTGATGAGGTACAGGCATTGTTTCAATTCCTAAACACTGGAGTTATAAGGAAGATAATCCCTCGTCAACCCCCTTTGAGCCAAAGAAGTAGGCGTTTTTCTTTTCGAAAATTAAAACCCTTAATTATAACCCGGGGAAGGGTAGTTCTCTCAGTTGATCCAAGTGCACAGCGAATAGCACCAAAGAAGTCCTTACAAAGCAAAAGACAGTGATGGTTCCGAACAATCATAAAGACAGGAAGTCATTACCAAAAAAAATAAAAGCCCATAAGTCAAAACCTATGAAGGAGACTTATAAAACTGGGGCATCCCACTGATTGTAATCACAAAAGAGACAGTTCAGGCAAAAAATAGGGATAACAAAATCAAAAAGAAAGAGGTCCTACCAACCCTCAACAAAAAAAGAAATGACTGCCTATTCAAAATAAACTGTCAACATCCGAACCATCATTGGAATATCAGAACAAAGACTCAAACAAGGTCTAACGCACGGTCAGCTGAGTTTAGGTTTGAAGAACATCACGAAGAGTGGGTGGGTACAAATAAAATTTGAGCCTTTATCTTTTGTTTCTTAAACCGTGAACCAGGCCACGCTACAACCCTTAAAAAGTCCTAGCTGAAGCATGGGTTTAGTTCGAAAGCATATTGTTACCAAAGGTATCCTGACTCCTTAAGGCTTGCGGTAAAATAACGAGTTGACATCACGGTTCAAAAAAAATTCACTTGTTTTTATGAAAAAAAATGCATTTTCAAAAAAGACATAAGCTTTGCATTTTCAAAATAACATTGTTTGCATATGACTTTTTGTTCGAACAGCAGAGAAATTCACACGACGAATGTCTAATGAACAAAAGCACCTCCAATCAAGGGGCATGGCATGATCATTGTCCATCATCTGGGGCAGTTAGGTCAAGATTCGAAGAATCTCTCAAAAGGCCAACCAGCTTGGGGCAAATCTCCATCTGAGTCACTTGGGGCATTGGACGATCAAACGAAGATCTTCTGGTGGTATGACGACACAACACTACTAACAGTGGCACCTCCCTACATCCTGAGAGCATGGACATAGTCGAAAAAATACTACGCATAATCAAAGACCCGCTAGGTTGACACACCTAGGCAAAAATAAGGGCTTTCCGGTGAACCAAAAGGGTTCGGGCAAAATAAGGGATGAAACGAAAAATCCGTACACCCGGCAAGTCGAAAACCTGAAAAGGCGGCTTGGGTAAAATGGGTATCCCGGTGGACTGAAAACCCGAAAGGGCGGTCCAGGAAAAAGTTAGGGATTAAAGCGTACGACTATGTCCCGTCACCTCGTCACTTGCTTACCAGAAGAAGATTTGTCAACCGGCAGTCATCAAACGCCTCCACAGGTATCATCTCCCACTGAAACAGGGGAAATATGAGTTGTCTAAGCGATCTAGTTGCTCTGTCCACCAAGGTACTAAGGTAGGTTCAGCTGAAGAACGTGACCAAGATACCTTCACTCCCCGCGGAGTAAGATAAGATTCAACAGTACTCTCCTCAAGCAGATTTGGTCTTCCCGTCAGCCCTGACAAGGCACAGTATCCCCTAGCAAGTCAGCGACACTCTCCCCAAGCAGAGTTAGTCTACTGACAGCCTTAAGGAAGTTGGGTATCCCCAGAAGATCTCAACATTTCCCAACGGAGTATACAGACATTCCTAGCAAGCATCCCCGACAATCTTGATCTAAGATTGTTCCCCGGCGGAATACCAGGCACTTCAGTGGAGCCACTTCCCCAGTACAGTCTCAAAAAGTCTCCCCAGGAGAGTTGAATCCATCTCCCCAGTAGGAAGCTTATCCCCAGTAGATTTTGGAAGCTATCCCCTGCAGAGCACGAACGCGTCTTCCCGGACTTTATTCAAAGGTTATTTCCCACCAGGATATAACTGGGTTATCCTCAGCCAAAAAACCACGGAAAGATCGTCCTCGGCGAAGTTCTTCCTATCCCCCAGCGGAGTTCATCAAAACTTCCAACAGAGCTCAACAATGGTATCCCCAGTGGAGTTATCATCAAACCTCAGCAAAGTATCTCTTCCCACAGAGTATTCCCCGCAGAGTAATCTCTCCAGCAAAGTTTATTCCCCAACGGAGTCATCTTCTCCTACCGGTTAATCTTGCAATCATCATCCTCAGCGGAAACGAGGAACTCAACTCTTCAACATCAGCCCAGGATTTAACTCCCGGCAGTAGTCAAGGATTTATTTTCCTAGACGAAAATACATTCATCACATTATCATACACCATGACGCATGCATATACGCATCATAACACACTATCTCAGTTATTTCGAGAACATCATGACATCATGCATTTCATACATCATGACATTGCATACAACTGATGTTTTACCTTTTCAGGAAAAAGGTCAATACAAAGATGATTACCATCAACTGTCGCAGTTCCAGATTCGATACTTGTATCTAGCCAGGGCATATCTGTGAGCGATTGATTGTGGATTCGATACCTGTATCTAGACAGGGCATATCTACATTAAAGAGATAGCTTGGAAATGCTCCAGATATGGATGTTGTTCTTTTGCTTATTCAAGACTCCTTCTAGAGATAGTTCAGATGTGACCCAGGCATGGCGACGTTCTGATACTTATTCCAGATTTCCTTTCAGAGATAGCTTGGAAATGCTCCAGATATGGATGCTGTTCTTTTGCTTATTCAAGACTCCTTCTAGAGATAGTTCAGATGTGACCCAGGCATGGCGACGTTCTGATACTTATTCCATATTTCCTTTCAGAGATAGCTTGGAAATGCTCCAGATATGGATGTTGTTCTTTTGCTTATTCAAGACTCCTTCTAGAGATAGTTCAGATGTGACCCAGGCATGGCGACGTTCTGATACTTATTCCAGATTTCCTTTCAGAGATAGCTTGGAAATACTCCAGATATGGATGCTGTTCTTTTGCTTATTCAAGACTCCTTCTAGAGATAGTTCAGATGTGACCCAGGCATGGCGATGTTCTGATACTTATTCCATATTTCCTTTCAGAGATAGCTTGGAAATGCTCCAGATATGGATTCTATTCTTTTGCTTATTCAAGACTCCTTCTAGAGATAGTTCAGATGTGACCCAGGCATGGCGACGTTCTGATACTTATTCCATATTTCCTTTCAGAGATAGCTTGGAAATGCTCCAAATATAGATGCTGTTCTTTTGCTTATTCAAGACTCCTTCTAGAGATAGTTCAGATGTGACCCAGGCATGGCGACATTCTGATACTTATTCCAGATTTCCTTTCAGAGATAGCTTGGAAATGCTCCAGATATGGATGCTGTTCTTTTGCTTATTCAAGAATCCTTCTAGAGATAGTTCAGATGTGACTCAGGCATGGCGATGTTCTGAAACTTATTCCAGATTTCCTTTCAGAGATAGCTTGGAAATGCTCCAGATATGGATGCTGTTCTTTTGCTTATTCAAGACTCCTTCTAGAGATAGTTCAGATGTGACCCAGGCATGGTGACGTTCTGATACTTATTCCAGATTTCCTTTCAGAGATAGCTTGGAAATGCTCCAGATATGGATGCTGTTCTTTTGCTTATTCAAGACTCCTTCTAGAGATAGTTCAGATGTGACCCAGGCATGGCGACGTTCTAATACTTATTCCAGATTTCCTTTCAGAGATAGCTTGGAAATGCTCCAGATATGGATGTTGTTCTTTTGCTTATTCAAGACTCCTTCTAGAGATAGTTCAGATGTGACCCAGGCATGGCGACGTTCTAATACTTATTCCAGATTTCCTTTCAGAGATAGCTTGGAAATGCTCCAGATATGGATGCTATTCTTTTGCTTATTCAAGACTCCTTCTAGAGATAGTTCAGATGTGACCCAGGCATGGCGACGTTCTGATACTTATTCCAGATTTCCTTTCAGAGATAGCTTGGAAATGCTCCAGATATGGATGTTGTTCTTTTGCTTATTCAAGACTCCTTCTAGAGATAGTTCAGATGTGACCCAGGCATGGCGACGTTCTGAAACTTATTCCAAATTTCCTTTCAGAGATAGCTTGGAAATGCTCCAGATATGGATGTTGTTCTTTTGCTTATTCAAGACTCCTTCTAGAGATAATTCAGATGTGACCCAGGCATGGCGACGTTCTGATACTTATTCCATATTTCCTTTCAGAAATAGCTTAGAGATGCTCCCGACACGGATGATGTTCTATTGCTTATTCATAGTCAAACTCCTAAAGATAACTTAGAGATGCTCCTGACCCGGACGTTATTTTACTTCTTATTCAGATCCCAACTTCTAAAGACAACTTAGAGATGCTCCAAACTCGGATGTTATTCTATTGTTTAGTCCAGATTCATTCAAAAGACAGTCCAGCTATGATCCAGATTCGGATGACATTCTGTCACTCATTCAAACACAATATGGATATACCCCAGACGCGGCGGTCATTCTACTAGTTATTCGGACGTCAGCAATTAGACACAGACTAGATATGCTCCAGACACGGAGGCCATTCTATTTCTTATTCGGACGCAACTATCCATTACAGTTCCAAATGGCATCTATAAGCCCATTCCCGACAAGGTTCTGTCACACTTCCAGATGGCATCTATAAGCCCATCCTCCTATCCATCATCTCTCCAAATGGCATCTATAAGCCCATTCCCGCCATCACACTGCTGATATTCTACTATGTGAGTGCAAATTTCTGGGCACTTTAGTGTTCAATCATCTTCCACCCTCGGATCACGAAAGGCACGCACGCCAATCTACACCCTCAGGTCTAAGAAGATTGAACAGGGGCAACTATTGTACCCCAAAATTTTCCCTCCCATATTCTTCAAAGTTTTGACAGGCATCATCTAGATTTGCTCAAGTCTACTCAAAGGCTACACAGTCAACCACCCTCCTAAGCCAGTCAAGCTAGGGTTTTGGTTCCTGCAAGGGAGTTGAGGTTTTCAAGGGCTCAATCAAGTCCCATATGCTCATAAACATTGTCAAGCATCTACATGCCAAGTTTCAAGACTCATAGCATCAAGTTGCACAGTCAAAGGCCCTATTTGCTCCACAGTCAACTGTAGAGGTAAAATGGTCATTTGGCAGTCAAAAGTCAAAATTTTTGGTCAACATCTTATTTTGAAGCCACAATCATCATTTGGTAAAATCTTGACCATGATTTCACAAGAATGGCTCAAAAATCATCAAGATGCAAAAGTTTCTATTTTTGGACAGTTGAAAAGTCAACTGTAACTTGACCAAGACATAACTTTTTCATGGTTCATCATAAAAATCCCATCCAATGCTCATTTTGAAGGGGATGACATTTCCTATAACTCATCTTCACATTACAAGTCCAAGAAATGCTCTCACAAAAAGTTACCAATTTCAACATTATAGGTCATTTTCAAAAGTCAACAAAAAGGCACTTTAAGTCAAAGACCATAACTTGAGATTGGTAAATCAAAATGACATGGAACCAAAGACATTGGTTAGAGGACTTCAAGACCTTTCCAAAATGTCCAAGAACATGATCATAGCTTCAAAATTGAGCAAGATATGCATTGGAGAAGTTGGGAAATTTTTGGGAATTTTGAAAAGTCAACTTTGCCTAAAACACTTCAAAATTGCTAATGGGCCTCAAATTCTTCCTTGAATCATTACCCAAAGCCTATGCACGACCCATTGAGCTCAAAGGGATTTATTTTCTTATTTTTAATTAATTAATTGAATTTTTATTCATATTAATTCATTTAATTAGATTTAATTATGAGAAAATATCAAATAATGCTTTTTCAAATCTTTTTATGCAGCAAATATACTCCAAATATGCTAAACATTTCGTGCATCATCTCAAGGGGACAAAATCTTCCAAAATTGGCAAAGTTTCATTGAAAAAAGATTGAAATTTCATGATTGAAAATCAAATATCCAAATCATTAATTCAATAGACTTATGGGCTTGTTTTTTACCTAGAATGCTTCACATACATATGCACAAGGAAACCCTATTCCACAGGACACGAAAAGATGCTCAAAAACTCATAACCAATTTGCAACTTTTCAACAAAAACTTGGAATCTGAAATCACATTTGCAGGGTAATTCAAGGCCTCAAAACAATTCCAACACCTTGCTGACATTGCTAGGAAGCTTTTGCAATCAAGAACCAGTCCAAACACGCCCAGAATCAGAAGATACAAGTGACACGGTTTTCTATATTTTCTAAATTCGTATATCATCATTCATGCGCTTTTAACAATTTTTTTGGATTGATTCATGCTCATAGGGACCTTCTGAAGGTGTTGGTACCATTCAATTGAACTATAGCCCCCTGAAACGAAATTCACCATGGATGAAACCTAGGGTTTCAGAACCTCCAAATTAGGGCTTTCCTTGTATGGAAAAATTGGACCATCAAACCTATATGGACAAATTCGTGGCAACGAGACGAATTGATTGAACTACTCGCGCTCAATTTATTTAACCCATGGGCGTAATCGCTATTTTCACAGGTTCCACTTAGTGGGGGTTTAAAACCCCCGCTACTTGTTTTATATTTACAGGAAAGAGATGAAGAAGAAGCTGAGGTGTCCAGGCATGATAGGAGCATTCAAATCTGGCGCGTAATTTTTTTACTCATACCACTAACCATTTTTTTTTGTATATTATATTTTCTATTCATTATGTATACAAACACGCACAACAGCTCAATTGGCAAGGGACACGCTTGGTAAACGCTGGGACCTGGGTTCGATTCCCAGGTCCCCCCACATATTTCATAATTTTTCTCCTAACGTGTTTCCATGCAGCGTTCACCAAAAGGCCTACCATGCATCCTCACACGCTAGCCTGCTACGCGCTCATGATCACTCATCCAATGGCCACAGAATGGTATCCAAGGTGTACCCCAGTCAAGCATCATACACATGATCAGAAAAGTCAAACAAGGCATTGTTTCAATGGGCCAAAATTACTTCAGCTTACCTCCATTATGGGCCTGATACCCCCCCTGGTTTGCATTTTATTTCAATTTCATTTATAATTCTTTTTTGTTTTTAAGTGTTTTCATTAATTCACCATAAAAATAATTTTCATAATAAAATCAGAAAAATCAAAAATACAAAAATATGTTTAATTATTTATTAATTTACTCATTAATTTATTTTTGTAAATAAATGTTAATAATTAATTTAGTTAATTTAGGTTTTAATTCAATCTTTTTCTTTAATAAATAAAATTCTATAGAATTAGGTTTTGATTTATCCTTTTTATTATTATTGACCCTCATTATTTATTATTATTATTACTATTATTTTGTAAATAAACATCTAAATTAAATAATTTAGTTAATTAGCCTAATTTTGACCTTTTCTTTAATAATTTAAAATAATTTAGAACTAGGGTTTCTTTAATTCCTTTTTTCTTATTTTTTATTAAATACAAAAACATAAAAAACACTTTTCTTTAATTAAATAATTAATCAAGTCTTAATTTAATTTAATTTCTCAAAAGGGTCAAAACCCTCGGACGTTCAATTTATTCTTTTCACGCATTTATTTTCTTTTATTGAATATTATGTAACTGCTCAAGGAATGTAATAGTAATTAGGTTTACCGCATTTATTTACTTTCCGCATCTTTTATCAAACGGGTCTTTGTATTTTGGCGATGTATAGACCCGCGCCTTGTAATAGCGTAGCCTTTATTTTCCTGTATTTTAAATTTCCGCACTCTTAAATTCTAAAATTGCATGAAAGAATGTATGGTTAGTTAAAAACAAGCGTAGCTCACAATGCCCTGATCAAAGATAAATATTAACATGAAAACAACACACAAATACACACACCACTTCTAGGGTACGCCTCACCTGTTGCCTTTGAAACGTGGTCGTCAAGAATAGGACGTTTTAGTAAGTCCTTATGTCCATGATCCGGTTGCCTCGAAACAGTTGCCTCGGAACAGTTGCCTCGGAATAGTTGCCTCGAAACGGTTGCCTCGAATTAAAAAGGATCAAGGACATAAGGGTAGCTTCTAAGGTGTCTTAACTGTTGCTTCGGTGACTACATTGTCCCTACACTCGAATTGACCCGAACACCTCCAACGGTGGTGCTACCTACCTCTCAATGGTGGGATGGCACTACCTTAAGGACTTCTACACAGCTTAATTCCTTAGGGTAGGTAGATGACTCATAGGTACTTGCTCTCTCAAAAACAAATCAAAACTCTTTTCACACCGACACTTTCAAAAAGCTTTCAAAACAATTTTTCAAACACTCTTGAGGACAGATACAAGAGTTATTCAGAAATCTTTCAAAGAAACTTTTTTCAAAACCCACACACAATTGAAAAGCGAACATTTTGAAAACATAAGAGCAAGTATCTAAGAGCCCATGGATAACCATGGATAGAAAGGGTTCTAACACCTTCCCTTTCTATAAATCTACCTCCCGAACCGAGAAACGTTCTCATAAGGAATTTTGCTGTGCTTTTGTCCTGTCCATGTTGGAGAAAATAAAAGACGGTGGCGACTATTTCTTCCGCGACATTTCGCGAACCAGCGTTAAACTGTCAGTTCTAAATCTACCGATCACACACTGCATGTGTCAGTTGAATGCCGAGGAACCACTCTCGCCCATGTCTTGGTTGATACTGGTTCTTCTCTAAATGTGCTTCCTAAGAAGGCTCTGGACCGATTGGATTGTGAAGGCTTGGAGCTGAAACCAAGTAATATCATTGTCAGGGCCTTTGACGGGTCTAAAATAATGGTGCATGGGGAGGTCGACATTCCCATCAAAGTAGGAACTGAAGTGTTCCACTCAACCTTCTATGTGATGGACATCCGCCCATCATACTCTTACTTTCTAGGAAGGCTGTGGATTCATAATGTTGGGGCAGTCACTTCCTCTCTACATCAGATGCTGAAATACCCTGTTAAGGGAAAGATCATAACTGTACACGGTGAGGAGGAGTACATGATCAGTCATCTGAATTCCTTTCGATATGTGGAAGTGGATGGCAAATTCATTGAAACACCCTTTCAACACTTCGAGGAAGTTTCTCCCGAGGTTGTGGTAGCAAAGGCAGTAGCTGAGGTACCCAAGCAGGTGGCCAGGATGGCATCTCTGAAAGACGCAAAGGCTGTAATGAAGGAGGGGAAGAGCACAGTGTGGGGTCAGTTGCCTGACTTTCCTCACAAAACAGACAAGTTTGGGTTGGGATTTACGGCTGCGGGGCAAAAAGCTATGCGTCGCTCAAAAATTGAAAAGACACCCATCAAGATTTCTCCTCATGGAATAAATGCTTTAGAAGACGAAGACGAAGAGGGTAACATTGAAGATTGGATCTTCCCAACCATTGAAGGGGGACTGCACAACTGGGAGGCGAAAGACTTCGTTCCTATTACTTTCATTAATCAGTAATTTATCTTTCGAACATTTCCTGTTGGTCTGTAATAATTACTAAAACAATCTGCACACTACTTTTTCACCTCATGCCTTGCCCGGGGCATGTAGGTCCTTCTGTAAGGGTTTTGATTCTCTTCATAATCATATGCCATGTTTAATGAATCATTTGACGTTTTTTCACTTATAAACTGTTGTGTTCATTTTCTTTCCTTTTGCATTTTTGTTTGTTTAAGGATGGCTATCCCTTACACACACCCACACTCACAAATTCAGGTACCCATCAACTCTGGATTCCATGGGTGACTACTCTGTTGTATCCTTCAATAACTCTGAAGATTTGGTCAATCAGGATGAGTACGAAGATGATGAAGATTGTGAAGTACCGGGAGAGCTAGCCAGACTTCTACAACAAGAAGAGAGGGTTATCTTGCCTCATGAAGATTTGTTGGAAACCGTCAACTTAGGGATAGAGGAAGACATGAAAGAAGTACAAGTGGGCGCCAATCTGGAACCAAGTGTCAAGGAGCGTTTAATACAGCTGTTGAATGAATACGTTGAAATCTTCGCCTGGTCTTATAAAGACATGCCAGGGTTAGACACAGACATCGTAGTTCACCGTCTCCCCACAAGAGAAGACTGTCCACCGATCAAGCAAAAAGTCCGCCGAATGAGGCCTGACATGTCTGAGAAGATTAAAGCTGAAGTTATGAAGCAATTCAATGCTGGCTTTCTGGCTGTTACATCCTATCCACAATGGGTTGCTAACATTGTGCCAGTACCTAAAAAAGACGGCAAGGTCAGAATGTGTGTGGACTACCGGGATTTAAATAGGGCCAGCCCTAAAGATGATTTTCCGCTACCACATATCGACATTTTGATTGATAACACAGCTCAGCACAAAGTATTTTCCTTCATGGACGGATTCTCGGGCTACAACCAGATTAAAATGGCCCCCGAGGACATGGAGAAAATAACCTTTGTTACACAATGGGGTACCTTCTGCTACAAGGTGATGCCGTTCGGACTGAAGAACGCAGGAGCAACTTATCAACGCGCCATGGTAGCTTTGTTTCATGATATGATACATCATGAGATTGAGGTTTACGTAGACGACATGATAGCTCGATCACAAACGGAAGAAGAGCACCTTGAACATTTGCAAAAGCTGTTTGCCAGATTGAAGGAATACAAACTCAGACTGAATCCAAGTAAGTGCACTTTTGGAGTTAGGTCTGGTAAACTTCTGGGATTTATTGTCCGTAACAAAGGCATTGAGGTCGATCCAGCAAAAGTAAAAGCTATACAAGAAATTCCTGTCCCTCGTACTGAAAAGGAGGTTAGAGGATTCTTGGGGCGCTTGAACTATATCGCCAGGTTCATCTCTCACCTGACGTCTACCTGTGAGCCAATTTTCAAACTATTAAAGAAAGATCAGGTAGTCGAATGGAACGATGATTGTCAAATTTCTTTCGATAAGATCAAGGAGTATTTGCTAGAACCTCCGATTCTGATTCCACCCGTCGAAGGAAGGCCACTGATCATGTATCTGACTGTTTTGGACAACTCAATGGGGTGTGTACTGGGCCAACATGACGAGTCTGGTCGAAAAGAGCATGCCATTTATTACCTTAGCAAAAAGTTTACCGACTGTGAGACTCGTTATTCACTGCTCGAGAAAACTTGATGCGCTTTGGTATGGGTTGCTCGCCGGCTAAGGCAGTATATGTTGACTCATACCACTTTGCTGATTTCCAAAATGGACCTGATCAAGTATATCTTCGAGAAGCCTACTTTATCTGGAAGAATCGCTAGATGGCAAATGATCCTGACTGAGTATGACATCCAGTATACCACCCAAAAAGCTATAAAAGGGAGTGTACTAGCTGATCATCTAGCTCATCAAGCTATTGAAGATTATCAATCCATGAGGTTCGACTTCCCGGACGAAGACATCATGACTTTGGACAGCATTGAAGGTAACGGACCGTAAGACGGACCTGAAAATGGATCCCGATGGACCCTGTACTTTGATGGTGCTTCAAATGCACTTGGAAACGGTATCGGTGCGGTACTCATTTCCCCTAAAGGTTGCCATACACCTTTCACGGCCCGACTTTGTTTCAGCTATACCAACAACATGGCCGAATATGAAGCTTGCATCTTTGGTCTCAAGGCTGCTATAGACTTGGGAATCAAATCTTTGATTGTATTTGGGGACTCGGCTTTGGTTATCAGTTAAATCAAAGGAGAGTGGGATACCAAACATCCTAATCTTATCCCATACAAAGAACATGTCCTGACATTGCTGCCTCATTTCGAGCAGATTACTTTCGAGCATTTCCCGCGAGAAGAAAAACAGCTAGCAAATGCTCAGTCTACAATGTCTTCCATGTTTAAACTCAATTGGGATAAAGAGGCTCCCCAAATCACCATCGAGCGAATGGACGAACCTGCGCATTGTCATGAGATTAATACCGAAGAAGTAGTGGAACAACCCTGGTTCCATGAAATCAAAAGGTATCTCCAGACTAGAGAGTATCCTGAAGGAGCGTCCGTCAATGACAAAAAGTTCTTAAGTGGATTTGCGGCCAAGTTCTTCCTCAGCAATGGCATCCTCTATAAGCGCAGCCATGATTGTGTTTTACTTTGTTGTGTGGACAAAGCTGAAGCAGAGTTGATCATGACTGAGATACATAGCGGCACGTTTGGCACCCACTTGAGCGGACATACGATGGCTAAAAAGATTCTAAGGGCAGGCTACTACTGGTCTACCATGGAAGCTGATTGCCATCAATATTCCCGTACTTGCCACAAGTGTCAAGTCTATACCGACAAGATTCATATTCCTCCTGTTCCTCTCAATGTTCTGACGGCTCCTTGGCCATTCGCAATGTGGGGCATTGACATGATTGGAGAGATCAAGCCCACGGCATCCAATGGACAACACTTCATCCTGGTCGCTATTGACTATTTTACCAAGTGGGTCGAAGCAGCTTCCTTTGCCTCTGTTACAAAGAATGTGGTTGCCCGCTTCACCAAGCAAAACCTCATATGCCGGTATGGTGTCCCCGACAGTATCATCACAGACAACGGTACTAATTTTAACAATACTATGATCACCTCTCTATGCGAACAATTCAGAATTTATCATCACAATTCATCTCCCTATCGGCCGAAGATGAACGGTGTTGTTGAAGCCGCGAACAAAAATATCAAGAAGATTATTCAGAAAATGACAGTCACCTACAAGGACTGGCATGAGATGTTACCGTTTGCTCTGCATGGATATCGTACCACAGCACGTACTTCAACAGGGGCAACCCCATTTTCTTTGGTATATGGCATGGAAGTTGTTCTACCCATGGAAGTTCAGATCCCTTCTTTAAGGATTATGAAAGACGCTGGTTTGAATGAAGACGATTGGATTCAGACCCGATTTGATCAACTCAATTTGATCGACGAGAAGCGACTCACAATTGTTTTCCATGGTCAGACGTACCAGAAACGGATGATCAAGGCCTTCAACAAGAAAGTCAGACGCCAAGTATACCAAGTCGAAGATCTTGTAATCAAGCGGATTATCTTGCCGCAAAGTGATCCCAGGGGCAAATGGACTCCTACTTACGAAGGACCGTTTGTGATCAAGAGCATATTTTCTGGTGGTGCAATGATTCTGACCACCATGGACAGCGACGATTTGCCACACCCTGCGAACACAGACATAGTCAAAAGATACTACGCATAAAATAGCCCGACAAGTCGAAAACCCGAAAGGGCAACTTGGGCAAAAATGGGCATCCCGGTAAACCGAAAACCCGAAAGGGCAGTTCAGGCAAAAAGTAGGGATAAAACAAAAAAATCTGTACACCCGGCAAGTTGAAAACCCGAAAGGGCGGCTTGGGCAAAAAAGGGTTTCCCGGTGGATCGAAAACCCGAAAGGGCGATTCAGGCAAAAGTTAGGGAGTTAAAGCGTATGACTATGTCTCGTCGGATCACTTTAAAGACAATCTCTTCACCAATAAGCTCCGAGCTTCTGATCAATCCAATCATCGGTGGACGAAGCAGTGAATGGACAAGATATTCATAGTTGTGAAGGCTATAACAGAATGGGAATCCCATGGAATTGTTACATATAGCCATCTTTCTTTTGTATAAAATTTTCAATTTTTACGACAACATCCTCTTACTAGGATGTATGTCTCCTTTGTACAAAGATACTCATAAAAAGTTAATACAAATACTTTTCCTAATACAGAAATTTGCTTTGTCTTCTTTTTCTTTTTCACACTTATGTTTTATTTGAGAAACGTCCAATGTTTTGTTAAATAGGCATATGCATTTGAACATAATCATTTTCTTACAAATCAAGAAAAGTTGATTGCTGATAGGTTGAAGGTACAAATAGGTATCTTGATGCCCTCTCAGAGGAAATCCCCAGCGGAATTAAACTCTAAACTCCCCAAACAGAGTTAAACTTCAGGATCCTCAGCAGAACAAAAGCTTTCTCAAAGTTAATTTCCCCAGCTAAGAGAGCCTTCCAGAACCTAATTCCCCTCAGAGGTAAGTTTCAGTATCCCCAGTGGAGCCTTAAAAAATCTGAAAATCCTATCCCCAACGGAGCTAAAACTTCCAACTATCGATCCCCAGCGGAACCAGATTAGTAAACATTCTCCCCACAGAGGTACTTCCCATCAGACTGAAGATTCTCAGTCTTACTTCTCCAGCATAAGTCTACCAGGTTCTGAACTCCCCAGTAGAGATCATCAGAATTCTCATGCCCCACAAATCACCAAGGATTTTCAATCCCTAGCAGTGATCCTAAAACCTCTCAACAATTGAAGATCTTGCTCCCCAAGCAATCAGCAGGTAGCAAGAATTTTCAATCCCCAGCTTAAGTTATGGATTTATTCCCCCAACATTCATCAAGGATTTATTCTCCAAAGCAAAATTACATTTCAAGTTGAAAGGTCGTTCAAAATTCCCTTCATCACCTGCTGGAAGTTACGATCATCATTTCCTTCATCACCTGCTGGAAGTTGCAACCACCAACAAGATAACGGAAAATTAAAGCTCCTAAAATCTGTTTCTCTCAAGAATGAAGACTCTCATCCTTAAAACCTCAGAAGATTGGTATACTCCCAGTTTCTGACCCTTAACAGAATAAAGACTCTCATCCTTAAAACATCAGAAGATTGGTATACTCTCAATTTCTGACCCTCTCAAGAATGAAGACTCCCATCCTTGAAACCCCAGTAGATTGGCATACACCCAAGCTCCTGATACTCCCAACAGAGTGAAGATTCTCATTCTCAAAGTGGCAGACAACCTGAATTCCTGATACTCCCAACAGAATGAAGATTCCCATTCTCAAATTGGCATACAACCCAAGCTCCTGAGTCCTCAACAGTGGTCCAAGGACTTCTCATTTTCAACGATCAAAAGATTCTTGCAACCCCCTGCAGCAGTCAAGGATTCACTTTCCTCGGCAGCAGTCAAGAATCTATTATCTCCGGCTATCCAGGATTCATCTATCCTCAGCAAGACAGCTCATCAGCTTACATGCGCAATCATTACATTCATATCATAAACATTGATATAACATATATTGCATCATACATTTCATGCAACATAACTTTGTGTTTCAACTAATATTTTACCCTTTTCAGGATAAGATTATTAAGCTTCAACTTCAACGACATACAGTTCAACAAACTTTCCAGATGGCATCTTTAAGCCCATCCCCGACAAGATTCTGTCTCCCCTCCAGATGGCATCTTTAAGCCCATCTCCAAATGGCATCTCTAAACCCATTCCCGCATCCATGTTTTGACGAGTGCAAATTTAAGGGCACTCTAGTGTCCAATCTCCTTTTACCTTCGAGTCGCGAAAGACAATCTTGCCAATCTAACTCTTCAGGTGCAAGAAGATTGAACAGGGGAAACTGTTGTACCCCAAAATTTTCTCTCTCATTTCACCAACATTTTCTCACCACAAGACTCTTGGAACTCAAGATCAAGTTAGGGTTTACTCTGCTCAAGGCTCCTCCTTGCACTGTTGACCCAAATTAGGGTTTGAATTTGCATAGGGATGTTTTGACCTAAAATGCCCAAAATGACTTTCATACTTCATGTTGGACTTACAAGTTTATCCATACCAAGTTTCAAGCCTTGATTCCAATCTTTGCCCAGTCAATTGGACAGTTGACCTAGAAATCAGTTGTATTGGGGAAAAAGTCAATTGTTAAAAAAACCTTATCGACATGCTCAACGATAATCATATGCAGGAGATCTGATCGAACATCAGTATGATGTGTTGCCATATCCTCAGTAAACAGAAGTTTTTCCAAAAAATGTCCTTCCAACATGTTTGTAGAGAGGATAACGAAAAGGCTAACCTTACTGCAAGGGATTCAACAAAATTAGGGCTTGGGAGTAATATTGATGTCATTTGTAATCATGTTACCAACTTTCATTAATCAATAAAGACCTTTTTTCAACAAAAAAAACTATGAACTCATTTATTAAAGATTAAAATAAAAGTGATTTTGATTAAAAAATAACTCATAAGTTATTTGTTATAAACATGTTTCTTATGCAAGAAAGAGGAAGCTTGATGACAAGAGTGAACTTATGAATCTGGCAGGATATCATAAAACTGGATAATACAAGTTATTCAGTCCAATCAATGAGAAGATCGCGACGAGTCGAGATATTGTAATTGATGGGAATTTTTCCTGGGCTTGGAATTCTGGTGAAGCAATTGACAAGCCATTGATGAGATATGGCTTCGACAAAGAAAGTAATGAGGTCGAAGTCGAAGAAATTATTGATATTCCAGTTGAGGTCAAAGAAGATAATAGAGAAGGTGTGGCTAGCACAAGCCAAAGACCTCAAAGAACTAGAGTTCCTCCAGCAAGACTAAAGACTTTGAAGTGGTTGGTGATGATGAAGTCATACCAAATGGAAAATTAGTTCATTTCGCTTTACTTTTAGATACTAAACCAATCAACTGTAGTGAAACTTTAAAGAATAAACATCGGAAGTTATCTATGGTGGAAGATTTACAAGCAATCGACAAAAACAACATATGGGAGCTAGTCAAATTGCCAACACGAATAAAACTATCAAAGTGAAGTGGGTGTTCAAGTTGAAGCACAATGCTGATGGTTTAATAGCAAGACATAAGACGAGATTAGTAGCTTAAGGATTTATTTAGAGAGCAGGTCTTGACTACTCTGAAGTATATGCACCACTCATGAAATTAAATACTGTCATATTAGTGGAAGCCTTAGCATGCAACCAAGGTTGGTCGATATTTCATTAGATGTGAAATCAGATTTTTTGAATGGCCCTTTAGATGAAGAAGTATATGTCATACAACCTCCTAGGTTTATGATATAGGAGGAAGCAAGGAAAGTGTAAAAGTTGTTCAAAGCCCTTTATAGTCTTAAATAAGAACCTAAGACATGGAACAAGAAAATCGACTCATACTTAGTCGAATTGGGATTCATCAAATGTAAATATGAATATGGTGTCTATGTTCAGGTTGTGGCATAAGATATAACAATCATCTACTTATATGTCGATGACTTGCTTGTAACTTGAAATAGCTTGGAGAATCTCTAGTGTTGCAGATTGATACAAGTAACCTTATATATCGATACAAGTAACCTCGTATCCTTTATGTATATAGCAAATCTTAGAGCATATGATATTATAACTTGTTTCACGTAAATATCAGAAGTTTATTAGAGTGAACACATGTCTATCTCAGCTAAGGATTTTGTGAAAATATCAATCCATTGATGGTATGTATCTATAAATTTTAAAACGAGAATTCCTTTTTGAACATAGTCTCTAATAAAATGATATTTGATTTCTATGTGTTTGGCTCTAGAGTAAAAAATAGGATTCTTACTTAAGTAGATAGCAGCAGTATTATCACAAAATATATGAATTTTATCCTCGTATATCTGAAAATCTTCAAGTTTACTTTTCATCCAAAGAATCTGTGTGCTGCAAAGAGACGCTAATATATATTCTGCTTCAACATTTGATAATACAATTGTTGATTTCCTTTTTCTAGACTAATAGATGAGATTATCACCCATAAACTGACAGTTTCATGAAGTGCTTTTGCGTTCTATTCTATCTCCTGCATAGTCTACATCACAGAAATATGATAGCTTGTATTCTGAAGTTTTCTTATACATCAAGTCAAGATTAGGTGTTCCCTTCAGATACCTTAGGATTCTCTTAACAATTGTTAAATGAGTTTCCCATTGGATCTGATTAAAAACGAACACAAAGACATACACTGAATAAAATATTTGGATGAAAAGTAGTTAAATAGAGAAGAGAGCCTATCATACCATGATAGAGCTTCTGATTGCCTTGCCATCATTGCTTGCTAATCTCCATGGTGTATTTCATGTGTCTCAGTTGAGGAGATACATTGCAGATCTGTCTCATGTGGTCCAATCAGATGATGTGCAGGTAAGAGATAGCCTGAATATGGAGACATCATCTATGCAGTTAGAGGATCGGGAGTTAAAGCAGCTTCATGGTGAAGATATTTCCTTGGTGAAGGTAGCTTGGGGAGGATCGGCGGATTGAAACGTGATTTGGGAACTCGAGAGTTAGATGAGAGAGTCTTATCTGGAGTTGTTTGTTTGAACTAATTTCCGAGGACGAAAATCTTTTAAGTGGAGAAGAGTTGTAACACCCTATTTTTATTTATTAGTTATTTTATTAGTTATTTATTTTAATAATTATTATATAATATAGTAATTAATTAAGTTGTGTGATTTTGTGAATATATGAGTTATTTGGATTAATTGGGGTGATGTGTGATATATGATTTATTTTATAATTTGGGAATATGTGTTATATGTGTAATTGGGTTAGTAAGTGTGAAAATAACATTGTTAATTAATTAGGTCTTATGTGTCACATTAGTGTGAGTGAGCGAGATAAGCCCATTAGAGTAAAATAATAGTTAGTATGTAAAACAAAGAGAAAATAGATCTAGAGAGAAGTTGTCAAACAAGAGAAGAGGTGAAAGAGTAAAAGAGGAGAAAAGAGAATAGAAGAAGGGAAAATCCTAGAAAAAGATCTACATCTAATGTAAGGATGGGTTTTCATTTGATTATGGGATTATATAATGTATGTAATGGATATGATACATAATTTAGGGATTTAGATTTCAATTTCTAGGATTTTAACATGCTTAGGTTTTGAAGAGAAATCCTTGAATATGATGAGTAATGATGTTGTAATGATGAGAGTTCATGGTAATGATATTTTGGGGTTTGAATATGCAATATTTCATGAAATTTGGGGTTTTGAAATTGGGGTGAAAGGGATTTTTGTATAACTACTATTGATTTCCGTCAATTCTAACAATAATATTTGTAAAACTTCAAAAATTCATAACTTCAGTTTTTGGTGTTCATTTGATGTACCGTTTGAACCTGGAGAAAGATAATACATTGTTATTTCTTGTAAAAATTGTTAAATATTCTAGAAATAAAATTAATTGGTTTTTAATGGGGTTTTATGGTGTCAGTGTTTGATGTTAGGGTTCGTAATTTATAAAAGTTTCAAAAATTCATAAATTTTGAATCATAGTTATGTTTGAGTCCTCGTTCAAAGCGTTAGAAAGGTAGTGCAATGTTCTTTTCAATAAAAATGGTCTTATTGATAGTAGGTGATTTAATTAGTGGTTGATTGTATAAAATGACATGTATTTGTGTGTTGTGTTATTGTAATGTGGTGATGTTGCGTTATTGTTATTGATCAGAACATGATGAGTTGATAACATGTTTGGTGAATGGTGATACCATAACTTTGTGTTATATGGTATGCATAATATGTTATTATGGTGTATTGATTTGATTAATGCTATGAGAATGTTATGAACATGATACTTCAATTTTGTGTAGATGTATGTTGTGAATTGAAATTGGATGAGAATAACATTGTTGGTATTGTTTGCTATATGTTATTATGGTGTGTTGAGTTGATTAATGCTATGAGAATGATATGAACATGATACTTAAATTTTGTGTAGATATATATTGTGAATTGAAATTGGATAAGAATAACATTTTTGGTCATTGTTTGATATATGTTATTGTGGTGTGTTGAGTTGATTAATGCTATGAGAATATTATGAACATGATACTTGAATTTTTGGTAGATGTATGTTATGAATTGAAATTGGATGAGAAGAACATTGTTGGATATTGTTTTCTATATATTATTATGGTGTGTTGAGTTAATTAATGCTATAATAATATATTATATGTGAATGTTTACATGATGTATGTATGTTGTACAATTTGGTGAGATAATTCAAATGTATTGAATTATGTGAAATATGCTCGTATGATTAAGATATGAAGATGGTCTTAATTGCATATATATATATATATATATATATATATATATATATATATATATATATATATATATATATATATATATATATATATATATATATATATATATATATATATATATATATATATATATATATATATATATATATATATATATATATATATATATATATATATATATATATATATATATTTCACATGCATCATGAGTTGTCAAGAGACAATGTTTTCTAGCTTTTGCGAGAGTTAGTGACTTATCCCAAACCTGGAGATGGGGGTTTGGAAGCTTAGAGAATGAGTTTTTTTGGTGATTATCTATCTTGGAGATATGGATCGAATTTAAATATAAAAACCTCGTAAGAATAACAATTGGTCCTACATGCATCTTGCATAGTATTGAGTTGCATCGGAGCCACATGTGTCGATGTGAATTATTGAATTGGAGTGTAAATGGGATATTGATGTGAATGTTACATTTATGGTATTTTTTGATTGATTATTAATTGAATCATTCATGAGTTGTTGAGCAATGTTGTATATATGAACATGTGAATTATATTGAATACATGAATATGGGAAGTGTGATGAATTCATTTGATGTATGTAGGTCTTGCATTACTTACAATTATATATTTCCATAATGATATGAATTCTCACCCTTCTGTTGAAATGATATTTTATACGATATCGCTCAGGTACAAAAGATAGTGGTGTTTCTCGCGAGGATTAGTCGAAGGATCTAGTTCCTTGTTTATCCGCTTATTAAGTAGTGAGTCATGCTCTGGTCTATGTAACACGGGAAACGTTTGAACTCATGTTTGTTTTGAGAGATGTTTGTTATACTCTTTTTATTTATGATGTATTGAGATTATGTGATGATTGGTCTTTAGTGCCTAATATTTTATTATATAATTGTCATTATGGGATTTCAATTATTGATATCATTATAAAAGAGAATTATTGCACTGTGATATGCATATGCGTATGGAACATGATTTTAAATGCGTGTTAAGAGTATAACTGGTGTATTGTGTTGGTTTTGAAATACATGTGACACCCTCTTTTGATATGCATGCTAATTTGCTCTAATTATGTAATTTATTTGCGCGATGATTTAGAGAGGGTGCTACATTAGTTGTATTAGAGCATGGTCGGCGAGTTGGCCAAGTTGTTAATGTGTTTATTCTCTTTATATGTGACATGTGTGTGAAACACTGTTGGTATTTTCTTGTTTTTCTGATCACTTGGTTGTAGGAGTGAGTTTGAAACAATTAGGGGAGAAGTTGTTGCTACGTGTGACATTATGCTTAGGTAACATTGAGAAAAAAATAAAGGATGCTATTATAGTTGGGTAACGATGGTTTATGCCACCATCATGGTTGTGGCTACCTATTGAAAAATTGAGGAAATGATCACCCTTAATCTCTTGTTGATAGTAGATGGGATCATATTGTATATTATAGGCTTGTCTTACCAGCTTGATAGTATGTAAAGTGAATGAGTCGGTGCAGGATGGCATTGTGTTGTTAGCATTGATGGCAATGTTGGATATTTGAGAGAAGAGAGGGATGGGTGAATTACCAATCGTTCGTGATTTTCCTAAGGTGTTTTCTGAAGATGTAGGTGATTTGTTATTGGAGTGTGAAGTGGAGTTTACAATCGACTTATCTCATGGAACTAGTTTGGTATCAATGGCTTCATATCGGATGTCAGCATCTGAATTGAAAGATTTGAAGATCCAACTTAAGGATTTGCTTGAGAAGAGATTCATTCTTCCTAGCGTGTCACTGTGGGATGCACTAGTTTTGTTTGTTAAAAAGAAAGAAGGTATTATGAGGATTGTGTTATCTGTGTTGAAAGAGAAGCAACTGTATGTTAAGTTTTCTAAGTGTGAGTTTGGTTGAAGGAAGTAAGTTTCCTAGATCATATGATATCGAGTGGTGGTATTTATGTTAATCCATCAAAGATTGAGGTTGTGTCTCAATGGGAAGCTCTGAAATTTGTTTCCAAGATTAGCAGTTTTCTTGGTTTAGCTGGTTATTATCGGAAGTTTATTGAAGGATTTTCCAAGTTAGCTTTGTCGTTGACGCAATTGACGCAGAAAGGTTAGGATTTTGTTTGGAATGTAAAATTTGAAGAACGTTTTCAAGAACTTAAGAGATAGATGACGACAACTCTTGTTTCGATGTTGCCTAATTCGGAAGAACCGTTTGTAGTGTATTGTGATGCTTCGTTAATGGGATTGGGAGGTGTGTAGATGCAGAATTAGAAATTTGTAACTTATGCTTCAAGGAAACTCAAAGTGCATGAGGGGAATTATCCAACTCATGATTTAGAGTTAGTCGCTGTTGTGTTTGTATTGAAACTTTTGAGGCATTATTTGTTTGGGTCGAGACTTAATGTGTTTAGTGATCACAAGAGTTTGAAATATTTGTTTGATCAGAAAGAGTTGAATATGAGGCAAATAATATGGTTGGAATTCTTGAAGGATTATGATTTTGTTTTGAATTACCATCTGGGTAAAGCGATTGTTGTGGTTGATGCATTAAGTAGGAAGTTGTTGCATATGTTGATGGTGCGAGAGTTGGAATTACTTGAACAATTTCGAGATATGAGTTTGATTTGTGAGGAGACTTATTCAGGATTTAAGCTTGGTATGTTGAAGCTTACTAGTGGCATTCTTGATGAGATTCGAGACGGTAAAAAATCTGATTTGATTTTGGTAGATAGGTTGACGTTGATCAATCAAGGTCGAGGTGGAGATTTTCTGATTGATGAGAATGGTATCATGAGATGTCGTGATAGAGTTTGTGTTTCGGATATATCCGATTTGAAGAAGAGGATTCTTGAGGAAGGGCGTCGTATTGGATTGAGTATTCATCCTGGAGCTACTAACACGTGTCAGGATTTGAGAAAGTTATTTTGGTGACCAGGTATGAAGAAAGAGATTGTGGAATTTGTGTATTCTTCTTTGATCTGTCAGAAGTCAAAGATTGAACAACAGAAAATGTATGGTTTGATGCAACCGTTATCTATTCCTGAATGGAAATGAGATAGTATCTCTATGAATTTTGTTTCTGGTCTACCCAGAATACCAAGTAATTTTAAGACTATTTGGGTTATTATGAACAGGTTGACGAAATATACTCACTTTATTCCGAGGAGGATATATTATCCAATGGAGAAGCTTGAAAAGTTATACATTAATATTATTGTCAGTTTTCATGGTATTTCATCTAGCATTGTATCAGATAGGGATACAAGGTTTACTTCAAGATTTTAAGAAGGTTTGCAAAATGCTTTTGGTACGAAGTTACGTTTGAGTTCTGCTTATCATCTGCAGACTGATGGTCAGACTGAGAGGACAACTCAAAAACTTGAGGATCTTTTGAGAGCTTATGTATTGGAACAAGGAGGTACTTGGAATAGTTACTTGCCTTTGATTGAGTTTATTTATAACAATAGTTTCCATTCAAGTATTGGAATGACACTTTTTGAGGCTTTGTATGGTAGAAGGAGTAGGACACCTTTGTGTTTGTATGAGTCGGGAGAGAATGTTGTGGTTGAACCTGAGATAGTCCAGTATACTACCGATAAGATTAAGATGATTCAGGAGAATATGAAGGCTTCTCAAAATCGTCAGAAGAGTTATCATGATAAGAGGAGGAAAGCACTTAAGTTTGAGAAGGGAGATCATGTGTTCTTCGAGTTACTTCAATAACGGGTGTTGGTCGAGCGTTAAAGTCGCGTAAGTTGACGCCGCATGTTATTGGTCCTTATAAGATTTCAGAGAAGGCGGGTAAAATGTCTTATTAGATTGTCTTGCTATCGTCACTTGCTAATATCCAAGATGTATTTCATGTGTCTCATTTGAGGAGATACATTAAGGATCTGTCTCATGTGGTCCAATTAGATGATGTGCATGTAAGAGATAACCTGAATATGGAGACATCACCTATGAAGATAGAGGATCGAGAGTTGAAGCAGCTTATTGGTAAAGAGGTTGCCTTGGTGAAGGGATCTTGGGGAGAACCTACAGGTGGAAATGTGACTTGGGAACTCAAGAGTCAGATGACACAGTCTTATCTTGAGTTGTTTGTTTGAAGTAATTTTCAAGGACGAAAATATTTTAAGTGGAGGAGAGTTGTAACACCCCAATTTTATTTATTAGTTATTTATTTTATTAATTATTATATAATATAGTAATTAATTAAATTGTGTGATTTTGTGAATATATGAGTTATTTGGATTAATTGATGTGATATGTGATATATGATTTATTTTATAAATTGGGAATATGTGTTATATATGTAATTGGATTAGTAAGTGTGAGAATAGTATTGTTAATTAATTGAGCCTTATGTGTCACATTAGTGTGAGTGGGTGAGATAAGCCCATTAGAGTAAAACAATAGTTAGTATGTAAAACAAAGAGAAAATAGATCTAGAGATAGAAATTGTCAAAAAAGAGAAGAGAATAAAGAGGAAAAGAGGAGAAAAGAGAAGAGAAGAAGGGAGAACCCTAGAAAAGGATCTACATCCAAGGTAATGGTGAGTTTCCATTTGATTATGGGATTATATAATGTATGTAATAGATAGAATATATGATTTAGGGATTTAGATTTCAATTTCTAGGTTTTTGACATGCTTAGGTTTTGATGAGAAATCCTTGAATATGATGAGTAATGGTGTTGTAATGATGTGTGCTGATGGTAATGAGATTTTGGGGTTTGAATGTGCAATATTTCATGAAATTTGCGGTTTTGGAATTGGGATGAAATGGATTTTCGTACAACTACTATTATTTTAGTCAATTATGACAATAATTTTTGTAAAACTTCAAAAATTCATAACTTGAGTTTCGGTTGTCCGTTTGACGCACCATTTGAACTTGGGGAAAGCTAATACATTGTACTTTCTTGTAAAAATTGTTTCATATTCTGGAAATAAATTTAATTGGTATTTAATGGGTGTTGTATCCCGAAATTTCCCCTCCCTTTTCTTCAAGAAATTTCTCACAAAGTTCTCAAATGCTCAAGGATGCTCAAATGTTAATCAGACAAGCTCACCTTTTAAGCATTGGGTCCACAATTAGGGTTTTGATTTTCTCAAATAAAATTGGACTTATAATTCCTCAAGTAAATTTCATGGTTCATTATAGGTCTCCAAGAATGCTCATACCAAGTTTCAAGTCTTGCATCACAAATTTGCTCAGTCAATTGCTCAAATGACTGGAAATCAATTGTATTGGATAAAAAGTCAATTATGGTCAACATACAGTAAAACTTCAATATTTTTGGCCAACATCAAAATTTTGAAGTCATATTCATCAATTGATCAAGGTTTGATCATAATTCCTCAAGGAAAGCACTCAAATCATCAAAGGGGCAAAATTGTCAAAATTAGGATTTTGACTAAGAATGATTGATTATTGACTTTTGATCTAGTATATGACCTAATGGATTGAAGCATGATCTCAAAGAATAAAAAAAAAAATATTTTGACTTAATTTCATGGCTTAAATCATTTCTAAAGATCAAAGGATTGATAGTTGAAATTTGGATCAACTGATGAAAAGTCAACAATCACACAAAAAATCAAACTTTGACTTTTTGGTCAACGTTGAATTTCAAAGATAAAGAATCATCAATACATTCAAAAATATCAAACTTGATCATCAAGAATCAACAAATTCAACAAAAAGTCAATATTTTCAATACTTAGAAAAATTCTAAGTGTTTTGACCTTGATAAATTCACTACTTCATGACCATTTTTCACTAAGATGCAAGATGATTCAAGGAAAACTTTCAACATGAAAGTTGTAGAGCTTAATGAATTATAGAACTTTGTCCTTGAGGTTTGATGTCCAAAAAATGCTTGGATTAGGAGATATAGGCCCATGAAGTCATGACATTTTTATCAAAACATTTAGTGAAATTTTCAACAAGTTTGGTCAGATTTTTGTCCCAACTTCTTGGCAATTTTTCACCAAGTTCCAAGTTGATTTAGCCAAAATGGTCAACATGAAGGTTATATATTATGTTTCAAGCTTTCCAAAATGTTCAAGAACTTGAAGAGGTTATGCTTGAGCTAAGATATTCGAAGAGATAAAGTTGGGCATCCATTCTTGAATTACAAAGTCATTTTGGTGAAGAACACATAATCCAATCTTCATGCTATGCTGCACAATCTTGCTTTGCAGGCCTTCTAACTTACAAATCACTCCATAATTTAATTTTTACATAATTGATTGAGCCATGATCCAAGTGATTAAAGCATTGTCCAATGCATCTTGCCATTTAAGGGAAAAAGATCACACTTCCATTCTTGTAAAGTGACTTTAATCACAAAGTCCACTCTCCTTGAGCCCATACATGGTTTATTATGACTTCAAAACATCTCAGTACCAAGAAGCAACCATCTACAACCTGCAAAGCACCCCTAAAATCAGTCCATGCTCACATTGGAACCATAACTCTCAAGAAACTTCAAGTTACACCTAACCAAGCCATAACTTGTTATCTTACAAATCTGGTTATCTCAGCTCCTCAAATATTTTCTCTATAAATAACATGATCATTTTCAAGACAAAGCACGAACTTACAAGCCTCTTAACCCTCTCAAACTCCATGAAATCAAAATTTGCACACAAATCCTCCATTGTTGCAACTTCTGACCTTAAACCCCAAACACCTAATCCACTCGTTCGTTTTTGTTTTAAATCCATCACATTGCTTCCATAACTCATTTAGAACCTATCTAAAGCCATGTTCCATCACTGTAACACCATCTTCATCATCCTCCACTTCCAAAAACAGCATCCCGCAACTTGACTTCTCCAGAAAGATTCAGACACTTTCAGCACAAAGTAAGCATTGCAATAGCTTCCTGGGAGTTCAATGAAGCTATCCAGATCATCACAATATCTCCAGGAGTGCTCCAGCTTCAAACACGGTTCTCACTTTCGAGGTAAGTTTTCTAAATTTTTAACTATCTGTACAAGCATCATTAATATTTACTTTCTGAATAAAAAATGTAGACATCATTGCCTTGAAGCTAACCATGTGCTTACATTTCATTTATCTGGCCTGAGTGATGTGAATTTTGAAGTTGAACTTTTTGAAAAAATTAGGTTTCAGTTTGGTACCAATAGAAATTCTCGTTCATCTTTGATTTATAGCTTTTGAAATTTATATGGTTGGATTCGTGGTTAAAATTCAAGCAAGTTTCATGTTTACACTTTTCAATTTGGTTGAGAAATGAGCAAGTTCAGAATTTCAAAAATGACGTTGTTGTTGTTCTGGCGCGAGGAAGAAGATGATGTCCATTTAGAAAAGAGTTTGTAATATATTTATTGGTGGTTGTTTCATAACCGGATGAAACAACCACCCTAGTGGTAAACGAAGCGCGCATATGACCATAGGGACCTGGGTTCGAATCCCAATGGTACCCTTTTATTTGTTTCATATTTTCTTGTTTCAGATTCAATGCAAGCAAGTCCAATAAGCTCATGATGCACCTCTTTCAGTCACCACCTGATCTCCCTATATCCAAAATAGACATTCCAGATGCAAGCACCCACCATGAGCCATCAAGAGCCAACCTCACTAAATCATCCAGCGCCTGGACTTGGTGATTTTGGGCCTTTTGTTTTTGTTATTTCTTTACCTCCCTTTTACTTCCATCACAAGCCCACTTTTATTTTTCATTTCAAACAAAAAAACTGTCTTTGGGGCCTAATATTTTTTACACCCCCATTTTTCTTTCACAATGTAGGCCCAATCTTTTTTATTTCTTTTATATTTTCTTTTTCTACTTTTATTCATTTATTTTATTTAACAAATACATTAAATCATAAAAATCATAAAAATTAGGTTTAGATTTTAATCAATTATTTTTAATTTTCTTAAATAAAATTAATTACTTTTTTATTTTAAACTTGTAAGAAATGATTAGAATTAGGTTTATTTATTTATTTTACACTACAAAATATTTTTCTAAATAAAAATCTCAAAAATATTTTCTAATAATTAGTTTCCCTTTTACAATAAAAAACTAATAGACTTAAGTTTTATTTTATTTAACTTAGACATTTTAGGTTTTATTTAAAATATTAGTAAATTTCTCTTTCCAAATTAATTAGTTTAATTAGGTTAATTATCAAACCTTTTCCATCAAAAATCACCAAAACAATTTATTTCCTCTACTTTACATTTTTGTGCATTTTATCTATGTAAATGGTCTGTAATAGATAATTAGGATTTTATTGCTTTCCTCCCCATTCACGAATTTGTATCCCCCATTCCCAAAGCGTTGTAATAGCGTAGAACATTTAAATTCCGCAATTTATCATTTTTCTTATTATTGTTAGTAATTATGATTTACATGACAAGACTAAAAGCAATCATAGAAAAACCCTAATTTAAGATAAAATAAATTGAATTAAACATACTTTGCACACTTACACCTCTAGGGTTAACCTCACTTGTTGCCTCAGATATAAACAGTCATGTCCCTCGAACGTAGGATACTTTAGCAAAGACCCTCAATTAAAAGATCGTAGTCCCTCAATGACCCTTCGATGTTGCCTTCGATAAACGATCTTAATCCCTTACGACAATTGCTAAAGTATCTTACAAGTTGCCTTATATGGTTGTACGATGATCCACGCCTGTCCCTCACATACAAAGATATGGCTCCCTACCAACCAATGGTAAATTAGCATTATCTAAGGGAGGAGGAAAAGAATAAAGACTTTTTGAGTAGGTAGATTGCTCGTAATTGCTTGCTCACAAACCAAAACAATCTTTACACCTCACACTTTCAAAACAACCATCTTCAAAACACTTTTCAAAACAAACATTTTGTATACATTCTCAACGGTACAAGAATCATTACAAAATTGCCTTACATTGGTATTTTCAAAGCATCTTTCCAAATACTCTCTTTCAAAAAATATTTTCAAAACAAACATTTTGTGTACATTCTCAAACGATACGAGAATCATTACAAAATTGTCGCACTTAGGCATTTTCAAAATATTTACAAACATACACAAACACAAAGCATTTTCTAAGTGAGCTAGCAATTAAGAGCCCGTAGATAACTATGGATGAAAAGGGTGCTAACACCTTACCTTTTCATACCTACCCCCTGAACTGAAGAAAATTCTCAAAAGGTCTTTCCTGTTCTTTTCACCCTTTCTTTTATTGGATAAAAGAAAAGCCGGCGCCGACTCTTGCTATCCTCAACATTTGCAATAAAATGCAAAACACCAAGTCAGTTCTCCTAGTGTATCACAGAACTGGCGACTCTGCTGAGGAAAATTAATTAAAAGTGGGGTTACCTTAAGAGCTAGATCACCTTTATTGCTTTACTTGTTTGCCTTATTTTCCTTGTTTGCTTTACATTTTTGGTTATGCTTGGGTTTATTTCTTGTACAGATCATATACCTAGATCTGGGGCATTTTAGGTAAGTAGAAATAGATCGTGGAAATTGTACAGTGTATACCGATATGGTTGAAACTATGGCTATGTTAGTGTGACACATTTGTTGGTACTGGTGTCCCTTGAGTTGAACCAAGGAGAATACGGGGTCGCTGTGTGGTGTTATAAAGCACTAACTGACCATAGAAACTTAGTTGAACAAGTTGGCCATTAGAAAGTAGTGAGATAGCTGGCTTTGGTGCAGACTAAAGTTGGTTGATACTCGATACTACACTCATTAAGATTGGACTTTCGGGATATTTCGGTCGCAGTTTCAATGCTTATGCTGAAACAATGCCCGATGAAGAAAGATTAATGATATTGAGACTCCTAGAATCCAGTTACTTATTTTAGGACAGGTTGAGCCAACTAAAACTTCAAGAGGGTACTTACCTATAAACCCAATGAAAGTCTAAACCTAAGGCCTTGTGTGTTTTGTTTGTGTATGATTATTTGTTCATAACATCATGATGTCATGCCATATCATTTTTACTAACCATTTTAAGGACCTAGGGTTTATCTTTGTTCCATTTTGTAGATTATGGTCTCCGCTCACAGAAACACTATCCGAATCAGCTTCGTAAAGGTTCCTTCTCAACTCAAGGAGTTAGTCTCAAGGATTCCTGAAAGCTCTCCCTTCACCAAAAGGCATGGTCGACTACTCAGTTTGGTTACTTTGGGTTTTTAAGAAGACATTATGTGTGTACTCTTTCAATTCTTTGACCCTGTACATCATTGTTTCACCTTTTCCGATATCAATTGGTTCCCACAATGGATTAATTCTCTAAATAACTGGGAGTACTTGTTCTTGATCAAATTCCCTTCACCGGTTTAGAGAAAGATCCACAACCTGAAGAAATTGCATCAGCCTTACATTTGAAGCGGTCCGACATTATAGCTAATTAGGAAACAAGGAGTGGAGTCAAGGGTTTTCTGGCTAAATTTCTTTTAGAGAAGGCTCGACTATTTCTGGATTCTATTAATTTTCAAGCTTTTTAAGAAGTTTTGGCTCTTTTAATCTATGGGTTAGTATTGTTCCCTAATCCAGACCAACTCATAGATGTGAATGTTGTCAAAATCTTCCTTTCTCGTAACTTTGTGCCTACTTTGCTCAGAGACATTCATCATTCTCTTCACACTCGTACTATGAGGAGGAGGGGGCTCTTATGTGTTGCAAACCATTGCTATCTAGGTGGTTTATTTCTCACCTTCCCCGATCAATATTGAAGAATGAACAAGGTTTTAGGTGGTCTTAAAGGATGATGTCACTCTCTCATTCAGATATCTATTGGTGTTCCCGATATCTGGAAGATGTTATTATCATTAACCGCTATGGGGAATTCCGTAATGTTCCACTCCTTGGCATTATGAGAGGTATTACTTAAAACCTTTCTCTGGCCCTACACCAATTTGTTTATGCTCGAAGAGATGGTCCTCACAACGCACTTATCCAAGGTATTATGTTCGACTACAAGAACAATCTTTAAGGTTATCATCAAAGGTTTGTACGAGCTTGGGGCATGGTAAATAAGATTGATAGCAAGGCTTTGGGACATAAGAATTCCATTCCTTTGGAGCCTTATCTCAAATGGGTGTGAGCTCGCGCTCAAAATATCATGATGTGATATCCATCTATCCTACCAGTAATTATGGAACCCATTGTCGAATGGGATATTCCTTATACCATTCTTCACCCTGACATGCCTACTGACCTCCAATAATTGCAAAAGTCTTGGGTTTAACTCAATGGATAACAAGACACCTTTGAAGCTCAATTTTATGCAAACGAGAAGAAAGTGTTGGAGCTCACAAGGCGACTTCACGAGGAGCAATGCCTGAATGCATACATCGACATGAAGAGGAAGCATCAGTGGGAGACTTGAGTCTTAGGAATTCATGTTGTTATCTCTTTGAAACCTTTTTGCTTTTGCATTGTAAGCCCAAGGGGAAATTGTAAATTTTGAACTTATTAATGCAATTGTTGTTTTTGTTTCCTTTTTGGCTAAAAAATTTAAATCTAATGAGGTCCTTGAAAACATTGCATCCACATATCATGCATCATGTCATAAGAAGGTTTTCCGATACATGTTTCCTCATATATTTACTGTTTATTTCAGTATAAGATGACTCTCGAGAAAACTGTCAAAGATCTGCAAACTCAACACACACAATTTCAAGAAACTCTCCCGAACTTAGCCAAAGGGAAACAAGAGATGATGGCGCTCCTCATCACAAAAAAGAAGACTAAGAAGCGGGCTGTTATTCTCAACATGGGGAGAAGGTTCAAAGGTCTTGCCCGACTGGCTCAAGTAGAAGATGTTTCCTCTAGGAAGAAGACAATCAAGAAGATGATGTTAGAAGCACTCGGGCTAGGGGTGGAAATAACCCGATTTCTGAGGATGAAGACTACTCCGACGAGTAGTACATACCGGCGGATGACAAATACAAATAGTTGGAAGACTGACTCAAGGCTGTGGAAATCCAAAGAGTTCCTGGTTTGGACTTTGGATATTTAGGTTTGGTCCCTGGGGTGGTCATCCATCACAAATTCAAGGTCCCTTTCTTTGCCAAATATGATGGGGTATCTTGTCTGAAACTCTATTTAAGGTCATATGTCTGCAAGATTTAACCACACATCACCGATAGGAAGCTATGGGTTCATTTCTTCCAAGATAGCTTATTTGGAACACCGTTGGAATCGTTCTATCAACTTGAAGGAGCCAATATCCATACATGGGAGGATTTGGATATTGCCTTCTATAGACAATACCAATACAATGGTGACCTTGCACCAACTCCTGTGCAATTACAGAATATGACTATGGGCTCAAACGAAGGCTTTAAAGAGTATGCCTAGAAATGAAGGGACCTGGCTGGAAGGGTGCAACCCCCTTTAAATGACCTAGAATTAGTGGACATGTTCATGGGCACTCTGACGGGTCCATTCTTTAATTTGATGATTGGGAGTTCTTCGTCAGGGTTTACCGAGATGATTTTGACTGGCGAACGAGTTGAAAGTGGAGTCAAAAGTGGGAAGATCCAGTGATACGATGGCAGAAACGACTGTTTTGAAATGCTGGTTTGCATTTTGCGTTTGCAAAATATCGCGGTAAGAAAGAGTCGCCACCGACTTTTATTTCATCCAATCGGAAAGGAAAAAAGTACAAAAAAAAATCCTTTTTCGAGATTTTGAGTATGGGGGGTAGATTATAGAAAGGGAAGGTATTAGCACCCTTTCTATCCATGGTTTTCCATGGGCTCTTAGGTACTTGCTCATCTTTCTTAAAATTACTTGTGTGTGTGCTTGCTTTGAAAATGTTTTGCTTCGTGATAACCCTTGTATCAATCCTCAAGGGTGTGACGAAGTTTGTTTTAAAAATTTGTTTTGAAAAGTGTAAGTGTGAAAAGTTTGATTTGAGCAAGTACCTACTAGCATCTACCTACTCGAAAAGGATCATTTATATTCTTGTTTCCTTTAGACAATGCTATCCTACTATTGAGAAATAGGTAGCACCATCGTTGGAGTTGTAAGGGTCAATTCGTAAGGGACATACAATCACTAAAGCAATGTTAGGACGTCTTAGTAATAACCCTAAAGTCTTAAGATCATATTCGAGGCAACATTTCCGAGGCGACGTTTCCAAGGCAACATTTCCGAACGGGACTTTTGATCTTTGTTAGACTGCAGGAGAGGATGACTCCGTTGGGGAATAAACTGATGAGGAGATTACTCTGAGGGGAATTACTCTATGGGGGAGAGATGTTCTGCTGATGATTTTAACGATAACTCCGCTGGGGATTCCATTGATAAGCTTTGTTGGGGATTTCAATGATGAACTCTGTTGGGGATGGATTACCGTTGCTGGTGATATTGAATCTGTTGAGGATAGAAGTCCTGCTTGGGGAAAGAGAGAACTTCGCTAGGGATGATCTTTCAGTTGCAACTTGCTGAGGATAACCCAGTTAGACTCTTGTGAGGATAACCTTCTGAATTTGTCTGGGGAGATTTATTTTGTACTCCGCAGGGGATAAGCTTCTAGAATCTACTGGGGAAGATGATTCAACTTCATTGGGGACACTTTTTTAGATTGCGCTGGGGAAATGGCTCCACTGGGGGTACCTTGCATTCTGCCGGGGAACATTCTTATATTCCGTTGAGGAATATTAAGACTGCCAGGGATACTCTTATGCTTGCTGGGGAATATCCTTATACTCCGCTGGGGAATACTAAGACCTTCTGGGGATACCCAACTTTTTTAGGGCTGATGGTAGACCAACTCTGCTTGGGGAGAGTATTGTTGATTCGTTCATAGTTGCAAGTCTCAGCTGAGAGAGCTATCATCACTGTTTTACTCTGCGGGGAGTGAAAGTATCTTAGCCCTATTCTTCAGCTGAATATATACCTTGGTACCTGGTGGACAGAGTAACTTGTACAGTTCGGACGATTCTTATTTGCCCCTGTTTTTGCGGGAGAAGGTGCCTGCAGAGGCCCTGTGGATCGAGTATTATCCCAACCTATGAGGTGCTTGGTCATTGCCGATTGAAGTGACAAATCTTCTTCTGGTAGGCAAGTGACGAGATGACGAGACATAGTCGTACGCTTTGATCCCTAATTTTTGCCTGGACCGCCCTTTCGGGTTTTCAGTCCATCGGGATACCATTTTTTTCCCAAGCCGCCTTTTCAGGTTTTCGACTTTCCGGGTGTACAAATTTTTCATTTTCATCCCTTATTTTTGCCCGAACCCTTTTGGTTCGCCGGGAAGCCCTTATTTTTGCCTAGGTCAGTCAACCTAGCGGGTCTTTGATTATGCGCAGTATTTTCTGACTATGTCCACGCTCTCAGGATGTAAGGAGGTTGTGTTGCCATACTACTAGAAGATGTTCGTTTGATCATACAAGATTCGTTGCTGGAATTCATGTCCAATGCCCTAATTGATTCAGATGGAGATCTGCCCCTGGCTATTTGGCATCTTTGAGAGACTCCTTGAATCTTGACTTGACTTCCCCAGATGATAGTCAATGCTCATGTCGTGCCCCTTGGTTGGAAGTGTTTTTTTTCACTTGAGGTGATCCTTTTTATTGAGAAGGTTTTTGTTCACTAGATATTCGTCGCGCGAATTTCTCTGCTGTTGAACAAATAGTCATATGCAAACAATGTTATTTTAAGAATGCAAAGCTTATGTCTGTTTTGAAGTTTTTGAGAATGCATTTTTTCAGTAAGATAGGAAAATTTTGTAAAATGTGACGTCAACTCAGGATTTACAACAAGCCCTACAGGAGTCAGGATACCTTTGTAACAGTATGCTTTCGAACTAACCCATGCTTCAGCTAGGACTTTTAAGGGTTATAACGTGGCCTGGTTCACGGTTTAAGAAACTAAGGATAAAGGCTCAAATTTTATTTGTACCCACCCGTTCTTCGTGATGTTCTTCGATCCTAAACTCAGCTAATCGTGCATTAGATCCCGTTTGAGTCTTTGCTCTGATATTCCAGTGATGGTTCGGATACTGACAATTTGTTTTGAATAGGCAGTCATTTTTGCAACATTTTTCATGTTGTTGAGGATTTGTAGCGACCTTGTTCTTTTGATTTGTGTTATCCATGTCTTTTGCCTGAACTGTTTCTTTTTGTATTTACAGTCAGCGGGATGCCCCAGTTTTTGTAAGTCTCCTTCATAGGTTTCTACTTAATGGGCTTTATTTCTGAGAGATAATGACTTCCTGTCCTTACGATTATTCAGAACCATCATTGTCTCTTGTTTTAGAAGGACTTCTTTGATGCCATTCATTGTGCACCTGGATCAACTGAGAGAGCTACCCTGCCCCAGGTTATAATTAAGGGTTTTAATTCATGAAAAGAAAAACTCCAACTTCTTTGGCTCAAAGGGTTGACTAGGGATTATCTTCCTTATAACTCTACTGTTTAGGATTTGAAACAATGCTTGTACCTCATCAGCGGGGTCTATTCAAAAGCATACTGTAAAGATCGTGGTATCGTTTTCGTCATCCTCCCTCAAAAGGCTTAGAATTTTTTAATCGAGAGTTGAACATCACAAAAAATGAAATCAATTTGAATATAGTGAAATACAAATGGATGGATTCAAAACAGACATATGCAATGCATTGATAAAGCAACAAAGTTTGACATGAATAAATGTTTGAACAATCAAAAGAAAATTAAAACTTGAAAATTCAAATGAACAAAAGCTTTCAATGATTCGTCATAGGAGCAGTGATTATGTTTGGAGTCTCCGGAGGGTCAAACTTGATCTCCTTGGCATCAATCATGTCTTGGACCTTGTTCTTCAGAGCCTAACAGTTGTTTGTGTCATGTCCCGGACTGTCAGAGTGGTATGCACACCTTTCAATGGGATGATAGGTAGGAGCGGAAGTATTTGGGTTCCGGAGAGGAGCCTTTAACGTAATCAGCTCTGCCTTCAACATGTGTTGTAGTGCTTGAGTCTGTGACATGTTGAGCTTAGTGAATTGTCTTTTAGGCACGACCTCCTTACGCTGATTACCCCGTTGGTGCTGGCGAGGTTGTTGCTGGGCTTGTGACCCTGAAGCAAGCTGGGGAGCTTTTCCTTTGTCTTCTTGTCTCAAAGGAGGTTGAATGATGATTTGATCTTCAACCCTAGTTGTTTTCCCCACTTGATTATTTTGAAGCAGCTTGTTGACGAGGACCCTGAGCTCTTCTTGTCTTTGAGATAAGTCTTGGATAAGAGCCATCTGCCCCAGCATCTGGGTTTTCATGGCACTGGACTCAGCTTGCAGTTGTTCCAGTCGTTCGTCCTTATTGTCTTCAGGACTTTTCTTGACCAAATTCCCCATAAGGAGTGTTCTCAACTCTTTCTGCCCCTTGGATAGGTTTAGGAAGATTTCCCTGAACTGATTCTCTTGAGTATGAAGATCTTGGTTGTCTTGTTGGAAAGCCATTGCTGAAATAACTAGCGAGAACATGAGAGGGCAAATTTTGGGAGACCTGTTATGCAATGATATGTATGATATATGTATGCAATGTTTTCAAGGATCTCGCGGGGTAAACAATAAACTGTTAGAATTTGAATCTGGTAGCTTGATTGAAGGAACTTCATGTTGTTGAGAGTCCTTCTTCAAGAGTTAGGCTCACCATATCGAGTGGGTCATAGCCTCTGACTAAAGTTATCGTGCTTGGATTTCTAGACACTCTTGGCTAGAGGAAAATAAATCCCCTTTGTCCCTTGCTAGCCATTTGATTTACCATAACCTGCATCACAGACCCTTGAGATCCTTGAAATGGTTAAAGAAATGTTAAGGCATGATGTTATGATGTGTATGCTATGCGTTTAAGCAAAAGTGTGAGGTGATGTAAGTAAGCCCTGCAATAAGTCCAAATTATTGGATAAGGACTGTAAACAAAACCTGCAAGGAACTCATGTTGTCAGATAACAAGAATGTTCAAGTAGTTCAGATTTGAAGGCACACAAGTCACACAAATAGCCTTAAGTTTAGGCTGGCATGGAGTTTCATAGGCAAGTACCCTCTTGAGTGTAGTTGGCTCAAAAGCTGTCCTATAAATAGTAATCGGGTTCTAAGGAGCTCAATATCATTGGATTGTTTTCTATGTTCATCGTTTTGGTTTAGCCACTGAACTAGCGACCAAAATATTCCAAGAAAACAATCCTCAATGAGTGTAGTATCGAGTATCTACCAACTTCGGACTGCACCAAAGTCGGTCATCTCACTACCCCTAAAAAGGCTAAGATGGTTAAGTAAGGTTCTAGGTCATTA
The DNA here is from genome assembly GCA_948472305.1 of Vicia faba. NCBI lineage: Eukaryota > Viridiplantae > Streptophyta > Magnoliopsida > Fabales > Fabaceae > Vicia > Vicia faba. The sequence continues at coordinate 490,245,152 of OX451736.1, forward strand.
GTGCTTAGTGACATCACTCAGCGGCCCCGTATTCTCTTTGATTGACTCAAAGGCTACCGGTACTCACAAATATGTCGCACTAATATGGCTATTGCTTCAACCGTGTCGGTATACCGCGCACAGTTTCCACAACGTATTGCTATCTATGAATGTTTCCCCAAATCCGGGTGGAGGATTTATAGAACTCCGATACAAGCCCACAAAATTAAAAGCATACAAAGCAATACAATTGAAAACACAGGTGATCTGATCCTAAGGTACACCTCACTTATATGTATTCCCCAGCAGAGTCGCCAGTTCTGTGATCGGTGGGAACGAGAATTGACTGTTTTCGAATGCTGGTTCGCGTTTGCGTTTGTTTTTGCAAAGTGTCGCGGTAAGCAAGAGTCGCCACCGTCTTTTATTTTATCCAACAACGAAAGGACAAAAGCACATAAAAATTCCTTTTCGAGATGTTTCTCGGGTTCGGGAGGTAGATTATAGAAAGGGAAGGTATTAGCACCCTTTCTATATGTGGTTATCCACGGTCTCTTAGGTACTTGCTCACTATGTTTTCAAAAGGTTTGCTTTTCTTTGTGATTGTGGGTTTTGAAAAAGAGTTTTGTTTTTGAAGAGAGTGTAAGTGAAAAAAGTTTTGTTTTGTTTTAAAAGGAGCAAGTACTTAAGAAGCTCTACCTACTCAAAAAGGAATTAAATTGTGCAAATGTCCTTTAGACAGTGCTATCCCACTATTGAGGAGTAGGTAGCACCGTCGTTGGAGTTTTCGGGTCAATTCGATTTAAGGGACGTGTGGTCACTAAAGCAATGTTAGGATGCTTTAGCGGTAACCCTAATGTCTTAGATCATTTTTTATCGAGGCAACCATTTCGAGGCAACTTTGATCTTTGGACAAAAGGGCGACCTCTAAGACTTCTTATACTCAATGACCACGTTCGAGGCAACCAAGTGAGGTGTACCCTAAGAGTGGCATGTGCAAGTGTGTCAATTTTCAGTTATATTATCTTTGCATGTCATGGTGAGCTAATGTTGATTTTAAGTTAAGATAGATCTTGTCATACAATCCTAATTAGCATACATCTAAGCAGTTAATATATCTACAGGAATTTAAAGTGCGGAAATTGTAAATCCTACACTATTACAAGGCTTCGGGGAGGGGGATTATTTACATGTCCAAAATTGGGGGAATAATAAGCAGTTGCAATAAAATAAACGCGCGTGAATCTTAAAAATCCTAAGAATATAATCTTTTTTTTGTTTTATTTTATTTTTGGGAAAACACTAAATGTTCAATTAAGTCAAATTTAATTAATTAAAAAAAACTGATTAAAATTAACTCTAAAACATACCTAATATTTTTTGCATTTTTTTATTTATGAAAAGGATTGAATTCAAATAAATCCTAAGTCTACTGATTTTAAAATTGAAGAAAATAAGTTAAAATAATTAACTAAATTAAATCCTAATTCTAAATTACTTATTTTTATGATTTTTATGTTGATTAAAAAAACAAATAAAATGGTCCAAACGAAAATGAAATCAGGCAGTAAATCAAGAAAAACAAACTAATTCTGGAGGCCTGGATCGAAAGAAGTGTGGGCTGTCTTTCGAACCAGTGAAGAGGTTGGATCGAAGGTGCATGAGGGGATGTACTCTGAGGGTGTTCGACCTGGATATGTCATCCTTCAATCTGGAAGTCCTGGGTCCAGTTCGAAGCTAAGCTGCTGAGCTTCGAAACTCTGAACAGGATCCTGAGAATATATTTCCTGCAAAAACGAAACACATGTTAAAGGTCCAGGGGGGACTTTACCCCCCTGATTGGAATCTCCTCCCTATTCGCACCTGCTGAATCTGGGTCTGGGTTTATTTTATCCTGGGATTCGAAGGAGAAACTCAGATTGTGCCCAAGCAATGGCACAATCTCATCTCTGCGTTGTAGCTTATATGTAGCACATTAAATCATTCACAAACAACAGTAATAACGTGAATATGCAATCAAAGATCGAAATAAGTTTGAGATTAGATTTCTTTTTACCAAACAGAAGTGCTTTGATCTATGATTCTGAGTGTGGAATGGCTGGTGCAAGGATTGGGTATGGCTTCCTGGAAGTGTTGATGACCTTTGGCAGAGTATCTCCAAGTTCTCCTTGTTTCTTCTCTTTTCTCTATTTTTCTGTGTGTTTTTTCGTTCTGCCTCCTTTTCGCAACACTTGTGATCTCTTTATATAGAGGGGGTAGAGGGGACAGGAAGACAAAGGTTTAAATGACCTTGATTATGTGTTTGACAGCCATGAATGATATTTTGTAACGTTGGCTAAACACATGGGATCTTGTCCCTTTTTGAATTTTGAATGATATGTAACTGGCCTTCGAATGCTCCCTTTCGAATAGGCTGATGGCATCCTTCGAATGCTTTTTGAAAGCTTCTTCGAATGGACCCTTTGAATGCCTCTTCGAATGGACCTTTTTGGAATTCCAATCGAAGGACACTGTTATAATGCCAATCGAAGTACTTGTCCATAATGCCAATCGAAAGGCTCCTTCAGAACACCAATCGAAGGGTCTTTCAGAATGCCAATCAAAGTGCTTGTCCATAATGCCAATCGAAAGACTCCTTCCGAACACCAATCGAAGGGTCTTTCAGAATGCCAATCGAAGTGCTTGTCCATGATGCCAATCGAAAGGCTCCTTCAGAATACCAATCGAAGGGTCTTTCTGAATGTCAATCGAAGGGTCTTTCAGAATTCCAATCGAAAGGCCTTTCTGAATGCCAATCGAAAGGTACTTAAAGCACCACTCAAAAATTTTCTTTTTCCTTAGGCAAGAGTTTGTGATCAACCATGCAGGGGGAAGACTTTGGAAAACATGAGAGGGCAAATTTTGGGGTGCAACACCGGTTATCTCACTACGTCATAAGGGCCAAGTTTGTTCAATTAGGGTTCTAAAGTCAGTTAGTGCTTCATGACGCCACTCAGCGGCCCCGTATTCTCCTTGATTCACCATGAGGGATACTGGTACCCACAAATGCGTCACACTAACGTAGCCATCGCTTCAACCATATCGGTCCATGCCGTACAGTTTCCATAATCTATTGCTACTTACCTAAAAAGGTATCCTAGATCCGGGTGGAGGATCAAAGCAAGCCCAAACAGGGAACCATAATGTAAAGCATACAAATCAAACAAAGAAAGCAAGTAAATGTGATCTAACCCTAAGGTAGCCCCACTTTTAAAATCATCCCCAGCAGAGTCGCCACCGACTTGATGTTTTGCGTTTGATCACAAATGTTGCGGTTTAGCAAGAGTCGCCACCGACTTTTCTTTTATCCAAAAGGAAAGGTGAAAAAGCACAGGAAAGACCTTTTAGATTGTTTCTTGAGTTCGAGGGGTAGATTATTAAAAGGGAATGTATTAACACCCCTTTCATCCATGGTTTTCCATGGGCTCTTAGTTACTTGCTAGATCACTTGCTTTTGTTTGAAAAATGTGCTTTGTGTGGTTTTTTAAAAGTACTTTGAAATGGCACCATCGTTTAGGCAAACTTTGTAATAGTTCTCGTTCGTAAGAATGTATACAAAGTATTGAGCTTTTGAAAATATTTCATGTTTGGAAAGTGTTTTGAAAGTGTTTTTGAAAGTGTTTATTTTGAAAGTGTTTGTTTTGAAAATAGCAAGGATATTTTGTTTGAAATGGAGCAAGTAATTAGGAGCAATCTACCTACTCAAAAGGTCTTAGGTGTTTTTTTCCTCCTCCTTTAGACGTTGCTTTCTTACCATTGTTTTGGTAAGAAGCCTCATCGTTGGATGTGAAGGGACGGGCGCGGGTCATCATATAACCATGATTAGTAATGTTACAAGGTATCTTAGCATTCTTTTTGAGGGACTAAGATCATTTGTAAGGCAACTTAGATAGCGTCATCGAGGTACTATGATCTTGTATTTGCTTGTTTTTGCTAAGATACCTCACATGCATAATATGGTCATTTTGTAAGGCAACTAAGTAGGGTAACCCTAGGGGTGCTTGTGTGCAAGTGTGTTGATTTCATGCTTTGTTTTTGTCTTGATTATGGGTTGTCTATTTGTTATTTTTATATTATCATACACATCCTAATTACTAACAATTATGAAAGCAATGAAAATGCGGCAAAGTAAAGTCCTACGCTATTATAATCATTAGGGGGATGGGGCGTACAAATTTTCAAATGAGGATTGCAAATTAAATCCTAAGTTACTATTACAACCACATTGAATGGATAAGAATGTACAAGAAATGTAAAATGGACTTGTTTTTTTTAAGAAAAGAAATAAGTTTTGTTTAAGAAAATATTTTTTGGACTTTTTTTTAAAGGAATAACATATAATATGTGAATATGAAAAAAAAAATTTATTAATGAAAAATAAAAGTGATAACAAAAAATAATAAAAGGAAATAAGATAGAATCAGCGTAAATGTTTAAATAGAAGAGGTCAGAAGTTCTAACTCTGACGTGCTGCACAAACAGAAACAAACGTTAATAGAAATAGGGAAGGTCAGAAGTTCTGGATCTGCTGAGAACACATAAGTTTTTAGAAGTTCTGATGCAACTGACAGAACTTCGCCTCCCTCTCCATGCTAGTCAGAACATCTGCAACTTAGTCATTTCTCCACAAAACAGAAGATACGCATATAACAATTTATGGCAGGTTTCATAATGCTTCAGAAACAAGAGATATCAGAATTATAAATCAGAATCAAGCATGAGTTTTCTAATCCTAATTCTGAGTTCTAATTTATTTAAGAAGCTCTGAACTAGAATTCTCTCTACTTAGGAAGGCAGATGCATGGAATCTCAGAATATGTACATCTTTAGAATCAGAATGTCTACATGGTATTTTTAAACGTGCAAATATGATAATGCCTAAGTAATATGATGAGAGTCAGCAAAAGCTTACCTTGCAGCTGGAAAACACTCTGTGAGCTGGAGGTTGGTTCTGACCGCTTGTGATGTTCTGAACAGCTTCCTCACGTGTTCAGCAGGCTGGAAACTTTCAACTTGGGATGTAAATGATTAGAAAATTCTGGGACAACCAAGGGATAAAGTTATGACTTTTTGAGGTGGACTTTGATGGAGAATGTGTGACAGTTTCACTACAGAATTTTGGATGGCTTTTGAATGTATATCAGAAACTGTATGGGTGGTTTTGGTCAAGAAACACTTGAGAAAAAATGGAGTTTGAATACAAGAATCAAAATCTAACAGGTTTTATATTTTTTTGTTCATAGTTTCTTGGACTCTTGGAATTTTTGCAGGGGTTCAAGGCTTTTCTTTCTCAAATTTTTCGACCTTTTTTCAATGGCCAATGGATTTCAATTTGAGGAAAAAGTTTTGTAGTTTGGAGAGGTCAAGTGGCACCAACGCCATACGCTAGACACTGACTTACTCTTGAAGTAAGCTTGAACAAGCATGGTTCAAGGCACAGAGTAGGATGGTTAGCAGGTTTAGCAGCGCCTAAGCTGGATTTGTCAGCAGGAATTAAGGAAAAGCAAAAGCAACACATGGGCCTAGCACCCTTTTGCATAAAACTTTGCTTTCCCAAGGCAGTAAAGGTACACGTGGGGGAAATCCTTTGGATAAAGACTCAAAAGTGGTTGTGAGCATTAAATGAGCACTAAATGATGATGAGATTTATCAAAACAGAAATTCTGCCATGTGAAATTCTCCATTATTGCTTAATTCTGGATTAGAAGTTCTGCTTCAGCGTAGCATCCAATCTTCTGATCCTTTTATCTTTTGGCTCCAGCATGTTCTGAAGGAGTTCTCAGACTTTCCAGGAAGTTTGTAACACGCTTTGTAAACCTTCTTTGAACTGCTCTTGCAAGCTCTGACTGGACCTTTGTGAAAACTGTCCTATAAGTTCTGACCAAACTCTGTCTTGAGAGTGTCCAAAATTTGCTGAGTTGTTTCAGTTTCAAGGACGTACCTTTGAGGAGTTATAACTTGGAATCCCAGTATTTCTAGGAGAAGTTTTGTTCTGCAATGTTTTAGATCTTGTGGGAGTCTATAACTTTTGTCTCAGAAGTTCCTCTAGAGTCAACTTCCACCAGAGTGAAAATCTAATCAGAAGTTCTGAGCTTGTCATGTTTCTTAAACATTTAGAAAAAAAATTCTAAGTATTTTAGAATTTTGACTTTTTCCAAAGTAAATTGACTTTTGAATATCTTTATGAAACAAATCTCACATTCCAACATGTCTTGATGAAATATGTTTCTTGAGACTTGATTTTGGTCCAAAAGTCAAGGTTTGACTTTTCAGTGTGCAAATGACCATTTTGCCCTTGTGAATGACTTTCTTGGAAAATGGATGGAAGAAAACCTGGGGATCCAGGGTGATCATTTGAGAAATGAGAGGGCAAATTCTGGGGTACAACATAGGCATGAAGCGCAATTTGCTCAGTATAGGGCAGTTGGTCGAAAATAATTATAAAGTGTCAATCGAAGATAAGATGATGAGAGTCGTTGATGCAAATGGGAGATTAATCTTGAAGGCTCCTATGTCTCATAATCTAACCTTCAAGATTGAACTAAATGTGATGGAGAACAAGTGCCTTTTGACTGCAGCTAGCAGAGATGAATGGATATGGCATTATAGACTAGGCCATCTCAACTTCAGAGACATCATAGATTTGAAGAGAAGAAATATGGTAAGGATTTCCAGAAATCGACATTCCAAATGATGTATATGATGAATGTGTGCAGGCGAAGCAACACAAGAATAGCTTCAGCAAGGATGCAGGAAGCAGGTCGAAGGCTAGTCTTAAAGTCATATACTCCGATGTATGTGGACCAATCCAGGTGGATTTGATGGGAGGTAACAAATATTTTGTTACATTCATAGATGATTTCAGTCGAAAGCTGTGGACTTATCTGATCAAGAAGAAAAGTGAAGTGATCAAAGTATTTGCCAAGTTTAAGTCTATGGTCGAAAGAGAGAGTGGTCGAAAGCTCAAAATTTTGAGAACTGATGGTGGTGGAGAATATGTGTCGAAAGACTTTGACAGGCTATGTGAAAAGGAAAGGATTGTGCATGAGGTTGTGCCACCCTATACTCCACAACAAAATGGAATTGCAGAAAGGAAGAATCTAACCATCATGAATATGGTGAGAAGTATTGTTGTACCCCAAAATTTTCCCTCCCATATTTCTCAATAAATTTCAAGAAAGGTCCTCAAGTTGCTCAAGGAAGCTCAATGGTTGACCAGACAAGCTCCCTCCTAGGGCAGTTTACCTCAAATTAGGGTTTCATGTTGCATAAAGATACTTGAGCCCAAGGGATCCCAAATTCTCACCATTGTCCTAATATGTTCTCAAGATCATCCATGTCAAGTTTCAAGCCTTGCAGAGGAAATTTGCTCAGTCAATTGCTCAAAGGCCTGAAAATCGACTATGCTAGGGCAAAAGTCAATTGTGGCCTACATACAGTCAAACTTCAAGATTTTTGGTAAACATCCTCATTTTGAAGTATATTTCATAATTTGATCAAGGTTTGATCATGATTTATCAAGGATTGCTCATAATTCATCAAGACTCAAAAGTTGCTAAATTAGGGTTTTGTAGGAAAAGTCAACCCAACTTTGACCAAGCATAACTTTCTCATACTTTATGAGAAATGACCCATCCAAAGCTCATTTTGAAGAGGATGGAATTATATACAATCCATATTCATCTCCAAAGTTCAAAATATGCACTCACAAGAAGTTATGAATTTGGATATTATAGGTCATTTTGAAAAGTCAACAAAAACACCTTTTTTGTCAAAGCTTCATACATGAACATGGAATACCAAATTGAGATGATGCCAAAAGGGTTGCTTAGAGGACATCTCAATATTTATAAAAAGTCCAAGAACACCTTCAAATATTCAAAATTGAGGAAGTTATGCATTGATGAAGTTGACCTTTTTTGCAAAATTGTCAAAAGTCAACTATGCCTCAAATTGCAAATTTTGCTAAATGGGCCTAACTTTTTGCACTTGTCTTGAGTTGGTAGCATGGTCCACGAGCCCTAGCCCTTTCCACTTGTCTTTACCTTCTTTTTATTATTTATTTTGATTTTTATTTAAATTTAATCAATTTTAATCAAAACAAATCATGAAAAAATCTAAAACATTGAATCCTCAAGATCTTGTGCATGTTTCAGGTCTTATATCCAGTTGGCAAGTGATTGGAATCATGCAAAGCCTTGGTGTGCACAAAAATATTGAATTTGGTCTATTTTTGGAAAGATATTCAAAGGAATAAAATCAAAATCAAAAGCCATGATTGATAAAGATTGGGCATACTTTTCCAACCCTAATACATTCCTCAATACATAAGGAACAATGGCAGACCTAAAAAGAGAGGTGAGAGAGGCATGAGAAGTCAGAGCAAACTTGAAAAAACACAAAAAAAGTGCAGACATGATTTCACACTTCCAGGCATCCTCAAGACCTTCTAGCCATCCTAATCGCTTCCTGGGATCACAAGGAACCTATACCAATCAAGAACAAGCAATTTCAGACGCTAAAAACCACTGTAAGGCATTCACGACATTGAACTTTTTTTGAATTCGATTTGCATAATTCTGGCACTTATAGCATGAGATAATCATATACTCTTGTTCACCATCACATTTGCAAGCTATCTGGAACGTTTAATTGCATTTTTATGGATTGTATGAGATTTCACCATTGCTAGGGTTTTTTGGCTCGATTTAGGATTTCTGTGTGTAGGTAAAATTGGGCCATGAAAGGGGCACCATTGTGCTCAGTAGGTCCAACAAATTGATTCATGGATTTGGATTTCATTTATCATGTCCAGGGAAAGTTTTGAAACGAGCCCAGGTTGTAGCTACGAACATATGTCCGTAGGTAAAAGTTTTCAACTTTTACCAATGGAGCAAGGTTGGGGATGACCTGCGTGGTACCTAGGGATGTCAATGGGGCGGGGCGGGGCCGGGGGGACACTTCCCCATCTTTTTCCTCGCCATCAAATTCATTCCCCGTCCCCATCCCCGATCTCCGTCACGGGGGAATTTCTATCCCCATCCCCGTTCCCCGCGGATCCCCGTTCCCCGCGGGGATCCCCATAGATCCTACATTTATTCATTAATATTTTATTTTTTAAAAATGTTTATATTTTCTATAAAAATAAAAAGCACAAAGAATTCACATATTTATTATGTTATTAAAAAATACTAGTATTTGACATTTATTATTTTTTATTAAAAATACTAATGGAACACAAAATAATAATATTTTTTTTATAAATTTCTATAAAATGCTATAAAATTCAACAAAATGAACTATAATACTTTTTAAAGTAACAGAATAGGTTTCCACAGAATTTACATTTCTCTCTCTTAATAAATACATGAATATTTATTTATTTATTTTTATAAATAAACATAAAGGAAATGACTAAAAAACCTAATCTAAAATATATATATATTAAATTAACTATATTAAAATAATAGGCGGGGCGGGGGGTGTATTCCCCGTCCCCGTCCCCGAAATGCTCTCGGGGGAATTTTTCTCCCCATCCCCACCCCCACGGGGGAAAATTCCCCATCTTTGGGGCCCCGAATGGGGCGTTCCCCGCGGGGATCCCCATTAACAGGTCCAAACTGACATCCCTAGTGGTACCCTTCTATTGGGCCATTTGACTTCTGGCGCGATTTTGTTTTTCTCTCCCCACTAACTCCCTTTTATTGCATATTATCTATTATTATTATTATTATATGTACAAACAGAACGCGTAGCTCAGTTGGTGGTCAGGTGGTGGGAAAATGCTTCAGGACCTGGGTTCGAATCCCAAGTCCCCCAATTCTTTCATAATATTTTTCTTTCAGTGATCAGACGCGTGCACAAGGCCAAGGACCACCATACATCCTCATAATCCACTTGCCAAGTGTCCTGAGAGCCAGATCTGAAGGCCATCAATGAAGGAGCACCAAAGGCATGCTCAAAGCAATGCATGAGATCTTGGAAGTCAAACGTGGGTCACCTTCTTTTGGGCCCAGAATCTGATTCTCACACCCCCCAAATTGCTAGTTTCAGGCCCAAATTCCTTCCTTTTTTCATTTATATTTTATTTAATTAATTTAGTGTATTTATTTTACTAACACAAATTAATTATTTCTTTTATCAAAAATCACAAAAAAAATATTTTTCACTCAATTAGAATTAGGATATTTATATTTTTATATAAATTAATTAATTTAATTAGTTTATTTAATTTCTAGGGTAACTTAAATTCTTTTTGTAAATAAATTAAAAACAATTAGAAATTAGGGTTTTGTCTAAATTTAATTCTATTTTCTTTTTCTTAAAATAACAAAACACAAAAATAGGCCATTTAATTATTTTATTTAATTAATTTAATTGCTAATTATTTTGTATTTAATTTAAAAAACCCAATTCTTTTCTTAAAAATAATTAAAAACAACAAAAACATTTTTTCTTCCAATTAGGTTAGAAGAAGGTGAAACCCTAATTTCTTATCGTTCTTAATTTCCTCGTGCGCGCTTTATCATTTATTTTTATCCTATTAATGTAATTGCTCACAAGTTGTAATAGTTTAATTAGGTCTTTTATTTTCATTTATCGCTTTTCTTTACGGGTTTGTTTTTGGCTATGTAAATACCCGAAGCCTTGTAATAGCGTAGCTTACTTTCCGCACTTTAATTTCCGCAAAATATTGATTGTTAGATGTATGAATAATTAGGGTTGCATGACAAGAATGTATGATTAACTTTAAAACGGTTAGCAAACCCTAAATGTGCAAAGATAATAATTTGAAATTGAATCACTCTCACATGCGCACTCCTATGGTATACTCCACTTAGGTTGCCTTCAGTAAACGGTCATTGAGTATAGGATATTTTAGTGGTCGCTCTTTTGTCTCGAAGATCAAAGTTGCCTCGGAATGGTTGCCTCAGAATTGTTGCCTCGAAAAATTGATCTAAGACATTAGGGTTACTACTAAGACGTCCTAACATTGCTTTAGTGATCGTACGTCCCTTTCGAATTGACCCTCAAAACTCCGACGACGGTGCTACCTACTCACTAATAGTTGGATAGCAATGTTTAACGGAAATGAACATAGAACAATTCTTTCTTCGAGTAGGTAGATTAGTTCTTAAGTACTTGCTCAATCCAATCAAACTTTTTCACACTTACACTCCTTTTCAAACAAAGTTTTCAAAAACACTTCGTAACACTCTTGAAGATAGAAGCAAGAGTTAAATCGAAGCCAAAACAAAAACTTTTCAAATCACACAAACACAAAGAAGTAATTTTGAAAATGATGAGCAAGTACCTAAGAGCCCGTGGAAAACCACGGATAGAGAGGGTGATAATACCTCCCCTTTCTATAATCTACCCCCCGTACTCAGAAAATCTCGAAAAAGGATTTTTTTTGTGCTTTTTTCCTTTCCTTGTTGGATAAAATAAAATTCAGTGGCGACTCTTGCTTACCGCGACATTTTGTGAACACAAACGCAAAACACAAACCAGCATTCCTAAAAACAGCCCCGGTTCTGGCCACCGTATCACAAGTATGTTGAAAGGCAAGAATTTACCTAAAGAGTTTTGGGGTGAAGTTGTTTCGACTGCAACATACATTTTGAACAGATGTCCTACAAAGAAGCTAGAAAGAATTACTCCAGAAGAATGTTGGTCTAGTGTGAAGCCTAGCTTGAGTCATCTGAAGGTATTTGGATCTATTTCACATAGACATGTGCCAGATCAGTTGAGAAGAAAACTTGATGACAAGTCAAGTCAAATGATTCTAGTTGGATATCATTTGACAGGAGGTTACAAGTTGTTCGACCCAGAGAACAAGAAGATTTGGTCAGCAGGGACGTGATCATATATGAGTTTAAAGAATTGGATTGGACTGAAAATGTCAAGAAAGATTCAGTGGGAATCCTATTCGAAGAACCAGAAACTCAAGTCAAAAGAGAAGTTCGACAAAAGGAACCAGCAGATATACCAAGTACAAGCAGACCTCAAAGAGCAAGACGCATGCCTGCAAGATTGCAAGATTGTGTGATTACATCAGATGATGTGATAGATGATGAAGGTGAGCTGGTACATTATGCTTTTTATGCAGATGTAAAACCTGTTAATGCAGCTGAAGTATTGAAGGATTCGAAGTGGGTGAAAGCAATAAACGAAGAAGTGAAGTCTATCGAAGACAACAACACTTGGTCACTTGTTGAATTGCCTCAAGGCAAGAAGGAAATTGATTTCAAGTGGGTATACAAATTAAAAACGAATTCGAAAGGGGAAGTAACTCAACACATGGCAAGGCTTATGGAGAAAGGATTTCTACAGAAAGAAGGAATAGACTTCGGTGAAGTTTTTGCACCTATTGCTAGGATCGAAACAATCAGGTTGGTTGTTGGTCTAGAAGAAATAAACAGTTGGCACATATGTCAGATGGACGTGAAATATGCATTCCTAAATGGATCCTTAGACGAAGAAGTCTATGTTAAACAACCAGTTGGGTTTGTGAAACATGACAAAGAACCAAAGGGTACAGGCTGCATAAAGCCATGTATTGATTGAAACAAGCTTCAAGGGCTTGGAATAAGAAAATCGATAGTTTCCTAAGGGAGAAGGAATTTGTGAAGTGCACAACTGAACATGGAGTATATGTAAGAAGAAGAAAGAGTAAATTGCTTATACTATGTCTCTATTTGTTGATAACAGGTAGCTGTAAAAGTGAGATCGAATACTTTAAAGGTGATCTCAACAAGGAATTCGAAATGTCTGATCTGGGTGAGATTTCATATTTCCTTGGAATCGAATTCTACAAGAGAATTAGAGGTTTGATGATGCATAAAAGAAGATATGCAGGAGAAATTCTCAAGAGATTTGATATGGAATAATGCAACCCAACTTCGACACCTACAGAACCAAGACTGCAACTATCGAAAGATGCAGATAAAGATGATGTTGATCCAACCCAATACAGAAGACTTATTGGGTCATTAAGATATCTTTGTCATACAAGGCCTGACTTAGTATATAGTGTAGGTATGGTAAGTGGATTCATGCAGAAGTCAAAGGTATCACATCTAGCAGCAGTGAAGAGAATACTAAGGTATCTCAAAGGAAATTTCGATTATGGAATTTTGTTTCCTGCAGCTGATAAAGAAAAAGAATGCAAGTTAGTGGGATACACTGATTCGAGTTGGTATAGTCATGCTGAAGATCGAAAGTCAACAACAGGATATGTGTTTATGCTAGGTGGTGCACCAGTTGCTTGGAATTCAAGAAAGAAACCAGTAGTGGCATTATCATCATGCGAAGCAGAATATATAGATGCTTCTCTTTGTGCATGTCAAGTAACTTGGATGGTGAACTTGGTCGAAGAGATGATAGGGAAAGATCATGGAGCAATTACCATGAAGATAGACAACATGTCAGCTATTAATCTGACAAAGAACCCAATGGCACATGGTCGAAGCAAGCACATTGAAATGAGGTTCCATTATCTTCGAGAGCAGGTAGCAGATGGGAAGATGAATTTGGAACACTGCAGAACTGAGAATCAGATTGCAGACATCATGACGAAGGGAGTGCAAGTCGAAGTATTCAGAAGACTAAGAGCCATGATGAACATAGATAGTTTATACACAACGAATTAGGTGGTGTGTTAAATTGTAATTTAGTGTGTCAAAACTGTGTCGAAAAGATTTGATTTATTTTAGATTTAAATAGATTTGATTTAAGTCTAGAATAGATTAGATTTGATTTAGTAACAAAATAGATATTTTGGGCTTTGGGCTTAGGGTGTAAGCTCAGTTATAAATAGAGGGAGTAACCCATATTTTTGTAAGTATGTCAAGCAAGTCATTCACAGTATTTTGTAGTTGCAAAGTGAATAAGAAAGTTTTCACAGTTTGTGAGCAGAGAGAAACTATGTAGAAATTATTTGTCTTGTCTTCTTTCTTTGTTTGTCTCATAATTAAATTGTCATTATGGTAGAAATTCATCATAGACTTTGGTGGATTTCCAACAGTGATGGCCTGGATTGGCAAAATAGCGATGAAGGCTGATGCCTTGTTTAAATGCCTCTAATAATTGGCAATTGGCGATGGGGGCTGAAGCCCTATTGGTACCACATGCATATGCATTGTAATTAAGTCGTATTTGATGTTGCATCTTGAGTTATGGTGAAGATAGATTTGTTGTTGCTTTATACTGTTGACTTGTTGTGACAAGTATTATTTAAAAGCTGTGAATTTAGTAGTTATGTCGTGTTGATGTTTCATTGTGATTAAATTTGTTTGTAAGTTGTGAAGTGATGATTTTATATGATCTGATTTAATATATTATTTATAATATGACTTATTATATTGTCCGATATCTCACCCCTTCTGTTTGAATGTTTCCCTCTGTTGATAACGTGCAGGTAATCAAGAAGGATAGTTGTTATCTCGTTAGTTCGAGTCGGTGTTGTTGCTCTGATACGTAGCACTCGGGGGGGTGAACGTTTGATGTTTAGTTGTTGATGTTTATTTCAGTTGCTGAATTTTAAGTTGGTTACGTGAAATAATTATTGTCTTAAAGTTGTTTTAGTTGAATAAATGATGTTAAGTGAATTGAAATTGAGTATGTAGATTCCGCTGCTTATCAATATAAAGTTATTTGATGTTAAAGAATAAATCAATTTGTTATTGGTTCATCCGAGTTAAGTGTTATGTATCTATTTTATATGTGATTAAATAAAGTTTGATTTTAAGTTGAAAATGTAGCATCCTATTTATGTTGAACTCTGATTTTATTATTATCCGCCGGGTAGAAATGGGATCTTACATTGCTCACATGTTGGTGTCGAAGTATTGTATGTTGTATTCGAAGAAGGTTCAAGCATGCGGTAGTCGAAGAAGGTTCAAGCATGCAGTGGTCGAAGAATGCTAGGACTGTTAGCATCGAACTGGACATGTTTGTTATATTCAATTGTTTTAAGTTAGCTTTCACCCTAAGTTAGTTTTTAATGGGTATTTGTGATAAAGCTCATTAGTTTAGTATGTTAGGTTTATCAGAAATAGCATACTAGTCTCTCATTATTGTTAAATTGTAATCCAATGTCTCGAAACTATGTGTCGAAAAGATTTGATTTGTTTTAGATTTAAATAGATTTGATTTAAGTCTAGAATAAATTAGATTTGATTTAGTAAAAAAAAGATATTTTGGGCTTTGGGCTTAGGGTGTAAGATCAGTTATAAATAGAGGGAGTAACCCCTATTTTTGTAAGCAAGTAAAGCAAGTCATTCACAGTATTTTGCAGTTGCAAAGTGAATAAGAAATTTTTCACAGTTTGTGAGCAGAGAGAAACTCTGCAGAAATTATTTGTCTTGTCTTCTTTTCTTTGTTTGTCTCATAATTAAATTGTCATTGTGGTACAAATTCATCATATACTTTGGTGGATTTTCAACATCTGGTATCAAGAGCTTTGTTTCAATTCAAGGGAAGTGTCAATCAAGAACGATTGAAGAATTCACGATGACAAGTTATGGGAATGCAAATTATCCAGCAACCCTACCAATTCTGAAAGTTGACAACTATGAGAATTGGTGCAAACAGATGAAAGTCTTATTCAGGTGTCAAGGTCTTTGGGACCTTGTAAAAGATGGAGTCGAAGCGCTTGGAGAAAACGCTTCAGAAGAAGAAAAGAAGAAATACATAGAATCTGAGAAGCTGAGTTATAAAGAATTATTTATAATTCATCAATGTGTCAGCCCAAACAATTTCGAAAAGGTTAGTGATTCAGAATCTGCAAAAGAAGCTTGGGAAATCCTTGAGAAGTCTTTTGGAGGCGCTGAGAAAGTGAAAGAAGTGAGGTTACAAACTCACAAAAGGACATATGAACTGCTTCAGATGGAAGACAGTGAAAGCATATCTGATTTCTTCACTAGAGTTACAAAACTAGTAAATCAAATCAAGATATATGGAGAAGCATTAACAACAAGAGCTGTTGTGTCGAAGATCTTGAGATCTTTAGCTCCTAAGTTCGACCACATAGTGGTGGCGATAGAAGAGGGGAAAAACTTGTCAAAATTGACAAAGTAAGAGCTTCAAGGGATGCTTGAATCTCATGAACAAAGAATGAGCGAAAGAGCTGCAGGAAAATCGAAGAGTGATATGGCCTTACAGGCACATTCATCAAAAGAGACCAAAGGCAAAGGAAAGTGTTTCGATAGAGGTAGAGGTGGATACAACAAATCGAATGGTAGAGGAAACCAGATTGAAGGAAACGTGTCGAATCAAAGAAGACCATACCAAGGCAACCAAAGAGGTGGTGTTGCAAATAGAGGAAGAGGTGGTGGTCGAAAACCTGATAAGAGTCACAATCAATGTTACAATTGTCAGAAGTATGGTCACTATTCGAGTGATTGTCCATAAAAACGAAAGAATCAAGAAAGTGATGGAAAGCTTGCAAAACATGAAGAAGAAGAAGAAGAGATGATGTTGATGGTCACAACAAGAGATGAAGACAGATTCAAGGACCAATGGTACTTGGATTCAGGATGTTCATCACATATGTCTGGAAGGAAAGACTGGTTCATCAATATAAAGCCCTCAATGAAAAATATGGTAAAATTTGCAAATGACAATACCCTAGCAGCTGAAGGTATTGGTGATGTTATGATTATGAGGAAAGATGGCAAAATGTCAGTAATCTCCAATGTGTTGTACATACCAGGCATGAAGAGCAATTTGCTCAGTATATGGCAGTTGGTCGAAAAGAATTATAAAGTGTCAATCGAAGATAAGATGATGAGAGTCGTTGATGCAAATGGGAGATTAATTTTGAAGGCTCCTATGTCTCAGAATCGAACCTTTAAGATTGAACTAAATGTGATGGAGCACAAGTGCCTTTCGACTGCAGCTAGAAGAGATGAATGGATATGGCATTATAGACTAGGCTATCTCAACTTCAGAGACATCATAGATTTGAAGAGAAGAAATATGGTTTCAGGATTGCCAGAAATTGACATTCCAAACGAGGTATGTGAGGAATGTGTGCAGGCGAAGCAACACAAGAATAGCTTCAGTAAGGATGCAGGAAGCAGATCGAAGGCTAGTCTTGAAGTCATATACTCTGATGTATGTGGACCAATCCAGGTGGATTCAATGGGAGGTAACAAATACTTTGTTACATTCATAGATGATTTCAGTCAAAAGCTATGGACTTACCTGATCAAGAACAAAAGTTAAGTGATCAAAGTATTTACCAAGTTTAAGTCTATGG
The DNA here is from genome assembly GCA_948472305.1 of Vicia faba. Lineage (NCBI taxonomy): Eukaryota > Viridiplantae > Streptophyta > Magnoliopsida > Fabales > Fabaceae > Vicia > Vicia faba. The sequence goes on from OX451736.1 coordinate 490,262,430, forward strand.
TCGAAAGACAAAGTGGTCGAAAGCTCAAAGTTTTGAGAACTGATGGTGGTGGAGAATATGTGTCGAAAGACTTCGACAGATTATGTGAAAAGGAAGGGATTGTGCATGAGGTGGTGCCACCCTATACTCCACAACAAAATGGAATTGCATAAAGAAAAAATTGAACCATCATGAATATAGTGAGAAGTATGTTGAAAGGAAAGAATTTACCTAAAGAGTTTTGGGGTGAAGTTGTTTCGACTACAACATACATTTTGAACAGATGTCCTACAAAGAAGCTAGAAGGAATTATTCCAAAAGAATGTTGGTCTGGTGTGAAGCCTAGCTTGAGTCATCTGAAGGTATTTGGATCTATTGCACATAGACATGTGCCAGATCAGTTGAGAAGAAAACTTGATGATAAGTCAAGTCAAATGATTCTAGTTGGATATCATTCGACAGGAGGCTATAAGTTGTTCGATCCAGTGAAAAAGCAGATTGTGATCAGCAAGGACGTGATCATAGATAAGTTTAAAGAATGGGATTGGACTGAAAATATCAAGAAAGATTCAGTGGGAATCCTTCTTGAAGAGCCGGAAACTCAAGTTGAAAGAGAAGATCGACAAGAGGAACCAGCAGATATACCAAGTACAAGCAGGCCTCAAAGAACAATACGCATGCCTGCAAGATTGCAAGATTGTGTGATTACATCAGATGATGTAATAGATAATGAAGGTGAGCTGGTACATTATACTTTCTATGAAGATGTCGAACCCATTAATGTAGCTGAAGATTAAAGGATTCGAAGTGGGTGAAAGCAATGAACGAAGAAGTAAAGTCTATCGAAGACAACGACACTTGGTCACTTGTCGAATTGCCTCAAGGCAAGAAGGCAATTGATTTCAAGTGGGTATACAAAGTGAAAACGAATTCGAAAGATGAAGTAACTCGACACAAAGCAAGACTTATGGCAAAAGGATTTCTACAGAAAGAAGGAATGGACTTCGATGAAGTTTTTGCACTTGTTGCTAGGATCAAAACAATTAGGTTGGTTGTTGGTCTAGCAGAAATAAACAGTTGGCACATATGTCAGATGGACGTGAAGTGTGCATTCCTAAATGGACCCTTAGATGAAGAAGTCTATGTTAAACAACCAGTTGGATTTGTGAAACATGACGAAGAAAGAAAGGTGTACAGGCTACATAAAGCCCTGTATGGATTGAAACAAGCTCCAAGGGCTTGGAATAAGAAAATTGATAGTTTTCTAAGGGAGAAGGAATTTGTGAAGTGCACAACTGAATATGGAGTATATGTAATAAGAAGCAAGAGTAAATTGCTTATACTATGTCTCTATGTAGATGATTTGTTGATAACAGGTAGCTGTAAAAGTGAGATCGAAGACTTCAAAGGTGATCTCAGCAAGGAATTCGAAATGTCTGATTTGGGTGAGATTTCATATTTCCTTGGTATCGAATTCTACAAGAGCAGTAGAGATTTGATGATGCATCAAAGAAGATATGCAGGAGAAATTCTCAAGAGGTTTGAGATGGAAGAATGCAACTTAACTTCGACACGTGCAGAACCAAGACTGCAACTGTCAAAAGATGCAGATGAAGATGATGTTGATCCAACCCAATACAGAAGACTTATTGGATCATTGAGATATCTTTGTCATACAAGGCCTGACTTAGCATATAGTGTAGGTATGATAAGTAGATTCATGCAGAAGCCAAATGTATCACATCTAGCAGCAGTGAAGAGGATACCAAGGTATCTCAAAGGAACTTTCGATTATGGCATTTTGTTTCTTGTAGTTGATAAAGGAAAAGAATGCAAGTTAGTGGGATACACTGATTCGAGTTGGTGTAGTGATGCTGAAGATCGAAAGTCAATAGCAAGATATGTGTTTATGCTAGGTGGTGCACCAGTTGCTTGGAATTCAAGAAAGGAACCAGTAGTGGCATTATCATCATGCGAAGTAGAATACATGGTTGCTTCTCTTTGTGCATGTCAAGCAACTTGGATGGTGAACTTGGTCGAAGAGATAACAGGGAAAAATTATGGAGCAATTACTATGAAGATAGACAGCATGTCAGCTATTAATCTGGCGAAGAACCCAATAGCACATGGTCGAAGTAAGCACATCGAAATGAGGTTCCATTATCTTCGAGAGCAGGTAGTAGATGGGAAAATGAATTTGGAACACTGCAGAACTGAGAATCAGATTGCAGACATCATGACGAAGGGAGTGCAAGTCGAAGTATTCAGAAAGCTAAGAGCCATGATGAACATAGATAGTTTAGACACAATGAATTAGGTGGTGTGTTAAATTGTAATCCAATGTGTCGAAACTATGTGTCGAAAAGATTTGATTTGTTTTAGATTTAAACAGATTTGATTTAAGTCTAGAATACATTAGATTTGATTTAGTAACAAAAAGATATTTTGGGCTTTGGGCTTAGGGTGTAAGCTCAGTTATAAATAGATGGAGTAACCCCTATTTTTGTAAGCAAGTCAAGCAACTCATTCACAGTCTTTTGCAGTTACAAAGTGAATAAGAAAGTTTTCACAGTTTGTGAGTAGAGAGAAACTCTGCAGAAATTATTTGTCTTGTCTTCTTTTCTTTATTTGTCTCATAATTAAATTGTCATTGTGGTAGAAATTCATCATAGACTTTGGTGGATTTCCAACAATTATTGCATACAACAAATCTTAATTTAGAACGAGAGAATTATTTGTTATTCTTGTTTACTTGTAATTTTGTTTTAAAAAAAATAAAGAATAACAATTCATAACTAATTTCTAAATTTTTCTTTTCCATCTTTTTTATCTTTAATTGTTCTATGTTTGTTTCCTTTAGGCGACGCTATCCCACTATTAGTGAGTAGGTAGCATCGTCGTTGGAGTTTTGAGGGTCAATTCGAAAGGGATGTACGGTCACTAAAGCAATGTTAGGACGTTTTAGTAATAACCCTAATGTCTTAGATCAATTATTCGAGGCAACAATTCTGAGGCAACCATTCCGAGGCAACTTTTCTGAATCGGGACTTTGATCTTTGTTTAGACAAAAGGACGACCACTAAAGCATCCTATACTCAATGACCATTTACCAAATACAACCAAGTGGGAGTGTACCCTAGGAGTGCGCATGTGCGAGTGATTCAATTTCAGATTATTCATCTTTGCACATTTAGGGTTTGCTAACTTTTTTAAAGTTTACATACATTCTTGTCATGCATCCTAATATCATACATCTAACAGTTAATATTTTGCGGAAAACAATATTAGGGTTTGCTAATTGTTTTAAAGGCTTCGGGTATTTACATAGCCAAAAACAAACCCTTATGAAATAAAGCGATAAATGAAAATAAAAGTCCTAATTTTAACTATTACAACTTGTAGGCAGTTACATCAATATGGTAAATAATAAAACAGTAGAGCGCGCGCAATGAAATTGGAATGATAAGAAAAATTAGGGTTTTGACCCTTTTTAACCTAATTTAAAAGAAAAAATGTTTTTGTTGTTTTTAATGTTTTTTAAAGAAAAGAATTAAGTTTTTTTAAATTAAATACACAATTAATTAGTTAATTAAATTAATCAATGAAAATAAATAAAATGGCCTATTTTTCTGTTTTTGATTATTTTTAGGAAAAGAAAATATAATTAAGTTAGAAAATAAAACCCTAATTGTTCTAATTATTTTTAACTTTATTTACAAAAAGAATTAAAGTTATCTATAATTAACAACCTAATTAAATTAATTAATTTTTGATAAAAAATAAACTTAATCCTACTTGGGTGAAAAATATTATTATGATTTTTTTGATAAAAGAAAATTAATTTGTTATTAAAATAAATAAATTAAATTAATTAAATAAAAATATAAAAGAGAAAAGAAATAGAAACTTGGGCCTACAATTAGTAGTTTGGGGGGTGCAAGAATCAGATTTCTGGGCCCAAAGTAAGGAAGCCCACGCTGACCTGCCAGATTCCCCATGATGCATTGACGCACCTGAACCTGAAAAGAAAAATAATATGCAAGCAAAAGGGGGACCTGGGATTCGAACCTAGGTCCTGAAGCATTTTGTACATACCCTGTAACCAACTGCGCCACTTGTTTTTGTTGTATATAATATAAACATCAATTATTATATATAAAACAAACGAAATAATAAAATATTTGCGCGAAAATTCAAATGGAGGAGTGATGGCTTGCCACGTCTTCGTCTCCCTCCTTGCACCGCTGGTAAAAGTCCCAGACTTTTACCTACGGACGTTTGTCCGTCACTACAGACCTGCGTATTCTCAAAATCAACTACGAGCAAGATAAATAAAAACTTAATTTAGAACGAGAGAATTATTTGTTATTCTTGTTTACTTGTAATTTTGTTTAAAAAGAAAATAAAGAATAACAATTCATAACTAATTTCTAAATTTTTCTTTTCCATCTTTTTTATTTTTAATTGTTTCTTTATCATTAAACTTATACCTTATTTTTAAGGCATTCGATTCACACCAACTATTATATGCGAGTCTTATCCATCACCTTCATAGATAAGATAAAAATATAATATTTTATTTATGTGAAAATCATAGATTTTAAAATTTTTATAATAATATTTTAATTTAATATCCTTTTATTTTTATTTTTATTCTTTAATTTAAAAATACATTATTAATTCTTTAAATTTTCAAAGCATATATTAATATTTTTATTTAATTAATAATGAATTTAGTTATCAATTTTTAAAATTTTTAATTACTAATTAAACAACAAAAGATTAATATAATATGTTTTATTTTGTTTTGGTAAGCCTTTGAAAATCTTTTGTGCCTCGTGAAATTTTAACAAGAAGCAAAAATGGAGATGATACGGTCAAACAAATAGGGGAGAAGTGTTTCAAAAAAATATGAATTATTGAATATATATTTAAATTGATAATTCTATCGACAAAACTTTTAAAAATCGGTTCATTATATATTCTTAAAATATTAATTTAAACGGAAATGCAACACAACAGCAATTGTATTAAGAAAATGTGTGTAGATCCTTCTCGCCGATTCTTTGCCAGACATGTGGTCCATGGTTCCACCGATACATCATAACAAATTATTTAATTATATAAAAAAATTTAAATATCTAATTATAACATTTAAATAATCTCTAAAATTTATAGATTAAAATAAAATTTTAAGGATTATAAATAACCATTAAAATAAAATTTGATTTAAAATCTTATTATAAATTTCTATTAATTATATAAAAATTATTTTATAGAATTTCTATTAATTATATGAAAATTATTTTAAAATTAAAATTTAAAAAATACTAATTGGCGCATATATGATATTTAGAATTCATAATTAGCTGTCGGTGTAAAAAAATGAAAGCTCTAATTAGAAGGACTGAGTTGCTGGGAGACAAGTAACGAATTGTTTAAAATTTCACTAAAATATATATAATTAATTATTTCAGTATTATAATTTTTTAACCATGCTTCTCAAAATCAAGACCCCGTTTTTTTATGCTTTGGAATGTGGGTCTACTAGTTCGGATCTAAGATCATCCATGTATATCAACGTGGACACCAATATTAATATATGTATTTTTATTTTATAAAAATTAAGTTTTCATACTCATACCTTTTTTTGTGGAATAAATTAAAATGAGTAACACAAAAGAAACTATTATATAATACAAGGAGTACTATAAATGACGCAAGAATTTACGATATAAACATCATATTAAATATGAACACTTCACCCTTAAACTCAAACAAATTAACGGATTTTTCCATTATATATGACATCTCGAAATAAAATTAAGGATTTAACTTTTAACCAAATAAAAGACATAATTTAACTCTATCTAATAATTGAGTAATAAATATCATTTTTGATTTAAACACTTTATTATTTTTTTCTATGCATAGAATTCAAATAGTCGCAAACTATAATAATGTAAAAAGTCATGGCATGCAATAATTACTATTACTTCAGAATGGTAAAATTAAATAAAGTGATCCTTGAGATGATCAATCAATTATATTTTATTATATTATTTTAAATTTTTAACAAAAAATTAAAGAAAATTATTGTTGAATTAAAAAATATATAAATATTTATATTAAAATGTATAAAAATTTAATAATAATATAATTCATAGAAATTATACCAATACAAAAATAAAAGACAAACAGATAACATACATATTTATATAATAATAAAATAAAATATATACATATATATTATACGGATATGAGACATAATATATATATATATATATATATATATATATATATATATATATATATATATATATATATATATATATATATATATATATATATATATATATATATATATATATATATATATATATATATATATATATATATATATATATATATATATATATATATATATTCATGCCCATTTATTTTTAATAGATAATTAATCGATAATTTTTAATATAGTTTTCTCGGGTTTTTTTTTAAGGATGAGTTTAATTACCACTATTAATCGATAGTTTTTATTATCGTTTTTTTTTTTTAAGGCTTAGCATTGCCACTATAAATTATAGTCTATAAGTATCAAGAGAACTAACCAAAAACTTTTATATCCTTCTTCTCTCTTGTTGAAGCATTTTCTTTTCTAAGAAAAACCAAACCATGGTAGTGAAAGTGTATGGCCCTCACTGTGCCTCAACCAAACGGGTTCTAGTTTGTCTGATTGAGAAGGAAGTAGAATTTGAGGTTGTCCCTGTTAATGTCTTAAACGATGAGCACAAAGATCCTCAGTACCTCAAATTACAGGTTCTATTTTCCATTCATCTTTCTTAAATTTACTAAAACTGTATAAAAGTATTTTTCTTTAATTCTTCATTTTCTGACTCGTGTTCTTTGTTCATCATATATATATATATATATATATATATATATATATATATATATATTCTGCAGCCTTTTGGAACTGTTCCTGTAATTCAAGATGGAGACTATACCCTTTATGGTTAAACATCTTAACTCCTTCTTATGTTTTTCTATTAAATCTTATATCTTATTTGTAATAATAATCACTGAAAACTCATACGGTGAGATTTAATCTCGGGTTCGAACTTGAGACAAGATGTCCAACTATACGTTAACAATATTAATGATATTTGCAAGATGAACTTTATATTTTTATTTAATAATAATAATCATTGAAAATTCATACCGTGAGGTCAGGTCTCAAATTCAAACCCGAGACAAGATGTTCAGTTCTAGATTAACAATATGATTTTTGTATTTTTACTTGTTTGTGCAGAATCTCGGGCTATAATGAGATACTATGCAGAAAAATACAGATCTCAAGGAGTTGAGTTACTAGGAAAAACCATAGAAGAAAAAGGACTTATTGAACAATGGTTAGAAGTTGAAGCAAACAGCTATCATCCACACGCATACAACTTGGCCATTCATGTTTTGTTTCCTGCACTAGCAGCTAGCAAGACTTCAGATCCTAAGGTAATTGAAGAGAGTGAAGCAAAGCTTGGGAAGGTGTTGGACATTTATGAAGAGAGGCTTTCGAATAGCAAGTATTTGGCTGGTGATTTTTTCAGTCTTGCTGATATAAGTCACCTTCCATTTACTGATTATATTGTTAACAATATGGGGAAAGAGTATTTGATTAAGGATAGGAAACATGTTAGTGCTTGGTGGGATGATATAAGTAGTAGATCCTCCTGGAAGAAGGTTCTTGAGTTGTATAAATTTTCTTTTTAAATGTGTGTTTGGATCGATAGAATTGACATAATCATGATGAATCATTGATTTCGTTAAATGTTGTATTTTTTAACTTTAACAAAATCGTGGTATTAAGGTGATTATGTCAATCTCTAAAATAATATTGAAATAATTTCCAATTTTAGAGAAAATGGAATTGCTATCTTTAAAAAGAATAAATGTGGTGTGAATTCGATTCTTAAGTGAAAACAATATTTGATTAGTGTATTTTTCGGCATGATGTCTGAATTATTAATGCTTCTTTCGTCTGGGAAAAAAAAAAGAATAAATCTGGTTCTAATAATTTTTAAGGGGAGTGACAGATTTAGGTACTTCTTTCTTTTCCATTTTAGTTATTATGAAGTTTAATGTGATTATGTTTTTCTTTTATAACTTACGATGAATCAATAAGGTTAATATATATTTCAATAAAAAAAATTATTTTGTTATGTTTTTTCAGCAGGAAATTCAATAACCTTAATATATTCATATCTATATTAAATTTAATTTATTCATACAAAATCGACTTTTTAATATTTAATTATAATTTTATATTATGTGTGGAGAATTATAATCATAAAACATAAATTATATTGTTGAATTCGTCATGTTTGGAATCTTTGTGAATATTAATAAGTTTGAGAAAAATTTGTCTGTAGGTTATTTCTAGCTCAACAAATCTTCTTTCCTTTCTTAGCGAATCAAATAAATTTAATTAGATCACGTGTAATTTTTTACTATTTCTTAGAATTTCAGCTAAAATTTAAAAATAAAATAAAAAAAATCGATTTCCTATCTTTCGGCAGAAAGATCCTATGCTAAATTTGCAATTTTTTTATAGAAAAACATAGTACTTGTATGATAGGATGATATATATATATATATATATATATATATATATATATATATATATATATATATATATATATATATATATATATATATATATATATATATATATATATATATAGTTATTTAGTTAGTAAAGAAAATTTCTAAAACTCATAACTTTTATCTTGGTTGTCCGTTTGACGCGCCGTTTAGACCGTTAGAAAGATAAAATAAATTTTTATTTTATGAAAATGACTTATAATGCAGTAGTTGGTTATTTCACCAACATTGATATCTATTCGTGGGTGTGTCTTTGATTTATATGCCATGATCTATGTTGTGGTTAAGTATGATGATTATTTTGATAGTGTGACATGATATACATGATAATGATGATGGCGATGGCCTGTAATTGGTGAAATTATGACAAAGAAGAATGATAAATGCGAAGTGCGTTGTTGCATGATAGTGTCTCATGCATTCATAAAGCGAAGGCATGTATTTGCAAGCGAAAGCCTGTATTGGCGAGCGAAGTTGATTGCCTTAAATTGGCATTACTGCGATGAGAGTTTTACCCTGTTGGTACCACATACATTGAGTCAGTGTTGGTCTTTTGCATCACATTGTAATTGATAAATCGATGGGTGAATATTGATGAAAGTATGTATTATATTATGATGGAAGTTATGTGTTAATTGTGTACTTAAATCTCTCCCTGCTCATTATTATGCTTCCTCTTATATTGTTATGATATCTCATCATTTCTGTTTGAATGTTATCTCCACGTGGGTAACGTGCAGATGATTAGAATTATCCAGAGATTGAAGTTTAGCTGAGGAGTTCCTTCAGTTGCATAGATTGAGTCGGTTCTGCTCTGATACGTAACACTTGGGGGTGTGTGATTGTCTTGTTTTGTTTGGAGTAAACTTTGTATAACTATGTGGTTTGAGTTTAGTTTATAACTATGCTGATTTTCTAAAGATGATAATTATAACTCTTGTTGGAGGATTAATAATGATTTGTTGTTGATGTTTCTTTCTGTTGCGAATAAATGCACTGAAGTTAAGACTTATGAACATGTGACTTGTGTTGCGTATCCTAATTATTGAGCATGTGTAATTTACGAAGTATGTGACATTCTATTTTGATGTTGTATTTTAGAAATTAATTTACTCTGATTTTATATAAATTATCGACGGGGAAATAGGGTGTTACAATTGGTATTAGAGCAGGTCAGTCTGTCCGACCAAGTTGTCTAATGTTGTTTGTTCCTTAGTACGCGACAGGTGTGTGAAACACTATCGGTGCTTGCTTGCTTTTCTAATCACTTGTTTGTAGAAGTGGGATTGAAACAAGTGGAGGAGAAGCTTGTGCTTCTCTGAGATGGTTCATATGTGAACAATTTATTTAGTATGTCGTGGAGTGCATGGGTGTAGGGGTTAGTGTTGCTGTGTTGTTTTTCTAATTTTGAAGGAAGCACGGATTCAGGATTTAAGTCTAGCGGTCAGAAGAAGTGTTCTTAAGGAGGAATGATCAGGTACTCGTGTTGTTCGCATCTCTAGAAATGGAGGGTGGTGTTATGACTAATGATGTACCCATTGTGGGTGAGTCTTGATGTTTTCCCGAAGGATAATTGCGACTTGTCGTTAGAGCGAAATATTGGATTAACTTGATGTTAGCCTTGGGGTGAACTATCTGGAATTAAACCAAGAGATTACAAAGTGTTTTGGCGATTCGATGCAGATTTTTATGCCTGAAGGTTGTACAGATTCAAGGTTCTTATTTGTTGGTCAAGTAGAGTAGCCTTCGAAGGAAAAAGAGAATTGTTAAAATTTGTTTCTCAGAGGATATAGAGAAATGTGACGACTAGTGATATACAAGAGGTGTGTAATTTCTTGATCCCCCTGAGAACATTAGCTAAGAAAGTAGGATAGCTCTTGGAAGATGAAGCTCAGATGATTGCGATGTTTTAGAAAATGTCAGTTGATCGTGAAGTTGTCATTGTTGAGTTACCATTGTGTATGATATTGACATTTTGAATGGTGATATAGTGATGATGTAATGTAAATGTTGTTGTTGGAGTCAGGTAAATAATTGTCGGGTGTTGTTGATGCTGCTGAGTGATTGTGAATTGCGATTCAGAGTCAAAACTCAAAGATACTAGTAGTCTTGTGAGAAGAATTGGAGTTTTGAAGTTTTGAAAATTGAGGTTTTGGCGATGTAATATGTCTTTTGAGTTATAAGAAGAACGACGTTTTGAGTGGTTTTGTGGAAAGAATTGGAACTTTGATGTTTTGGAAACTAAATTTTGAAGAAAGTAATGTGTCTCTCGAGTTATAAGAAGAATGGAGTTTTGGATATATGTTGGAATGGGTTTTATACACAGAAAATGACAAAAAACTGCTTATATTCCGTCGGTACCTTGTTACCATATATGGGTACCCGAGTACCCTGCGATGGAAATAAGATGAACTTCAAAAATTCATAATTTGAGTTTCAGACGTCCGATTCGAGTTATTTTCAAAGTGTTAGAAAGCTAATGCAATGAACTTTATTTTAAAAATGGATCCGACAACTGTAAGTGATTTATTTGTCACGTGGTGATGTAGAATGGGAGGTGAAGTTTTACTTTTGATCTTGTCGTCCGTATCCGAATTGTTTCTATGGCACCATACAAGATGTCAGTTCAAAAGTTTGGAGAATTGGAGAAGTTATTAGAAGATGTACAGAGAAATAGATTTGTAAAACCGAATGTATCATTTTGGGGGCTTTAATGTCATTATTTAAGGAAAAAATAAAGTAGTATGAAACTGTATGTGGATTATCGATAACTGATTAAAATAGTGGTTGAGGTTACATATCTACTTCGGATGATTGACGAATGGATGGACCAACTGGTAGGCGAGTATGTTCTCAGTATAATTGAATTGGGGTCGAATTATCTTCAGATACAAATGAAGAGTGAAGATAGTTAGAGGACAACTTTTAGGAATCAATGAAGTTATTTCGAATAATTAGATCAGTTTGTTGTGATGTTTATTGAGGACATTTTGATTTAGTCTGAGTCATAAAAAAGAAACGTTAAATGTCGTGATTCGAATTACGATGTCGAAAGGGAAGAAAATGTATGTCAGGATTCCAAGAAATAGATCATGATTTGGAAAGGTAAATATTCTTGAACATGCTATTTCGAATGAAGATATCTGTGGAATCCATTCAAAGTAAATAGAGGTCTATATCGAGAGGCTCTGAAATTGGTTATAGAGACTAGAAGCTTTTCATGATTAAATGGTTATTATCGCAGTGTGCTTGAGATGAGGTCAAGTGAGATATGTTGTTAGTGAATGAGTTAAGGGAATGAGATGTTTGACATTAGTGAGGATGTGAATGTATTAGATAAGTGCATGAAAATGCAACTTATATCGATTAACGATGATTAGAATGACGATAGTTTTTGAGGAGAAGAGAAGTAATGCTAAAGGAAAGATAAATTCAAGAAGGATTGGAATCATGGATATGACGGAAAAGTATATACATGAGTTAGGGAGAAACTAAGGAGTTTCTATCACCAACCGGGATATGGGGATGGTATCATTGATATTTTGATTGGAATGAGATTCAAATTTGAAAAATATATGGACCCTCGAGATTGTGAGATTTTAAGGAAGGACTAAGGATTTACTGATGTTGTTAAAGTCCTTTACTTGGATGAAGACTTCATTAGGAGCGAAAAAATTTGGATTATTCTTGGGGTAGTAGCAGTTCCTGTATTGGTGAATGCTTAACGATTGTGTTATACTTCGTGCAGGTATGGGAGACTATGAAATGAATTTTTGGGCGTTATGTCTCATTGATGAGATTGAAAAAGAAGGAATTGAGGAAGATGTTTGTAATGCCTAGGGAGATCGTTGAACATTATGCTCAGGTAACCTTGAGCACATGGTGGAGGACGCTATTATAGTTGGATAATGATGATTTATGCCACCATTATGGTTGTCGACTACCTATTAACAAATTGAGGAACTGATCACTGTTAGAACAAGATTGGTTTTGATCATATCTCAGAGTTTTGATGATAACAATAAAATATATTTTATATAATTGATACTCTGATGAGCATATTTATTTGTTTCAGATAATGTTCTGACTGAAGTATTTTCCTAGATGAAAATCATTTTGACGTGCTGAGCTGAAAATAAATGAAGAAGTTATTTGATGAAAGAACTATTTGTTTTAGCGCAAGTTCTGATGCTGACTCTGATAAGAAACTATTTAATGCATCTTCTAAAGCTTAGCAAGTTTCCATGTAAACTATGTTCAGAAGTTTTCTACAAAGCAAGCGCTGATCAGAAGTACTTTAAAAGCAAGCGCTGATAAGAAGATTTGCAAGCATATTCTGAAGCAAGACGTGAAGCTAGTTCTGAAAGAATAAAGAAGCTAACAAGTCTTATCAAGTTTCAGGAAACATGCTCTGACAAGTGTCATTTGTTCATTTAATGCAAAGCAGGCTACATGCATTCAAGTGTCTACGCTAGTTCATTGGAAAATGCAATACTGCAAGCAAACACGCAAACATTAATTGCTCTCCACTTTTGAAGGCAGCAACAGTCATTTTCTTCATGCTATAAATAGAAGATCATTTATTGCAAGCCAACTGCCCAACTACGTGAAAATATTCTACAGCTCACAAATCATTTTACAAACACTTTGGGAAAAACTAATCTTAGTGAAAAATCACAGTTTGTGATATAACTTTCTAAGAAGCAATTTGTTTCACTATCTGTAAAGATTTAATTCTTGTAATTGTTCCTTGAGAGACCAAGTTTGGTCATATTTCTTAAGAAGGCTAGGACTAGGTTGAGTCTTAGTGGTGTTAGTCACTTGTAAGTTTACTTGTGCGTTGAATTGTTAGTTACAACAGTTTGGTTATGTGATTGTAATCAGTTTGATTATAGTGAATTAAGTCCTTGTTGAGAAATGCAAAATCACCTTGGTGGGTGGACTGGAGTAATTTGAGTTAAACGAACCAGGATAAAAATAACTGTGTCTTTCCATTATTATTGAGCATTTAAGAAAAAGAAAAAGAGAAACTTATTCAACCCCCCCCCCCCCCCTTCTAAGTGTTTTATCACCTTCAATTGGTATCAGAGCTTGACTCTGAGCGCAACACTTAACCTTGTCAGGAAAAGATCCAGAAAGAAAACACAAATGGCAACTGAACAAAACAACAATAGCTACAACAAACCTCCTGTATTTGATGGAGAATATTTTGAATATTGGAAAGATAGACTAGAAAGTTTCTTTCTAGGTCATGATAGTGATTTATGGGATATAGTCTTGGATGGTTACACACATCCTATAGACTCAGAAGGAAACAAGATTGATAGAAAGATTATGGATAGACAACAAAAAGTTGATTTCAAAAATCACCATAGAGCTAGAAATATCTTTCTAAATGCTATCTCTAAAATGGAATATGAGAAGATCACAAATAGAGGTACAGCACATGATATGTTTGAGTCTCTCAAAATGACTCACGAAGGAAACGTTCAAGTGAAGGAGTCTAAAGCTCTGGCTCTCATCCAGAAGTATGAAGCCTTCAAGATGGAAGAAAGTGAATCTATAGAAGCTATGTTCTCAAGGTTCCAAAATCTGATCGCTGGCCTGAGAGTTTTGAACAAGGGATACACTAAGGTAGACCACGTCAAGAAGATCATCAAAAGTCTACCTAGAAGATGGGCTCCTATGGTCACTGCTTTCAAAGTATCAAAAGATCTGAACAACTTGTCTCTTGAAGAACTCATCAGCGCTTTAAGAAGTCATGAGATAGAACTTGATGAGCACGAGCCTCAGAAGAAAGGTAAGTCTGTTGCCCTTAAATCAATTTAAAAAAATATGAAACTAACGCTTTTCAGGCTGAAGAAGGAAACTCTGAAGAATCTGCGTCAGAAGAAGATGAACTATCCTTGCTCTCCAGAAGGATCAATCAGATGTGGAAGCACAGACAGAAGAAGTTCAGGAACTTCAAGAAGTCAGAAGATAAACCAGAATCTTCTTGACACAAAAAGTCAAACAGAAGAGAGATAATTTGTTATGAATGTAAAGAACCTGGACACTACAAGAGTGATTGTCCAAAACTTCAAAGAGAAAAACCAAAGAAAAAGTTTGGCAGAAAGAAAGGTATGATGGCCACCTGGGACGATTCAGAATCCTCTGAAGATGAATCTGATTCTGAAGATGAGAACGCCAACCTAGCTCTGATGGCTACCACAACAGATGACTCAGACTGTGAGTCAGAACCAAAAGAGGTATTCTCTGAATTTACTAGAGGTGAACTTGCTGAAAGTTTATCAGAACTTCTGGAAAACTATAGTCAACTCAAAATAAAATACAAGAAACTCAAAAAGAGTCTTGCATCTTATCTTGAGAAACATGAAACAGAAAACTCTGAACTCAAAGAAAATAATTTTAAACTTAAAGAGGAAATTCAAAAAGTTCAAAAAATTTCTAGTTCAGATTTTGTGTCAAGTTCAAAAGATATTCTTAAAGAATATGACTGTAGCTTTCAAACTTTTCTTGATAAAAGCATAGATAGAAGCAAAATGGCTTCAATGATCTTTGGAGTTAGTGGGAACAACAGAAGAGGAATTGAATATGAAACTCCCAAAGGGAAGGAGACATATTTACCAAAACTTGTTGCTAAGATGACTTTCACATATAAACCTCTGAACAAACAATTCAAATTTGGACACACACATGATATTAAATATACATCACATTCTGGAAACTCTTATGTTAATCCAAAGTTCAAACAGAACTTTAAATACTCTAACCCAAGGGGACCCAAAAAGATATGGGTACCTAAGGAGAAAATAATATTTGTTGCAGATGTCCTTAACAGCTCAATTGAGACACCAGTCATGGTACCTGGACTCTGGGTGCTCACGACACATGACAGGAAGAAAGTCTATGTTCCAAAACCTGGAATTTAAAGCTGGAGGAGACGTCAAGTTTAGAGGTAATCAGAAAGGGAAGATTATTGGTTCTGGAACCATTGGAAATGGTAACCTTCCTTCTATCTCTAATGTTTTATTAGTAGAAGGATTAACGCATAACCTGTTATCCATAAATCAATTAAGTGACAACGGTTATAACATTATCTTTAATCAAAATTCATGTAGAGCTATTAGTCAAAAAGATGGAACAATCCTCTTTTATGGCAAGAGAAAGAACAACATATACAAAATTGATTTGTCATATCTTAAAAATCAGAATGTTAAATGCCTTTTATCTGTTAGTGATGAGCAATGGGTATGGCACAGAAGATTGGGACATGTTAGCTTGAGAAAAATCTCTCAATTAAATAAACTAAATTTAGTTAGAGGACTTCCCAATCTGAAGTACAACTCAGAAGCTCTGTGCGAAGCATGTCAAAAAGGAAAATTTTCAAAACCTTCTTTTAAATTCAAAAATGTTGTTTCTTCCTCTAGGCCATTAGAACTACTTCATATTGATCTGTTTGGGCCAGTTAAAACTGCATCCATCAGAGGCAAGAAGTTTGGATTGGTCATTGTTGATGACTACAGCAGATGGACATGGGTTAAGTTTTTAAAACACAAGGATGAGTCACATTCTGTGTTCGTTGACTTCTGTAACCAAGTGCAAAACGAAAAAGATTTTAGAATTATAAAAGTCAGAAGTGATCATGGAGGAGAATTTGAAAACCATTATTTTGAAAAATATTTTAAAGAAAATGGTATTGTTCATAATTTCTCTTGTCCTAGAACTCCCTAACAAAATGGAGTTGTAGAACGAAAGAATAAAACGTTACAAGAAATGACCAGAACCATGATAAATGAAACAAATATGGCTAAGCACTTTTGGGCAGAAGCTGTGAACACAACATGTTATATTCAGAATAGAATCTCTATAAGACCTATTCTTGAAAAGACTCCCTATGAATTGTGGAAAAACAGAAAACCCAACATTTCTTATTTCCATCCTTTTGGATGTACTTGTTTTATTCTGAAAGCTAAATATAATCTGAACAAGTTTGATTCTAAAGCACAAAAGTGTTTTCTGCTTGGATATTCTGAACGCTCAAAAGGCTATAGAGTATACAACACAGAAACTCTGATTGTTGAAGAATCAATTAAAGTTAGGTTTGATGACAAGCTTAGCCAGCAACAGCCAAAGCAAATTGATATTTCTGTAGGTACAGAAGATCATCTCTCAAACTCTAAAAAGTCAGAAGCAAAGGAAGACTCAGAAGCAAAGGAAGACTCATAATATCCTCCTCTTGACAATGCTTTGGATAATCTCAGAATCTCTGAACAACCCACTCAGAAAAGGTTTCCCAGAATCACTTCAGCTCATAAAGAAGACGTGATTATTGGAAGGAAAGAAGATCCCATCAGAACAAGATCCTTTCTCAGAATCAATGAAGAATCATTGTTTGGATTGATATCTTTGATTGAGCCAACCTCTATTGATGAAGCTCTGGAAGACAATGATTGGATCCTAGCCATGCAAGATGAACTCAATCAATTTTCTAGAAACGATGTATGGGATCTAGTTCCAATACCTAAAGGATTCAACATTATAGGAACTAAATGGGTTTTTAGAAACAAACTAAATGAGCAAGGAGGGGTGGTCAGAAACAAAGCACTACTGGTTGCACAGGGTTATAGTCAACAAGAAGGAATGGATTATAATGAAACATTTGCCCCAGTCGCCAGGTTAGAGTCTATTAGATTATTAATTTCTTTTGTTGTTCAAAATAACATTTAATTATATCAAATGGATGTTAAAAGTGCATTTTTAAATGGCTATATAGAAGAAGAAGTGTATGTCCATCAACCTCTTGGCTTTAATGACTCAAAGTATCTAGAACATGTCTTTAAATTAAAAAAGTCTTTATACGGTTTAAAACAAGCTCCCAGAGGTTGGTATGAACGTTTGAGTAATTTTCTTTTAGAAAAAGATTTTACCAGAGGGAAAGTGGACACAACTTTTTTCAGAAATACATTTAAAAATGACATTTAATTTGTCAAATTTATGTTGATGATATTATTTTTGGAACCTCTAATATCTCTCTTGGAAAAGAATTTGCTGAGACCATGCAGACAGAATTTGAGATGAGCATGATGGGAAAATTAAAGTTCTTTCTGGGAATACAAATTAACCAGACTCCAGAAGGTACTTACATACATCAGACGAAGTATGTTAAAGAACTTCTGAAGAAATTTCAGATGTCAGAAAGCAAAGATGCTAAGACACCAATGCATCCAACATGCATTCTGGGAAAATATGAGGTAAGTATGAAGGTAGATCAGAAGCTCTACAGAGGTATGATTGGATCCATTCTCTATCTAACTGCATCTAGACCTGATATTTTATTCAGCGCATGTTTATGTGCTAGATTCCAATCAGATCCTAGAGAATCTAACTTAACTACTGTTAAGAGAATTTTGAGGTATCTGAAAGGTACTACTAATCTGGGTCTGTGTTATAGAAGATCAAAAGAATTCAGACTAGTAGGTTATTGTGATGCTGACTTTGCTGGAGATAGAATTAAAAGAAAGAGCACCTTTGGAAGTTGTCAGTTTCTGGGTGACAACCTTATCTCATGGTACAACAAGAAGCAAGCAACAATTTCACTTTCAACAACAGAAGTTGAGTACATATCTGCTGCTAGATGTAGTTCTCAGATGATCTGGATGAAAAGTCAGCTAGAAGATTTTAATCTTTATGAAAGTAAGATTCCTATCTTCTGTGACAATACCTCTGCAATTTGTCTTTCTAAAAATCCCATTTTACATTCTAAAGCTAAACACATAGAAATTAAATATCATTTTATAAGGGACTACATTCAGAAAGGAATTTTAAATTTAAACTTTGTAAAAATAGACCATCAATGGGCTGATATTTTTACCAAGCCCCTTTCAGAAGATAGATTTAAATTCATTTTGAAAAATATTTGTATGGAATTATGTCCTTAATAAAATTGTATTTATTTTCTGTGTGTTTCCTTCAGAATGTTCTGAAATGAATATTCTGATTAACAACTCTTAAGAAGTTAGAAGAGAAGTTACATTAGAAGCTATATATAAAGTTCTGAAATGCTCTAACGTTTCATTACAAGTATAGTTTAGCAGTTCATTATATCAAACAGCTGTCCCATGCAACTTTCAGGAGATGAACACGTGGTGTGTTTCTAAAAGGTCACGCGTGCTAAGCTATTGACGTCGTTCCTAGGCAACTGTTATGATTTGCTCAAATCTCACGCTTTCCCCTTAATTTTCAATATCATTAAATGCTAGTAATGATTAGATTCTTTTTAATTAACTTTTTTCTTAAACTCTTTTTACAACTTCATTTTTAAAAATCTTTTTTTCTCAAGTTTTCATATAAATACCTTTGTAAAAATCCTTTCTCACTTTTTACCTTCTCTTTCAAAATTCAACCTTCTCTTTCATATAAATATCTTAGTGTCATTCTGATTCTTGTTTTTGTTTTGTTTTGTACCTCTGAATCTTTTTTATTAAAAAAACTTTTTACGCTCTTTAATTTTATATACTTTTTGATTATGACAAAAAGGGGGGAGAAAATGAGTATTTTGATCTAATCTCTGATTAACAGTTATGGGACTAAGTCTCAAACATTCTAACAAAATACAAAGATTTCTTTCTATGTTTAAAATAATTTTCAGGTATCACTAAACTCTGGAAGTTTAATCATCTGAACATTATCTTCAAAAGACTTGCTGAAGAAATCCTAAAAGAAAAATCTCAAAGCTCTGATGAAAATTCTCAGGAAGTTTTTCTTATAGAAATATTTATTTCAGGGGGAGATTCTTATCTCTTGTTCAATTTTATTTCTAAATCTGAATATTTTCGTCATCATCAAAAAGGGGGAGATTGTTAGAACAAGATTGGTTCTGATCATATCTCAGAGTTTTAATGATAACAATAAAATATATTTTATATAATTGATACTCTGATGAGCATATTTATTTGTTTCAGATAATGTTCTGACTGAAGTATTTTCCTAGATGAAAATCATTTTGGCGTGCTGAGCTGAAAATAAATGAAGAAGTTCTTTGATGAAAGAACTATTTGTTTTAGCGCAAGTTCTGATGCTGACTCTGATAAGAAACTATTTAATGCATCTTCTAAAGCTTAGCAAGTTTCCATGTAAACTATGTTCAGAAGTTTTCTACAAAGCAAGCGCTGATCAGAAGTACTTTAAAAGCAAGCGCTGATAAGAAGATTTGCAAGCATATTCTGAAGCAAGACGTGAAGCTAGTTCTGAAAGAATAAAGAAGCTAACAAGTCTTGTCAAATTTCAGGAAACATGCTCTGACAAGTGTCGTTTGTTCATTTAATGCAAAGCAGGCTACATGCACTCAAGTGTCTACGCTAGTTCATTGGAAAATGCAATACTGCAAGCAAACACGCAAACAATAATTGCTCTCCACTTTTGAAGGCAGCAACGGTCATTTTCTTCATGCTATAAATAGAAGATCATTTATTGCAAGCCAACTTCCCAACTACGTGAAAATATTCTGTAGCTCACAAATCATTTTACAAACACTTTGGGAAAAACTAATCTTAGTGAAAAATCATAGTTTGTGATATAGCTTTCTAAGAAGCAATTTGTTTCACTATCTATAAAGATTTAATTCTTGTAATTGTTCCTTGAGAGACCAAGTTTGGTCAGATTTCTCAATAAGGCTAGGACTAGGTTGAGTCTTAGTGGTGTTAGTCACTTGTAAGTTTACTTGTGCGTTGAATTGTTAGTCACAACAGTTTGGTTGTGTTATTGTAATCAGTTTGATTATAGTGAATTAAGTCCTTGTTGAGAAAGGCGAAATCACCTTGGTGGGTGGACTGGAGTAGTTTGAGTTCAAACTAACCAGGATAAAAATAATTGTGTCTTTCCATTATTGGTGAGCATTTAAGAAAAAGAAAAAGAGAAACTTATTCACCCCCCCCCCCCCTCTAAGTGTTTTCTCACCTTCAATCACCCTTAATCTCTTGTTGATAGTAGATGGGATCGTATTGGATGGGATAGACTTGTCTTGCTAGACTGATAGTGAGTAAAGTGAATTGACATTCTATCGAGAGGATAGTTGTTCACCATTTTGTGTGAACCTAATATAAAAGTGGCTATGAAAGAGTTAGAAATTATTTAGCAGATTGATGACTTGAGTTGATATGCGAGTTAATGCTGCAAATTGGAAGGTTAAGGATATCTAAAGTGAATAATGAGTTCTTGGTGGATATTAAAGAGATCTAGAAACTGGGTGTGAAACTTGTAGAACTGACCGTTAATGGAGATCAAAATGAGGACAGTGACTGTAAAATAGATGAATCAGAGTGGCGCAACTGAAACATGATGTGGCACACTTTCTTATCTGTGTATGACTTATTAGGAGCCGAGGGTTAAATATTAGATGCATGGAGGAATGATGCAAACCCGGGGATATTCCAGAATGGAAGTGATAGGTGGAGGGTTGTATGTTTTTTTTCGTGTTGCTTGAATTATCAATAGAATGTATTAAATTACGTGTTCGATTGGTGAGACGTAACATTGTAATAGTGGTGTGTGTGTGTGTGTGTCACTATTGTCGATATTATGGTTAAGTTTATGTGCTTACAATGGTATTGTCGTGTAATGAAGTGATATATTATGTATCCTAGGATGATAGGACGGGGAGTGAGACGAACCAGTGCGTTCATAACCCAATAGCAAAGAGCTTTGTGGGATCATGGTGGTTGACTAGGTGAGATATTGGTTAGTAATACTTGCTATGATGTAAAACATGACGTGGGAGTTGGAAGGAAGGACGTGACAGTCGTATCTGGAGTTGTTAGTATCAGATAATTTTTTAGGATGAAAATGTTCTAAGTGGGGGAGAGTTGTAACACCCTGATTTAATTAGAATTATTTTTAATTAAATAATTAGAGGATGTGGTGTATTCTTATGAATTTGTGTATTTATAATATAATGTGTTGCCTTTGTTAAGAATTAGATACCTTGAAATTGTTGAAGTTGAGATTATAGGGGGGTGTGACTAAAAGTGTAGGATCATAGGAGTGTGTGGAGTAATATAGATTACTATTATTATATTAATAGGATTATTATTATTTTATAATAATAATTTAATTGGGATAGTTATATTATTATTGGATTATAAGAGGTAATATTAGAGAGAATAAGTCAGAACGTGAAAAACAAAAGAGAAGCGTAGAAGTGAGAAAAGGAGAAGAGCACTAGGAAGCTAGGGCAAGAAGATTCACCGTAGGAATCAAAAATCGACCAAAAATATAAGGTAATGGGGGACTCTAACTTTATAAATGGTTACCTAATGATGGGATATTGTAGGATCTAGGTTGTATGTTTTGATTCATCTCTATCTGGTTGTTTTGGGGTTTTTCCCATTGATGGATTTTTGGTGATTTTTGTGTGTTTTGATGGAATTGGATGATATGAATTTGTTAGGATTGATAGAAAAATGTTGGTGAGTAATTAGCATGCTTAAAAGATGATTTTTGATGGGAAAATTATGAATTTTGGATGTTGAAACATGGGAGGATCGTAACTGGAAACTTGCAGAATTTTTCTCTGTTATCGCAGGGTAACCGGTTACCCAGATATGGTAACCGATTACCGTATGAAAAGTTAGAAAAACGAAGGCTACTAACTTGCAGTAACCGGTTACCATAATTTGGTAACCGGTTACCGCGAGGAATTTTGGAAAAACAAGGTTACCGTCTTGCGGTAACCGGTTACCATAACTGGGTAACTCGTTACCACTGCTACTAACAACATTTTAAGAAAACTTCTAAAACTCATAACTTTTGCCTCGGGTGTCCGTTTGATGTACCATTTGGACCATTGAAAATATAAAATAAATTACTATCTTATGAAAATGACTTATAATGTAGTAGTTTATTATTTCACCAAAATTGATACCTATCCGTGGGTGTGTCTTTGATTTATATGACATGATCTATGTTGTGGTTAAGTACGATGATTGTTTTGATTGTGTGAAATGATAAACATGATAATGATGATGGAGATGACCTATAATTGGCAAAATTATGACAATGAAGAATGATAAATTATGACCTGTAATTGAATCTTCCACCTCCAGCAGCAAATGATCGGGGGTCTCCAAGCCTGGGTGTTGTTCAAGTAGCACGAAAAGCTATTTCGATTGTATCTAGAGTTCATCCGAAATTTCAAGGAAAGGTTTTGCATCGTGAAGCCGATGTCAGACGTGGTCATGGACTCCCTGTACGAGCGTACCATAAAGATCAAGGATGGTCGGGAGGTGACTAAGTTTTGGGTGAGATTCCCCCTTGAGTGGCAGTGGATGCATTATGAGCAGAAGTTAGAAAGTTATTCGGTAAAGCCCGAGAAGCTGGGCGCTCAGGATAAGCTTACCTATAATAAATCGGCGACCTACGTAAAGAGCTTCTCCTCGGCCAAATGTGTGGCTCAGAAAACAACTTTATTTTTGATGATCAGGGGGAGCACATGGTTGTTGCCCGCCTCATAAATACAAAGATGCTCCTCGAGTGTTCATCTTGCGAGGAGTCCTTAGAGATCTTAGGTAGGGGACACACTCGTATTAGATGTTTGTCTATTTTGTTTTGTAGACTAAATTATTCCATTTTTGGATTGCAGGTCAAATGGCCACTTTCGAAGAACCTCTCCTCAAGCTGAGGGGAAAAGCTGGCCAAAAAGCACCCAAAGGGCGTACTGCCTAAATCCAGGAACAAGCTAAACTTAGCGCCCATGCCGGTGGTTCCTCTTCCCCTCTAGGTGGCCAAGTTTCTCCCCCTAAACAGACCGTGAAAAGGAAGCGAGGGGAGAGTACAAATTGTGTGTCCATTGAAGATAAAGGCAAGAGCATTGGGGAGACGTTTGTTTTTCCCCTTGTTATCTCCACCATGACATCTTTAGCGGGGAAGTTTCCCTAGGTCTCCATGAAGGGGAGCGGGAAGCCATCACGTGTATGGGCAAGAAGGTCCAATGCAAGAATTTGTTTGAGGACATGATGTAACACCCTCTAAAAACCCCGAACAAATTTTCGCGAATAATTAAAATCATATTTACAGAGTACATGTATTAACGAGGATGTCACAACTCTCTTTAAATAACACAGATTCCTGTCATGCATAATCTTAGTAGTAACTCATACATGTTTACACAGCGGAATAATTTATTTAATAAAACCAATGTTATAATATTTTTCAAAATCATCAGGGATTAACACCTGGAAAATGTCAACATCATATTATAACAAATATAAGGAAATAAACGAGTCTGACTAAAGCAGCTCGACAAACAAACGTTCCCGGAGTTACAACTACCAGAGCATGACCCGGACAATACTAAAATGTAAATAAACTAGAACGACAAGCCTTTGCCAAGCACCTGAACGAAGCTCCTCAATCTGAAATATTCAACAGTAAGGGTGAGCATCTCAATTATACATTTGATTATACGTTCATAACAATCAATTCAGGAAATCATAAGCATCACCCAATAATTAGCATATTTCATAGTTTACAAAAACCTTTACAATTCATATACCCATGATATATTGCTTTTCATATTTGCAATTAACGTCAAACATCGTCAACCATTTAGCAACCATACGTGCATACAAACAATCACGTACAACATTGGAAAAATCATCCATTCATGTTATATTCAAGGTAATGCAACACACCCATGCATGTGGTACCACTTTACCGCCCCATTAAATCTCGGGTCACGGATAACTCACCGTTCCATTATATCGCGGACACGGCTACCACCTCAACGTTCCATTAAATCGCGGACACGTATATTGGCCACCATGTTAATTCCACACAATGGGAATTAACAAATGCAACATGATATGTAAGTATGTAACACTCAGCATACTATGAACATCAATCAACATATCATGCAACATCAACAACATCAAATCATAACAAGATATGGATAGCATGTAATCACTCAGCATACTATTTAAACATCAATCATATCAAGTCATATCATAATTCATGCTCGATAACATTATCCAAAAGCACGACAATAAAATCCACAATAACGCACAAAAACAAAATTCAGAAAAATCAACACAGCAGAGCAACACGGGTGCCCGTGTTGTGCAACACGGCCCGTGTTACAGAGCACGTCCAGAAAACACACATTTTCTTTTTCTCATTACAGGGGACCTAACACGGGTGCCCGTGTTGTGCAACACGGCCCGTGTTGTGCAACCAGAAACACACCATCTCCCAACACAGAAGAGCAACACGGGTGCCCGTGTTGTGCAACACGGCCCGTGTTGCTGAGCGCGTACAGGATTTTCCTGAACCTGCAGCAGCTCAGAACAGCAGCCAAACGCGGGAAAATGCCGGCTAAATGCGCATTTCGGTACCTAACAACATCGAGTTTGTATAATTCAAAACAACACCTCAATTTCCTAAATTTCGACAATCATTATAGTAACCGTAACCGGGATTAACCGTCCTTTTGAGGGAATTTCGGACAACATTAAGGTTATCCCTAAACCTCTAAGGTAAATTCACGATCATGCAGATATACTCCCAATTCACCATTTGGAAACTAAAATTCCTAATCGATTCATAAAAATTGGGAACCTAACCCTTCTCTAACAAGGTTCAATCCTAAGGGTATCGATTCCTACTAACATCTAACAATTGGGGTTTTTCCCTACGATTACCCAAATCAACCGTACATAAACCCATAAACAAAGATAAATCGAGTAATAGCCCCCCTTACCTTATCAATTAGCAGCTTTGAATTCTTGAGCGATGTTCTTCGTTCTTCGTACCTTCAGAGCTCTATTTCCCCAAATTCCCAACTTCTGCTTATCGTGAAAAATGAGAAAAGTAACTTGAGTTCCAAAACATAACTTTACTTCTTTTTCACCCCCACTCTTTACTAACAACATCCAAGCCCAATAACTTAAAAACTCAGCATTTTCTTATTTCTTTTATTTTCCTCCATATTTCAAAATAAATAATCCCTTTTTATTTTATTAATTCTAATAAAATAATTTCCCAAATTTAAATAAATCAATTAATTGAAACTGGGGTGTTACAACTCTCCCCCACTAAAAGAGTTTTCGTCCTCGGAAACATACCTTAGACGAACAGTTCCGGATAAGCCTCTTTCATCCGGCTCTCCAGCTCCCAAGTGATATTTCCATCTGCTGGACCTCCCCAAGCAACCTTCACTAATGCTATCTCTTTACCTCTTAACTGTTTCACTTCCCGATCTTCTATCCTCATAGGCAATGTTTCTACTGTCAGGTTATCTCTCACCTGTACATCATCTACTTGGATTACATGAGATGGGTCTGGAATGTATCTCCTCAGCTGAGAAACATGAAAAACATCGTGCAAATTCGCAAGTCTCGGAGGTAAAGCAATACGATAAGCAACTTCTCCAACTCTTTCCGTAATCTGAAACGGACCAATAAAACGCGGAGTCAACTTCTTAGATTTCAATGCTCGACCAATACCCGTCATCGGAGTAACTCTCATAAACACATGACCTCCAGCACTGAATTCTAAATTCTTTCTCCTCTTATCATGATAACTTTTCTGACGACTCTGAGAAGCTCTCATCTTCTCTTGAATCAATTTGATCTTTTCAGTAGTCTGCTGAACAATCTCTGGTCCAACTACCGAACTCTCTCCAGATTCATACCAACACAAAGGCGTTCTACACCGTCTACCATACAATGCCTCAAACGGAGCCATACCAATACTCGAATGGTAACTATTGTTATAAGTAAATTCAATCAATGGCAAATAGCTATCCCAAGCTCCACCCTGCTCTAAAACACAAGCACGCAATAAATCTTCTAATGATTGAATCGTCCTCTCCGTCTGTCCATCAGTCTGAGGATGGTAAGCTGAACTCAACCTCAATTTAGTACCCAAAGCCTTCTGCAATCCTTCCCAAAATTTCGAAGTGAATCTCGGATCTCTATCCGACACAATACTAGAAGGAACTCCATGCAAACTCACTATTTTCTCAATATATAACTGTGCCAATCTCTCCATTGAGTAATCCATTCGCACCGGTATAAAATGAGCAGACTTAGTCAACCTATCCACAACGACCCATATCGCTTCACAATTCATAGGAGTCCTCGGCAACCCAGATACAAATTCCATCGAAATGCTATCCCACTTCCATTCTGGAATAAACATTGGTTGCATAAATCCAGACGGCTTCTGATGCTCAATCTTCGATTTCTGACAGATTAAACATGCATACACAAATTCAGCTATTTCCTTTTTCATTCCCGGCCACCAAAACAATTTCTTCAAATCATGATACATTTTCGTGGCACCCGGATGAATACTCATCCCACTGCGATGTCCTTCCTCTAATATACTCTTTTTGATTTCTGCAACATCAGGAACACAAACTCTATCGCCAAATCTCATAACATCATTTTCATCAATTCTAAACTCACCACCTTGACCTTGGTTGATCAATGTCAATTTATCAACTAAATTAACATCAGATTTCTGCCCGATCCTGATCTCTTCTAGAATACTACTAGTAAGTTTCAACATACCCAAACGAACACACTTCGGAGTACTTTCACAAACTAAACTCAAATCTCGGAATTGTTCAATTAAATCCAATTCACGAACCATCATCATAGACATATGCAAGGATTTCCTGCTCAAAGCATCCGCAACCACATTTGCCTTACCAGGATGGTAATTCAAACCAAAATCATAATCTTTGAGAAATTCCAACCACCTTCTTTGCCTCATATTGAGCTCTTTCTGATCGAAAAGATACTTCAAACTCTTATGATCACTATACACTTCAAATCTCGAACCATACAGATAATGTCTCCACAATTTCAAGACAAACACAACTGCTGCCAACTCCAAGTCATGAGTAGGATAGTTCCTTTCATGAACCTTCAACTGCCTCGAAGCATACGCAACTACCTGTTGATTCTGCATTAAAACACCACCTAGACCCAACAGAGATGAATCACAATAAACCACAAAAGATTCCACCGGATTTGGCAAAATCAGAATAGGAGCACTAGTCAATCTCCGCTTCAATTCTTGGAAACCTTTCTCACAATCAGAATCCCAAATAAACGCTTGTCCTTTACGAGTCAATTTCGTCAACGGCAATGCTAACTTTGAGAATCCTTCGATAAACTTTCTGTAATAACCTGCAAGACCAAGAAAACTTCTGATTTCAGAAACAGTCTTCGGTGCTTCCCACTGAGATACCGCTTCTACTTTTGTAGGATCCACTGCAATACCATTCTTAGAAATCACATGTCCAAGAAAACTAACTTCATTCAGCCAGAACTCACATTTGGACAACTTTGCATACAGCTTCCTATCTTTCAACAACTCTAACACAATTCTGAGATGTTCCGCATGCTCTTTGTCGTTCTTGGAATAAATCAGAATGTCATCAATAAAAACCACAACAAACTTATCCAGATACGGATGAAAAATCCTGTTCATATATTCCATGAAAACACCAGGTGCATTAGTAACTCCGAACGGCATAACAGAATATTCATAATGCCCATACCTCGTTCGAAAAGCAGTCTTTTGAATATCTTCCGCTTTCACACGAATCTGATGATATCCAGATCTCAAGTCAATCTTACTGAATACACTGGCTCCAATTAGCTGATCCATTAAATCATCAATCCTCGGTAATGGATACCGATTCTTAATGGTTACTTTGTTCAATTGCCTGTAATCAACACACAGTCTCATAGAACCTTCTTTCTTCTTAACCAACAATACCGGAGCACCCCAAGGCGAAACACTTGGACGAATAAACTTCTTCTCCAGTAAATCTTCCAACTGACTCTTCAATTCAGCCAACTCAGACGCAGACATACGATATGGCGCCATCGACACCGGTCTCGTACCAGGAATCAAATCTATAGAAAATTCCACTTCTCTCTCAGGAGGTAACTCACCAACATCATCAGGAAAGACTTCTGGAAAATCACACACCACTGGCAATTCACCACTCCTGACCTTTCCCGTTGCATCTAACGAAGCAAGTAACATAAACACATTAGCACCGTCTTCCATTGCTTCTTGTACCTGCCTAGCAGTCATAGTCAAATTCTCGACACCAACTGCTTCTGGAAAAATCACCGTCTTAGCAAAACAGTTCAGATGAACCCGGTTGAATTCCAACCAGTTCATCCCAAGGATAATATCAATTTGTTCAAGCGGTAGGCACACTAAATCCATACGAAACTTCTACCAAAAATCTCGATAGGACAATTCCTACATACAAGTGAAGTTGTCACTGAACCCGATGTAGGAGTATCAACAATCATGCTACCTTGCATACTAGATATGTCCAGTTTCAACCTCTCAGCACAATCCAAGGAAATGAAAGAATGAGTTGCACCAGTATCAATAATTGCAACTAAAGGTGTGCCATGAATAAAACACGTACCTTTAATCAATCGATCCTCTGGAGTAGTCTCAGATCCAGACAAGGCGAACACTTTTCCACCTGACTGATCCTTCCTAGGCTTATGACACTGCGGACGAATGTGACCTTCTTCGCCACAATTGTAACAAGTAACAGACTTCCCTTTGCAATCAATAGACAAATGACCAGCCTTTCCACATTTATAGCACTTCTTCTCATCACTCTTGCAATCTCGAATGTGATGACCAGACTCACCACACCTGTAGCATCTGATAGGAGCCTTAGAATCTCCCCCACTAGGCCTTTTCCATCCACCTGATCTCGGGTTATCTCTACCATATGGCTTGCCACGGTCCATATGTTGCTTTCCTCTTTTATCAACAGCCCCACGAGAGTGAGACGACCTATTCTTGGTAATATCTTCTTCCAAGATCCTGCTACAATCCACCAGATCAGAAAATCTACGAATACGCTGGTACCTGATTCCCTGCTTAATCTCATCTCGGAGACCATTCTCAAATTTGATACACTTAGAGAATTCTCCAGCCTCATCATTGTTGTAGTGTGCATAATACTTTGCCAGCTCAGTGAACTTAGTAGCATACTCACTAACAGTCAGATTGCCCTGCTTAAGCTCCAAAAACTCAATTTCCTTTCTTCCCCGAACATCTTCAGGAAAGTACCTCCTCAGAAAAGCCCTTCTGAAGTTAGCCCAAGTCATTGCCTCTTCATCCTGAACCATTTCAGTCCTTGTGGCAACCCACCAGTCGTCGACTTCTTCTGCCAACATATGCGTACCATATCTGACTTTCAGATCTTCAGCACAATCAATTACACGGAAAATCCTTTCGATTTCCTTCAGCCACTTCTGAGCACCTTCAGGGTCATGTGTACCTTTGAACAACGGAGGATTGTTCCTTTGGAAATTTCCCAATTGCCTATCAGCACCAATCACGCCTCCAGTTGGGTTTCCAGCAAGTACACCAGCTAACATCCCCAAAGCCTCAGCGAGTGCAGCATCATTTCGTCCGTTACCTCCAGCCATATTCCTGAGAATTAAAATATACTCCACATCAGAATACAGTATCGACAGTGTTGCCTTACACTAATCGCATACAAAAGGAATGACTGACTCAAGACTCTGGTCGCAACGACCGACTATGCTCTGATACCACTATTGTAACACCCTCTAAAAACCCCGAACAAATTTTCGCGAATAATTAAAATCATATTTACAGAGTACATGTATTAACGAGGATGTCACAACTCTCTTTAAATAACACAGATTCCTGTCATGCATAATCTTAGTAGTAACTCATACATGTTTACACAGCGGAATAATTTATTTAATAAAACCAATGTTATAATATTTTTCAAAATCATCAGGGATTAACACCTGGAAAATGTCAACATCATATTATAACAAATATAAGGAAATAAACGAGTCTGACTAAAGCAGCTCGACAAACAAACGTTCCCGGAGTTACAACTACCAGAGCATGACCCGGACAATACTAAAACGTAAATAAACTAGAACGATAAGCCTTTGCCAAGCACCTGAACGAAGCTCCTCAATCTGAAATATTCAACAGTAAGGGTGAGCATCTCAATTATACATTTGATTATACGTTCATAACAATCAATTCAGGAAATCATAAGCATCACCCAATAATTAGCATATTTCATAGTTTACAAAAACCTTTACAATTCATATACCCATGATATATTGCTTTTCATATTTGCAATTAACGTCAAACATCGTCAACCATTTAGCAACCATACGTGCATACAAACAATCACGTACAACATTGGAAAAATCATCCATTCATGTTATATTCAAGGTAATGCAACACACCCATGCATGTGGTACCACTTTACCGCCCCATTAAATCTCGGGTCACGGATAACTCACCGTTCCATTATATCGCGGACACGGCTACCACCTCAACGTTCCATTAAATCGCGGACACGTATATTGGCCACCATGTTAATTCCACACAATGGGAATTAACAAATGCAACATGATATGTAAGTATGTAACACTCAGCATACTATGAACATCAATCAACATATCATGCAACATCAACAACATCAAATCATAACAAGATATGGATAGCATGTAATCACTCAGCATACTATTTAAACATCAATCATATCAAGTCATATCATAATTCATGCTCGATAACATTATCCAAAAGCACGACAATAAAATCCACAATAACGCACAAAAACAAAATTCAGAAAAATCAACACAGCAGAGCAACACGGGTGCCCGTGTTGTGCAACACGGCCCGTGTTACAGAGCACGTCCAGAAAACACACATTTTCTTTTTCTCATTACAGGGGACCTAACACGGGTGCCCGTGTTGTGCAACACGGCCCGTGTTGTGCAACCAGAAACACACCATCTCCCAACACAGAAGAGCAACACGGGTGCCCGTGTTGTGCAACACGGCCCGTGTTGCTGAGCGCGTACAAGATTTTCCTGAACCTGCAGCAGCTCAGAACAGCAGCCAAATGCGGGAAAATGCCGGCTAAACGCGCATTTCGGTACCTAACAACATCGAGTTTGTATAATTCAAAACAACACCTCAATTTCCTAAATTTCAACAATCATTATAGTAACCGTAACCGGGATTAACCGTCCTTTTGAGGGAATTTCGGACAACATTAAGGTTATCCCTAAACCTCTAAGGTAAATTCACGATCATGCAGATATACTCCCAATTCACCATTTGGAAACTAAAATTCCTAATCGATTCATAAAAATTGGGAACCTAACCCTTCTCTAACAAGGTTCAATCCTAAGGGTATCGATTCCTACTAACATCTAACAATTGGGGTTTTTCCCTACGATTACCCAAATCAACCGTACATAAACCCATAAACAAAGATAAATCGAGTAATAGCCCCCCTTACCTTATCAATTAGCAGCTTTGAATTCTTGAGCGATGTTCTTCGTTCTTCGTACCTTCAGAGCTCTATTTCCCCAAATTCCCAACTTCTGTTTATCGTGAAAAATGAGAAAAGTAACTTGAGTTCCAAAACATAACTTTACTTCTTTTTCACCCCCACTCTTTACTAACAACATCCAAGCCCAATAACTTAAAAACTCAGCATTTTCTTATTTCTTTTATTTTCCTCCATATTTCAAAATAAATAATCCCTTTTTATTTTATTAATTCTAATAAAATAATTTCCCAAATTTAAATAAATCAATTAATTGAAACTGGGGTGTTACACATGACCTCCATGATGAGGGTTCTTGAAATAGCTTTGACCCTTAATGATGCGGAGACGTGCTCGAAAGAGGAGCTCGACAAGGTGTATGGCTGACTTGACAAGTTGAGGCTTCAAAATGAATAACTGAAGAATGATATTCTCAATCATGAGGCGAAGTATGAGTCCCAAGTGCGTCTCCTCATGGATTTGAACGAGCTAAGGCCAAAGATGAAGGAGGTGTGAAAGGAGAATGAGAGGCTTGTTGCCCGAGTAAAGGAGTTGGATGGGATCGTAGAGCCTACCAAGGAGGAGACTAACGCAGAGATGGCCCTTAAGACGAGGAAGGAGTTGATCGACCAGGTCTGCATGCTTGAGCAAGATATCTTGGATACCCTCAACTATAGTTTTAACACCGTTATGGCCTAACTCAAAATCATCAACATCGGGGTCAAGCTCGTGACCAATGGGACTGGGCCTTTCGATCAAGTGGTTGACGGGAAGATAATATATGCCCCAGGTGATGAACCTGGATCGGACAGTGAGGAGGATGGAAGAAGTTAGGAGTTTTGGGTCTGTGTGCTCGTATGTTTTCTCAGCTTGCATGCTGAATTTTTGTTGTTTTGGACACGGGGCTTGTCCTAACCGGTTTTAAAATGAGAGTCGCAACCCTTAATTTTTATCTTTAGGTAGGGAATATAAAGGATAAAACTAATTTGGCCAGAGATTATAAGTTGTTTAACTCGTTTTAGACGAAGGGAAGGTGTTAGGCACCCCTCATCTACCTTGTTCACAAGGATACTAGGGTTTAGAATTGCAATTTTTAGGAAATAAGGATTTTACTTTTATTAGGGGAACTCACCACGATTGTTTTAAGTCGTATGCCTATGAACCCTCTTATGAGGAATCTGAGTCTCAATTTATAGTTCGCGGTTGGTTGATGTTTTTTATGGATTACGAAGATGTTTCGAATTAATCCTTGAACCAAGTTTGGGTTTGAAAATAGTTGAGTGTTTAGACGAAGTTCACAGTTAACAAGAAATATCTCCATAATCCTTTTCAAAAATAAATTCTTGAGTTTATTAAGTTAATAAAAGAGTGCTTAGTATTTGATTAGTTAGATATTTTTAAATATATTATATAATATAAGAAAAAAAATACTTTTAATGCATGATGAAAAGAATTTTAATGCAATTTAAAATTAATTAAGAATGAGTTAGTGAAAAAAAAGAATTTTGAATTTAATATATATATATATATATATATATATATATATATATATATATATATATATATATTAAATAGTTAAAATATTATAAATAATAAATAAAATAAATGAATGAAAATATAAAATATAAAATATAAAAAAGAATAAAATTAATTAAAAATGTAGGGGTGTGTGTTTTATTTAAACTTAGCAATTCATGGGGGGTGCGTGTAACAGGGCCCTAAATCCAGATATTGGATTTAAGCCCAAATCACAAGGGGTGTAGATCTA
The DNA here is from genome assembly GCA_948472305.1 of Vicia faba. Classification (NCBI taxonomy): domain Eukaryota; kingdom Viridiplantae; phylum Streptophyta; class Magnoliopsida; order Fabales; family Fabaceae; genus Vicia; species Vicia faba. The sequence continues at coordinate 490,296,224 of OX451736.1, forward strand.
TACTGCACAGCAAAATTGGAGGTTGATTCAGCAAGGGTCCAAGTTCAGATATTGAATTGGGCCCCAAAACACAGGGGGGTACAGTTTCTAACGTAGTAGGGAAATAAAAAAAAAAGGTGGTGTGGTTAGCGATGGGCCTGGCCCAACATTTGAATTATTGAGAAATTCATTTTGATCGTATGGGAGGAGCATGCATGGCTTACATTGGGCCTGTTATTTGGGGGAGTTTACTGATTATCAAAGAGACATACAATGAGGGCGCATGGTAAGGATATGGGGATGCTGACTCTGGATCATGGGGGAGGTTTATAAAAACACAGGCCAACGCTAGGCCTTATTTTCTCTTCTTCTTTCTCTATTTATCCCAAAACAGCAGATCTGTATAATTTCTAGAGAGAGAAGCTCTCACTTCACTCTAGGAAATCAAAAATTTCCCCGTCGGCCAGAAATCACTTCTGTCGACGGTCACCACCATGAGCCACCATAAAATACCCTTTATGCCCAATTTTCTGGTTGACATTCAACGAGAAACTTCAAACATTCATGCCCAAACACCGTGACCAACCCAAAATCTTAGAACCCTATGAACCCTAACCTTCAACCAAACCCCAAGAACCATAACCCTGAGTGATGAACCTTAACCCTAGATTTCCCAAAAATCCAGATCTGACCACCAATCGACCCCAAATCCAACAACGATAACAATCTTTCAGTTTAAAGCTAAGTTTGGGGCTTACCTTCCTTGCAGTGATTCTTCTTATAAATCTCCTTCTGGCTCTTTCTCCCTCTGTCTAATCTTCTTCGTCTTTTCTGATTGCAGGTGCAAAGAGTGGTGGAAAGGATGGAGATTATGGAGGTGCAACTTGAAGCACAGATCTAGGGGTTTCAAAAATTGAAACCCAGATCTCAAGAAGGTGGTTGACTCGCGGATTGGTTTCCTCACTGTCATGATTCTTTTCTCCAAATTTCCTTCTTCCCTTTTCAAATAGTTTTAGGGTTCTTTATATAAGTTAGAACATTTATATGAATTAGGAAGTTTTTTGTGATTGTCGTTACTATTTAATTTAGTTTAGAAGTTAGTGATTATATTAGAGGAAATTAGAGATTGCAATTGATTTATTGTAAGTCAGAGATTTGATTGAGATAGAAAATTGATTTTGTATTTGATTTGAATCGTAATTTATTTGATTTTGAACAATTCTGTGATGTAATAAGATTTGATACGATTTTGCTTAGTTGATACGATCTTATTTGTTATGCATTTTTGGATTGAATCTCCACAATACTTATTTTGTTGTTTTTTGTTTTCTGGGCTGGATCGAAATTAGGGTTTCTTTCCCTAAGTTGACTTAGTCAAACTCTCACAGAAGTAACAGTAGAATAGTAAGTAACAACAATAATAATAATATTAATAATGTTTTGAATAATAAAAAATAAATACAACAAAAACACATATGGACTTCTATTAAGAAGAGAATGGGCCTTTAATTTTAACAAAGTGTATAACCCAACTAAGAAAACACACCTCTCTTGTTCATTATAAACGGGCTTCAAAAAAATAACTTAATGGGCCCAAATGAACCAAGATTTCATTTTCAGCAAGCAAACTCGTTTAATAATATACCTCATTTCAAATTATAAGGAAAGCTTAATGGGCTATCAGATTTTGATGGTCTATTTTTGAAACAATACACCCCTTTATAAACGTGAACCCCATATACATGAATTTAACAACAATATATTATAGAGGAAATGATTCTACAAGGAACTAATAACAATAAGGAATAAATTATTCTGAAATCAGTAGGACAAATTTGGGGTATGACAAGACTTTGCCCGTTTTTGTATATCTGACTAGTTTGGGCATGCGTGCCACATTTTTGTCAATGTTTTGAGCTTGCATGCCCTTTTCTAAGTAATGAATAAACACTATCGGCCTTTGTGGTCAGCTTTAATATTAATCACTTGCTCGTTTAATTGCGTTTATTATTTAGCATTTATTTTTGTCAATGTTTTGAGCTTGCATGCCCTTTTCTATGTAATGAATAAACACTATCGACCTTTGTGGTCAGCTTTAATATTATTCACTTGCGCGTTTAATAACGTTTATTATTTAACACTTATTTTTTTCATTTTAATTTTGTATGTGGGAATTGATGCTCGATCTAGTGATGGACGATAACATATGGAGACGTGCCAGTGATACGGATTCAGGTTTCGCTGGGGCAAGGTCAAGGTCGCGCTTGGAACCTTATTCTCGCGGCGCGAACAGTCCCATCGTGAGCTGGGTGTTGTTCATGTTTGGTACACTGGTGGTGGAGCTCAGTCGAGGTGTCCCTGTCTGGCTAAAGTCCTACTCGTCCTATGAGCAAGGGACCGCCTCTCTTTTGTTGGATTTCATGTTCGTACTTCAACATGCTTCCGTGGCCAAGCAAGGTCTTTTGTTTTTAGAGAGATCAGGTCGACTTCCAAGTCTCAGCTTTAGCTCGGGACTCAGTTGTAATATTGTTTTAGCTTATTAGTGTTCCAAGTTCGAGGTAGATGTTTCCCATTTAGGTGTTCGAGATAGTACGCCCCATTGTGCGTCTTGTCGTAGACGCGGTAGGGGCCCTCCAAGTTGGCGGCCAACTTTCTTTCACGGGAATTTTTCTGATTTCTCTGGATGACTAAACTGCTGATCTAGAACTCGTGTTTTATGACTTTGGCGTCATATTGCAGAGTTTTTTTTCTTTAACTTAGACTCTCGAAGATATTCCCCTAACTGAATCTTTTCGACCAGATCGATCTCCCCCCTTAGGGCTTTGTCATTTAGCTCCTCGTCGAGAGGGGTTTGAGTTTGCCTAGCTGGCTCCCTAGTTTCTACGGGGATGACCGCCTCGATTCTGTATGTCATTTCGAAAGGCGTCTCCCTGGTGGTTGCCTGGGGTGTCGTTCTGTAAGCCTAGAGCATGTTGTGGAGCTCTTTAACCCACCCCTTCTTTGTTTCGCCTAGCCGACGTTTAAGTCCCTACAAGATAACTCTGTTAGCAGATTCTGCTTGCCTGTTCGTTTATGGGTGCTCAATAGACGTAAAATGCTGCTATGTACCGAGCATAGCGACAAAGTCTTGGAATTTATTATCGGTAAATTTTGTCCCGCTGTTAGTGACAAGTGCTTGCGGTATGCCGAACCGGGTAAGCACGTTTCTTTTGTAGAAACAAAGAATATTGTGCGACGTGATTTTGGCGAGGGCTTTGGCCTCTATCCACTTTGTGAAATAATCAACACTGACGATTAGGAATTTGTTTTGGTGTGATCCTTGGGAAAAGGGGCCGAGGAGATCCATTTCCCATTGGGAAAAAGGCCACGGGGAAGACAACATTACGAGCTCGTGCAAATGTGCCATGTGCATATTCGTGTTGTGTTGGCAGCCGTCGCACTTTTTGACCATCCTCTTTGGCGTCCTACTGCATCATGGGCCAATAATATCCTGCTCACAGGCCTTCCGAGCTAAGGATCTCCCCTAGGTGTTAGGCTTTAATTTCCTCGTGGATCTCTCGTAAGATATCAGGGACTTTAGTCTCCCCGACACACTTTAGAAGTGGGATGGAGAATCCCCGTCTATATAGTCCCTGCTCAACCAGAACATAAGAGCAAGCCCAGTGCTTGGTAGCGCAAGGTTCCTTTTGGTCAATCAGTAGTTCTCCTTTGGTGAGGTAATTGAACAATGGGGTCATCCAATAGGTGTCGTCCCTGATGGTGTTTATGCTGAGCAACATAGTGGATATCTCGATGCTCGGGTGAGAGAGTGATTCCTGAATGACGAATTTGTTTTTGCCTTTCTTCCTTGTGCTCACCAGCTTTGAGAGAATGTTTGCTTGGGTATTCTGTTTGTGGGGAACATATTTGACTTATGCCTGATCGAACTTTTTCAATTTCTCTTGAACCAGGTTTAGGTATTTTAAACAACCGTCTGAGCAAATCATTAAGATGAAATCAATGAAGTCGCCATCAAACGTTTTTTATCCCACGGGAAGGGAAAGGTAAACATCAAGTAAACCTGATAAGGGTGTAATAAAGGTCGAGCTACCAAGAGATACAGGTCCATGAGTCTGTTACGCGAGGGGAAGGTATTAGCACCCCACATGCCCGTAGTACTCTACGGTATCCACTCATGTTGTTCTAATTAAAGGGTGTGTTTCAAGTCTACAACTTAAGAGCTAAAAGATAATGGAAAGATGGAATGCGTGCAAAAGAAAAGAGAAAATAATGTAGGGAAAACAAATTTGTGCTCGCTCGGGCTCTACCCCAATGCCTACATATCCCTTTTAAAGAAAGCAGCCATAGTTCGGCTCAAAAGTTTCCGTTGGTTTGTATTTTTTAATGAACAATATTAATTTTGCCTTCTACCACAACTCGATCTTTGGAGACTCACGCGTCAGCACATAAGTGAATTAACATGTTCTTTTGAAAAAGTTTGAAAGAAAGGCCCGAAGGCGAAAAAAGTTTGTATTGGTTGATATTTTTTACCTCAACGAAGGATTTGAAAGTTGTTAAATGTTTTATGATTTGCCAAGAAAAAGATTTTTTGTCTTAATGCAAGGATGCAAAAGAAATAAAAACATCTAAGGGGGACTAACCTAAATCTATCCCTAATGTTGTCATACAATGATTTACCCTAAGGTTGAGTTTTGAAGGGAAATCTCTACCCTATGTTAGCATGCATGAATACCTATCCTAATGTCTAGCTCGAAAGCTACGCTAATCGAGCAATCCTAAGGTAAGCATGGTATAGAAAACAAATAAACAAACAAGTGCTTTGGCAAAAGCACACAAACATGAGTAACACACACTGACTCAAAGGGATGGGGAAATAAGAGAAATGCTTTAGCTAAGGGGAGCATATCACCTGAAGCAAACAAGCGGGAGACAAATGAAATAAAAAAGAAAAAAAATTATTTATCTAAGGGGAGTGTATCACCCGAAGCAAACAAGCGGGCAGCGGAGTATCAACAATTGCCATTGAGAACTCCTGACAAAGTGTGGGGGTTGGTTGCAAACCCTCCTCCATATGACTGACTCGATACACAAGATCTGCACGACTCCGAAGCATCGATGTACAACATGACCTAAGTATGACATGGACTAGAATATGCGGGGGTTGATTGTGAACCCTCCCCACTTGCCTCCTTTTGAGGACTTATCATCTGTAATACAATATCTGCACAAATGTAAGCACACGTGCGAAATACCTACTTCAAAGGTTGGATTTTAAACAAACACAAATAACATATAGAAAGCGGTTCCTGCTACAGGACTTTAAACAACAAATTCGAGCGCACGCTCTATATTTCCTACTTCACACGATATCTAGAAAGCAGTAAAATTCCTAGTTCTCATGATATCTAGAAAACACTAAAGTACTGAAATGAGATAAACAAGAGGAAATACCAAATGAATATCAATTCGTAGCAAAGCGTATCAACACAAAGAAACCCGACAGTCTTTGCGAAAGCTTCGTCAATCAAGGAAAAGAGTCAAAAATCAAATGCTCGGAAAAGTGTCGAAGCATTATTGATGTGAAAATAAATCACAAGCGAAAGGTGCGCCAAGCATGTACGAATATCACACAATAATCATGTATAAGACTCAAATCTCAACAAGCAAAAGTAAGTCAGGAAACCTTGGCAACAAAATGATAACTAAACATAATCGATAATAGAAAACTCTAATCAAAATTCTTTAAAAAAAGAAATCTTAGAAAAAATCTATTATATTACCTTTTATTATTTTTTCCTATTATTTCCATCACTACTTTTTTTATTATCAAAACTTGATTAAAAAAAAAGAATTAGAAAAGAAATATAAAAAAATAATGAACATGGGATGTGAAAATTGAAATCAGGGTGTGCTGTAGTAGTGGAGGCGCTAAGCCCCATCAGGTCGAATTCAATAAGCTGTTTTTGTAACACAAGCTAACAGGCTTCCAAAAAATCAGTTGTTATGGGCTTTGGGGTGCCAAATATGTTACAATGTGTATGGTTCAGCCCGCAGGCGCAAGGCCCAATGCAAGATCAGCATAAGTCCAATCCCATCCTTTTTTTTAGCAAAAGTAATTGATTTTAAAAAAAAAACAGTCATGGGCTCAGCATAGCTTGATCCATCCAATGGATCCAATAACAATAACTCATCAACAGCGTTTCCGCTTCGACTCTCTCTGGTTTGCAAACTCCGTCTCAATTTTCGACCGTCGTCTCCTACTCATCGTTTCTCCTCACCATCGTTCACGACTCTCCGTGCCACAATCACCGTCTCCGTTTGCTTTGATCTCGTGTATTTTCCATAACATTGAAGAAAGTGCTCAAAGTGACGAGAGATGGAAGGAATCAACTTACTGACCGGAAGCAAACTCCGGCGGTCCTTCAATTAGCGACATCGTCGTCGACGATGAAAAGGCTCGAAGACGTTTCTTTAAGAACTCAGGTTTGTCCTCGTGCTCATCCTCTCCGTCTTCTACTTCTTCTGATCTTGCTTTTGCGATTTCTGCGTTGTTATTACTGAACCTACGTTGAAGATTGATACAAAATTTGTTGATGCAGATTCGGCGTTGTCGCGGAAATTATAATTTCTCTCCTTTGCATTTTCTGATGTATCACGTCTAAACATGGGCTTCATGGTACGAGATTTAGTGATGAGTCAGCATTGGAATTTTAAATGGAACTTCACTGAGCACCCTTCCCTATGAAGTAGTTAGTCAGTTTGTAGATAGGATGGAGTAATGAATGGAGTAAGTTGTTTCTGATTTTTTTTATTTTGGCCATTTACAAGTTTTGTGATCTGAATTTTAATGGTGGCAAGCTGCTTTGATGATGTATGGCACGAGTTCGAAAGTCGCAGCAGGATTGGTCATGAATTGGTTTTTTTTCTGAATTGGTTTCTATACACTATTTTGTGCTACTTGACTGCTACAGCTGATTTTAGTCGTCGTTTTGAGTATACTTGGCTGCAATCTGAATTGTTCAACTATTCTCTTTTGAACTTGTATATTGCATGGACTGTTGTGACTGTATGTTTCAATTGCAAGCTTTTTGAACTGGTTATATTTGGATTTGAATAAGATTGCACATGTACTGATGTTTTTGTCAATTGAAGGTATATTGTGTTAACATTATATTTTCCTCTAAGACTACATTAATGATGGGCTATATTGATGACTTGGTTTGGTGCATATGACTAAGCATTATATTGAACTTCGTAGATTTTTTCTTATGGAATGGCATGGAGCATGACTCAAGGATGGTATCTTAGGCCTGGAAAGGAAACTGCAAGATAGTTTAAAAAGGGATTTGGAAAAGAAGATGAACATTATATTTTAGGCTTAGAAACAAGATTTTTGGGTAGCTTTTGATGTATATGGAATAGTTTGAACTTGTAATGGTTTTTGGATGTAACAAAACTTGATTGGAATTGTAATGCTTCTATGCCTTTGTAGTAAATTAATGTAATATGGTGTACGACATCTTCTTGTAATGTAACTTGTTTTGTGTAATTTCTTTATGTAATAGGCTAAGGTAGTGACTTGAATGGATTTTTGGATTTGTCCATGTTTTGAAATGTAGTTAGATAATTGAGTACACCTTCTTTGACCTTATGTTTGTGAAATCCCAATGTCTCGCATTCTATCAATTTGAATGAACTCTCTTGCTTGAATATCTTCAAATGAACGAACCTAAGCTTCCTTAAATCAACGTGAATGAATCCATGCTTAGATGTCTTCATATCCTTAATTTGAAACCCTAATCTTCCATATGAAGCTTTAGATCTTGATCTCAAGGCATTGAAATGAAATCCGAAGAAAGTAGATTGTATCACAAGTAAACCAATCGACCAGATGAAGAGCTTTGCATCGTAGGGTATAGAAACCCTAATTTGTGAAGAAGGTCCAACTGAATCTTCTTCTCTGGAATAGAGCTTGTGCCCGCATGACTTGAGATTCAAGCAATGATTTCCTTCTTATTTGTCAAAGATATACCAAATGAAATCCTAGTTATTCATGGACAGTATCCTCTGATGATAGCCTTACCTGATGATCACAACTTCACAGAGAAACCTCTTTTGAATGGTACATGATTTAGAAAAATTAACCCTAATCAAAGGATGATGGTGAGTACAAAGAGGTGATGAATGCCTGATTTAATAGTCCTGAGGTGGCCTTATAGAGCAACTTGAAAATGAACATGGGAATACGGAAAGAAATATGACCAAGATGGCCTTGACATAAAAACCGAATGAACCTTAGTTGGTGAAATGCTGACAAGCACAAACTTGGTAGAGAAAAACTAACTCTTTCCTCGAATGCATCTGAATGAGTAATTGCCCCGTAGCTTGAAGATAACGGAACCCTCAATAACCATAGATCCCAATCCTAATTCCACACTTTACTGCTTGAAGAATAACTAGAAGAAATACGCTTTATTGATTTATACCTTAGACACCGAAAACCCTAACTTGCACAATCAACTGATCTTTTAAACCTTAGGGTATTTATTGAATGTGATGCATGTTAAGTTAGTAACCTAATGAAATATATGCAGACGAATGCAAAAGTCTAAGCCAGATAAAAGAAATTATGAGGTGTAACGGTATTCAATGAGGTTGTCATTCTTGGCCTGGTATTCTCCCCATACTTGGGATGCAACAAGTTTTGAGTTGGTGAAGATCGGCACTTCCTAGGCGCCCAAGTTTTCGGCTAGCTATAACCCTGCAAGTAGTGCCTCATATTCATCTTGGTTGTTCGACGTTGGAAATGACAAGATGAGCAAATACTCGATCACAAAACCATCCTTGTTCTCAAGGAGGATGCCCGCCCCGCTTCCTGTCAAACTGGATGCTCCAGGGACCATTTTAGTATTCGACCGACCATGTCTGGTCGCCCAAGTAATTATTTTATAGGCTGGTCGGTTCGCACAATAATCATGTGGGACAAGAAGTAATGCCTCAGTCTCCTTGTTGCATTGATGAGGGCCAACATAACCTTTTCGATTTGTTGGTATCTAACCTCGGGGCCTTGTAGTGCTTTGCTAGTGAAGTACATGGGCTTTTTCCCGTCAGTAGTTTCGCGAATGAGGACCGCTCTCTGTGACACCCCAAATTTATTCAAGTGTTAAATAATTAGGAATTTAATTATTAAATTAATTAAAGGCTTAATTAATAATATTTTGAATTAAATGGATGAATTAATTATGAAATTAAAAAGGAAGACCGGGGGTGTAAGGTTGAATTAGAGGTGTGTGAAGTAAAAAGCTCTACTAAATAATAACTAATTTATTACTATTATTTGGCAAATAATAAAAGGAATATAAAAAGAAGGATAAAAAGGAAAAGAAAAAGAAGGTTATTTGGAAAAGTCATTATACGTGAAATTGGAGAAGAGAAGAGAAGAGAGGAAAAAGCCAAACGCCGTGAATTCGAAGGATCATCGCGAGGTAAGGGGTGATTTCATTCAGTTAATATGCCTTATAGGTTTTAGAATCAATAGGATTGATTAAGCCTGTTAGGAATCCCAATTTAGGATAGTTAGGTTTATGAAATTCAAACCCCAATTCCATGAATTTTTATGTTTTGATTCAATTTGATATTATGAGGAAATTGTATGATGTTATGGTGTGTTACAATCTCATTGGAATCATGCATTATAACTTATTTTGACATTGCTGTGAGTTGGATTCAAATGGGTATGAATTGGATGGGATTGGAGTAGTAAAATGCTGTCAAAAGTGCAGAATTTGACTCTGCAGGTCGTGGGAACCGGTTCCCAGTGGGGAGGAACCGGGTTCCACTGTGTGATTTTATAAAAACTGGTAAAAATGCACGTAGGAACCGGTTCCTGTATAGGTAGGAACCGGGTTCCCATACATTTTCCAGAAACGTGATTTTTGAACTTCGCAGGAACCGGTTCCTGCATATGTAGGAACCGGGTTCTGCTGTAACTTTTTGAAAAATATTAAACTTTAAAAATCCGTAACTTTCAAACCGTAATTCCATTTTAGTCGCGTTTTGGACGTTGTTTCTTAAATTAAATACTCTATTTTATAAAATGAAGAAAATAACCGTAACTTGATTTTATTTTGAAAATGTGTTGACCTTCTGATTATGCGGTTTGTTATTATGTGCATATTTGGTGTATATGCAATGGTGTATCCATGATAATTGATTGTATCAGGTCTTGGTGGATGAAGTGCATGTTTATGCTGTTTGATGTGTGTATGATAAATAATGATATCATGTTTTTGGTTTTGGGTCAGTTATGATAAATTGATGTATTTCATAGACTGATTTGATGTTGCATGCTAGTGATGTGCGTGCATATGCATTGTTTTGGTGAAGTTAATTCCCATTGTGTAGAATTTGACTTGTATTACCGTTAACCGATACCCGGGTGATGATGGGTGGTTAGGCTGGATTCGTGTCTGGGTGTTTATGGACGAATCGATGGTTGCTGTATCCGGTTGATGATGGATCAGTGTTGGGTGACTTGGTCACGTGTTGGTACCACATGCATTGTGTCTGCATTTGTGTTTGCATGAAATTGTAACATGTTAGGATGTCTTCCAGTGTTACAATTCTTTGATTGATTATTGATTTGTGCATAATGACTTGTATGATTGGAACTGCGTGTTGAACCTGAATTTATGCTAAAATGGGTGAAATAATATGCTTGTGATATAATGTTGATTGAGAAGCTTATAATGCATGTTAATTATGAGAAATATCACCCTTACTTTAACAATTTCAGATTAAAGTTAGCAGCTTAGGAGTTGGTGAGGATGGCTCTAGAGCTATGTTACTTTAAGTCCGCGTGTCAGTGTCGTGCTCTAATAGGTTGTAACACTGGGAGAAACGTTTGAATGATGAGTTTTATTTTATACTCTATTGTTTAATTTATGTTGAGAATACTTATGAAGTGAAGTTATTCCGGTTTTGAGACATTTCCGCTGTGTAGAACATGATATTGATTTGAATATTTATCTTAATAATTCCTTCAGTAAAGCATGATAACTATAGATTTGAGGTTTTTATATTTATCTCGGATTGTGACATCCTTGTTTTCCATGTTACTCCGATTTAATTAATATATTCGCGGGTTATTTAGAAGTGGTGTTACAATAGTGGTATCAGAGTATAGTCGGTCTTGTCTTGTGTCGTTATCCCTTTTGTATGTGACTACTGTAAGATGACACTGTCGATACTTGTGTGCTGATGAGGTTGTTTTGTAATGTTACAGAATAATGGCCGGAAGAGGTAACGGAAGAAACGACGATGCTATTGCTGAAGCATTGGGAATGTTGGCTGGAGTACTCGGAGGGAACCAGCAGGGATCTGTGATTGGTGCTGACCGACAATTGGGGAATTTTCAGAGGAATAATCCTCCATTGTTCAAGGGTGCACATGATCCCGAAGGTGCTCAGAAGTGGTTGAAGGAGATCGAGAGGATCTTCAGAGTAATTGACTGTGCTGAAGAGCTGAAGGTAAGATACGGAACTCACATGTTAGCAGAGGAAGCTGATGACTGGTGGGTTGCTACCAGAACTGAAATGGAAGAAGATGGTATTGCGTTGACTTGGGCTGTGTTCAGGAGGGCTTTTCTGAGGAGGTACTTTCCTGAGAACATCAGACGCAAGAAGGAGATTGAGTTTCTGGAACTCAAGCAGGGTAACAAGACTGTCAGTGAGTATGCTTCGAAGTTTACTGAGTTAGCGAAGTATTATGCTCATTATACTAACGATGCAGATGGAGAATTTTCCAAATGTATCAAGTTTGAGAATGGTCTTCGTGATGAGATTAAGCAGGGTATTTGGTATCAGCGTATCCGAAGATTTCTTGATCTGGTTGACTGTAGTAGGATTTTAGAGGAGGATCTTGCTAGCACTAAGTCGAATGCTCGAGGGTATGTTGATAGGAAGGGTAAGCAACAGATGGATCGTGGTAAGCCTTATGATAGAAGTAATCAGAGACCCGGTGGTTGGAAGAAGTTTGGTGGAGGAGATTCTAGTTCTTCCATTAAGTGCTACAAGTGTGGTGAGACAGGACATCGTATGGTGGATTGCAAAAGTAATGATAAGAAGTGTTTCAAGTGTGGGAAACTCGGCCATGTGGCCAATGATTCCAGAGTAAGAGTGGTGACTTGTTACAACTGTGGTGAAGAAGGTCATACTCGTCCTCAGTGTACAAAACCCAAGAAGGAGCAAGCTGGTGGTAAAGTGTTTGCATTGTCTGGGTCAGAGACTAAGCCAGATGATCGGCTGATTAAGGGTACATGTTTTATTAATGACATACCTTTGATTGCGATTATTGATACTGGAGCTACGCATTCTTTTATTGCTTTGGATTGTGCTAAAAGATTGAATTTGGAAATTTCTAATATGGATGGAAGTATGGTTATTGATACTCCTGCGTCGGGTTCAGTGACTACTTCGTATGTTTGTAGGAATTGTCCTATTGTGATTTTTGGTAGGGGTTTCGGTATGGATTTAGTGTGCCTACCGTTAGAACAACTTGATATCATCCTTGGAATGAACTGGTTGGAATTCAACCAGGTTCATATCAACTGTTTTGCAAAGAAGGTTATTTTTCCTGAAGAGGTTGGTGTCGAAGATGTGACTATGTCGGTTAAACAAATGAACCTAGCTGTGAAAGATGGTGCTGTGGTATTTATGTTGTATTCTGCAATAGAAGCGGAGGGAAAAGCAAAGAGTGATAGATTGCCAGTGGTGAATGAATTTCCAGAGGTGTTTCTGGAAGACGTTAGTGAATTGCCACCTGAGAGGGAGGTAGAATTTACTATAGATTTGATTCCTGGAACTAGTCCGGTGTCGATGGCGCCTTACCGTATGTCGGCATCTGAATTAGCGGAGTTAAAGAAACAGTTGGAGGAGTTACTTGAGAAGAAGTTTATTCGTCCGAGTGTTTCGCCGTGGGGTGCTCCGGTGTTTTTGGTTAAGAAGAAAGAAGGTTCAATGAGATTATGTGTTGATTACAGACAGCTGAATAAAGTTACAATCAAGAATCGGTATCCTTTGCCGAGGATCGATGATTTGATGGATCAACTAGTTGGAGCTTGTGTATTTAGTAAGATTGATCTGAGATCTGGATATCATCAGATTCGTGTGAAGTCGGAAGATATTCAGAAAACTGCATTTAGAACGAGGTATGGACATTACGAGTATTCTGTTATGCCGTTTGGAGTTACTAATGCACCTGGTGTTTTCATGGAGTATATGAACAGGATATTTCATCCGTATCTTGATAAGTTTGTGGTGGTGTTCATTGATGATATTCTAATTTATTCGAAGAGCGATGAAGAGCATGCAGAACATCTCAGAGTTGTGTTGGAATTGTTGAAAGAGAAGAAGCTTTATGCGAAGTTGTCCAAGTGTGAATTCTGGTTAAGTGAAGTAAGTTTTCTTGGCCATGTAATTTCCAATAATGGAATTGATGTGGATCCTACGAAGGTAGAAGCAGTGTCTCAGTGGGAAGCGCCGAAGAATGCTTCTGAGATCCGTAGTTTTCTGGGTCTTGCAGGTTATTACAGGAAGTTTATAGAAGGATTTTCCAAATTAGCGTTATCGTTGACTAAGTTGACCAGGAAGGGTCAGATGTTTGTTTGGGATGTTGAATGTGAGAAAGGATTTCAAGAGCTGAAGAGGAGGTTGACAAGTGCTCCGATCTTGATTTTGCCAAATCCGACTAAGTCTTTTGTTGTGTATTGTGACGCATCATTAATGGGATTAGGTGGTGTGTTGATGCAAGATAAGCAGGTGGTGGCTTATGCTTCGAGACAATTCAAAGTACATGAAAGGAATTATCCGACTCATGATTTGGAGTTGGCAGCTGTTGTGTTTGTTTTGAAGTTGTGGAGGCATTATTTATATGGTTCTCGGTTTGAGGTGTTCAGTGATCACAAAAGTCTGAGGTATCTCTTTGATCAGAAAGAGTTGAATATGAGGTAGAGGAGATGGTTAGAATTTCTAAAGGATTATGATTTCGGTTTGAATTACCATCCTGGTAAGGCAAACGTTGTTGCGGATGCCTTGAGTAGGAAGTCCTTGCATATGTCGATGTTAATGGTCCGTGAGTTAGATTTGGTTGAGCAGTTCAGAGATTTAAGTTTGGTATGTGAAACTACTCCGAATAGTGTGAAATTGGGTATGTTGAAACTGACTAGTGGTATTCTGGAAGAAATTCAGAATGGACAGAAGTCCGATGTTGGGTTAGTTGATAAATTGACATTGATCAACCAAGGCCAAGGAGGCGAGTTCCGGATTGATGATAATGGTGTTATGAGATTTGGTAATAGGGTGTGTGTTCCGGATGTTGCAGAGATTAGGAAGAGTATTTTGGAAGAAGGACATCGTAGTGTATTGAGTATTCATCCTGGTGCTACTAAAATGTACCATGATTTGAAGAAGTTGTTTTGGTGGCCGGGAATGAAAAAGGAAATTGCTGAGTTTGTGTATGCTTGTTTGGTTTGTCAGAAGTCGAAGATTGAGCATCAGAAACCGTCAGGATTGATGGAACCGTTGATTGTTCCGGAATGGAAATGGGATGGAATCTCTATGGATTTTGTGTCTGGTTTTCCAAGGACATCGAAGAATTGTGATTCTATACGGGTTATTGTTGATCGGTTGACGAAATCTGCTCACTTTATTCCGATAAGAATGGATTATCCGATGGAAAGGTTGGCAGAATTATATGTTGAGAAGATTTTGAGTTTGCACGGTATTCCTTCTAGTATTGTGTCGGATTGAGATCCGAGGTTTACATCTAAATTCTGGACGGGATTGCAAGAAGCTTTGGGTACTAAGTTGCGTTTGAGTTCCGCTTATCATCCAAAGACAGATGGTCAGACGGAGAGAACGATTCAGTCGTTGGAAGATTTGTTAAGAGCTTGTGTGTTGGAGAAAGTTGGAGCTTGGGATAGTTATCTACCATTGATTGAGTTTACCTACAACAATAGTTTTCATTCGAGCATTGGTATGGCTCCGTTTGAAGCATTGTATGGTAGGAGGTGTCGGACACCGTTGTGTTGGTATGAATCTGGAGAGAGTGCTGTGATTGGACCGGAAATTGTCCAACAGACTTCAAAAAAGATTAAGATGATTCAGGAGAAGATGAGGACTTCTCAGAGTCGTCAGAAAAGTTATCACGATAAGAGGAGGAAAGATCTTGAGTTTAGCGAAGGAGAACATGTTTTTATGCAAGTTACTCCGATGACTGGTATTGGTCGAGCTTTGAAGTCAAAGAAGTTGACTCCACGTTTTATTGGTCCGTTTCAAATTACCAAGAGAGTTGGGAAGTTGCTTATCAGATTGCTTTGCCGCCGTCACTTGCAAATTTGCATGATGTTTTTCATGTATCTCGGCTAAGGAAGTACATTGCTGATCCGTCTCATGAGATTCGGGTAGACGATATACAGGTACGAGAGAATTTGACTGTGGAAGTGGTACCTGCGAGAATTGAGGATCGGAAGTTGAAACAGTTGCGAGGCAAGGAGATCGCGTTGGTAAGAGTGGCTTGGGAAGGACCAGCAGATGGAAATGTCACTTGGGAGCTGGAGAGCCAGATGAATGACTCGTATCCCGAACTGTTCGTCTAAGGTATGTTTTCGAGGACGAAAACTCTTTTAGTAGGGGAGAGTTGTGACACCCCAAATTTATTCAAGTGTTAAATAATTAGGAATTTAATTATTAAATTAATTAAAGGCTTAATTAATAATATTTTGGATTAAATGGATGAATTAATTATGAAATTAAAAAGGAAGACCGGGGGTGTAAGGTTGAATTAGAGGTGTGTGAAGTAAAAAGCTCTACTAAATAATAACTAATTTATTACTATTATTTGGCAAATAATAAAAGTAATATAAAAAGAAGGATAAAAAGGAAAAGAAAAAGAAGGTTATTTGGAAAAGTCATTATACGTGAAATTGGAGAAGAGAAGAGAAGAGAGGAAAAAGCCAAACGCTGTGAATTCGAAGGATCATCGCGAGGTAAGGGGTGATTTCATTCAGTTAATATGCCTTATAGGTTTTGGAATCAATAGGATTGATTAAGTCTGTTAGGAATCCCAATTTAGGATCGTTAGGTTTATGAAATTCAAACCCCAATTCCATGAATTTTTATGTTTTGATTCAATTTGATATTATGAGGAAATTGTATGATGTTATGGTGTGTTACAATCTCATTGGAATCATGCATTATAACTTATTTTGACATTGCTGTGAGTTGGATTCAAATGGGTATGAATTGGATGGGATTGGAGTAGTAAAATGCTGTCAAAAGTGCAGAATTTGACTCTGCAGGTCGTGGGAACCGGTTCCCAGTGGGGAGGAACCGGGTTCCACTGTGTGATTTTATAAAAACTGGAAAAAATGCACGTAGGAACCGGTTCCTGTATAGGTAGGAACCGGGTTCCCATACATTTTCCAGAAACGTGATTTTTGAACTTCGCAGGAACCGATTCCTGCATATGTAGGAACCGGGTTCTGCTGTAACTTTTTGAAAAATATTGAACTTTAAAAATCCGTAACTTTCAAACCGTAATTCCATTTTAGTCGCCGTTTTGGACGTTGTTTCTTAAATTAAATACTCTATTTTATAAAATGAAGAAAATAACCGTAACTTGATTTTATTTTGAAAATGTGTTGACCTTCCGATTATGCGGTTTGTTATTATGTGCATATTTGGTGTATATGCAATGGTGTATCCATGATAATTGATTGTATCAGGTCTTGGTGGATGAAGTGCATGTTTATGCTGTTTGATGTGTGTATGATAAATAATGATATCATGTTTTTGGTTTTGGTTCAGTTATGATAAATTGATGTATTTCATAGACTGATTTGATGTTGCATGCTAGTGATGTGCGTGCATATGCATTGTTTTGGTGAAGTTAATTCCCATTGTATGGAATTTGACTTGTATTGCCATTAACCGATACCCGGGTGATGATGGGTGGTTAGGCTGGATTCGTGTCGGGGTGTTTATGGACGAATCGATGGTTGCTGTATCCGGTTGATGATGGATCAGTGTTGGGTGACTTGGTCACGTGTTGGTACCACATGCATTGTGTCTGCATTTGTGTTTGCATGGAATTGTAACATGTTAGGATGTCTTCCAGTGTTACAATTCTTTGGTTGATTATTGATTTGTGCATAATGACTTGTATGATTGGAACTGCGTGTTGAACCTAAATTTATGCTAAAATGGGTGAAATAATATGCTTGTGATATAATGTTGATTGAGAAGCTTATAATGCATGTTAATTATGAGGAATCTCACCCTTACTTTAACAATTTCAGATTAAAGTTAGCAGCTTAGGAGTTGGTGAGGATGGCTCTAGAGCTATGTTACTTTAAGTCCGCGTGTCAGTGTCGTGCTCTGATAGGTTGTAACACTGGGGGAAACGTTTGAATGATGAGTTTTATTTTATACTCTATTGTTTAATTTATGTTGGGAATACTTATGAAGTGAAGTTATTCCGATTTTGAGACATTTCCGCTCTGTAGAACATGATATTGATTTGAATATTTATCTTAATAATTCTTTCAGTAAAGCATGATAACTGTAGATTTGAGGTTTTTATATTTATCTCGGATTGTGACATCCCTGTTTTCCATGTTACTCTGATTTAATTAATATATTCGCGGGTTATTTAGAAGGGGTGTTACACTCTCTCACGGCCTCAGCTGAAACAACAATGTAGAGGAACAAGGTTTCCCCATTCTCAGGTCGTGAAACCATGGGCGGTTTGGAAAGAGCTCGCTTGAGGTGGAGGATGGCTTGTTCGCACTCCTTGGTCCATTCGAAGGATGCCTCTTTACGCAAAAGTTTGAAAAATGGAAGTGCGTGTTGTATGGATTTCGTCACGAAATGGGAGGGCGAGGTAAGCATATCGTTCAAAATTTGTATGAATTTTTTCGAGATCGGAGTGGAGAGCTCGAAGAAGGCCTTACATTTGTCGAGGTTGGCTTCGATTCCTCGTTCTGTCAAATAGAACCCGAGGAACTTGCCTGCCTTAACCCTAAATATGCATTTCTCCGGGTTGAATCTCATTTTACATCTTCTTTCCTGATCGAAGACTCTTTTCAAATGGGTTGTATGGTCGGTTTTTGCTCGATATTTGACGATCATGTCGTCCATATATACCTCGAGTGTGTCCCCAATTTCTCCTGAAAATTCTTTGTTCATCATTTACTGGTATATTGCGCATGCATTCTTCAGGCTAAAGGGAATTATGTTGTAGTAGTAGTTGCTCGACTTGGTCATGAAGGTTGTGCAATGTTTATCGCTCATTGCCATGGGAATTTGATTATATCCTGAATACGTGTCCATAAATGATAAAAGTTTGTAGCCGCCCGATTTGTTGACCAACTTGTCAATATTAGGTAACGCATATGCATCCTTGGGAAATTCCCGGTTGAGATCAGTGTAGTCAACACGCATACGCCATTTTCCATTAGTTTTCTTAACAAGTAAAACATTGCAGAGCCAGGTTGAATACCGGGCCTCAGAAATAAAATTTACCTCTAAGAAGTATTTCTAAACTTTTTCAGCAGCCTCCGCTTTTTCCGGAGATTGTCTACGCCTACGTTGTACCACTGCCCTAGTGGCTGGATCTACAGCAAGTTGATGATAGGCGACCTCAGGGTCGATTTCGGGAATCTCCGCAGTGTTCCACGCGAACAAGTCATCATTCTCCCTCAGACATGCTTTGAGCTGCTTCCTCGCCAGGTCGGGTAGTCCAGCTCCAATTTTCACGCCTTTGTTCAAGTCCTTACCGAGGAGGATGATTTTAAAGTATCCATCGGGGATGGGACAAAAGGGATCCTCTTCAGCGTTGGGGACCTCGACCTCGTCTTTGTTGAAGTGTGTGTTCAGGTCGGTGGAGTTGACGTTGTGCAGAGCTTCCTGTTTTACAATTTGAGCAAGCTTAGAGAGGATGGGGTGGTTCCATTGGCCCTCTTCGGCTTGATGTTGACCATGTTCTGCCCCTTTGAGGTCGCATTAAAACATTTCCTCGCAACTTGGATGTCCCCGTGAATAGTGGCCACACGTCCTCTCTTCGTATAGAACTTCATCTTGAGGTGGACCGTGGAGGATACGACGGTTAGCTCGGCCAGCGTTGGTCTTCTAAAATGCAGTTAAAAAGAGACGGGCAATCAACCACTAGGAAGCGGACTTTGACTTATCGGGAAGCTGTTGTTTCCATCCCAAACGTGACCAGAAGCTCGACATAACCCCACAATTTAGAAGTCGAGCCATTAAAGCCTTCTAGGTCGGACCCCGCGTATGGTGATAGGTGGGATTCTTCGAGCTGCAGGGTCTTACACAGTTGAGTGTACATGACATCGACGAAACTCCCTTCGTCGACCAGGATGTGATGCACGTCAAAGTTGACCATCTTTGCCCTTATGAGCAAAGGGATATGTAAGTTGGGAGCTCCCCCGGGCAGCTCTTCGAGGTAGAACGTGAAAGGCTCAAATTGTCCCTAAAACATGTCGAGGGTCACAGTCTGGACCGGTGTCGCATCTATCAGCTCTTCAAATTTTCTCTTCACCGAGTTCACAGAGAGAGTGTCAAATACCCTGTCGGAGATGACCATGGCGGCGGGGAACGTCTCCCATCTGTTGTGGGTAAATAACAACTCATCATCTTCGACGTTGTCGGGGATGTAAAAGTCCTCATATCGGAAAATGGACAATGCAACTTGGTGCGGCCCAACTTCGTTGGATGGTCTGACTTCTTCCTCGATCTCTTTCACCTTGTGGTTGTCACGGCGAGGGGTGTCTTTCTTTGAGGGGAGAGAATATTACTAATGAAATGTGTTTGGTTTAATTTAGTGTATTCAATTTTTTTAACATTACGTGATAAATTATGACTTTTTAATCACTCTATATTACAAATATTTTTTTCAAAAAAATACTTAAGAAAAGTTTTTACCTTTCAATATTATATCATTTACATAAAATCATAAGGATATAAATTAAATTATTAATAAAATATCTCCCATTCCATCGTGAACCAAACATATTTTTAATCAAAATCGCTCTCCTCAACTCTTTTTTTTGAACCAAACATATAAATAATTACAAAATTCCTCTCCTCCCCTTCTCTTCCTCCATTAAAATTTCTCTTTTCTCTTCCCTCTCATTTGAACAAAATAGATTCTTCAAAAGCGAAAGTAAAAAGAAAATTATATATATAAATATGAAAAAATTATATATTAATCATATTTTCATTAAAAATTACATTAAAAAATTGTATTAAAGATGCTATATTTAGTAAATGCTATATTTATTAAAGATGTTATATTTAGTTAAAAATAGTTTCGACTTTCTAGTAAATGCTATATTTACCGGTCAATTAAATAGTGTTGGTTGATTAAAGATGAACATTTAGAAGTAGTTGAACGTACTAATCATTGAATACAAATAATAGTGGATATTTGCATGGAATTTTAGTGGAATCAGTTTTAATGGAACTTTAATGGATATTTGCATGAAATACTGTGATGAAATGGTCACACTCCAATTATGTATTTCCTCCCTCCAATCTCATATATATAAGCAATTTTACAAACAAAAAAGAATTATCCTTTAAAAAAATGTTTAAATACATTTAATTCTTATATTTTTTTCTAATTTTATCTTTACCTTTTTCTTTAAAAATCGATAAAATACAGAAATATGAAAAAAGTAGAATTATATTTAAAAATAATGAGTAATAATTATCAATAACTTTTATTTATATTTGAGATCATTTTTTTTTAATTTGTTGTTTATATTGGAGACCGGAGACATATTTTCCATTTCAATTTTGCAAATTGTTTATTTTCTATATAGATTTCCAAAAGGAGAATATTTAGATATTTATACTTTTCTTCAATAAAAATATAACAAATATATCTAAATAATTTTAAAAAAATAAAAATAAAAAGATATTATATATATATATATATATATATATATATATATATATATATATATATATATATATATATATATATATATATATATATATATATATATATATATATATATATATATATATATATAGGGGCCATATCTCATGAGAAAGTCTTTCTTATGTGAGAGTGAGAGGGTTTCTTTTTAGCCTTTAGATTACATTGGATGGTTGAGATTCATTGATGAAGTTATTTTTTTTCTTCTAAATCTTACTTCTCTCTCCTCATTTATTACGTTAACTTTTTTTTACTCTTTCTTCTCTCTCCTAATCTTAGTCATAAATTTTGATCCAATGGCTTATAATTACTCCTCTCACTCTCATATAAGGGACCCCTATATATGTCCCCTATATATATATATATATATATATATATATATATATATATATATATATATATATATATATATATATATATATATATATATATGTAAAAAAAAATTATACATTTATCTTATTTTTATTAAAAACATATAAATTACATCTAAGAAAATACACTTAAATTAATTGAGTTGGTGGGAGCCTTGTACCACCAAAAGGCTATTAATGTCTTGTTGATTTCGGTAGATTTCGGTATAAAATTTAATAGAATCTAATTTAATTTCTATATACTATTAAGAGATTCATAATTATAATGTTTGACTTTTGATATTTTCCTCATATTAAAATGATAATATATAGTTGTTCATTTCAGAAAAACTAAAAAATTGTTTAAATGAAACATTATTAAAATTTTACTTTTATTATAATCAAAATATTAAATTAAAGACAAAATTTAAATATAATTCTTTAAGTGTGATTTTTATTATTTTCAATGAAAATATAATAAATATATAATTTTATTAAAAAATAGTAAAAATCACATTTAAAAATTATACATAAATTTTGTCTGTAAATTAATATCAATATAAATACTATTAATTGTATTATAGCCAATTCAATGAATAGGGAGGAGATATCAAATAAAAGCAAAAATAGTAAAGTATAATTTAATCCTGTAATATGGCTCTCCTTGGACATAAATAAGTCAAATTAAAATAGATAAAATAATTTTAAAAAAATTATAAATATGCTTATTTTGATTTTATTAATAATATAAACTGTTTTAGTAACATAAAAATTAAACTCTTTATTGCTTGTTTTTGACGTGGTCGTAACATAAAATAAGGGAAGATGACTAATTTTTTGGTCAAAGTGAAAAAGAAGTCTTTTCAAGACCTGGCCAGAGTCGGTCTCCTCCTCTGATATGTAATAAAAATATATATACATAAAATGACATTTTTTGGAATAGTCATTCCTCCAATTTTGGAATTATTTAGCAATGTTATTACATTTATATGGTTGCTTTTCCACCGATCCACTATCATAGCACCAGTATGAACGAAAAACTTGACAAGATTCTCTCTTAGAGTATAGGAGTCTATCAGAATAATTAGAAAAGTAAGAGAGTAAAGTTCAAACCAAAAATCTAGTAAATCTAACCATTTACTGACACTAATTTTTTTATAAAAAAAAAAGTCTAAATTAGGACTTTTAAAGTATTAAATATATTTATGTGTAATTTTAGGTAAAGTTAAAGTTTAGACTAATTATGAACTCTAATCTACTACTATGAAGAATTCTAATCTACTACTATTACTATGAAGAATTCTAACCATTGCTTTAAAAATTGTGTTTGAGCAAAACACATTTGGTATGGTTCTCTTCTTAACTTAAAATTCCTTAACAACAATGAAGAGTTTTTATATTGGTTAACACACAATCTTAAACACATGATCCATTATAACTGTACTATCTTCATCAACTTCTTTGATGAAATATGGTGAAGAAGTGAAAAACACAAGGAAGGGGGTTGAATTGAACTTAAAAATCAAATGCAATAGACTTAAGATTTTTATTCTGGTTCGTTTGATCTCAAACTACTCTAGTCCACCCGCCAAAGTGATTTCGCCTCTCTCCAACGAGGACTTAATCCACTAATCAAACAGATTACAAATCTACTTTGACAACTGCCAAAGTCTTCTTGAGTATGACCACAACCGGGTTTATTTCAAGGAACAATATCTTAATCAAAGAACAATTAACTGTGTACTATTTGTTTTTCGTTACAAAAACCGTATCGCTACTGTGATGTATTACACAATTTGAGTATATAAGAGAATATGAATATTTGCAGCTTTTGAGATGTATATTCAGTCGTTGGTGAAAATCGTAAACGATTTACCCTTTGAGCTTGTTTAAATAGATGTGGAAATCTGTCCAAATTGAAACGTGATAATGGACACTTAATTCACTTTCCATACTGGGAAGATTCTTGTCTAAATGAAGCCGTTGCAGATGATATTATCTTAATGGAAAAGCAACGCTTCAGAACTTGGGAATCTTGCATGCTGCTTTACTTCAGAACTTTGATAACTCAGAGATATGAGGATCTGTTGGCGCGTTAGACTTTTGTTCAGAATCAGAATATCTTTTACTTATGTGCAGATTCTGATCATCATTCTTCAGAACATTCTGATTGTTGAGCTTGAAAGCTTCTGTGGCTTAACTTCTGATGCCGTTTCAGTCAGAACTTATGTACAACATACAACACAAATTTAGAGTGCATGTTTGTTCTTTGTGTTTGTTATCATCAAAACTCTTATAAGGATTGTAGAATCAAACTATGTTCTAACAATCTCCCCCTTTTTGATGATGACAAAAACTAGGATTTTCAATATAAAATTATAGAACAAAAAGCTTAAGAGAGTCTCCCCCTGAGTTGAGTACTCAGATATAGATGACTTACTTCCCTGAAGTTCTTTCTTGTCAGAGCTTTTGATGCATCTCCTTCTGTCTTTATCAGAATATGTTCTTGTTTATGCTTTCAGAGAAAAATAAAAGTTAAGACATTCAGAATATTTGAGACTTTGTCCTGGTATACTGTTATTGAAAATATCTTACGATTTCCCCCTTTTTGTCAGGTATCAAAAAGCAATATAATCAGAGTCAAAAATATGATGGTTTATATTGAAAACAGAATGCAATGATATTTTTCATAAACAAAGAGGATAAGGTGAAGAATACAAAATATAAGTTAAAGAAAATCTAAGATGGAGGGGGAAGTCGTGTGAACAACGCTTCCAACAAGCTCTTAATTTGAGTGATTGATTCTTCCTACTTTCCCAGAATATCCTTGATTTCTTTTGTTGTATCTTCTTGCTTGTACAATATATCCCTTATCTCTTTGTTTGTGTCTTCTTGCTTATCCAACCTTGCATGGACTAAAGCATTCTCCTTCTTAACCTCTTCCAGAGTTTGCATGACTAGAGACGAAGCTGGTGTATCTTCAGAGGGTGCATTTCATTCAGAACACTCTACAACCTCTTCTGATTGAACAACTTCTTCTGTTGCAATTTCCTTTTCTGGAGCAGTAGTCAGAGGGTGACTATCCTAATCTGGTTCAGTGGCTTCTTAAGGTTGGTGCTCTTTCCAGGGAGCATTTTCCAGCAGAAGAATTTCTTTCTTGTCCCAGTGACTTAGAACTTGGTCTTTGAAGGCTTTCAGCTGATCACTGAAGTTCTGCTGAGCCATCTCATATCTCAATTCTTTCTACCTCTGGGATTCAGAGTTGAACCATTTTCTGAATCTTTTCCATAGAGAATCAGAAGCAGCATGATTAGAATTCTCTTGACTTGCTTGCTTCAAAGAAGTAACCCATTCCTGTATTTCTGTTTCAAAAATCAACAAGTTCTTACCAACAAATGATTTGGTTAAGGTTGGTTTGGGTTTGGGAACGACAATTTTATTTTAGGTAGAAGCTAGATGGTCCAGTGCTTCTAGATCAATGACAGTTCTTAGATGATCAGCTGGACAGTTAATTGGTGAGGGAGTAGAAGAATCAGAAATCAGGATTAGTGAGTGAGGAGTGTTTGGTTGTGTGGAATCATATGGTGAAGGTATTTCTGGAATATCATGGATGGAGAGAGGTAAACGAACCATAAGAGGTTATGTTATTCTAGGAATTGGGGTAGTGGTATCAGAGTCTGTAAGGGAGTCTTCTGATTGGTTTGTAGTAGCGTGTTGGTTTTCTGGTTCAGGTGTTTCAGAATTTGGATTTTCAGATTGAGGAGTGAGAGGGTTTTCATTTTCTGGTTGGAGTGAGTTGAGGTTTTGATGTTCTGATTGAGGAGAGTGTGGGTGTGGATTTTCTGGTTGTTGAAACTGGATATTTGGATTTTCTGGGATTGGTGAGTGAAAGTCTTGATCAAACAGTTCAATATCAGAGAGAACTCTTGCAAGTTCTGGTTGATTTTATTCTGGATTTGGATTGGGGGAGTGAGGTTCATTTAATAAATTTCCAAGAGTTACAGATGGATCAAACTCTATGTCAAAATCCTCAAATGTTCGTGGTGAGGGATTTTCTGTTGGTTGAGGGGGAATGGTTTCAGATGTTGGAACAACTGTAGATTCTACAACAGAAACAAAAGATGTGTTACCTTTCTTTTTCACAGCTTTGGGTGTCCTCTAAGAGGATCCTTTTCATGCTGCCTTCCTCTTTCTTGATTTCTTCATCACAACCTCTGGAGCTTCCTTGTGTAGGTCACGGATGTTGATTTCTGGAATAGTCTCATCTTCCTTGCAAGCTTCAAGGCATCTGACTACAATCTCTGGAGAAGCATCTATCTCAGAGAATAGTGGAAAATCCTTCAGAGGAATTATCCTGGATGTGATGACCTCATGAGAAGAAATTGTTGGTTCCTTCTTAATGCTTTCAATAATCTTCATTTTCTTCAGATTCTGGGTATTCAGTGGTTTCCCAGCAGTTACTTTCAGAGTACTGATCTCTTGAGCCTTTGTCAGATGCTCTATCAGTCTGTTTTCTGTCAGAATATCTGAAATCAATCTTCCCATATGAATCTAATCCCTCTTAGTTCTTTCTTTTTCTCTTGTCTCTTTCACACTTGTTCTCAGATGGTTGAAGAGAAAATGTGGAAGATTTATTTTGGTCTTCTTTGTAATGAAGTATACCAGAAACTGCTGATCAATGTTGATGTAATCAGGAGAGCTTGTAGGCTTCCTGTGATTGATACATCCCAGAATGATCCTAGCCCAAATTTTGTATTAATCTTTCAAGTCTATGATCTTGATGGATGGTTGTCCAGAAGTGAAAATGACCCTAACAATGGATTTTAGGTCAGAACACTTGTCAGCCATATCAATGCATCTGACTCCGCTGCCATTGTACCCAATGTGTTTCCCAATCAAATCTTCTATAATCACTATCTTCTTTCCCATAACATATGACGTGACCTGGTGGTTGGATAAAGTAGCATGAATCCAAAACTCTTTAACAAGAATGGGAAATATTGGACCCAACAGACGATCAAAGTATCTGTTCCATCCCTGTGTTATTACATCTTCATACAGATCAAACCCGTTTTCCTGTAAACTCTCAAAATCGATGATCAATTCACATAGAACTTCAAGGTTGTCAACCGGAGTAAGCAGTGTTCTAATGGGTTCCTCATACTGTTCTGTTGAAGAAGAACCAGGAGCACGTTGAAGAAGAACCAGGAGCACTGTTGAGATTCTTGAGGCTTGATGAGGATTCCATTGTCCACACGGATTCGTTGAAGAAGACTAGGAATTTTTTTTGGAAAACTAGAGTGAAAGAGAATAGTGAAAGCAGTAAGAGGTGAATGAAATAGTAAATTGAGTTTTATAAACACTTTAGAAAACATAATCAGTAAGAAAGAAAAAATGAGTAATGATTATACTGAATTAATGAAACTTGAAATTAGGGGATTTCGTGTAGATACTAAACAATTACCATTGACAAGTGTCTCAATGCATCCAATCAGAGCCTTGAACTCTTCAAAATTTGAACGCGTGTTCAGCCTCAGAAGGTAGCTTATGAGAGGATGACAGATGTTTGATGGTGTGAACTGCACGCCTCTATCTTTGAAATGAAAAGTTCAGATCTTCATAGATAGATTCTGAGGCAACTATACTCCTAACTTCTGAAGACAAGTTGATCAGATCTTCATAGAAAACAATAAAATTCTGAGGGTTAGAATATGCAAATAAAACATTTTATTCTGGACACAATTTCATGCTGAGATGTTTCAAAATGAAATTGAATCTATCTTCAGAAAGGGGTTTTGTAAACACATCAGCCCTGTTGCACCCCAAAACTTGCCCTCTCATGTTTTCTAAAGTCTCCCCCCTGCATGATTGATCACAAACTCTTGCCTAAGGAAAAGGAAAATTTTTGAGTGTTGCTTTAAGTACATTTCGATTGGCATTCTGAAAGATCCTTCGATTGGCATTCTGAAGGAGCGCTTCGATTGACATTCTGAAAGTAGATTTCGATTGGCTTTCTGAAAGATTCTTCGATTAGCATTCTGAAGGAGCACTTCGATTGGCATTATGGATAAGCACTTCGATTGGTATTATGGATAAGCACTTCGATTGGCATTCTGAAAGGCCCTTCGACTGGTGTTCTGAAGGAGCCTTTCGATTAGCATTATGAACAATGTCCTTCGATTGGAATTCCACAAAGGTCCATTCGAAGAAGCATTCAAAGGGTCCATTCGAAGGAGGCCATCAGCCCATTCGAAAGGGAGCATTCGAAGGGGGCCATCAGCCCATTTGAAAGGGAGTGTTCAAAGGCCAGCTGCTTGTCATTCAAAATTCAAAAAAAGGACAGAATCCCATGTGTTTAGCCAATGTTACAAACTCTCATTCATGGCTTTCAAACACATGATTAACGTTACAAATCCTCCTTCATGGTTGTCAAACACATATTCAAGGTCATTTAAACCTTTGTCTTCCTGTCCCCTCTACCCCCTCTATATAAAGAGATCACAAGTGGAACGCAAAGACACACAGAGGATGAAGACAACACACGAAAAATATACAAAAATAGAAGACTTGGAGAGACGCTGCCCAGAATTTTCCAAGCCAAAGCTGCCACCCAGCGAACACCTCCATCCTCAGAACTACAGGTCGAAGCACATCTATTTGGTAAAAGAAAAATCTAATCTCAAGCTCACTCTCAAATTCATTTCGATTGCATATTCATATTTTTATTTCTGTTTGTAAATGATTTAATGTGCTTCATGTGAGCTACAATGCAGAGTTGAGATTGTGCCATTGCTTGAGCACAATCTGAGTTTATCCTTCGAATCCCAGGATAAAACGAACCCAGACCCAGATTCAGCAGGTGCAAATAAGAGGAGATTCGAACCAGGGGGGTTAAGTCCCCCCTGGACTTTTAATATGTGTTTCGTTTTGCAGGAACCATATGCTCAGCTTCTTGTTCAGAGCTTCGAAGCTCAACAGTTTAGCTTCGAACTGAACCTAGGACTTCCAGTTCAAAGGCTGATATGTCCAGATCGAACCCCCTCAAAGTGCAGCCCCTCATGCACTTTCGATCCAGCCTCTTCACTGGGTCGAAAGACAACCTGCCTCTCTTTCGACCCAGGCCTCCAGAATTACATTTTTTTCTTATTTTGCTGCCTGACCCATTTGTATTCTGTTTATTTTGTTTCTGTTATTTCTTTTAGTTTGTCTTATTTAATTAACATGAAAATCATAAAAAATAAATAACTTAGAATTAGGATTTAATTTAGTTAATTAGTTTAACTTATTTTCTTCATTGTTAAAATCAGTAGACTTAGGAGTATTTCAAATTCAATCCTATTCATAAACAAAAAATGCAAAAATATTAAGTATGTTTTAGAGTAAATTTTAACCAATTTTTTAAATTGAACATTTAGCATTTTCCTAAAATAAAATAAAACAACAAAAAAAAAGAGTTCTTATTCTTAGGATTTTCTAGATTCACACACGTTTATTGTAACTGCTTATTATTCCCCCAATTTTTGGACATGTAAATAATCCCCCTCTCCGAAGCCTTGTAATAGTGTAGTATTTACAGTTTCTGCACTTTAAATTCCTGTATATATATTAACTGCTTAGATGTATGCTAACTAGGATTGTATGACAAGATCTAAAAACAAATGGTAGAACACCTAAATAAACAAAGATAATATAACTGAAAATTGACACACTTGCACATGCCACTCCTAGGGTACATCTCATTTGGTTGCCTCGAATGTGGTCATTAAGTATAGGATGTTTTAGAGGTCGTGCTTCTGTCCTAAGATCATAAGTTACCTCGAAATGGTTGCCTCGATAAAAAATGATCTAAGACATTAGGATTACCACTAAAGCGTCCTAACGTTGCTTTAGTGACCACAAGTCCCTTAAATCGAATTGACCCGAAAACTCCAACGATGGTGCTACCTACTTCTCAATAGTGGGATAGCACTGTCTAAAGGACATTTGCACAATTAAATTCCTTTTTAAGTAGGTAGAGGTTCTCAAGTACTTGCTCCTTTTAAAAACAAAAATAAAAACTTTTCACACTTACACTTTCTTCAAAAACAAAACTCTTTTCAAAACCCACAATTACAAAGAAAAGCAAACCTTTTGAAAACATAGTGAGCAAGTACCTAAGAGCCCGTGGATAACCACGGATAGAAAGGGTGCTAACACCTTCCCTTTCTATAATCTACCTCTCGAACCCGAGAAACATCTCGAAAAGAAATTTTTTCTGTGCTTTTGTCCTTTCCCTTGTTGGATAAAATAAAAGACGGTGACGACTCTTGCTTACCGCGACACTTTGTGAAAACAAACGCAAACACGAACCAGCATACTAAAAAATAGTCAGTTCTCATTCCCACTGATCATAGAACTAGCGACTCTGCTGGGGAAATTATAAGTGAGGGGTACCTTAGGACTAGATCACTTGTGTTTTCATTTGTATTGCTTTGTATGATTTTAATTTTGTGGGCTTGTATTGGAGATCTATAAATCCTCCATCCGGATTTTGGGAAACATTCATAGATAGCAATACATTGTGGAAACTGTACGGGGTATACCGACACGGTTGAAGCAACAACTATATTAGTGCGACATATTTGTGAGTACCGGTAGCCTTTGAGTCAATCAAAGAGAATACGGGGCCGCTGAGTGATGTCACTAAGCACTAATGACCTAGAACCTTACTTGACCATCTTGGCCTTTTTAGGGGTAGTGAGATGACCGACTTTGGTGCAGTCCGAAGTTGGTAGATACTCGATACTACACTCATTAAGGATTATTTTCTTGGAATATTTTGGTCGCTAGTTCAGTGGCTAAACCAAAACAATGAACATAGAAAACAATCCAATGATATTGAGCTCCTTAGAACCCGGTTACTATTTATAGGACAGGTTTTTGAGCCAACTACACTCAAGAGGGTACTTACCTATGAAACCTCCTGCAAGCCTGAAACTAGGGTTTTTGTGTGACTTGCTTGTACATGTGTTTTTGCATACATAATAAAGCATCATATGCATCTGCTAACCATTTCAAGGGTTTAGATCTTCATCTTTGTTCTTGTTTTGTAGGACATGGAGTCTCTCCGCAGGAAAACAATTCAAATCAACCTTGTAAGGATCCCTCTTCAACTCAAAGAGCTTACATCCAGGATTCCCGAGAATTCTCTCTTCAGTGAAAGACATGGTAGACTCCTCAGCTTGGTCAACACCAACATTGAAAAAGACATGATGAAAGTTCTCTTCCAGTTCTTTGATCCCCTACACCACTGTTTCACATTCCCTGATTATCAATTGGTGCCTACTTTGGAGGAATTTTCTCAACTCCTGAGAATTCCTATTCTTAGTCAACTACCCTACAACGGTATAGAAAAGGAACCAAAGCTTGAAGATGTTGCTCAAGCATTACGCTTGCAACCATCCGACATCAAAGGGCATTGGGAAACTAAAAGTGGTATCAAAGGATTCTTGGCAAAGTTTCTGTTTGAGAAGGCATGAGAATGCTGGAATTCTCTTGATCTACAAGCCTTTGAAGAGATTGTGGCACTCCTTATCTATGGTTTGGTTTTGTTCCCAAATCCTGATCAACTTATAGATGTGAATGCTGTCAAGATTTTCATATCCAGGAATCCCATATCTACATTGCTTGGGGACATCCTCCACTCATTTTACACACGAACAATGAGGAAAAGAGGTGTTCTCATGTTCTGTACTCCTCTCTTAGCAAGGTGGTTTATTTCTCACCTTCCACAATCAGTTTTGAAGAATGAGCAGGGTTTAAGGTGGTCACAACGATTGATGACCCTCACACATTCTGATGTAAATTGGTGTTCTCTGTCCAGAGAAAATGTCACTATCATTGATCGTTGTGGAGAATTTCCTAATGTTCCGTTACTTGGAATTAGGGGAGGCATTACATACAACCCCTGTCTAGCTTTGAGACAATTTGGATATGCTCGGAGGGATGGCCCTCATGACATGCTGATCCCTGACCTAGTTTTTAACTTCGACAATGATGCGCAAGGACTTCGACAAAGGTTCATCAGAGCTTGGAGGATGCCTAATAGAGTGGATAGTAAGACACTGGGGCACAAGAATTCTATCCCCCTTGAGCCTTACCTCAAGTGGGTACGAACCCGCTCCCAGAATCTTATGATGCCATATCCTCACATTCTCCCCTTGATCAAAGAGCCTGTTATGGAAGGAGAGGTTCCATACGCCGTCCTACATCCTGACATGCCAACATCATGGGAAGAAATGCAAAAGAGTTGGATCCAACTCAAGGAAGAGCAGAATACTTTTGAAGCCAACTTCTATACCAGTGAAAAGAAGGTTTTGGAGCTTACCCGCCGACTTCACAAGGAGGAGACCCTCAACACTTACATCGCTCCAAAGAGGATGCGCAATGTCTTTTTACATTAAGAATTTTGTAATATTTCGCCCATGGGGCACTTATGTACTAACAAATTGCTTCTTAATGTGACGTGTGTTCTCTTTTGTCTGCAACAAATTTGAATTTTTGAACCCTTGAATGCATTACATAAATAGCATACCATTCATCATATGCATAACAGGTACCCTTTTACAGGTCTCTTATCTTCTTCGCTGTTTATTTTAGCAATCATCATGTCTGCTGAAACTTCCACTGAGCAAGCTATCAAGGCCCTCCAGGCCCAGAATGCCCAATTTCAAGAGTTGGTCATGAATCTAGCTAAGGGTCAGCAGGACCTGAAGACCCTGCTCCTGAAAAAGAAGAAGAAGAGGACCGTCCTGTTCAATACTGGACGCAGGTTTGGAAACGGGCTGCAGAATGAAATTGATCTGGCCACCCTGTCTGGAGAGAAAGACAGTCCACAAGAAAGGAGGGCTCCTAGTCCTGAGGTCTCCGACAACGAGACAGACTATGATGAAGAACAGTATCCTCCTGCTAAGGATAAGTACAAACAGCGGGAGGACCGTTTGAACGTTATGGAAGTACAGAAGGTGCCCGGTCTGGACTTCGGAGATTTAGGTTTATCATCTGGGGTGGTGATTCCCCACAAGTTCAAGGCACTTGCCTTTGCCAAATATGACGGAGCTTCCTGTCCCAAGTTGCACCTCCGGTCATATGTGAGGAAGATCCAACCATACACTACTGATAAGAATTTATGGATCCATTTCTTTCAGGATAGTCTATCAGGGACTCAGCTTGAGTGGTTCTATCAGTTGGATAGAGCCAGTATCCGCAACTGGGAGGATTTGGCTACTGCATTCTTTAAGCATTATCAGTATAATTCCGACCTCGCTCCTATGCGTACCCAACTCCAGGGTATGTCAATAGGGACGGGCGAAGGATTTAAAGAGTATGCTCAAAAATGGAGAGACCTTGCCGGAAGGGTGCAACCACCTTTAGCTGATCGTGAACTTGTTGATATGTTTTTGGGGACCCTGTCTGGTCCATTCTTTAACCATTTGATTGGAAGCTCTTCAGCCAGGTTTACAGACCTTATCTTGACTGGCGAGAGGATTGAAGCTGTAATTAAGGCTGGGAAGATATAGAAGGGTGCCTCATCGAGCACCGAGAAGAGACCGTTTAAGAAAGAGTCCAGTGCGGTCTACAGTTCGAGAAGGAAGAATAGACCTGAACACTGCCAAGCTGTCAATGCGGTTGTTATATCAAAACCTGCCGGTGCTCCTCAGCATCACAACCAACGAAGGGACGAGAGACCTCAAAGGCAATTCACTCGTCTCAGCATGACCTTATCTCAAATTCTGCCACAATTGCTGAAGACTAATCTGGTGACCCTAAAAGAAGCTCCAAAGAATCCAAATACAATGTCACCAAGGTATAACCCTAATGCCCGCTGCGCTTTTCACTCTGATAGCCCGGGGCATAATATAGACGATTGTTGGGTTCTGAAGAACAAGGTGCAGGACTTAATTGATGCAAAGGAGATTGAGTTCGAGGCGTACGAGAGGCCTAACGTTGTAACTGATCCCATGCCCAGGCATGGAGTGAATGTTGTGGAGGAGGACTTGTTTGTAGCGTCTATGGATGATGTTGTTACCCCTATAATGACTATCAAGAAGAACCTGTTGCTAGCTGGTTTATTTCCGGGCTGTGGTGAAGGTTGCCCTATGTGTTCTTCTTTACCTACTGGTTGTCCATCTTTGAAGTCAGGTATCTAGAACCTGATGGATAGTAAAGAGATTCTTTTCGAAAAGACTGTTGTTCCACCCGTTCATTCTGAAGAAGTTTCCATCATTACCATTTTCGACAATTCTTCCAAGGCTCCCTCGAGGACGCCTATTAGAATTACATCTGTTCCGAAGACCACACCTATAATCATCACTGTTCCGGGGCCCATCCCCTATACGTCTGACAAAGCTGTCCCTTGGCACTATAGGGCAAATATTTATGTTCTCGGAGTTAAACAAGAGTTTGATGTTGATGCCAGTGTCAGCAACATTACAGGGCTTGCTAAAGTCACTCGCAGCGGTAGAATTTTCTCACCTGATATTGCTCCACCAGCTGTTAGAAGACCTGTTGTCATTAAGCCTGCAAGTGTACCTACTGCTGTTCCTGATCAAATTCCTATCCTTCCCCCTGTCGATGGGTCATCTAGCGCTCGGGGCAAAGGGATCACTACTGATATGCCTGCCCGGACGAAGGCGCCAAAGACAATCAACGTTGAAGCTTCCAAACAGGAGATGGAAGAGATTCTGAAGATCATTAAGAAGAGTGATTATAATGTGGTTGAGCAACTGGGGCAAACCCCATCCAAGATTTCTATGTTATCACTGATGTTGTGTTCATAGGCCCATGCCAAGGCTCTGATTACCTTCCTAAAGACGGCCCACGTGCCACAAGAGACATCAGCTGATCAATTTACCGATTGTGTGGCCAATTTAACTGCTGATAATGGTTTGGGTTTCTCCGACGCTGATCTGACTGCTAAAGGGAAGAACCATAATGATGCCCTGCATGTCTCCATTGAATGCAGAGGCACTACTCTTGCACATGTGTTAGTTGACATTGGTTCCTCGTTGAACGTCTTGCCAAAGAAAGCTTTAGACAGGCTGGATTGCGAAGGTTTGGAGCTAAAACCGAGTAACATTGTTGTCTGGGCCTTTGTTGGGTCTAAGAGGATGGTGCACGGTGAGGTTGACATTCCAATTGGTTCTCAGGTCTTCAACTCTACATTTTACGTGATGGACATTCGGCCGTCCTATTCTTGTTTACTGGGTCGTCCATGGATCCACAAAGCTGGAGCCGTAACCTCAACGCTCCATCAGAAGTTGAAATATCCGGTCAGAGGGAAGATCGTAACAGTTCAAGGGGAGGAGGAGTACATGGTCAGCCACCTCAACTCGTTTCGGTATGTAGAGATGGATGGGGAGTTCATTGAGACCCCATTTCAACACTTTGAAGAGGTTCCTCAGACATTGGCATCGGCAGAGACTGTGATGGAAGATTCTCCCATGAAGATGGCTTCCTTAAAGGATGTTCGGGCAGTTATTGAGAAGGGTGGGCATACAAAATGGGGCCGACTTCCTGATTTCACTCAGAAGACTAACAAGTTCGTTTTGGGTTTCACTGCAGAAGCTCAGAGGGTTGTTCGAAGTGCAAGGATTAGAAGACCTCCTGTGTTCATCAGCAACTCGGGAGTAAATGCCATCGAAGATGACGTGGAGGAGTCTGAATTCGACAGCTGGATCTATCCTACGACCGGCGGTGGACCAAACAACTGGACAGCAAAGGATTTCATCCCTATTACTTTTATTACTCAGTAATGAGATCTTTGTTTCGAATTTGTAACAGACAATGCTTTGAAACTTTATGGCCCGGTGTCTTACCCGAGGCACCGTGGCTTCATTTGTGAGGGCTTTTGTATGCCATTTTCATATATCATTAATAAAAGCATTGGACATTTTCGCATTTCAAATTTTGTGCTCCTTGTCTTTCTTTATTACATATTGCAAAACAACTATTTTACACACTCACATATACAGGTCCCAATCCACTCTGGATCTCACTGGTAACGACTCTGCTACTGCCAGTTATGACTTCGAAAATCTGATCAACTTAGCCGAAGACGAAGGTGAAGATGATTGCAAAGTGCCTGGTGAGCTTGCAAGACTACTACTCCAAGAAGAGAGGGCCATTCAGCCACATGAAGAGCCGGTGGAAATAGTGAATCTGGGTACCGAGACAGACAAGAAGGAAGTCAAGATCGGTGCAAACCTGGAGCTTAGTGTGAAACAACGGTTGATTCAGATGCTGCATGACTACGTGGAGATCTTTGCCTGGTCTTACGAAGATATGCCTGGGTTGGATACCGACATTGTGGTTCATCGCCTGCCTACCAAGGAGGACTTCCCTCTGGTAAAACAGAAAGTTCGCCGTATACGCCCAGAGATGTCCGAGAAAATCAAGGTTGAGGTTATGAAACAGTTTGACGCCGGTTTTCTAGCAGTAACTTCTTACCCTCAGTGGGTCACCAATGTGGTTCCAGTACCGAAGAAAGTTGGTAAGGTCAGAATGTGTGTTGATTACAGAGACTTGAACAGGGCAAGCCCTAAGGATGACTTCCCTCTGCCTCACATCGACGTTCTGGTTGACAATACTGCTCAGCACAAGGTATTCTCCTTTATGGATGGTTTCTCCAGCTATAATCAAATCAAAATGGCTCCTGGAGACATAGAGAAGACCACTTTTGTCACTCAGTGGGGCACTTTTTGTTACAAGGTCATGCCTTTTGGGTTGAAAAATGTAGGGGCAACGTATCAGCGTGCCATGGTTGCTTTGTTCCATGACATGATCCATCATGAGATTGAAGTATACATCGACGATATGATTGCGAGGTCCCAAACTGAGGAGGAACACCTTGACCATCTACAAAAGCTGTTTGACAGGCTAAAGTTGTACAAGCTGAATTGAACCCGAACAAGTGCACCTTCGGAGTGAGGTCTGGCAAACTGCTGGGTTTCGTTGTAAGCGACAAAGGTATTCAAGTGGACCCTGCCAAGGTGAAAGCCATACAAGAGATGCCAGCTCCCAAGACAGAGAAAGAGGTCAGAGGTTTTCTAGGACGTCTGAACTACATTGCCCGATTCATCTCGCATCTAACTGCTACTTGTGAGCTGATCTTCAAACTGTTGAAGAAAGATCAAGTGGTACGTTGGAACGATGAATGCCAGGCCGCTTTCGAAAGAATTAAGGAGTATCTCCAGGAGCCACCCATTCTAATGCCACCAGTGGAACGGAGACCTCTAATCTTATGCTTGACAGTGCTTGACAACTCAATGGGGTGTGTGCTGGGGAAGCATGACGAGTATGGCCGAAAAGAGCATGCCATTTATTACCTTAGCAAAAATTTTACCGACTGTGAGACCCGATACTCACTGCTCGAGAAAAATTGTTGCGCTTTGGCATGGGCTGCTCGCCGGCTGAGACAGTATATGTTGACTCACACTACTCTGTTGATTTCAAAAATGGATCCCATCAAGTATATCTTCGAAAAGCCTGCCTTGTCTGGAAGAATAGCAAGATGGCAGATGATCTTGACTGAATATGACATCCAGTACACGACTCAAAAAGCAATCAAGGGAAGTGTATTGACAGACCATTTGGCACATCAGGCAGTGGATGATTACCAATCTATGAACTTTGAATTTCCAGACGAGAATATCATGTTCATAACTGATTGTGAAACACTTGGACCGGATGAAGGACCTGAGGAAGGATCCCAATGGTCTATGCACTTTGATGGAGCTTTAAACGCTTTGGGCAATGACATTGGTGCTGTAATCATATCTCCTAAAGGCTCTCATACCCCGTTTACCGCCCGACTGTGTTTCAACTGCACCAACAACATGGCGGAGTATGAAGCATGCATTATGGGTCTCCGAGCTGCAATTGACCTAAGGATTAAGTTTCTAAGTGTCTTCGGAGATTCCGCCCTTGTGATCAGTTAGATCAAAGGAGAGTGGGATACGAAACACCCAAATCTTATTCCTTACAAGGAGTATGTATTGACGTTGCTTCCCCATTTCGAGGAGATAACCTTTGAACACTTCCCAAGAGAGGAGAATCAGTTGGCGGACGCGTTAGCTACGATGTCTTCTATGTTCAAAGTCAAGTGGGACAACGAGGCTCCCCGAATCATTATTTGGAAATTGGATGAACCTGCACATTGCTGTGATCTTGAGACCGAAGAGGCAACAAAAAAGCCTTGGTATCATGAAGTGAATAGGTACCTTGAAGCTCAAGAATACCCCGAGGGCGCATCTTTTAATGACAAGAAGTTTCTGAGAAGGTTCGCGGCAAAGTTCTTCATCAGCAATGGCATTCTTTACAAACGTAACCATGATTCAACCTTACTGTGTTGTGTGGATAAAATTGAAGCAGAAAGGATCATGGCAGAGCTGCATGAAGGTACCTTCGGAACTCATTCCAATGGACATACCATGGCAAAGAAAATCCTTCGGGCAGGATATTACTGGTCCACAATGGAAGCCGACTGTTATCAGCATTCTCAGACATGTCACAAGTGCCAGGTCTATGCTGATAAGGTGCATATTCCTCCAGTTCCTATGAATGTTTTGACAACACCTTGGCCCTTTGCAATGTGGGGCATTGATATGATCGGTGAGATCAGACCTACGGCATCCAACGGGCATCGTTTCATCCTGGTAGCGATTGATTACTTTACCAAGTGGGTTGAAGCAACTTCCTTTGCTACCGTAACCAAGAACGTCGTGGCGCGGTTCATTTGGCACAACCTGATCTGTCGATACGGTGTACCAGAGAGGATCATTACGGACAATGGTACCAATCATAACAACAAGATGATCACTGAGCTATGCGAACAATTCAAGATACAACATCATAACTCTTTTCCCTACCGGCCGAAGATGAATGGGGCTGTAGAAGCAGCTAATAAGAACATTAAGAAGATTGTGCAGATGATGACAGTGACATACAAAGACTGGCATGAGATGTTACCATTTGCTCTTCATGGGTACCGTACCTCAGCACGGACGTCAACAGGGGCAACACCTTATTCCTTGGTTTATGGCATGGAGGCAGTCTTGCCCATTGAAGTTCAGATACCCTCTCTTCGGATCATGAAGGATGCAGGTTTGAGCGAAGACGAGTGGATCCAGACCCGACTTGATCAATTGAATCTAATCAACGAAAAGAGACTCACAACTATTTGTCATGGTCAGACGTACCAAAAACGGATGATCAAGGCATTTAACAAGAAAGTCAGACGACAAGAATATCAAGTTGGGGACCTGGTAATCAAGCGCATTATTCTACCTCAAGGTGATCCCAGGGGCAAATGGACCCCTACTTACGAAGGGCCATTTGTGGTTAAGAACATATTCTCAGGAGGAGCGATGATTCTAACCACCATGGATGGTGACGACCTTCCTCACCCCGTCAATGCAGACATAGTAAAAAGATACTACGCATAATCAAAGACCCGCTAGGTTGACTGGCCTAGGCAAAAATAAGGGCTTCCCGGCGAACCAAAAGGGTTCAGGCAAAAATAAGGGATGAAAATAAAAAAATCTGTACACCCGGCAAGTCGAAAACCTGAAAAGGCGGCTTGGGCAAAAATGGGTATCCCGGTGGATTGAAAACCCGAAAGGGCGGTTCAAGCAAAAGTTAGGGATTAAAGCGTAATACTATGTCTCGTTAGATCACCTCGCATCCGGACTTCGGTATCAACTATTAGGCTCAGACGACACCAGTCAATCAGATTCTTCTTCAACTAAGCAGCAAAGTGATGAGATGCTTGAAGATATAAAGGCAATAGCAGAGCTGGAACCCAGTGGGATTATTCACATAGCTGTTTTTTTTTCACAAATTGTATAAATTCTATTTGTTCGGCGGTGTTCTCTTACTAGGACGTCAGCCTCTTGTACAAAACGCCTATTTTCAGGCCAAACTTCAAAGTCAATACAAACTCATGTTCAAATAAATTTCAAATTGTCTTCCCTTTATCTGTTTTGTTTTGCAAAGAACGTCCAATGTTCATTTTTGATATATGCATTTGACATTAAATTGCTGCTCATAAATATTTACATGCGAAACAAAGGACTAATTACGGGTGATATCAGAAACAGGGGCAATAAGATTTGTCTGAGCGGTCTAATTGCTCTGTCCACCAGGTACCAAGGTATATATTCAGCTGAAGAATATGGCTAAGATACTTTCACTCCTCCAGAGTAAGACAACAATGGTGGCTCTCCCAGCTGAGACTTGCAACTATGAACAAATCAACAATGCTCTCCCCAAGCAGAGCTTATCCCCCATCAGAGCTAAAAAGGTTGGGTATCCCCCAGAAGGTCTTAATATTCCCCGACGGAGTATAAGGATATCCCCCAGCAAACATGAGAGTATCCATGGCAGTCTTAATATTTCTCAACGAAATATAAGAATGTTCCCCGGCAGAATGCAAGACACCCCCAGTGGAGCCATTTCCCCAGCACAGTCTAAAAAAAAAGCTTCCCCAATGGAGTTAGATCATCTATACCCGGTAGATTCTGGAAGCTTGTCCCTTACAGAATACAAATGTATCTCCCCAGCCAAATTCGGAAGGTTATCCTCACAAGAGTCTAGCTGGGTTATCCTCAGCAAGTTGCAACTGAAAGATCATCCCCAGCGAAGTTCTTTCTTTCCCCAAGCAGGACTTCTATCCTCAACAGATTCAATATCACCAACAATTATCATCAATCCCCAGTGGAGTTTATCATTAATCCCCAGCGAAGTTTATCATCAATCCCCAACAGAGCTTATCAGCGGAGCCCCCAGCGGAGCTTATCGTTAAAATCCTCAACAGAGTATCTCTTCCCCACAGAGTATTTCCCCGAAGAGTAATCTCTTCATCAAGTTTATTCCCCAACGGAGTTCTTCTCTCCTGCAGGTTTATTCTCACAATCATCTTCGTTCACCATCCCCAGCGGAAATGAAGAATTCAACTCTATTCTCCAGCAAGCTATCCAGGATTTATTTTCCCCGTCTAAAACATCACATTTCCATACATCATGAACATGCATATACACATCATACGAATACAATCTCATTTATTTTGAGAACATCATTGCCTGATCCATATCATGCATTGCATATGACTGACCTTTACCTTTCAGGAAAAATGCAGTTAAGTTCTCAGCTTAGTCGAAGATTTGACCAGTTCTTAAATCTCAATTGAATTATCATCAGTTGAATTTTCAGATAAGGTTCTCAATTTCGGCAGTTTCCTACGTCATAGTGTGGACGAGTACTATAACCTCAACGGTATACTCCCGGTGAGCACGAGTCAGTTCCTAGATCTTGATGTTTTCCTTCGTCATAGTGTGGACAAGTTCTATAACCTCAACGGTATACTCCCGGTGGGCACGAGACAGTTCCTAGATCTTGATGAAGATGTTTCCCTACGTCATAGTATGGACAAGTTCTATAACCTCAACGGTATACTCTCGGTGAGCACGAGTCAGTTCCTAGATCTTGATGTTTTCCTCCGTCATAGTGTGGACAAGTTCTATAACCTCAACGGTATACTCCCGGTGGGAACGAGACAATTCCTAGATCTTGATGAAGATGTTTCCCTACGTCATAGTGTGGACGAGTACTATAACCTCAGCGGTTTACTCCATTGAGCACGAGTCAGTTCCTAGATCTTGATGTTTTCCTCCGTCATAGTGTGAACAAGTTCTATAACCTCAACGGTATACTCCCGGTGGGCACGAGATAGTTCCTAGATCTTGATGAAGACGTTTCCCTACGTCATAGTGTGGACAAGTTCTATAACCTCAGCGGTTTACTCCATTGAGCACGAGACAGTTCCTAGATCTTGATGTTTTCCTCCGTCATAGTATGGACAAGTTCTATAACCTCAACGGTATACTCCCGATGGGCACGAGATAGTTCCTAGATCTTGATGAAGATGTTTCCCTACATCATAGTGTGGACGAGTACTATAACCTCAGCGGTTTACTCTATTGAGCACGAGTCAATTCCTAGATCTTGATGTTTTCCTCCGTCATAGTGTGGACAAGTTCTATAACCTCAACGGTATACTCCCAGTGGGCACGAGACAGTTCCTAGATCTTGATGAAGATGTTTCCCTATGTCATAGTGTGAACGAGTACTATAACCTCAACGGTATACTCCATTGAGCACGAGTCAGTTCCTAGATCTTGATGTTTTCCTCCGTCATAGTGTGGACAAGTTCTATAACCTCAACGGTATACTCCCGGTGGGCACGAGACAGTTCCTAGATCTTGATGAAGATGTTTCCTCCGTCATAGTGTGGACGAGTACTATAACCTCAACGGTATACCCCCGTTGAGCACGAGACAGTTCCTAGATCTTGATGTTTTCCTCCGTCATAGTGTGGACAAGTTCTATAACCTCAACGGTATACTCCCGATGGGCATGAGACAGTTCCTAGATCTTGATGAAGATGTTTCCCTACGTCATAGTGTGGACGAGTACTATAACCTCAACGGTATACTCCCGGTGAGCACGAGTCAGTTCCTAGATCCTGATGTTTTCCTCCGTCATAGTGTGGACAAGTTCTATAACCTCAACGGTATACTCCCGGTGGGCACGAGACAGTTCCTAGATCTTGATGAAGATGTTCCCCTACGTCATAGTGTGGACAAGTTCTATAACCTCAGCGGTTTACTCCATTGAGCACGAGACAGTTCCTAGATCTTGATGTTTTCCTCCGTCATAGTGTGGACAAGTTCTATAACCTCAACGGTATACTCCCGGTAGGCACGAGACAGTTCCTAGATCTTGATGAAGATGTTTCCCTACGTCATAGTGTGGACGAGTACTATAACCTCAACGGTATACTCCATTGAGCACGAGTAATTTCCTAGATCTTGATGTTTTCCTCCGTCATAGTGTGGACAAGTTCTATAACCTCAACGGTATACTCCCGGTGGGCACGAGACAGTTCCTAGATCTTGATGAAGATGTTTCCTCCGTCATAGTGTGGACGAGTACTATAACCTCAACGGTATACCCCCGTTGAGCACGAGACAGTTCCTAGATCTTGATGTTTTCCTCCATCATAGTGTGGACAAGTTCTATAACCTCAACGGTATACTCCCGGTGGGCACGAGACAGTTCCTAGATCTTGATGAAGATGTTTCCCTATGTCATAGTGTGGACGAGTACTATAACCTCAACGGTATACTCCATTGAGCATGAGTCAGTTCCTAGATCTTGATGTTTTCCTCCGTCATAATGTGGACAAGTTCTATAACCTCAACGGTATACTCCCGGTGGGCACGAGACAGTTCCTAGATCTTGATGAAGATGTTTCCTCCGTCATAGTGTGGACAAGTACTATAACCTCA
This sequence comes from Vicia faba, assembly GCA_948472305.1. NCBI lineage: Eukaryota > Viridiplantae > Streptophyta > Magnoliopsida > Fabales > Fabaceae > Vicia > Vicia faba. Next base: position 490,338,957 of record OX451736.1, read on the forward strand.
ACGGTATACCCACGGTGAGCACGAGTCAGTTCCTAGATCTTGATGTTTTCCTCCGTCATAGTGTGGACAAGTTCTATAACCTCAACGGTATACTCCCAGTGGGCACAAGATAGTTCCTAGACCTTGATGAAGATGTTTCCCCCCAATTGAATTATGAACAGGTTCTTAAAACTCAGCCGAGGCATTCTCCCAGTTGAAGTACAGACAAGTTCCTAAAATCTCAATGAAGTTAGACTTCCCCAGTGGAATCTTCTACAACAACAGGTATGCAAGTTTTTGCTAAGGAATCTCTTATGCGATCGACACTCCTGCAGATGGCATCTATAAGCCCATCCTCCTACCAACAATCTCCAAATGGCATCTGTAAGCCCATTCCTGACATCACAATGCTGATACTTCACCATGCGAGTGCAAATTTCTGGGCACTCTAGTGTTCAATTATCTTCCACCCTCGGATCACGAAAGGCTCGAAAGCCAATCTATATCCTCAGGTTTAAGAAAATTGAACAGGGGCAACTGTTGCACCCCAAAATTTGTCCTCTCATGTTTTCTAAAGTCTTCCCCCTGCATGATTGATCACAAACTCTTGCCTAAGGAAAAGGAAATTTTTTGAGTGTTGCTTTAAGTACATTTCGATTGGCATTCTGAAAGATCCTTCGATTGGCATTGTGAAGGAGCGCTTCGATTGGCATTCTGAAAGTACATTTCGATTGGCTTTCTGAAAGATCCTTCGATTGGCATTCTGAAGGAGCAATTCGATTGGCATTATGGATAAGCACTTCGATTGGCATTATGGACAAGCACTTCGATTGGCATTCTGAAAGGCCCTTCGACTGGTGTTCTGAAGGAGCCTTTCGATTAGCATTATGAACAATGTCCTTCGATTGGAATTCCACAAAGGTCCATTTGAAGAAGCATTCAAAGGGTCCATTCGAAGAAGGCCATCAGCCCATTCGAAAGGGAGCATTCGAAGGAGGCCATCAGCCTATTCGAAAGGGAGTGTTCGAAGGCCAGCTGCTTGTCATTCAAAATTCAAAAAAAGGACAGAATCCCATGTGTTTAGCCAACGTTACAAACTCTCATTCATGGCTTTCAAACACATGATTAACATTACGAATCCTCCTTCATGGCTGTCAAACACATATTCAAGGTCATTTAAACCTTTGTATTCCTGTCCCCTCTACCCCCTCTATATAAAGAGATCATAAGTGGAACGCAAAGGCACACAGAGGACGAAGACAACACACGAAAAATATACAAAAATAGAAGACTTGGAGAGACGCTGCCCAGAATTTTCCAAGCCAAAGATGCCACCCAGCGAACACCTCCATCCTCAGAACTACAGGTCGAAGCACATCTATTTGGTAAAAGAAAAATCTAATCTCAAGCTCACTCTCAAATTCATTTCGATTGCATATTCATATTTTTATTTCTGTTTGTAAATGATTTAATGTGCTTCATGTGAGCTACAGTGCAGAGTTGAGATTGTGCCATTGCTTGGGCACAATCTGAGTTTATCCTTCGAATCCTAGGATAAAACGAACCCAGACCCAGATTCAGCAGGTGCGAATAAGAGGAGATTCGAACCAGGGGGGTTAAGTCCCCCCTGGACTTTTAATATGTGTTTCGTTTTGCAGGAACCATATGCTCAGCTTCTTGTTCAGAGCTTTGAAGCTCAACAGTTTAGCTTCGAACTGAACCCAGGACTTCCAGTTCGAAGGATGACATGACCAGATCGAACCCCCTCAGAGTACAGCCCCTCATGCACTTTCGATCCAGCCTCTTTATTGGGTCGAAAGACAGCCTGCCTCTCTTTCGACCCAGGCCTCCAGAATTACATTTTTTTTCTTCTTATTTTGCTGCCTGGCCCATTTGTATTCTGTTAATTTTGTTTATGTTATTTCTTTTAGTTTGTCTTATTTAACTAACATAAAAATCATAAAAAAAATAAATAACTTAGAATTAGGATTTAATTTAGTTAATTAGTTTAACTTATTTTCTTCATTGTTAAAATCAGTAGACTTAGGAGTATTTCAAATTCAATCCTTTTCATAAACAAAAAATGAAAAAATATTAAGTATGTTTTAGAGTAAATTTTAACCAATTTTTTAAATTGAACATTTAGTATTTTCCTAAAATAAAATAAAACAAAAAAAAAAGAGTTCTTATTCTTAGGATTTTCTAGATTCACGCACGTTTATTGTAACTGCTTATTATTCCCCCAATTTTTGGACATGTAAATAATCCCCCTCCCCGAAGCCTTGTAATAGTGTAGTATTTACAGTTTCTGCACTTTAAATTCCTGTATATATATATTAACTGCTTAGATGTATGCTAACTAGGATTGTATGACAAGATCTAAAAACAAATGGTAGAACACCTAAATAAACAAAGATAATATAACTGAAAATTGACACACTTGCACATGCCACTCCTAGGGTACACCTCATTTGGTTGCCTCGAATGTGGTCATTAAGTATAGGATGTTTTAGAGGTCGTCCTTCTGTCCTAAGATCATAAGTTGCCTCGAAATGGTTGCCTCGATAAAAAATGATCTAAGACATTAGGATTACCACTAAAGCGTCCTAACGTTGCTTTAGTGACCACAAGTCCCTTAAATCGAATTGACCCGAAAACTCTAACGATGGTGCTACCTACTTCTCAATAGTGGGATAGCACTGTCTAAAGGATATTTGCACAATTAAATACCTTTTTGAGTAGGTAGAGGTTCTCAAGTACTTGCTCCTTTTTAAAACAAAAATAAAATTTTTTCACACTTACACTTTCTTCAAAAACAAAACTCTTTTCAAAACCCACAATTATAAAGAAAAGAAAACCTTTTGAAAACATAGTGAGCAAGTACCTAAGAGCCCGTGGATAACCACAGATAGAAAGGGTGCTAACACCTTCCCTTTCTATAATCTACCTCCCGAACCCGAGAAACATCTCGAAAAGGAATTTTTTCTGTGCTTTTGTCCTTTCCCTTGTTGGATAAAATAAAAGACGGTGGCGACTCTTGCTTACCGCGACACTTTGCAAAAACAAACGCAAACGCGAACCAGCATACTAAAAAATAGTCAATTCTCATTCCCACCGATCACAAGCCCATTGATGGTCTGTGTCAATAAATTTTAAAGTAAGAATTCCTTTCTGAATATAATCCCTAATAAAATGATGTTTTATTTCTATATGCTTAGCCCTAGAATGCAAAATGGGATTTCTGGATAAACAAATAGCAGAAGTATTATCACAGAAGATATGGATGTTACTCTCAAATATGTTGAAGTCTTCAAGCTGACTTTTCATCCCGAGCATTTGTGTGCTACATCCAACAGCTGCTATGTATTCAGCTTCTGTTGTTGACAATGCAATTGTGGACTGTCTCTTGCTGGTCCATGAGATCAGATTCTCTCCCAGAAACTGGCAGCTTCCAGAAGTACTTTTACGCTCTACTCTGTCTCCAGTAAAGTCAGCATCACAAGATCCTATTAAGTTGTATTCATTGAATTTTCTATAAAACAAATCCAGGTTAGTAGTACCTTTCAGATACTTGAAAATTCGCTTAACTGTTGTTAAGTGAGATTCTCTAGGATCTGATTGGAATCTAGCACATAAACAAACGCTGAATAAAATATCAGGCCTTGAAGTCGTCAGATAAAGGAGAGAACCAATCATACCTCTGTAGATCTTCTGTTCTACCATTTTACTTACCTCTTCCTTTTCCAGAATGCACGTGGGATGCATTGGAGTCTTTGAGGGCTTACATTCTGAGAGGTCAAATTTCTTCAGAAGTTCTCTGACGTATTTGCTCTGGTGAATGTAAGTTCCTTCTGGAGTCTGGTTGATCTGAATGTCCATAAAGAATTTAAGTTCCCCCATTAAGCTCATCTGAAACTCTGCCTGCATGCACTTAGCGAATTCTCTTCCCAGAGAAGGTTTAGTAGATCCAAAAATAATGTCATCTACGTAAGTATGAAAAACTAAAATATCATTCTTAAATGTATTATAGGACATGGTTGTGTCCACTTTCCCTCTGGTGAATTCCTTTTCTAACAGAAAGTTACTTAGCCTTTCATACCAAGCTCCGGGAGCTTGTTTCATACCATAGAGTGACTTCTTTAGTTTGAAAACATATTTTGGTTGGGTGTTTGGAATTTTCAAACCCAGGGGGTTGGTGCACATATACCTCTTCATCAATGTAACCATTTAAGAATGCACTTTTGACATCTATCTGAAGAGTGATGCCATTATTTATAGCAAAAGAGATTAAGAGTCTGATAGATTCTAACCTGGCGACTGGAACAAAGGTTTCTGTATAGTCTATCCCCTCTTGCTGACTATAACCTTGTGCCACCAGTCGTGCCTTATTTCTGATGACTTCTCCTTGCTCATTTAGTTTGTTTCTTAACACCCACTTTGTTCCAATGACGTCGAATCCTTTTGGTTTGGGAACCAGATCCCATACATTATTTCTGGTGAATTGGTTTAACTACTCCTGCATTTCCAGAATCCAGTCATTGTCCAGAAGAGCTTCATCAATAGTTGTTGGTTCAATCAGAGATACCAATCCCATGAGGGATTCTTCAAAGTTTCTGAATGTTGATCTTGTTCTGATTGGATCATCGTTCTTTCCCAGAATCTTATCTTCTGGGTGAGCTATGCTGCTTTTGGATAACTTCTTATGGAGTTGATCAATAGAAGGTGCTGGAATGCTTGTGACATTTCCTTCTGACGTTGTCGGAGTGTCTCTGTTGGAAACTTCTGATGTGTTGTGTAACACCCCAATTCTACCCCAAGCAAATATGCAAGATAAATCAGAGTTATAAAATTTCAATCATACAAATGAATCGGGACGTCACAAATTCTTCTAATAAATTCATTGCATTCATCATGGATATATAACACTTTTTCAAAACATCGGATGAACCATCAACATAGCATCTTTCATTAAATAATTCAACAACTACGCAACGAAATTCTTCAATAACATCTTTAAATAAAAGCAACAACTTCGAAACATCTCATATTTAATAATAATCAATTCAAAATTTAGCAACTGAAAATCAGCAATCAAAAATCAGCAAGCGTTCATCCCCCCGAGTGTTACATATCAGAGCAATGACACCGACTCGATCTATTGAAGGTATACAACCTTCACTCTCGATTACCAGCACGTTACCAACATAGGGGCAACATTCAAATAGAAGGGGTGAGATATCTAACAATATAATAAAGCGCATGATAATTAATATATTAAATTAGATCATTAATATCACCACTTCTCATCTCATAATCAACAACAAATACATCATATATACTCATTCATCAACATCAAATACACTTCATTATTCAATCATAAAATGCGACTCAAAACTATGCAAATGCATGTGGTACCATTGGAGCAGAACTCCCATCTCAAAAATCTAATCTACCAATTATTAGAGGCATCAATAAGGCATAGCCTTCATCTCAAAATTTTCCAATCCAGGCCATTTCAACGACCATAAGCTCCATCTCAATTATACAATGTATGCGACTCAACATGAATGTAATAACAAACTCAGTTAACAACATCTCAAAACACATCTCAAAACAACAACATCCCAATCATCAAAACGACAACATTTCAGTCATCTCAGACAACAACATATCAATCATCAAAACGACAACCTTTCAGTCATCTCAAACAGCAACATCTCAATCACAGCATCTTATAAACATCTCAAAGTAATTTGTTAAACATTACTTATTTATCAAACATCATTTGTTCATCATAATTATCAAACACAACTCTAATAATCACATCTCACTAATAACTCAGTCGTATATTAATAATACAGTAAGCCATATTGTTATTCTGCAGTTCTACTTCACTTCTATCATTAATCCTACTGTCATAATTCTAACAGCAGCCTCTAACATTTCATATTCATCATTCTGTCCAAAAACAGCACAACAGTCATCTACGGGAATTAATCATAAGTCCTAAATTAGTTACTGGAATTACACCTCTTAATCATCATTTTAATCATCTAAAATAGAGTTCATCGCGTTAGCTAATCAACGCTTCGAACGGCATCTCAAACAGCATCCTAAAACTCAAGTTACAGCAATTAGAAGTCAATTCTGTAAAAAATCCAGCATTATGTATCGACACAAAACTCCTTGGATCGACACATCCTGCTTCTTCTTCACGCTATGAGTCGATGCATCCCCCTATGGATCGACTCATTCTGGCTTTCAATACAGCATGTATCGACACATGCATCGTACCGGTCGACTCATCCTGAGTCTTGTACTCATCATGCATCGACACATCCTCTCTTCGCATCGACTAATCCTGAGTCTTATACTTAACATGCATCGACGCAAGCCCTGCATGCATCAACTCATCCTGAGTCCAACATCCTTCATGTATCGACACATCCAGTTTGGGGTCGACGCATCCTGCGATTTTCTGCATAATTTTTCTGCGTTTTCTACTGTATTTTGCTACGGGAATTATACTACAGTCCTAAAAACCTTATTTCTGATCATGATAATTCATCACCTAATATTAACTTATAATACAACATCGATTACACAGTATCATAACGACATTTATCCATCGAGAATTCATCAATATTCACCATACATCATCCAATTCAATAACAAAAACAACAATCCTCTAATCCCACATATCAAACATCATGAACCCAATTATAAAGCCAGAACCCCACCCTTACCTTGGATCGAAGGTTGCTCTACAATTTCCGGGTTGAATATTTGTTCTTGCCGTTTCCTTCAAAAATCAGCAGCTTCACGTTTTCACAATCCTTATTTCTCTTCTTACTGTTTCTTCCTTCTATTCTAACAACAAATAATAAAATAACCTAATATTATTAGATTATTCCTTAATGGGCTCAAAATCTACACCCCCTTATTACTTCCACTCACACCATATAGGCCCACATTAAATAATATTAGCTTCTAACATTATTTCACATAATAATATAATACCTCAAATATATTATTATTTCTCCATTTAATAAAATAAATCCAATTTATTAACACTTCTTTACAAATATTCCAAAAATAATTTAATTAAATAATTAATTAAATTACGGGCGTTACAACTCTCCCCCACTTAGAATATTTTCGTCCTCGAAAATTTACCTAAATTAAACAATTCTGGATAAGAGTCTCGCATCTTGCTCTCCAATTCCCAAGTCATGCTTTCACCAGCAGCTCCTAGCCAAACCACTTTAACCAAGGCAATCTCTTTGCCCCTCAGAGTCTTCATTTCACGATCCGCGATCCGTACAGGCATCGTCTCCACCGTAAGATTATCCCGTACTTGCACATCGTCCATATGTATCACATGAGATGGATCTGAAATATACTTCCGAAGTTGCGACACATGAAACACATCATGCAAATTCGAAAGATTAGGCAGTAAAGCCACTTTATAAGTAACATTCCCCACTCTCTCTGAAATCTGATATGGTCCAATAAAACAATAAGTGAGCTTCTTAGACTTCAATGCTCGCCTAACACCAGTCACAAGGGTAACTCTCAAAAACACATGATCACCAGCTTGAAATTCTAAATCTTTCCTTCGCTTGTCATGATAACTCTTTTGTCTACTTTGTGAAGCTTTCATTCTTTCTCGAATCAACTTCACCTTCTCAGTAGTCTCACGAACAAGTTCAGGTCCAAGTACTATACTTTCACCAGATTCATGCCAACATAACGGAGCTCTACATCTTCGACCATACAACGCTTCAAAAGGTGCCATCCCAATACTAGAATGGTAACTGTTGTTATATGTGAACTCTATCAACGGAAGATAAGTATCCCATGAACCTCCCTGCTCAAGAACACATGCCCTTAACAAGTCTTCCAACGATTGAATCGTCCGTTCAGTCTGACCATATGTCTGAGGATGATACGTTGAACTCAACCTCAACTTAGAACCCAACGCTTCTCGCAAACTCTTCCAAAAATTAGAAGTAAATCTTGGATTTATATTTGACACAATGCACAAAGGAACACCATGCAGTTTCACAATCACACTAACATAAATCTCAGCCAACTTTGACACTAGAAAACTGATGTTAATAGGAATAAAATGAGCTGACTTCATAAGCCTATCAACAATCACCCAAATCTAATCATGTCATCTTAAAGTACTAGGCAACCCCGTCACAAAGTCCATTGAAATGCTATCCCATTTCCATTTTGGAACTTCCAACGGTTGCATCAATCCTGCAGGCTTCTGATGTTCAACTTTCGACTTCTGACAAGTCAAACATGCATACACAAACCGAGCCATATCACTCTTCATCCCAGGCCACCAAAACAAACCTTTCAAATCTTGGTACATATTTGTAGCTCCTGGATGAATACTCAACTTACTTCTATGACTCTCTTCAAGTATCACTTTCTTCATCTCAGTATCATCAGGAATACAAATCCGGACACGAAATCTCAACACACCTTGCCCATCTAACTTGAAATCACTATTCTCAGATTGATCAATCCCAACCATCGAATCTACCAGTTTCACATCCAACTTCTGAGCTTCTATGATACTGTGTAGAAATTCATTATTAATCTTCAACATACCCAACATAACACTCTGCGGAGTAACCTCGCAAACTAAGCTCATATCTCTGAACTTCTCGATCAATTCCAACTCTTTAATCATCATTGCTAACATATGTAAAGTCTTTCGACTCAACGCATCAGCTACCACATTCGCCTTTCCTGGATGATAATTCAACCTGAAATCATAATCCTTTAGCAATTCTAACCATCTTCGTTGCCTCATATTCAACTCCTTCTGGTCAAACAAATACTTTAGGCTCTTATGGTCACTAAACACTTCAAATCTAGAACCATAAAGATAATGCCTCTAAATCTTCAACACAAAAACAACAGCAGCAAGTTCTAAATCATGCGTAGGATAGTTCTTCTCATGAGTCCTTAACTGCCTTGATGCATAAGCAACTACCTTACCATTCTGCATAAGCACACCTCCTAAACCCATCTTGGAAGCATCACAATAAACCACAAAAGGCTCTCCTGGATTAGGCAACGTCAAAATCGGAGCCGACGTCAACCTCTTCATCAATTCCGTAAAACTTTCTTCGCATTGAACATCCCAAACAAAAGTTGTACCTTTACAAGTCAACTTAGTCAACGAAAGTGACAACTTAGAAAACCCTTCGATAAACCTTCTATAATAACCAGCTAATCCCAAGAAGCTTCTAATCTCAGTAGCTGACTTTGGAGTTTCCCATTGCAACACAACATCAACCTTCGACGAATCTACAACAATGCCACTACCTGAAATCACATGACCAAGAAAACTAACCTCTTTTAACCAAAATTCACACTTGGACAGCTTTGCATGCAACTTTTTCTCTTTCAGAATCTGCAATACTACTCTTAAATGTTCAACATGCTCTTCTTCTGACTTAGAGTAAATCAAAATATCATTGATGAACACCACTACAAACCGATCTAAATAAGTATGAAAGATACGATTCATATATTCCATGAATACTCCCAGCGCATTAGTAACACCGAAAGGCATCACCGAATACCCGTAATGTCCATAACGTGTTCTGAAAGCCGTCTTCTGAAAATCTTCATCCTTCACTTTAATCCGATGATAACCTGACCTAAAATCAATCTTACTAAACACACGAGCGTCCACCAATTGGTCCATCAAGTCATCTATTTTTGGAAGCGGATACTTGTTCTTAATCGTCACCTTGTTGAACTGTCTATAATCAACACAAAGCCTCATGCTTCCATCTTTCTTCTTCACTAACAACACTGGAGATCCCCACAGCGATACACTTGGTCTTACAAACCTCTTCTCAAGTAACTCTTCCAATTGCTTCTTCAAATCTGACAATTCATATGCATACATCCTGTATGGTGCCATAGACACAGGTCTGGTACCAGGTACAAGATCAATTGCAAATTCAACTTCCCTCTCTGGCGGTACATCAGGAATCTCATCAGGGAAAACTTCAGGAAATTCACACACCACCTGCAATTCCTCAATTATAGCTTGAGTCTCTACAAATAGCGACGCCATCAACAAAAATATTTGTGCTTCCTCTTGCATCAACTTTCTCAACTGTCTAGCAGACAACAGACCATCTTCCTCTTCTTCCGGAGTAGAAAACTTCACCGACTTGTCATAACAGTTAATATGAACGCAGTTATGCTCTAACCAGTTCATACCAAGAATCACATCCAAACCTCTTAATGGCAAAAAAATAAAATCAACAACAAAGTCTCTGTCGAAGATCGACAAGGGACACTTAGCACACACAAAAGAAGTAGTCACCGATCCCTTGGCTGGAGTATCGACGACCATTTCTCCATTCAAAGAAGACAACACAAGACCCAATCTTTCAACACAATCAGCAGCAATAAAACAATGCGTAGCACCCGTATCAATAATAGTAATTAAAGGAGTACTATTAATTAAACATATACCTCTAATAAGTCTGTCCTCGGAAGCTATCTGATCCTCCACCAAAGCAAACACTTTACCACTAGACTGAGCCTTCTTTAGTTTCGGACAATGACTACCAATGTGCCCTTCTTCCTTATAATTGAAACAAACCACATTCTTATGCTCACACTCAGATACAATATGTTCGTTCTTACCACAACAATGACATCTCTTCACTTCAGCAGTGCACACTGTGATACGGTGGCCAAAACTGACTGTTTTTGGAATGCTGGTTTGCGTTTTGCGTTTGTTTTTGCAAAATGTCGCGGTAAGCAAGAGTCACCACCGACTTTTATTTTATCCAACAAGGAAAGGAAAAAAGCACAGAAAAATTCCTTTTTCGAGATGTTTTTGAGTACGGGGGGTAGATTATAGAAAGGGAAGGTATTAGCACCCTTTCTATCCGTAGTTATCTACGGGCTCTTAGGTACTTTCTCATCATTTGCAAAATTGTTTTCTTTGTGTTTGTGGGTTTAGAAATTTTTTTGTTTTAACTTCGATTTAACTCTTGCTTCTGTCTTCAAGAGTGTAATGAAGTGTTTTTGAAAACTTGTTCGTAAAAGTGTAAGTGTGAAAAAGTTTTGTTTTGATTGAGCAAGTACTTAAGAACTAATCTACCTACTCAAAAAAGGAATCGTTCTATGTTTATTTCCTTTAGACAATGCTATCCCACTATTAATGAGTAGGTAGCACCGTCATTGGAGTTTAAGGTTCAATTCGAAAGAGGGACATACGGTCACTAAAGCAATGTTAGGATGTCTTAGTGGTAACCCTAATGTCTTAGATCATTTATCCGAGGCAACGATATCCGAGGCAACCTTTCCGAGGCAACTATGATCTTTTAGACAAGAGGACGACCTCTAAAACAACCTATATTCAATGACCGTTTACGAAGGCAACCAAGTGGGAGTGTATCCTAGGAGTGTGCATGTGCGAGTGTGTCAATTTCAGTTTTTTATCTTTGCACATTTAGGGTGATCTAACTGTTTTAAGATTAAATCATTCATTCTTGTCATGCAAAGCCTATTATCAAACATCTAACAGTTAAATAATTTGTAGAATTAAAATGCGGAATTTAAACTAAACTATTACAAGACTTAGGGTATTTACATAGCCAAAAACAAACCCTTTAAAATTTAAAAGCGGTAAAAATAAATAAATGCCCTAATTTAATTATTACAAACCGGGAGCAGATACAATAATTGGATAAAAATAAAGCGCGTGAGAAAATTAGATCGAATGCGAAACTAGGGTTTTGACCCTCCTAATTAAAAGAAAAAGTTTTTGTTGTTTTTAATATTTTTTGAGAAAAGAAATTAAGTCTTAAAATTAAATACTAAATTAATTGGTTATTAAATAAATTAATGAACAATAATTAAATGACATATTTTTGATTTTTTGTTATTTTAGGAAAAAAAATAAAATGATTAAATTAGTAATAAAAACCTATTGATTCTAATTGATTTTTATTATTTACAAAAGAATTAAAGTTGTCAAAATTAATCAAACCTAATTAATTTAATTAATATTTATTGATGAAAAATAAAAATTCTGATTTTAATTGGGTATAAAATATTTTTTGGTGATTTTTTGATAAAAAGAAAATTGTTTTTGGTTAGTAAATAAATAAATAAATAATTAAATGAAAATATAAACAAAAATATAAAAGAGAGGGATGAGCCTGAATTAAGCATTTCTGGGAGGTGTAGAAAGCAGATTCCTGGGCCCAAAAGGAGAAGGTCCACGCTGACTTTTGCCATCCAGTGTTGCATCTTTGACTTGGCTTATGGTGTATTTTCAATGGTGGCCACCAGATTTGGCCACCTGGCCATCTGGCGCGTTGGTGATGAAGGAGTATGATGGACATCCTAGTTCAAGCGCGCATTGGATCCTGAAAAGAAAAATATTATAGAGAATTTGGGGGGACCTGGGATTCGAACCTAGGCCCTAAGGAGAATTTCATGCCACGCTTACCACTGGACCACTTGCTGCTTGTTGTTATAATATCACAAGATAATAATAATATATAAAACAGATAAAATAATGGGAAATTCCGTGCGAAACTCAAACAGGCCAGTAAGGGAGTGACAACTCATCATCTCCTTCCTCTCTCTGTGGCTAAAAGCTTAAGGACCTATACCCATGGACAACGTCCGTTGCTACAAGTCTGTATGTTTCCAAAATCTTCCACGGGCCATGTAAATAACATCTAACACCATGGTTAGACTCGTCTTGTCCTCCTGATCTCAATGGTATCACTCACGAAGGCCAATTTTCCCTGCATTCAAAAACCCTAAAACAAACTCCAAAAACCTAACAATGGTGATTCACGATTCAGTCCATTAAAATGCAATTGGCTATTATAGAAAGTTTGCAAACATCATGGTGATCCAGAATGTACAATTATTTTACACTATGGATGCAAGAACAAGGCTATTTGAATTCAAGAAGATGGCAATACCATGATGAACTTACAGTGTGTTGTAGGGCTTGAAAACACTTGCTTTCGATTGCTTTTGCTTGCAGAGACTCTCTGGAAGAGATTGGGATTGTCAAAGAGTTTTGAAACTTCCTCTAAAGGTGATTTCTAACTCACACTTTTCTTGGTATTTTTCAGATTCTGTTCTATCTCTAGCGCCTGCTTCCAACCCGTTTCCAGGTCTGCCTCGCCTCCTTATGTATCAAACAATGCATTAGGGTTGATCATTGTGTCCAAATCTTCCTTCTTCAATGCTTTTGATATTTGATTTGATTCCCTTTAAAAACCTTCCAAATTTGGCTTCTTTTCAATCTTTTTGTGCACACAAGCCTTGATGAGAATTTGAATGATGGCTAGCTGTGTAATAAAGCCTAAACAAGCACAAAATCCCATGTTATCAATGTCTTGGATTTTATATGATTTTCTTTGATTTAAATTAAATTAATTCAAATAAAAATCAAAATAAATAATAAATATAAGATATGGACAAGTGGCAAGGGCTAGAGCACGTGGGCTATGTTTCCAACTCAAAACAAGTGAAAAAGATTGGGGCCATTTGGCAAAATTTGAAGTTTTAGAGATAGTTGACTTTTGGCAATTTTGCAAAAAAAGGTGAACTTCACCAATGCATAACTTCCTCAATTTTGACTCTTTTGAGGGGTTCTTGGACTTTTTAGAAAGCTTGAGATGTCCTATAATCAACCCTTTTGGTCTCATCTCATTTTGATATTCCATGCTTAAGTATGAAGCTTTGACAAAAAAGGTGTTTTTGTTGACTTTTCAAAATGACCTATAATGTCCAAATTCATAACTTCTTGTGAGTGAATATTTTGAACTTGGGAGCTGAAGATGGATTGTATGGAATTGCATCCTATTTAAAATGAGCTTTGGATGGGTCATTTCTCATAAAGTATGAGAAAGTTATGCTTGGTAAAAGTTGAGTTGACTTTTCTTGTAAAACCCTAATTTAACAACTTTTGAACCTTGATGAATTATGAGCAATCCTTGATGAATCATGATCAACCCTTGATAAAATGATGAAATATACTTAAAAATGATGATTTTGACCAAAAATCTATAAGTTTGACTGTATGTGGGCCACAGTTGACTTTTGCCCAAACACAGTCGATTTTTGGACCTTTGAGCAATTGACTGAGCAAACTTCCTCTGCAAGGCTTGAAACTTGACATGGATGATCTTGAGAACATATTAGTACAATGTTGAGCATTTTGGACCACTTGGAATCAAGTATCTTGATGAAACATGAAACCCTAATTTGGGGTAGACTGCCTTAAGAGAGAGCTTGCCTGGCCAACCCTTGGACTACCTTGAGCAATTTGAAGATCTTTCTTGAAATTTTTTGAGAAATATGGGAGGGCATATTTTGGGGTACAACAGATTCCCCTGTTCAATCTTCTTAAACCTGAGGATGTAGATTGGCTTTCATGCCTTTCGTGATCCGAAGGTGGAAAAGGATTGAACACTAGAGTGCCCAGAAATTTGCACTCGCATGAAGTGATAATTGTCTTGTGATGTCGGGAATAGGCTTACAGATGCCATTTGGAAATTGCTGACGAGGGGATGGGCCTCAATATGCCATCTGAAGGAGTGTCGATCGCATAAGAGATTCCTTAGCGAGAGCTTGTATACTTGTTGTTGAGGAAGATTCCGCTGGGGAAGTCTGATTTTCGTTGAGAGAAGTAGAAATTTAGGAGCTTCGACGTCCGTTTATTCTGTTGGTGAGTCATCTCTGTTGATATTTAGGAACTTCGATCGTCCATACTCAATGGAGGAATTATCTCTGCTGATATTTAGGAACTTCGATCGTCTTTACTCAATGGAGGAATCATCTCTGCTGATATTTAGGAACTTCGATCATTCGTACTCAACTGAGGAGTCATCTCTGCTGATATTTAGGAACTTCGATTGTCCGTACTCAACAGAGGAGTCATCTCTGCTGATATTTAGGAACTTCGATCTTCCGTACTCAACGGAGGAATCATCTCTACTGATATTTAGGAACTTCGATCATCCGTACTCAACTGAGGAAATATTTTTGCTGAGATTTAGGATCTTGTCCGTAATTCAACTGGGGAAACATCTTTGTCGAGATTTAGGAACTCGTCCGTAATTCAACTGGGGAAACATCTTTGTCGAGATTTAGGAACTCGTCCGTAATTCAACCGAGGAAACATCTTTGTCGAGATTTAGGAACTCATCCATAATTCAACTGAGGAAACATCTCTGTTAAGATTTAGGAAATCGTCCGTAATTCAATTGAGGAAACATCTATGCTGAGATTTAGGAACTCGCCCATAATTCAACTGAGGAAACATCTCTGATGAGATTAAGGAACTTGTCCATAATTCAACTGAGGAAACATCTCTGCTAAGATTTAGGAGCTTGTCTGTAATTCAACTGAGGAAATATCTCTGTCAAGATTTAGGAACTCGTCCGTAATTCAAATGAGGAAACATCTCTGCTGAGATTTAGGAACTCGCCCGTAATTCAACTGAGGAAACATCTTTGCAGAGATTTAAGAACTTGTCCGTAATTCAACTGAGGAAACATCTCTGCTGAGATTTAGGATCTTGTCTGTAATTCAACTGAGGAAACATCTCTGTCGAGATTTAGGAACTCGTCCGTAATTCAACTGAGGAAACATCTCTGCTAAGATTTAGGAACTCACCTGTAATTCAACTGAGGAAACATCTCTGCTGAGATTTAGGAACTCGTTCGTAATTCAACTGAGGAAACATCTCTATCGAGATTTAGGAACTCGTCCGTAATTCAACTGAGAAAACATCTCTGCTGAGATTTAGGAACTCGTCCGTAATTCAACTGAGGAAACATCTCTGCTGAGATTTAGGAACTCGCCCGTAATTCAACTGAGGAAACATCTCTGCTGAGATTTAGGAACTCACCCGTAATTCAACTGAGGAAACATCTCTGCTGAGATTTAGGAACTCGTCTATAATTTAACTGAGGAAACATCTCTGTCGAGATTTAGGAACTCGTCCGTAATTCAACTGAGGAAACATCTCTGCTGAGATTTAGGAACTCGCCCGTAATTCAACTGAGGAAACATCTCTGCTGAGATTTAGGAACTTGTCCGTAATTCAACTGAGGAAAAAGCTTCAAAGCTTGAATTTTGTGAGAATTTGATTGTATCTTTCCTGAAAGGTAAAGGTTAGCTGTATATAATGCATGATATGTATCAAGTGATGATGTTCTCAAAATAAATGAGATTGTGTTGTATGATGCGTATATGCATGTGTCATGATGTATGGAAATGTAGTGTTTTGAGCTGGGGAAAATAAATCCCGGATTGCTGCTGGAGAAAAGAATTGAATTCTTCATTTCCGCTGGAGATAGTGGATGAAGATGTTTGTGAGAATAAACCTGCAGGAGAGGATAACTCCGCTGGGGAATAAACTGACCAGAGAATGACTCTGGGGAAGAGATGATCTGCTGAGGATTCCGTTGATAAATTCAGCTGGGGATGAATTACTGTTGCTGGTGATAATGAACTTTGTTGGGGATTGAACTCCTGTTTTGTGAAAGGAAAGAACTTCGCTGGGGATGATTTTCCAGTTGCGACTTCACGGGGAATAATCTTTTAGACTCTACTGGGGACAATCTTCAAACTCCACTGGGGATATTTTTTATACTCCGCTGGGGATATTTTTATACTCCGCTGGGGATGATAAGACTTTTTAGTACTGATGATAGATAAACTCGGCTTTGGGGAGAATATCACTGACTCATTCACAGTTGTGAGTCTCAGCTAGGGAAAGCTAACACCACTATCTTTCTTCTTACTCTGCGGGGAGTGTAGATGTTACTGGGACGCGGGCTGAGGATATGACAATGACTTTTCATCGAGACTTTTCTGCCCCTGTATCTGCGGGAAAAGATGCCTGCGGAGGCCTTGTGGATCAAGTATTATTCCAACCTATGAGGTGTTTGGTAATTGCCGATTGAAATGACAAATCTTCTTCTGGTAGGCAAGTGACGAGATGACGGGACATAGTCATACGTTTTAATCTCTAACTTTTGCCTGGACTGTCTTTTCATATTTTCAGTCCACCTGGATACCCTTTCTTGCCCAAGACGCCTTTTTAGGTTTTCGACTTGTCGGGTGTACAAATATTTTTTGTTTTTATCCCTAATTTTTACCAGAACCTTTTTGGTTCGCCTGGATGCCCTTTACTTTTGCCTAGGCCAGTCAACCTAGCGGGTCTTTGTTCATGCGCAGTATTTTCTGACTATGTCCACGCTCTCAGGGTGTAGGGAGTCGTCACTGTCGGTAGTGTTGTGTTGCCACAATACCAGAAGATGTTTGTTTGATCGTACACGATTCGTTGCTCGAATTCATGCCCAATTCCCCCAAGTGATTCAGATGGAGATCTGCCTCTGGCTATTTGGCATCTTTAAGAGATTCTTTGAATCTTGACTTGACTGCCCCAGATGAGAGACAATGATCATGCCGTGCCCCTTGGTTGGAAGTGTTTTTCCACTTGAGGTAATTTTTTTTATTGAAAAGGTTTTTTGTTCACTAGATATTCGCCGTGTGAATTTCTCTGCTGTTTGAACAAATAGTCATATGCAAACAATGTTATTTTAAGAATGCAAAGCTTATGTCCTGTCTTGAAGTTTTTGAAAATGCATTTTTTCAGTAAAACAAGCGAATTTTTGTAAAATGTGATGTCAACTCAGGATTTACAGCAAGCCCTACAAGAGTCAGGATACCTTTTGTACCAGTATGCCTTCGAACTAACCCATGCTTCAGCTAGGACTTTTAAGGGTTATATCGTGGCCTGGTTCACGGTTTAAGAAACAAAGGATAAAAGCTCAAATTTTATTTGTACCCACCCGTTCTTCGTGATGTTCTTCGATCCTAAACTCAGCTAATCGTGCATTTAGATCCTGTTTGAGTCTTTTGCTATGATATTCCAGTGATGGTTCGGATACTGACAATTTATTTTGAACAGGAAGTCATTTTTGTTGAGAGTTTGCAGGATCTCTTTCCTTTTGAATTTTATTATCCCTGTCTTTTGCCTGAACTTTGTCTTTTTGTGATTACAGTCAGCGGGATGCCCCAATTTTTCTTAAGTCTCCTTCATAGGTTTTGACTTATTAGGCTTTTATTTTGAGAGATACTGATTACATGTCTTGACGATTATAGGGAACTATCACCGTCTTTGTTTTGGAAGGACTTCCTTGATGCCATTCATTGTGCACCTGAATTAACTGAGAAAACTACCCTGCCCCAGGTTGTGATTAAGGGTTTTAATTTGTGTGAAAAGAAAAACTCCTACTTCTTTGGCTCAAAGGGGTTGACAAGGGATTATCTTCCTTATAACTCCATTGTTTAGGATTTGAAACAATGCCTGTACATCGTCAGCGGGGTCTGTTCAAAAGCATACTGTAGAGATTTTGGGTATCATTTTCGTCATCCTCCATCTAAGGGCTTTGAGTCTTTTAGTCGAGAGTTGAAGATCAAAAAAATGAAAGCAATTTGAATATAGTGAATACGAATGGACTGATTCAAAACAGACACATGCAATGCATTGGTAAAGTAACAAAGTTTGACATGAATAAATGTTTGAACAATCAAAAGAAAATTACAAATTGAAAATTCTAATGAACAAAAAGTCTTCTCGTCTAGTTTTGTCACTTCAGAGGGCGTGCCTTGGAGGGATGGTAGAAGAACTCAGCCTGACCATCTTGTGTGAATTCTAATGCTCCTTCATCAATCAGGTTTTGAATTTTGTACTTCAACTTCCAACAGTCATCAGTATCATCCCCTGGGCTGTTAGAATGGTATGCACACCTTGCATCAGGATTATAGTTGGGTGAAGAAGTCTTAGGATTCGGATAAGGTCCTACCAATGTCACCAGATTCAATCTTAACAGATGTTGCAAAGCTTGGGACAGCGGCATGTTGAGCTTGGTAAACTTCCTCTGATTAACCCGTTGTTTATGGCAAGGTTGTTGTTAGACCCGTGAGGTAATAGCAACTTGGAGTGGTCTATTCTTCATAAAACCAAATCCTTGTCTTCTTGAAGGCTGATCAATGACTTAGTCTCCGGCCCCGACTTTATGCTCCATACTGTTGTATCTGTTTTGATGAAGCTGGTTGATGATGGTTCTTAGTTCTTCTTGTTCCCGGGCTAAGCCTTGGATAAGAGCCATCTACCCCAGCATCTGGGTTCTTATTGCATCTACCTCAGCTTGCAATTGTTCCAGCCGTTCGTCCTTATTGTCTTCAGGACTTTTCTTGACCAAGTTCCCGACGAGGAGCGTTCTCAACTCTTCCTGCCCCTTGGATAGGTTTAGGAACATTTCCCTTAACTGGGTTTCTTGAGTTTGAAGATTTTGGTTGTATTGTTGGAGAGCCATTGTTGAAATAAACAGCGAGAACATGAGAGACCTGTACCGGGAGACCTGTTATGCAATGATATGTATGATATATGTATGCAATGTTTTCAAGAATCTCGTGGGGTAAACAAGAAACTGTTAGAATTTGAATTTTGCAGCTTTGATTGAAGAAATTTCGTGTCATCAAGAGTCCTTCTTCAAGAGTCAAGCTCACCATATCGAGTGGGTCATAGCCACCGACTCAAGTTATCGTATTTTGATCTCTAGACGACATTGGCTAGAGGAAAATAAATCCCCTTTGCCCCTTGCTAGACGTTTGATTTACTATAACCTGCATCACAAACCCTTGAGATCCTTGAAATGGTTAAGGAAATGTTAAGGCGTGATGTTATGATGTGTATGATATGCGTTTAAGCACAATGCGAGGTGACGTAAACAAGTAAATCTGGCAAGAAATCTAAGTTATTGGATAAGGGCTGTAAACAAAACCTGCACATAACTCATGTTGTTAGATAACAAACATGTGCAATTAGTTCAAGGTTAAAGCACACAAGTCACACAATAGCCCTTAAATTTCAGACTAGCATGGAGTTTAGGTATTACCCTCTTTCAGTTTAGTTGGTTCAACCTGTCCTAGTAATAGTAATCGGGTTCTAGAGGATCTCAATATCACTGACCATCCTCGATCGGTCATAATTCCAGTTTAGCAACCTTTTCTTGTGGTCGGAATCATCGTGAGAGTTTGGTCTCAATGAGTGTAGCATACAACTACTTTTCTATGGCCAAGTTGGTCAATTATAGGTTCTAAGGTCAGTTGGTGCTTAATGACCACTTATCAGCCCCATATTCTTCTTGTTCCTCCACAAGGGATATCGGTACCAACTAATGTGTCACACCAACATAGCTACTGCTTCAACCGTATCGGTCTACGCCGTACAGTTCCGTCACAGTCTATTGCTACTTACTTTAAAAGGTATCCCCAGATCCGGGTTAGGATATATAGTAACTCCAATTCAAACCCACAAAAATAAAGCACACAGATCAGACAATTGAAAACAATATGAACTAATCCTAAGGTACACCCCACTTATCAACTCCCCAGCAGAGTCGCCAGTTTTGTGATACGGTGGCCAGAACTGACTGTTTTTGGAATGCTGATTTGCATTTTGCCTTTGTTTTCGCAAAATGTCGCGGTAAGCAAGAGTCGCCACCGACTTTTATTTTATCCAACAAGGAAAGGAAAAAAGCACAGAAAAAAATCCTTTTTCGAGATGTTTCTGAGTACGGGGGATAGATTATAGAAAGGGAAGGTATTAGCACCCTTTCTATCCGTAGTTATCTACGGGCTCTTAGGTACTTGCTCATCATTTGCAAAATTGTTTTCTTTGTGTTTGTGGGTTTTGAAAAGTTTTTGTTTTAACTTCGATTTAACTCTTGCTTTTGTCTTCAAGAGTGTAATGAAGTGTTTTTGAAAACTTGTTCGTAAAAGTGTAAGTGTGAAAAAGTTTTGTTTTGATTGAGCAAGTACTTAAGAACTAATCTACCTACTCGAAAAAGGAATCGTTCTATGTTTATTTCCTTTAGACAATGCTATCCCACTATTAATGAGTAGGTAGCATTGTCATTGGAGTTTAAGGGTCAATTCGAAAGAGGGACATACGGTCACTAAAGCAATGTTAGGACGTCTTAGTGGTAACCCTAATGTCTTAGATCATTTATCTGAGGCAACGATATCCGAGACAACCTTTCCGAGGAAACTATGATCTTTTAGACAAGAGGACGACCTCTAAAACAACCTATACTCAATGACCATTTAC
This sequence comes from Vicia faba, assembly GCA_948472305.1. Classification (NCBI taxonomy): domain Eukaryota; kingdom Viridiplantae; phylum Streptophyta; class Magnoliopsida; order Fabales; family Fabaceae; genus Vicia; species Vicia faba. The sequence goes on from OX451736.1 coordinate 490,360,156, forward strand.
GAAGGCAACCAAGTGGGAGTGTACCCTAGGAGTGCGCATGTGCGAGTGTGTCAATTTCAGTTTTTTATCTTTGCACATTTAGGGTGATCTAACTGTTTTAAGATTAAATCATTCATTCTTGTCATGCAAACCCTATTATCAAACATCTAACAGTTAAATAATTTGCAGAATTAAAATGTGGAATTTAAACTAAACTATTACAAGGCTTCGGGTATTTACATAGCCAAAAACAAACCCTTTGAAATTTAAAAGCGGTAAAAATAAATAAATGCCCTAATTTAATTATTACAAACCGGGAGTAGATACAATAATTGGATAAAAATAAAGCGCGCGAGAAAATTAGATCGAATTCGAAACTAGGGTTTTGACCCTCCTAATTAAAAGAAAAAGTTTTTATTGTTTTAAATATTTTTTGAGAAAAGAAATTAAGTCTTAAAATTAAATACTAAATTAATTGGTTATTAAATAAATTAAGGAACAATAATTAAATGACATATTTTTGGTTTTTTGTTATTTTAGGAAAAAAATAAAATGATTAAATTAGTAATAAAAACCTATTGATTCTAATTGATTTTTATTATTTACAAAAGAATTAAAGTTGTCTAAATTAATCAAACCTAATTAATTTAATTAATATTTATTGATGAAAAATAAAAATTCTGATTTTAATTGGGCATAAAATATTTTTTTGGTGATTTTTTGATAAAAAGAAAATTGTTTTTGTTTAGTAAATAAATAAATAAATAAATAAATGAAAATATAAACAAAAATATAAAAGAGAGGGATGGGCCTGAATTAAGCATTTCTGGGAGGTGCAGAAAGCAGATTCCTGGGCCCAAAAGGAGAAGGTCCATGCTGACTTTTGCCATCCAGTGCTGCATCTTTGACTTGGCTTATGGTGTACTTTCAATGGTGGCCACCAGATTTGGCCACCTGGCCATCTGGCGCGTTGGTGATGAAGGAGTATGATGGACATCCTGGTTCAAGCGCGCATTGGATCCTGAAAAGAAAAATATTATAGAGAATTTGGGGGGACCTGGGATTCGAACCCAGGCCCCAAGGGGAATTTCATGCCACGCTTACCACTGGACCACTTGCTGCTTGTTGTTATAATATTACAAGATAATAACAATATATAAAACAGATAAAATAATGGGAAATTCCACGCGAAACTCAAACAGGCCAGTAGGGGAGTGACAACTCATCATCTCCTTCCTCTCTCCGTGGCTAAAAGCTTAAGGACCTATACCCACGGACAACGCCCGTTGCTACAAGCCTGCATGTTTCCAAAATCTTCCATGGGCCATGTAAATAACATCTAACGCCATGGTTAGACTCGTCTTGTCCTCCTGGTCTCAATGGTATCACTCACGAAGGCTAATTTTCCCTGCATTCAAAAACCCTAAAACAAACTCCAAAAACCTAACAATGGTGATTCACGATTCAGTCCATTAAAATGCAATTGGCTATTGTAGAAAGTTTGCAAACATCATGGTGATTAAGAATGTACAATTATTTTACACTATAGATGCAAGAACAAGGCTATTCGAATTCAAGAAGATGGCAATACCGTGACGGACTTACAGTAAGTTGTAGGGCTTGAAAACACTTGCTTTCGATTGCTTTCGCTTGCAGAGACTCCCTGGAAGAGACTGGGATCGTCAAAGAGTCTTGAAACTGCCTCTAAAGGTGATTTCGAACTCACACTTTTCTTGGTATTTTTCAGATTCTGTTCTATCTCTAGCGCCTACTTCCAACCCGTTTATAGGTCTGCCTCGCCTCCTTATGTATCAAACAATGCATTAGGATTGATCACTGTGTCCAAATCTTCCTTCTTCAATGCTTTTGATATTTGATTTGATTCCCTTTAAAAACCTTCCAAATTTGGCCTCTTTTCAATCTTTTTATGCACACAAGCCTTGATGCAAATTTGAATGATGGCTAGCTGTGTAATAAAGCCTGAAATAAGCACAAAATCCTTTGTTATCAATGTCTTGGATTTTATATGATTTTCTTTGATTTAAATTAAATTAATTCAAATAAAAATAAAAGTAAATAATAAAAATAAGATATGGACAAGTGGCAAGGGCTAGAGCACGTGGGCTATGTTGCCAACTCAAAACAAGTGAAAAAGATTGGGCCCATTTGGCAAAATTTGAAGTTTTAGGGATAGTTGACTTTTGGCAATTTTACAAAAAAGGTTAACTTCACCATTGCGTAACTTCCTCAATTTTGACTCTTTGGAGGGGTTCTTGGACTTTTTAGAAAGTTTGAGATGTCCTCTAATCAACCCTTTTGGTCTCATATCATTTTGATATTCCATGCTCATGTATGAAGCTTTGACAAAAAAAGTGTTTTTGTTGACTTTTCAAAATGACATATAATGTCCAAATTCATAACTTCTTGTGAGTGCATATTTTGAACTTGGGAGATGAGGATGGATTGTAGGGAATTGCATCCTTTTTAAAATGAGCTTTGGATGGGTCATTTCTCATAAACTATGAGAAAGTTATGCTTGGTCAAAATTGAGTTGACTTTTCCTGTAAATCCCTAATTTAGCAACTTTTGAACCTTGATGAATTATGAGCAATCCTTGATGAATCATGATCAACCCTTGATCAAATGATTAAATATACTTAAAATGAGTATGTTGACCAAAAATCTTGAAGTTTGACTGTATGTGGGCCACAATTGACTTTTGCCCTAGCACAGTCGATTTTTGGACCTTTGAGCAATTGACTGAGCAAACTTCCTCTGCAAGGATTGAAACTTGACATGGATGATCTTGAGAACATATTAGGACAATGTTGATCATTTGGGAACACTTGGAATCAAGTATCTTGATGCAACATGAAACCCTAATTTGGGGTAGACTGCCTTAAGAGAGAGCTTGCCTGGCCAACCCTTGGACTACCTTGAGCAATTTGAAGATCTTTCTTGAAATGTTTTGAGAAATATGGGAGGGAAAATTTTGGGGTACAACACACACATTACTCTTGTGCTCAGGTTTCCCACACTTAAAACAAATCACACCAGTAGGAGCATCTCTCCCACTAGTTCCCTGACCATGAGCAACTCTCTGCTTACCCTTACCAGCTGGGGCATCATAAGGCTTACCACGACTCTGCAGGTGCTTACCCCTCTTCTCACTAATAATCTTGTAATGAACATTGTCATCTTCCTCATAAATCCTACAGCTGTCAACCAAATCAGCAAAGACACGGATCTTCTAGTATCCAACTGCCTTCTTAATCTCCGGGCATAATCCATTCTCAAACTTAATACACTTCGAAAACTCAGCATTTTCCTCAGCGTAATGCGGATAAAACTTAGCCAACTCAGCAAACTTGGAAGCATACTCAACAACAAACATACTTCCTTGCTTCAGCTCAAGGAACTCGATTTCCTTCTTACCACAAACATCTTCAGGAAAATACTTTCTCAAAAATTCCCTACGGAACACAGCCCAAGTGACATTCTCACCTGCAACTTCCAACTTCTGGCAAGTCTCTAGCCATTAGTCGTCAGCCTCGACTGCTAGCATATGAGTCCCATAATGAACCTTCTGCGCTGGAGTGCAGTCCATCACGCGAAAGATCCTCTTTATCTCTTTCAACCATTCCAATGCTCCATCAGGATCATATTTTCCCTTGAACGTAGGTGGATTCTCTCTCTGGAAAGTTGCCAAGCTATGAGATCCAACATTCCGTCAGCATTTGGCTGATTTTCCATTGCATGAGCATTGCTTGCAGAGCAGCAGCAAGAGTAGCATCATTCCTTCCAGCCATCACAACTTCTTACTACAACATAAACAACTGTTAGAACATCAAAATAATAATACTCGATTGTTAGACAACTAAGACTCAACGACAAGGTCGGACTAACCTTTTGCTCTGATACCAACTTTGTAACACCCCAATTCTACCCCAAGCAAATTATGCAATTTAAATCAGAGTTATAAAATTTCAATCATACAAATGAATCGGGACGTTACAAATTCTTCTAACAAATTCATTACATTCATCGTGGATATATAACACTTTTTCAAAACGTCGGATAAACTAACAACATAACATCTTTCATTAAATATTCAACAACTACGCAGCGGAAAACTTCAATAACATCTTTAAATAAAACAACAACAACTTCGAAACATCTCATATTTAGTAAATAGACAATTTAAAGTTCAACAACTAAAAATCAGCAATCAAAAATCAGCAAGCGTTCACCCCCCGAGTGTTACATATCAGAGAAATGACACTGACTCGATCTATTGAAGGTATACGGCCTTCACTCTTGATTACCTGCACGTTACCGACATAAGGGCAACATTCAAACAGAAGGGGTGAGATATCTAACAATATAATAAAGCGCATTATAATTAATATATTAAATTAGATCATTAATATCACCACTTCTCATCTCATAATCAACAACAAATACAATACATACTCATTCATAAACATCCAATACACTTCATTATTCAATCATAAAATGCGACTCAAAACTATGCAAATGCATGTGGTACCATTGGAGCAGAACTCCCATCTCAAAAATCTAATCTGCCAATTATTAGAGGCATCAATAAGGCATAACCTTCATCTCAAAATTTACCAATCCAGGCCATCTCAACGAGCATAAGCTCCATCTCAAAAATGCAATGTATGCGACTCAACACGAATGTAATAACACACTCAGTTAACAACATCTCTAAACACATGTCAAAACAACAACATCGCAATCATCAAAACAATAACATTTCAGTCATCTCAGACAACAACATCTCAATTATCAAAACGACAACATTTCAGTCATCTCAAACAGCAACATCTCAATCACAACATCTCATAAACATCTCAAAGTAATTTGTTAAACATTACTTATTTATCAAACATCATTTGTTCATCATAATTATCAAACACAACTCTAATAATCACATCTCACTAATAACTCAGTCTTATATTAATAATACAGTAAGCTATACTGGTATTCTGTAGTTCTACTTCACTTATGTCATTAATCCTACTGTCATAATTCTAACAGTAGCCTCTAACATTTCATATTCATCATTCTGTCCAAAAACAACACAACAGTCATCTACGGGAATTAATCCTAAGTCCTAAATTAGTTACTGAAATTACACCTCTTAATCATCATTTTAATCATCTAAAATAGAGTTCATCGCGTTAGCTAATCAACACTTCGAACGACATCTCAAAGAGCATCCTAAAACTCAAGTTACAACAATTAGAAGTCAATTCTGTAAAAAATCCAGCATTATGTATCGACACAAAACTCCTTGGATCGACACATCCTGCTTCTTCTTCACGCTATGAGTCGACGCATCCCCCTATGGATCGACTCATTCTGGCTTTCAATACAGCATGTATCGACACATGCATCATATCGGTCGACTCATCCTGAGTCTTCTACTCATCATGCATCGACACATCCTCTCTTCGCGTTGACTCATCCTGAGTCTTATACTTAGCATGCATCGACGCAAGCCCTGCATGCATCAACTCATCCTGAGTCCAACATCCTTCATGTATCGACACATCCTGCGATTTTATGCATAATTTTTCTGCGTTTTCTACTGTATTTTGCTACGGGAATTATACTACAGTCCTAAAAATCTTATTTCTGATCATGATAATTCATCATCTAATATTAACTTATAATACAACATCGATTACACAACATCATAACATCATTTATCCATCGAGAATTCATCAATATTTACCATACATCATCCAATTCAATAACAAAAACAACAATCCTCTAATCCCACATATCAAACATCATGAACCCAATTATAAAGCCAGAACCCCACCATTACCTTGGATCGAAGGTCGCTCTACAATTTCTGGGTTGAATCTTTGTTCTTGTCGTTTCCTTCAAAAACCAGCAGCTTCACGTTTTCACAATCCTTATTTCTCTTCTTACTGTTTCTTCCTTCTATTCTAACAACAAATAATAAAATAACCTAATATTATTAGATTATTCCTTAATGGGCTCAAAACCTACACCCCCTTATTACTTCCACTCACACCATATAGGCCCATATTAAATAATATTAGCTTCTAACATTATTTCACATAATAATATAATACCTCAAATATATTATTATTTATCCATTTAATAAAATAAATCCAATTTATTAACACTTCTTCACAAATATTCCAAAAATAATTTAATTAAATAATTAATTAAATTACGGGCGTTACATGTTGTCTTCAACACCTGTGAATTCAACTTATATATCTGCAAAAGATTCATTCTGCTTTGACTTTTGAGGGTCAAGCTTATCATCAAATCTAACAATGATTGACTCTTCAACAATCTGTGTTTATGTATTGTATACTATGTACCCTCTCGAGCATTCAGAGTATCCTAACATAATACACTTCTGTGCTTTAGAGTCAAACTTATTCAAATGATCTTTAGTATTTAGAATAAAACATGTACATCCAAAAGGATGGAAATAAGAAATGTTGGGCTTTATGTTCTTCCACAGTTCATATGGAGTCTTTTCCAAAATAGGTCTTATAGAGATTCTATTCTGATTCTTCTTCATAGTCTTCTTTATATAGGAATTTGATCCAAGAGATCTGTTGGAGACATGTGCCATATTTCTAGAAGGTTGATGATTTTATGTTAATATCCATTCCAAAAATAAAGATCTTGTTTCCAGCCATAATGTTTCAGCCGTTACAATCTTGATCTTGTAATGATTATTATTTAATGTGATGCTGGATTTACAATTCATCAGAGTATCTCAAACTTAAGTGCTAAGTCTTAGAACTTCGGAATAGATGAGTGTGTTGAGACTTCCTTTGTTCTTTCAAAACTTCACTTATCAGAGTATAGCTTGCATCTTGGTGCTTTAGAAGTTTGACTGGCAGCATCATAACTTCTCTTTCTTGCGTGTTGTTTTAGCTTCACTTATGAGCTTCTTATATGTTCTTCTTCTTCTTCTTCAAAGCTTCATATGTGATTTTTCACGTCATTAACATTCTTGCTTTCATCAGAACTTCTCTGTAAATATAATCAAATTATTAGAGTGCATAATTGTTCTTCACAAAAATTATGTATTTGTTATCATCAAAATTAATAATTGGATGTAGAACCAAACTATGTTCTAATAATCTCCTTCTTTTTTATGATGACAAAACTTATATATTTTGATTAACAATTTATAATTTTCAAAAGATAAAGATTTCAGAGTCTCCCCCAGAGTTGAATACTTAGATACAATTTAAATAAAAGAGTAGATACTTCCCTAAAAAGATATTAGAGCATATGATGGAAGTTCTGAGAAGCATATGTTGAAGGTTGGTAAGGCATACCACCAGTTTAGAGTGATATTTTCCCTGTTTGTTATCAGAACCATTGAAACAGAAGTTTATGTTATTCGAAATGTTTGAGACTTAGTCCAAAACTGTTTATATCAAAATATCATATCTCACTTTCTCCTCGTTTTTGTCATAAATCAAAAGGAAATAAAAACACGTAATCAGAGAAAAAACTGTGCATTCAAAAGTAGAGGAAAATACAAAAAAAAAACAGAGGTTAAGCGAGAAGAACATGAACAAAAGAAACAAAAGACTAGATCTAAGGTTGTGTAGATCTAAGGTTTTAGAAGGAAAGAGGAGAAAAACAAGTTTGGAGGAAAAAAAATAGTGTGTAAGAGAGGTGTATAAATAGCCAACGAAAAGAAAAGAAACATGAAATTAATTGTAAATAAAAAAAATAAACATAATGATTAAAAGCAATAATGATTTTTGACGAAGGAGATTACGAAGATATTTAAAACGGTTGATCAATTACCAATGAGTTACCAAATGACGAAGGAGTTACCAATGACTCTCACCTCAATGCATCAAATCACCCGTTGATCAATTAGAGTGTGAACATGTGTTCCTTCTTTGATGATGACTTAACGTTTAAGATTGGAAGATGTTGATGTGGTGAGATGCATGATGCTATCTTGAAATGAAACGTTTTGGTTATACGTTCAAATCTTCTAGTTGGTTTCTGAGTCAATTTTCCTTCTCACTTCTGAAGAACTATTGCTCAGATGTTCACAAAAAAAAAATCAAAACATTCTGAGGGTTAAATATACATAAATTACATTTTCATTCTGGACATAATTCTATACTGAGATGTTTCAAAATAAATTTAAATCTATCATCAGCAAGGCGTTTTATAAAAATGACATCCTATTGATGGTCTGTATCTATAAATTTTAAGAAAAGACTTCGCTTCTGAGTATAGTCCCTAATGAAATGGTGTTTAATTTATACATGTTTAGATCTAGAGTGTAAAATAGGATTTTTAGAAAGAAAAATAGCAGAAGTATTATCACATAGGATATAAATGTTACTCTCGTATATATGATAATCTTTAATCTGACTTTTCATCCAGAGCATCTGAGTACTGCATCCAGCTGCAGCTATATATTCAGCTTCAGCGGTTGATAGTGCAATGGTGGATTGTCTTTTGCTGGACCAGGATATTAAGTTGTCTCCCAGAAATTGGAAGCATCCAAAAGTACTTTCTCTTTCTATTCTATCTTCAGCATAGTCTGCATCAGAGTATCCTACTAATTTATATTTTCTGGATTTTCTATAACACATACCAAGATTAGTAGTACCTTTCAGATACCTAAAAAATTGTTTAACTGATGTTAAGTGAGATTCTCTGGGATCTGATTGGACTCTAGCACATAGACAAATGCTATAGAGAATATTAGGTCTTGAAGCAGTTAAATAGATGAGAGAACCAATCATACCTTTGTAGAGTTTTTGTTCTACTTTCTTACTTACCTCTTCTTTTTCCAGAATGCATGTAGGATGCATTAGAGTTTTAGATGGCTTACTTTCTGACATGTCAAATTTCTTCAGGAGTTCTTTAACATATTTTCTTTGATGTATAAAGGTTCATTCATGAGTTTGATAAATTTGAATTCCCAGAAATAACTTGAGTTCTCCTATTAGACTCATTTTAAATTTTGCCTGCATAGACTTAGCAAACTCTTTGCCCAACGAGGCTTTAGTAGATCCAAATATAATGTTATCAACGTAAATTTGACAAATCAAAATTTCAATTTAAAATGTTTTACAGAACAAAGTTGTGTCCACTTTCTCTCTGATAAATTCTTTCTCTAAGAGAAAGTTACCGAGTCTTTCAAACTGTTGCAACTGGTTTTTAAATCAGAATCGCCATCCTTAATTTTTATTCTAAAGGAAGGGAGTATAAAGGAATAACCCTAAAGTTCAGAGATTCTAGATTTGGACTTGGTTCTAGACGAGGGGAAGGAGTTAGACACCCCTTATCTACCTTGTTCGCAAGGATACTAGGTTTAGAAGCACGTTTTAAGAAAATAGGGTTTTAAATTTAATTAGGGGAAAGGGTTTGAATTTTAGTTAGGGGGACTCGCCACGATTTTAATCGTATGCCTACGCATCCTCCTAGGAGGAATCAGAGCTCCATTTTATAGTTCGTAGTAGGTTGGTGTTTTTTATAGGATTACGTAGGATTGATTTCGAATTATCCTTTAACCTTGTCTGGGTTGAAAATTGTGTGAGCTTAGACGTAGTTCGTAGTTAATTTCGAAAGAAATTCTCCTTAACCCTTTTTCGAAAACATCTTGTTTTCTTGTTAAGTTAGTAGAAAAAATGATTTGAATGTTGGTTAGCTATATTAAGAAGTCCCTTTTTAAGAAGTCCATATAAGGGTTTGAAAAGGGTTTGAATGTAATTCATATAAGAAGTCCCTTTTTTTTTAACAACTTTCTTTTAAATAATAAAAAACAAAAGTCAATTTATAGTATAATATTTTAATTAAAATGAACATTAACATGAAAATAATCAGTAATAACAAGTATACTTATAAGATAATAACAATGTTATAATAAAATAATCTAAACCAAAAAACCAAATGGGCCTAACCGTTTAATTCATTGGGATTAAAGAAGATGAAGTATTTTATGGGCCTCTTTGACTTAGAATATACACCCCTTTACTTATTTTAAAAACAAAACCTTAATAATTTTGGTGGGTTAGTCCGCAAATTCTAATGGGCTATATTAAAAAAAAACAGATTTATTCATACCTTCTTTAAAAAAAAAATACACCTCTCTTAGCTTTGAAATTGACTTTTTAGAAATCTAATTGACCATCAGATACTGATGGTCCATTTTGGATCAATCACACCCCTCTTCCATGTTTTACATCTCCATAGAAATAAAAACTAAATAATGTGATTTATTGAAAAAGAAACCTAAATATAATTATAAAGGTATGGCAAATTTGGGGTATGACACATACCAAGTTCCGAGAGCTTGTTTTAGACCATATAACGGTTTCTTAAGTTTATAAACATACTCTAGATGTTTTGTGTTTTCAAATCCAGGAGGTTGGTGCACATATACTTCTTCATTAATGTAACTATTTAAAAAGACACTTTTGACATCCATCTGATAGAGAGTGCTGTCATTATTTACAGTAAATGAAAATAAAAGTCTGATAGATTCCAACCTGGCGACTGGAGCAAAGGTCTCTGTATAGTCTATCCCTTCTTGTTGACTATAACCTTGTGCATCCAATCGTGTCTTGTTTCTGACGACTTCTCCTTGTTTATTTAGTTTGTTTCTGAAGACCCATTTAGTTCCAATGATAATGAAGCCTTTTGGTCTCAGAACTAGATCCCATACATCGTTTTTGGTAAATTGATTTAGTTCTTCTTGCATTGCAAGCATCCAATCATTGTCTTGAAGTGCTTGATCTATGGAGTTTGGTTCGATCATAGATACCAATCCTATGAGACTCTTCAGAATTTTTAAACATAGATCTTGTTCTGATTGAATCATTCTTCTTTCCCAGAATCATATCTTTAGGATGTGCTAATCTGCTTCTGGACTGTCTTTTCTGGATGGGTTCTTCAAAAGTTTTTGTAGTGTTTTGTTGATGTCTTTTTCTATATTGGAATGAGTTTCTGAGCTTTTTTCTTCAGAAGATCTGTCTTCAGTACCTGTAATTTGAACTTTTATATCTGCAAAATGTTCAACTTGCTTTGACTTTTGAAAGCCAAGCTTATCATCAAATCTGACACTAATGGATTCTTCCACAATTCGTGTTTTTGTCTTATATACTCTATAACCTTTATAGTGTCCAGAGTATCCTAACATAAAACACTTTTGTGCCTTAGAATCAAACTTGTTCAGATGTTTTTTGGTGTTCAGCATATAACAGACACATCCAAATGGATGGAAGTAAGAAATATTGGGCTTTCTGTTCTTCCACACTTCATATGGAGTGTTTCCCAGAATAGGTCTTATGGAGATTCTATTCTGAATGTAGCATGATGTGTTAACTGCCTCTTCCCAGAAGTGTTTAGCAATGTTAGTCTCATTGATCATGGTTCTGGCTATTTCTTATAAAGTTCCATTCTTCCGTCCTACAACTCTGTTTTGTTGGGGAGTTCTAGGACAAGAGAAGTCATGAGAAATGTCATTTTCACTAAAAAAAACTTTTCAAAACTTTTATTTTCGAACTCTCCACCATGATCACTTCTGACTTTTACAATTCTAAACTCTTTTTCATTCTGAACTTGGTTACAGAAAGTAGAGAACACAAAGTGTGACTCGTTCTTGTGTCTTAAGAACTTTACCCATGTTCATCTGCTATAGTCATCTACGATCACTAATCCATACTTCTTGTCGCTGATGGATGCAATTTTCACTGGTCCAAACAGATCTATATGCAAAAGTTCTAATGGTCTAGAGGTAGAAACAACATTTTTTATTTGAAAGAGGGTTTTGAAAACTTGCCTTTTTGGCATGCTTCACACAGAGCATTTGAGGTTAGCTTCAAGTTAGAAAGTCCTTTGACCAGATTGAGTTTGTTAATCTGAGATATTCTTCTCATACTAACATACCTCAATCTTCTGTGTCAGACCCATTGCTCATCGTTAATAGACATAAGACATTTTACATTTTGACTCTTTAGTTCAGAAAGTTTAATCTTATAAATGTTGTTCTTTCTCTTACCATTAAAAAGGATAGTTCCATCTTTCTGACTAACTGCTTTGTAGGACTTTTGATTAAAGATTATATCATAATTGTTGTCACTTAATTGACTTATGGACAACATAGTATGCATTAATCTATCTACTAAGAGAACATTATTTATAGAAGGAAGTGTATCATTACCAATAGTTTCAGTCCTTTCTGATTGCCTCTGAAACCTACATAACCTCCAGATTTAAGTTCCATACTTTGGAACATATGCTTTCTTCTCGTCATGTGTCGAGAGCATCTGTCGTCTGAGATATTAATCAACTTGTTTTTATTGATATGGTTCTTCCCCTTTTGTTTTCACATATCCTATACCTTTTCTGCCATTTCTACTTTTGAAAGTTGTGATCATATTATTTTATTATGTTATCATAACTAGTTGAAACTTCTGAAACATATTCTTTCTAAGCTTTTTGTAATTCATTTTTAATGAAGGATTTTTCATTTTAAGTTTAGAATTGATTTCTTTTAACTCAGAGTTTTCTGTTTTTAGTTTCCTAGTTTCTTCAGTTTCAGATACTAGACCATGTTTCAGGTTCTTGTATTTGATTTGAAGTTGCTGGTATCTTTCAAGAATTTCAGACAAACTATCTTCTAATTGAGATCTAGAGAATTTTGAGAATACCTCTTCTGAGTCTGATTCAGATTCTGATGTATCTGTGTCTTCTGATACGTTGGTCATTAATGCTATATTGGCTCGTTCATCTTCTGATTCAGAAGACTCTGAGTCATCCCATATTTCCATACGACTTTTCTTCTTTTCTTTGAAAAACTTATTTTTCGTATTTTCTTTCTGAAGTTTGGGGCAGTCGCTTTTGTAGTAACCTGACTCTTTGCATTCATAACAGACAACGTATTTACTACTAGACTTTCTGTATCCATAGGATAATTTACAGTGACTACCTGATCTTCTAGGGTTTCTGAATTTCCTTTGTCTCTACTTCCATAGCTGATGGACTCTTCTAGAGAGAAGAGATAATTCATCTTTTTCTGATGAGGATCCCCCATAGCTTTCTTCTTCTGCCTGAAAAGCTTTAGTTTCATATTTTTTATTAGATTTAAGGACAAGAGACTTACCTTTCTTTTGGGTCTCATCTTCTTCTAGTTCTATCATGTGACTTCTCAGAGAGTTGATTAGTTCCTCTAGTGATGTAGTGTTCAGATCTTTGGCTAACTTTAACGCTGTGACCGTAGGTCTCCACTTCTTGGGTAAGCTTCTGAAAATTTTCTTTACATGATCTGTTGTGGATTATCCTTTATCCAGAACTCTTAAACCAACAACCATAATTTGAAACCTTGAGAACATTGTCTCAATAGTTTCATCTTCTTCTAATTTGAAGGCTTCGTACTTCTGAATAAGTGCAAGAGATTTGGTTTCTTTGACTTGTAAGTTGCCTTCATGCATCATTTTTAGAGATTCAAACATGTTCTGAGTCATTTCTCTGTTAGTGATTTTCTCATACTCAGTATATGAGATGGCAATCTAAATGATTTTTCTTGCTTTGTAATGGTTTCTGAACTCTGTCTTATGTTCATATGTCGTCTTCTTTCTATCGATCTTCTGACCTTTTGCATTGATTGGATGAATGTAGCCATCCGTTACCATGTCCCAGAGATCAATGTCATAAGCTAGAAAGAAACTATCGATTTTGTCTTTCCAGTAATCGAAGTTTTCTCTATCAAATATTGGCGATCTGCTGTTGATTTTGTCCTTCTCATCATGGTTGTCATTGTTGTTGTTTTAACTTGGTTCCACCATTGTGTTTTTCTTTCTTATGATCTTATTCAGACACGTTTAAGTGTAAGCACCCAGAACCAGGAACTCTGATGCCAATTGAAGGATGGAAAAACACAAGAAAGGTGGTTTGAATTGGGGTTTTTAAAAAATAAAGCTATAAGACAGGTTGGTTAATCTGGTTCATTTTGAACTCAAAACTACTTCAGTCCACCCGCCAAGGTGATTTCGCCCCTCTCAATCGAGGTCTTAATCCACAATCACAAATGATTACAATTCACGAAGACAACTGTCAACGTCTTCTTGAGATAAAACCGTAATTTGGTTTCTCAAGGAAATACAACTAAAAATAATTATACAATGTGTTTGAGTTTGCTTCTAATAAGCTTTATCACAACTGCGATGTTTACACAAATTTTAGCATAAAGACTATTTTTAACAGATAGAAAGATGTGATAAATTTTGAGGAACTGTTTGTATGTGTGTTTGTGTGTTCTCTGATTCTTCTTCATAGTCTTCTTTATATTGGAATTTTATCCAAGAGATCCATTGGAGACATGTGCGATATTTCTGGAAGGTTGGTGATTTGATGTTAATATCCTTTCCAAAAATAAAGATCTTGTTTCTAGCCATAATGTTTCAGTCGTTACAATCTTGATCTTGTAATGATTATCATATAATGTGATGCTGGATTTATAATTCATTAGAGTATGTTGAACTTAAGTGATGAGTCTTAGAACTTCAGAATGATGAGTGTGTTGAGACTTCCTTTGTTCTTTCAGAACTTCACTTATCAGAGTATAGCTTGCAACTTGGTGCTTCAGAAGTTTGACTGTCAGCATCAAAACTTCTTTTTCTTGCGTGTTGTTTTAGCTTCGCTTTAGAGCTTCTTATATGTTATTCTTCTTAAGATCTTCATATGTGATTTTTCATATCATTAACATTCTTGCTTTCATCAGAACTTCTCTTTAAATATAATCAAATGATTATAGTGCATAATTGTTCTTCACAAAAAATATGTATTTGTTATCATCAAAACTAATAACTGGATGTAGAACCAAACTATTTTCTAACAAGAAGATACTATGAGGATTGTGTTATCTGTGTTGAAAGAGAAGCAGTTGTATGCTATGTTTTCTAAATGTGCATTTGGTTGAAGGAAGTGAGTTTCCTTGGTCATGTGATATTGAGTGGTGGTATTTTTGTTGATCTGTCGAAGATTGAGGTTGTGTCTCAATGGGAAGCTTCGAAATTTGTTTCCAAGATTAAAAGTTTTCTTGGTTTAGCAGGTTATTATAGGAAGTTTATTGAAGGATTTTCCAAGTTAGCTTTGCCGTTGACGCAATTGACGCAGGTCAGACTTTTGTTTGGAATGCAAAATTTAAAGAAAGTTTTCAAGAACTTAAGAGAAATATGACGACAACTTCTATTTTGATTTTGCCTAATCCGGAAGAACCGCTTGTAGTGTATTGTGATGTTTTATTGATGGGATTGGGAGACGTGTTGATGCAAAATCAGCAAGTTGTAGCTTATGCTTCAAGGAAACTCAAAGTGCATGAGGGGAATTATTCGACTCATGATTTAGAGTTAGTTGATATTGTGTTTGTATTGAAACTTTTGAGACATTATATGTTTGGGTCGAGATTTTATGTGTTTAGTGATCACAAGAGTTTGAAATATTTGTTTGATCAGAAAGAGTTGAATATGAGGCAAAGAAGATGGTTGAAGTTCTTGAAGGATTATGATTTTGGTTTGAATTACCATCTGGTTAAAGTGGATGTCGTGGTTGATGCATTAAGTAGGAAGTCGTTGCATATGTCGATGTTGATGGTGCGAGAGTTGGAATTACTTGAACAATTTCATAATATGAGTTTGATTTGTGAGGAGACTTCTTCTGGAGTTAAGCTTGGTATGTTGAAGATTACGAGTGGCATTCTTGATGAGATTCTAGAAGGTCAAAAATATGATTTTATTTTGGTGGATAGGTTGATGTTGATCAATCAAGGTCGAGGTGGCGATTTTCAGATTTATGAGAATGGTATCGTGAGATGTCGTGATAGAGTTTGTGTTCTAGATATATCTAATTTGAAGAATAGGATTCTTGAGGAAGGGCATCGTATTGGATTGAGTATTCATCCTGGAGCTACTAAGATGTATCAGGATTTGAGGAAATTATTTAGGTGACCAGGTATGAAGAAAGAGATTGCGGAATTTGAGTATTCTTCTTTGATCTGTCAGAAGTCAAAGATTGAACATCATAAAATGTCTGGTTTTATGCAACCATTATCTATACTTGAATGGAAATGAGATATTATCTCTATGGATTTTTTTCTGGTCTACCCAGAGCACCGAGTAATTTTGAGGCTATTTGGGTTATTGTGAACAGGTTGACGAAATCTGCTCACTTTATTCCGATGAGAATGGATTATCCAATGGAGAAGCTTGCAAAGTTGTACATTGATAAGATTGTCAGATTGCATGGTATTTCATCTAGCATTATATTAGATAGGGATACGAGGATTACTTCAAGATTTTGGGAAGGTTTGTAAAATGCTTTTGGTACGAAGTTGCGTTTGAGTTTTGCTTATCATCCGCAGACTGATGGTCAGACTGAGAGGATGATTTTGACACTTGAGGATCTTTTGAGAGCTTATGTATTAGAACAAGTAGGTACTTGGAATAGTTACTTTCCTTTGATTGAGTTTACTTATAACAATAGTTTCCATTAAATTATTGGAATGGCACCATTTAAGGCTTTGTATGGTAGAAGGAGTAGGACGCCTTTGTGTTGGTATGAGTCAGGAGAGAGTGTTGTGGTTAGACCTGAGATAGTCCAACAAACTATCGATAAGATTAAGATGATTCATGAGAAGATGAAGAATTCTCAGAATCATTAGAAGAGTTATCATGATAAGATGAGGAAAGCACTTGAGTTTGAGAAGGGAGATCATGTGTTTCTTCGAATTACTCTGGTAACGGGTGTTGGTCAAGCATTGAAGTTGCGTAAGTTGACACCGTGTTTTATCGTTCCTTATCAAATTTCAGAGAAGGTAGGTAAAGTGGCTTATCAGATTTCCTTGTCACCGTCGCTTTCTAATTTCCATGATGTATTTCATGTGTCTCATTTGAGGAGATACATTATGAATCTGACTCATGTGATATAATTAGATGATGTGTATGTAAGAGATAACCTGAATGTGGAGACATCACCTATGTATATAGAGGATCGAGAGTTGAAGCAACTTCGTGGTAAAGAGATTGCCTTGGTGAAGGTAGCTTGGGGAGGACCGGCAGGTGGAAACATGACTTGGGAACTCAAGAGTCAGATGAGACATTCTTATCCTGAGTTATTTGTTTGAAGTAATTTTCAAGGACAAAAATATTTTAAGTGGAGGAGAGTTGTAACACCCCAATTTTATTTATCAGTTATTTCTTTTTTAATTATTATATAATATATTAATTAATTAAATTGTGTGATTTTGTGAATATATGAGTTACTTGGATTAATTGGTTTGATATGTGATAAATGATTTATTTTATAAATTGGGAATATGTGTTATATGTGTAATTGGGTTTGTAAGTGTGAGAATAGTATTGTTAATTAATTTGGTATTATGTGTCACATTAGTGTGAGTGAGTGAGATAAGCCCATTAGAGTAAAACAATAGTTAGTATATAAAACAAAGAGAAAATAGATCTAGAGAGAGAAGTTGTCAAAAAAGAGAAGAGAGGAAAGAGGAAAAGAGGGGGAAAGAGAAGAAAAGAAGGGAGAACCCTAGAAAAGGATCTACGTCCAAGGTAAGGGTGGATTTTCATTTGATTATGGGATTATATAATGTATGTAATGGATAGAATACATGATTTAGAGATTTAGATTTCAATTTCTAGGTTTTTAACATGCTTAGGTTTTGATAAGAAATCCTTGAATATGATGAGTAATGGTGTTGTAATGATGTCCGTTGATGGTAATAAGATTTTGGGGTTTGAATATACAATGTTTCATGAAATTTGGAGTTTTGGAATTGGGATGAAATATATTTTCGTACAACTACTATTGATTTTCGTCAATTCTGACAATCATTTTTGTAAAAATTCAAAAATTCATAACTTGAGTTTCGGGTGTCCGCTTGACGCACTGTTTGATCCTGGGGAAAGCTAATACATTATAATTTCTTGTAAAATGGATTCATATTCTGGAAATAAATTTAACTGGTGTTTAATGGGGTTTTGTGGTGTCAGTGTATGATGTCAGGGTTTACAATTTGTAAAAGCTTCAAAAGTTCATAACTTTTGAACTGTAACTTTGTTTGAGTCCCTGTTCGAAGCGTTAGAAAGGTAGAGTGATATTATTTTCAATAAAAATGATCTTAATGGTAGTAGGTGATTTAATTAATGCTTTATTGTGTAAAATGACATGGATTTGTGTGTTGTGTTGTTGTAATATGGTGATGTTGCGTTATTGTTATTGATTATAATATGATGAGTTGATAACATGTTTGGGTAATGGTGATACCATAACATTGTGTTGTATGGTATGTATAATATGTTATTCTGTTGTGTTGAGTTGATTAATGCTATGAGAATTCTATGAATATGATACTTAAATTTTGTGTAGATGCATGTTGTGAATTGAAATTGGATGAGAATAATATTGTTGGACATTGTTTTTTATATGTTATTATGGTGTGTTGAGTTGATTAAGTCTATTAGAATGCTATGAACATGATATTTGAATTTTGTGTAGATGTATGTTGTGAATTGAAATTGGATGAGAATAACATTGTTAGGCATTGTTTGTTATATGTTATTTTGGTGTGTTGAGTTGATTAATGATATGAGAATGTGATGAATATGATACTTGAATTTTGTGTAGATGTATTTTATGAATTGAAATTGAATGAGAATAACATTGTTGGGAATTGTATGTTATATGTTATTGTGGTATGTTGAGTTGGTTAATGTTATAAGAATGCATTGTATGTGAATGTTGACATAATGTATGTATGTTGTGCAATTTGGTGAGTGTGATACGGTGGAAGAACCGACTACTTTTACTGGTTTGCGTTTTGCGTTTTTTGTTTGCAAAATGTTGCGGTAAGAAAGAGTCGCCACCGACTTTTATTTCATCCAATCAGGAAAAGGAAAAAGAACAGAAAAACCTTTTTTCGAGATATTCTGAGTACGGGGGGTAGATTATAGAAAGGGAAGGCGTTAGCACCCTTTCTATTCGTAGTTATCTACGGGCTCTTAGGTACTTGCTCATTTTTCAAATTGCTTGTGTGTGTTTGTCTTGAAAATGCTTTTACTTCGTGATAACCCTTGTATCAGTCTTCAAGGATGTGACAAAGTTTGTTTTGAAAATTTGTTTTGAAAGGTATTTGTGTGAAAAGTTTTTTATTGAGCAAGTACTTAAGATTCTACCTACTCGAAAAAAGATTTTTTGTTCTTGTTTCCTTTAGACAGCGCTATCCTACTATTAAGGAGTAGGTATCACCGTCGTTGGAGTTGTAAGGTACATTCGAAAGGGACAAGTACAATCACTAAAGCAATAGTTAGAAAACTTTAGTAGTAACCATAGAGTCTTAAGATCTTTTCGAGGCAACATTTCCGAGGCAACATTCGAATGGGACAATTTGATCTTTTTAGACTGGAGGGCAACCACTAAAATCTCCTATGCTTAATGATTGTTTACCGAAGGTGTGACACCCCAAATAATCCGATTATTAAATAATTAGAATTTTTAATTATTAATTTAATTGGAAATTTAATTATTGGTATTTTTGGATTATTGGAATTAATTTAATTAATTAAAGGAAAGAAGTATTGGTGGTGTGAAGAGTGATTAAAGGGTGTGAGGGGTAAAATACTCTACTCTTACTAATTACTAATTTAATTATTTTATTGGAATAATAAAAGGAGTATTAAAAGGAAAAAGAAGAGAAAGAGAGTTATTTTAGAATATTCATCATACGTGCATTTGAGAAGAGGAAAAAGAAGGAGAAAACCGGAAGCGTCAGAATTCGAAGAACCCACAAGGTTAGGGGTGATTTCGATTAGTTAATTCGTATTATCGGTTTAGATATTCAATAGCATGGATCATAGTATGTTAGGGAATCCCGGTTTTGAATTCTAGGGTTCCGTAGAATTGTCCCTATTGCGTCGAATTGTAGGTTGAAAACCATTAGGGTGTCAGATGATAAAAAGGAATGATGAAATAAATTCGTTTGATGTTATAATGGTGCAAAATGGATGTGTTTTGGTGTTTCTCATGTTGCAATTCGTATGGGTATGTTTGGAATTGGTTTAGAATGAATAAATGCTGTCAAAAGTGCAGAATTTGACTCTGCAGGTCGTGGGAACCGGTTCCCAGTGGGGAGGAACCGGGTTCCACTGTGTGAATTTATAAAAACTGGCAAAAATGCACGTAGGAACCGGTTCCTGTATAGGTAGGAACCGGGTTCCCATACATTTTTCCAGAAGCGTGATTTTTGAACTTCGCAGGAACCGGTTCCTGCATATGTAGGAACCGGGTTCTGCTGTAACTTTTTGAAAAATATTAAACTTTGAAAATTCATAACTTTCAAACCGTAAGTCCGTTTTGAGTGCCGTTTTGGACGTTATTTCTTAAATTTAATGCTCTATTTTATAAAATTATAAGATCTCCTAAAAGCTGAAATTATTTTGAAAATGAGTCAAATCCCAGAATAAGTGATTATTGGCTAACACACATAGGTGTGTATGTAGCAGTGAACCTGTGATGGATGGATGTATTAGTATTGTGTGAATGAAAGGCATGTTTATGTTGATAATGATGGTGTGCATGATCGTTGAGATATCATGTTTTTGGTTTTGGTTCAGTTATGATAAATTGATGTATTTCATAGACTGATTTGATGTTGCATGCTAGTGATGTGCGTGCATATGCATTGTTTTGGTGAAGTTAATTCCCATTGTGTGGAATTTGACTTGTATTGCCGTTAACCGATACCCGGGTGATGATGGGTGGTTAGGCTGGATTCGTGTCCGGGTGTTTATGGACGAATCAATGGTTGCTGTATCCGGTTGATGATGGATCAGTGTTGGGTGACTTGGTCACATATTGGTACCACATGCATTGTGTCTGCATTTGTATTTGCATGGAATTGTAACATGTTAGGATGTCTTCCAGTGTTATAATTCTTTGGTTGATTATTGATTTATGCATAATGACTTGTATGATTGAAACTGCGTGTTGAATCTGAATTTATGCTAAAATGGGTGAAATAATATGCTTGTGATATAATGTTGATTGAGAAGCTTATAATGCATGTTAATTATGAGAAATCTCACCCTTACTTTAACAATTTCAGATTAAAGTTAGCAGCTCAGGAGTTGGTGAGGATGGCTCTAGAGCTATGTTACTTTAAGTCCGCGTGTCAGTGTCGTGCTCTGATAGGTTGTAACACTGGGGAACATTTAGTTGAGGAATTAGTTATTATTCAATTGTTTCTTTGAATTTCATTGGGAATAATTATGTTTTGGTTTATTCTGTTTTGATTATGGTATTTTTCCGCTGTGTAAGACATGGTCTTAATTTGATTGAATTATTTGAATAATGACCCTCAGTGTAGCATGACTATTGTTTTATTGGAAGTTTTATTTATTTCATAATTGTGACATCCCTTGTTCCGTGTTAACTCTGATGGAATATGTCTTTAATCATTGATATAATTAATATTATTCGGGGTATTTTAGAAGGGGTGTTACAATAGTGGTATCAGAGTATAATCGGTCTTGTCTTGTGTTGTTATCCCTTTTGTATGCGACTAGTGTAAGATGTCACTGTCGATACTTGTGTGCTGATGAGGTTGTTTTGTAATGTTACAAGAACAATGGCCGGAAGAGGTAACGAAAGAAACGACGATGCTATTGCTGAAGCATTGGGAATGTTGGCTGGAGTACTCGGAGGGAACCAGCAGGGAGCTGTGATTGGTGCTGACCGACAATTGGGGAATTTTCAGAGGAATAATCCTCCGTTGTTCAAGGGTGCACATGATCCCGAAGGTGCTCAGAAGTGGTTGAAGGAGATCGAGAGGATCTTCAGAGTAATTGATTGTGCTGAAGGGCTGAAGGTGAGATACGGAACTCACATGTTAGCAGAGGAAGCTGATGACTGGTGGGTTGCTACCAGAACTGAAATGGAAGAAGATGGTACTGCATTGACTTGGGCTGTGTTCAGGAGGGCTTTTCTAAGGAGGTACTTTCCTGAGGACATCAGAGGCAATAAGGAGATTGAGTTTCTGGAACTCAAGCAGGGTAACAAGACTGTCAGTGAGTATGCTTCGAAGTTTACTGAGTTAGCGAAGTATTATGCTCATTATACTAACGATGCAGATGGAGAATTTTCCAAATGTATCAAGTTTGAGAATGGTCTTCATGATGAGATTAAGCAGGGTATTCGGTATCAGCGTATCCGAAGATTTCCTGATCTGGTTGACTGTAGTAGGATTTTAGAGGAGGATCTTACTAGCACTAAGTCGAATGCTCGAGGGTATGTTGATAGGAAGGGTAAGCAACAGATGGATCATGGTAAGCCTTATGATAGAAGTAATCAGAGACCCGGTGGTTGGAAGAAGTTTGGCGGAGGATATTCTAGTTCTTCCATTAAGTGCTACAAGTGTGGTGAGACAGGACATCGTATGGTGGATTGCAAAAGTAATGATAAGAAGTGTTTCAAGTGTGGGAAACTCGGCCATGTGGCCAATGATTGCAGAGTAAGAGTGGTGACTTATTACAACTGTGGTGAAGAAGGTCATACTCGTCCTCAGTGTACAAAACCCAAGAAGGAGCAAGCTGGTGGTAAAGTGTTTGCATTGTCTGGGTCAGAGACTAAGCCAGATGATCGGATGATTAAAGGTACATGTTTTATTAATGACATACCTTTGATTGCGATTATTGATACTGGAGCTACGCATTCTTTTATTGCTTTGTATTGTGCTAAAAGATTGAATTTGGAAATTTCTAATATGGATGGAAGTATGGTTATTGATACTCCTGCGTCGGGTTCAGTGACTACTTCGTATGTTTGTAGGAATTGTCCTATTGTGATTTTTGGTAGGGGTTTCGGTATGGATTTAGTGTGCCTACCGTTAGAACAACTTGATATCATCCTTGGAATGAACTGGTTGGAATTCAACCAGGTTCATATCAACTGTTTTGCGAAGACGGTTATTTTTCCTGAAGAGGTTGGTGTTGAAGATGTGACTATGTCGTTTAAACAGATGAACCTAGCTGTGAAAGATGGTGCTGTGGTATTTATGTTGTATTCTGCAATAGAAGCGGAGGGAAAAGCAAAGAGTGATGGATTGCCAGTGGTGAATGAATTTCCAGAGGTGTTTCTAGAAGACGTTAGTGAATTGCCACCTGAGAGGGAGGTAGAATTTACTATAGATTTGATTCCTGGAACTAGTCCGGTGTCGATGGTGCCTTACCGTATGTCGGCATCTGAATTAGCGGAGTTAAAGAAACAGTTGGAGGAGTTACTTGAGAAGAAGTTTATTCGTCCGAGTGTTTCGCCGTGGGATGCTCCGGTGTTGTTGGTTAAGAAGAAAGAAGGTTCAATGAGATTATGTGTTGATTACAGACAACTGAATAAAGTTACAATCAAGAATCGGTATCCTTCGCCGAGGATCGATTATTTGATGGATCAACTAGTTGGAGCTTGTGTATTTAGTAAGATTGATCTAAGATCTGGATATCATCAGATTCGTGTGAAGTTGGAAGATATTCAGAAAACTGCATTTAGAACGAGGTATGGACATTACGAGTATTCTGTTATGCCGTTTGGAGTTACTAATGCACCTGGTGTTTTCATGGAGTATATGAACATGATATTTCATCCTTATCTTGATAAGTTTGTGGTGGTGTTCATTGATGATATTCTAATTTATTCGAAGAGCGATGAAGAGCATGCAGAACATCTCAGAGTTGTGTTGGGATTGTTGAAAGAGAAGAAGCTTTATACGAAGTTGTCCAAGTGTGAATTCTGGTTAAGTGAAGTAAGTTTTCTTAGCCATGTAATTTCCAAGAATGGAATTGTTGTGGATCCTACGAAGGTAGAAGCAGTATCTCAGTGGGAAGCGCCAAAGAATGCTTCTGAGATCCGTAGTTTTCTGGGTCTTGCAGGTTATTACAGGAAGTTTATAGAAGGATTTTCCAAATTAGCGTTACCGTTGACTAAGTTGACCAGGAAGGGTCAGATGTTTGTTTGGGATGTTGAATGTGAGAAAGGATTTCAAGAGCTGAAGAGGGGGTTGACAAGTGCTCCGATCTTAATTTTGCCAAATCCGACTAAGTCTTTTGTTGTGTATTGTGACGCATCATTAATTGGATTAGGTGGTGTGTTGATGCAAGATAAGCAGGTGGTGGCTTATGCTTCGAGACAATTGAAAGTATATGAAAGGAATTATCTGACTCATGATTTGGAGTTGGCAGCTGTTGTATTTGTTTTGAAGTTGTGGAGGCATTATTTATATGGTTCTCGGTTTGAGGTGTTCAGTGATCACAAAAGTCTGAGGTATCTCTTTGATCAGAAAGAGTTGAATATGAGGCAGAGGAGATGGTTAGAATTTCTAAAGGATTATGATTTCGGTCCGAATTACCATCCTGGTAAGGCAAAAGTTGTTGCGGATGCCTTGAGTAGGAAGTCCTTGCATATGTCGATGTTAATGGTCCGTGAGTTAGATTTGGTTGAGCAGTTCAGAGATTTAAGTTTGGTATGTGAAACTACTCCGAATAGTGTGAAATTGGGTATGTTGAAACTGACTAGTGGTATTCTGGAAGAAATTCGGAATGGACAGAAGTCCAATGTTGGGTTAGTTGATAAATTGACATTGATCAACCAAGGTCAAGGAGGCGAGTTCCAGATTGATGAGAATAGTGTTATGAGATTTGGTAATAGGGTGTGTGTTCCGGATGTTGCAGAGATTAGGAAGAGTATTTTGGAAGAAGGACATCGTAGTGGATTGAGTATTCATCCTGGTGCTACTAAAATGTACCATGATTTGAAGAAGTTGTTTTGGTGGCCGGGAATGAAAAAGGAAATTGCTGAGTTTGTGTATGCTTGTTTGGTTTGTCAGAAGTCGAAGATTGAGCATCAGAAACCGTCAGGATTGATGGAACCGTTGTTTGTTCTGGAATGGAAATGGGATGGAATCTCTATGGATTTTGTGTCTGGTTTGCCAAGGACATCGAAGAATTGTGATTCTATCTGGGTTATTGTTGATCGGTTGACGAAATCTGCTCACTTTATTCCGATAAGAATGGATTATCCGATGGAAAGGTTGGCAGAATTGTATGTTGAGAAGATTATGAGTTTGCACGGTATTCCTTCTAGTATTGTGTCGGATCGAGATCCGAGGTTTACATCTAAATTCTAGACGGGATTGCAAGAAGCTTTGGGTACTAAGTTGCGTTTGAGTTTCGCTTATCATCCACAGACAGATGGTCAGACGGAGAGAACGATTCATTCGTTGGAAGATTTGTTAAGAGCTTGTGTGTTGGAGAAAGGTGGAGCTTGGGATAGTTATCTACCATTGATTGAGTTTACCTACAACAATAGTTTTCATTCGAGCATTGGTATGGCTTCGTTTGAGGCATTGTATGGTAGGAGGTGTCGGACACTGTTGTGTTGGTATGAATCTGGAGAGAGTGCTGTGATTGGACCGAAATTGTCCAACAGACTTCGGAAAAGATTAAGATGATTCAGGAGAAGATGAGGACTTCTCAGAGTCGTCAGAAAAGTTATCACGATAAGAGGAGGAAAGATCTTGAGTTTAGCGACGGAGAACATGTTTTTATGCGAGTTACTCCGATGACTGGTATTGGTCGAGCTTTGAAGTCAAAGAAGTTGACTCCACGTTTTATTGGTCCGTTTCAGATTACCAAGAGAGTTAGGAAAGTTGCTTATCAGATTGCTTTGCCGCCGTCACTTGAAAATTTGCATGATGTTTTTCATGTATCTCAGCTAAGGAAGTACATTGCTGATCCGTCTCATGAGATTCGGGTAGACGATATACAGGTACGAGAGAATTTGACTGTGGAATCGGTACCTGCGAGAATTGAGGATCAGAAGTTGAAACAGTTGCGAGGCAAGTAGATCGCGTTGGTAAGAGTGGCTTGGGGAGGACCAGCAGATGGAAATGTCACTTGGGAGCTGGAGAGTCAGATGAAGGACTCGTATCCCGAACTGTTCGTCTAAGGTATGTTTTCGAGGACGAAAACTCTTTTAGTTGGGGAGAGTTGTGACACCCCAAATAATCCGATTATTAAATAATTAGAATTTTTAATTATTAATTTAATTGGAAATTTAATTATTGGTATTTTTGGATTATTGGAATTAATTTAATTAATTAAAGGAAAGAAGTATTGGTGGTGTGAAGAGTGATTAGAGGGTGTGAGGGGTAAAATACTCTACTCTTACTAATTACTAATTTAATTATTTTATTGGAATAATAAAAGGAGTATTAAAAGGAAAAAGAAGAGAAAGAGAGTTATTTTGGAATATTCATCATACGTGCATTTGAGAAGAGGAAAAAGAAGGAGAAAACCAGAAGCGTTAGAATTCGAAGAACCCACAAGGTAAGGGATGATTTCGATTAGTTAATTCATATTATCGGTTTAGAT
This sequence comes from Vicia faba, assembly GCA_948472305.1. Taxonomy (NCBI): domain Eukaryota; kingdom Viridiplantae; phylum Streptophyta; class Magnoliopsida; order Fabales; family Fabaceae; genus Vicia; species Vicia faba. The sequence continues at coordinate 490,386,633 of OX451736.1, forward strand.
ATTCAATAGTATAGATCATAGTATGTTAGGGAATCCCGGTTTGGAATTCTAGGGTTCCGTAGAATTGTCCCTATTGCGTCGAATTGTAGGTTGAAAACCATTAGGGTGTCAGATGATAAAAAGGAATGATGAAATAATGTTGTTTGATGTTATAATGGTGCAAAATGGATGTGTTTTGGTGTTTCTCATGTTGCAATTCGTATGGGTATGTTTGGAATTGGTTTAGAATGAATAAATGCTGTCAAAAGTGCAGAATTTGACTCTGCAGGTCGTGGGAACTGGTTCCCAGTGGGGAGGAACCGAGTTCCACTGTGTGAATTTATAAAAACTGGCAAAAATGCACGTAGGAACCGGTTCCTGTATAGGTAGGAACCGGGTTCCCATACATTTTTCCAGAAGCGTGATTTTTGAACTTCGCAGGAACCGGTTCCTGCATATGTAGGAACCGGGTTCTGCTGTAACTTTTTGAAAAATATTAATATTTGAAAATTCATAACTTTCAAACCGTAAGTCCGTTTTGAGTGCCGTTTTGGAAGTTATTTCTTAAATTTAATGCTCTATTTTATAAAATGAAAAGATTTCCTAAAACCTGAAATTATTTTGAAAATGAGTCAAATCCCGGAATAAGTGATTATTGGCTAACGCACATGGGTGTGTATGTAGCAGTGAACCTGTGATGGATGGATGTATTAGTATTGTGTGAATGAAAGACATGTTTATGTTGCTAATGATGGTGTTCATGATCGTTAAGATATCATGTTTTTAGTTTTGGTTCAGTTATGATAAATTGATGTATTTCATAGACTGATTTGATGTTGCATGCTAGTGATGTGCGTGCATATGCATTGTTTTGGTGAAGTTAATTCCCATTGTGTGGAATTTGACTTGTATTGCCGCTAACCGATACCCGGGTGATGATGGGTGGTTAGGCTGGATTCGTGTCCGGGTGTTTATGGACGAATCGATGGTTGCTGTATCCGGTTGATGATGGATCAGTGTTGGGTGACTTGGTCACATGTTGGTACCACATGCATTGTGTCTGCATTTGTATTTGCATGGAATTGTAACATGTTAGGATGTCTTCCAGTGTTACAGTTTTTGGTTGATTATTGATTTGTGCATAATGACTTGTATGATTGAAACTGCGTGTTGAATATGAATTTATGCTAAAATGGGTGAAATAATATGCTTGTGATATAATGTTGATTGAGAAGCTTATAATGCATGTTAATCATGAGAAATCTCACCCTTACTTTAAAAATTTCAGATTAAAGTTAGCAGCTCAGGAGTTGGTGAGGATGGCTCTAGAGCTATGTTACTTTAAGTCCGTGTGTCAGTGTCGTGCTCTGATAGGTTGTAACACTGGGGAACGTTTAGTTGAGGAATTAGTTATTATTCAATTGTTTCTTTGAATTTCATTGGGAATAATTATGTTTTGGTTTATTCCGTTTTGGTTATGGTATTTTTCCGCTGTGTAAGACATGGTCTTAATTTGATTGAATTATTTGAATAATGACCCTCAGTGTAGCATGACTACTGTATTATTGGAAGTTTTATTTATTTCATAATTGTGACATCCCTTGTTCCGTGTTAACTCTGATGGAATATGTCTTTAATCATTGATATAATTAATATTATTCGGGGTATTTTAGAAGGGGTGTTACAGAAGGCAACCGAAGTGAGATGAACCCTAGGAGTGAAATATGTGCATATGATTTGTTTCAGTTATTTAATCTTCTCACATTAGGTGATCTACCGTTTTAATTTTCCAGACATTCTTGCCATACAATCCTATTAGCATACATCTAGACAGTTAAATATTTGCAGGAATTACAAATACGAGAAAATAAACCTAGCTATTACAAGGCTTCAGGGGTGGGGATTAATTACATAACCAAGGAATCGGGGATTAAAGCAAGAAATAAAACCCTAATTTAACTATTACAAACCATCGGCAGTTACAAAAATAATGGAAAAGAAATAATTAAATGCACGGCGAATTAAATACGAGGAGAAATTGAAAACCCTAAAATCTAATTGAGAAAAAATTTGGATTGTATTTTTGAGAAAAGGATTGATTAAATTATGTACGACTAAAACCCTAATTCTAATCATTTTAATTATGAAAAAGAAATTGAAATTAACCTAATCTAGCTTAAATTAAATAATTTCAAGAAAATAAAATATTTTACAAAGAAAACAAGATTTTGTGTATTTTTGGTTTTTTACTTGAGAAAAGAAATTTAATTGTATAATTAAAACCTAGTTTCTATTTGATTTTAATTATAGAAAAGAAATTACATTAACCTATTTTTTGTGTTTTTTATTTGAAAAGAAAATAATTAAATCAAGAATTTAAACCTAATTTTCTAATTGATTTTAATTGTGAAAAGAGGAATTAAATTTCCCTAAATTACATTAATCTATTTAATTAACAAAAATTAAATTTAGTAATAAAAACCCTAATTCTAATTTTTGTGACTTTTTGATTTTATGATTTAATTAAAAATGATTTTTTAAACAAATAAATAAATAAACTAAAAAATAAAGAAAATTGAAATAATAAAAAGAAAATATATTGGGCATGTTGTTGTTGGCAATTTGGAGGGTGTGAAATGCAATTTGCAAGGCCCAAAGCTGGTGAGCCCAAATCCCTGCGCCAGATCCAGTGTTGCTGCTTTCACGGGGTCTACCATGTGATGCATTTTCAGAGCGTCAGATCTAGGTTGGAGATGATCCAATGGCTGGATCTGGGGAGCGTATGATGGACATCTGGCAAGGGAGCGCATGGGATCTAGAATAAAAAATTGAGAAAATATAAAAATGCACACGCCTGGGATCGAACCCAGGACGTTTGCATTGCGTATTTTGACCCTTACCACCTGCGCTAGAATTATTAGTTGTAAATATAATAAACAAATAAAAAGAAAAGCCAAATCAAGTGTCCTGCCAGAAAAAACGCGCGAAGTTTGAATGGACCAGTCACACCTTACCACGCCATTGTGTTCTTCGCTGGGGCTGTTGTCTTAGGTAACAACTTTTACCTACGGATTTTGGCCATGGCTATAACCCTATGTGTTGTACCCCAAAATTTTCCCTCCCATTTTTTCATAAGAAAAGCATAACCCTAGGGTTTCTCAAATATTCAAGATTGGCTTAAGAATTGATCAGAAAGATTTTCTCCTGTGGCAATAAATCAACAATTAGGGTTTTTCTCACATTTCTCAGAAGAAATTGAGTTCTCTGAAATTCAATTGATTTTCACATGTTTTCATGCTCTCTCAAATTTACTGAAAAGGCAGTGTTTGTTTGATCCAGGTTAACCAGATAATTTGCGTCTTTTAAAACATTCGTTTGTTTATGGAATAAACATTTGCTTGTTTATGGAATACACAGTGCGTGTTTTGATTGAAATACAGTTGCAAGGTTACATGATTATTGGAATTTAAGTTATCTTGATTGAAATTATTGGAATGCAGTTTCAATTATCTTGATCAGGGAATCTTTAAGAATCAGTGAAGACACAAAGAGAGAATTACAAGTTATTAAAAATAATGGATTTTATTGGACATCAGATTACCTCATAAGGCTTTTTTCATTTATTCCAAAAGTTGTTACAAAACAATTTATTATTTAAATGCTTTAAGTTTTACAACTTATTGTATTTGAAAAATAAATTAGTATAATTGTTTGAGTATTTCTCTCTAAATTACAAAGAAAAATCTATGCCTAAGGATGACAGAGCTTCCATTGCTTCCATGCTTGCCACAAAATCTCTTGCTTCCTCTGCTTTGCCACTATCAAGTTGTGCTCATATGAAAAAGAAAGACAGAAAAATAATTAGCACAGTTAATTGGACATGAGTAAGAATTTTCAAAAGAAAGAATGGTGTTCATCATTAAAGTTTGCAATTTGGAATCAGAAGGCTATTTTTTAATTCATCACGTTTTTATTTTTCTATTTTCAAATCACAAGAAGATTATTCTTCTTGGTTCACAAAAATAAAAATAAAAATGCAAGCAAAGCTGTCCAAATAAAAAAGAATGCAAGCAATTTGTCCAAATACAACTAGGCTGTCCAAACAAGTGAAAATATGCAAGCAGCATGGCCAAATAGATATAACAAACATCGGCGCAAATTGCCCAAAGGCAAACAGCAGCATGGCCAAACAACTACAAGAACGAGCCAAACTAGACAGCAGCACATCAACAAAAACAAAATGCAAACAAAGTACAAATACAAACAGCAAGAACGAGGCAGCATAAGCAGTAGCAAACAAAACAGCATCAGCAAAAAGAAAATATAAAACTAAGTCAACAAGCAAGGCGCTTGTTTCAATAGCCTTTTCATCATCTTCCAAGATTTTTGCAAACTTTTCAGAAAAAAGGTGAAAAAGCAATTTGCTTTTATCATTGAGAGAGGAGAGAGAGGAAAGAAATCACCTAAGTTGTTGGAATTGCACAAAAGGTACAACTTTTGCTAATCTGCCCATAAACTGTCACAAGGTACATAGAGTGTGCTGAAAAAATAAAACTGCACAAGGGGCCAAAGTATTCAAAGTATGGGGTTTTCCCCCCTTTTTTGATTAAGCTGTCAAAAAGCAACCTAAATATAACAGTAGGCAAACTGCAAGCAAAAGGGGGAGAACACTTTGTCAAACTCAGAAACAAAAAAACTGCATAACCAATTCTCAAACCCAAAAACAAAAAACTCAGAAACAGGGCTAAATCAACAGCAACATAGCAAGCCAAAAAATCACAAGCTCACAAGGCCTGCACTGTCAAAGTCTCAAACCAGTTTCCAAACCTGTAACTCAAAACTGCAAACCTCCAAAACTGTTAGCTTCCAAAACTGTTAACCTCCAAAACTAGTAAACCCCAAGTTTTCAAAACATAGCAAACCTCAAATTACAAAACATTTCAAACCTGTAACAATACCAAAAATCCAAAACCAGTTCATACCAAACTGTAACGAAAACAACAAAGCCAGAAAATTAAACCTCAAAAATGTCAAACCCAAACAGTAAAGAGTATTCCAACAGTATCAAAAACCTCCAAGTTTCCACAACCTTCAAAACTGTATAACAGAACCAAATTCCAACAAGTTCAAACCAAAGAAACAGAAAAGTATCAAAATTGTCTAACATCCTCGAACAGTTCAAAACCTGCATAACCAAACTGTACAACAACAAACAGCCAAAACTCCCAAACCATAACCAATATTCAAACCTGTAACACAGTTCAAACCTAAAGAACCATAAAATCAATCCTCAAAACTGTAAAACAGTTCAAAAAACCAAATGGCCTAAGAACAATCACAAAGTCTCAAACATCATCAAATCGGTATCCAAACCAACAACATCACCAAATCATCAGCAAACAACATCCAACAAAGCACGAAAAATAACAAAGTCAGAAGTATAACATCATCATCCAAGGCTCAAAGAGTATAGAAAAGGTTACCAGAAAGAGCTCACGCAATCGTCTTCATTTCTTCCCGCCCCGTTTCCGGCCACCAAGGAGCATCATCATCCCATCTCACTATCCTTTTCCATTTCGCGAAAGTCCCAAAGGTATGTCTCTTTTCAAACCATTTCATGCATCTCAATAAGCAATAAAATTGATTAACAAAAAAGCGTAATAAGGCAAAAAAAACAATGAATCCGAAGAGCTTCACTAATGACAGAACTATACCTTTTTAAAGAAAACCTTTGAGAATCGTTTAAAGGGGTAAGAATGGGAGGCGCGCTGGCAACGAAAAGTGGGGAGGGAAGATCAGATGGAACCCTTCGAGCATAAATCCGACCCTAGGTTTTTTCATAGAAAGCGCAAAACCAGAGTGAGACCAAGAGGCCAAGGGGTCGTTTCACTCATGATTTAGGAAGATGAATAGGATTATTTAACGAGAAAGATGAACGAGAAGCGAAAGAGACGATCAGAAGCGGCGCCGCTGTGAAAGGGGAACCACAAACCCTAATTCATGTTTCCCCTAATCAAAAAACGTTAAACAGAGTTAAAGGGCATTGGGCCTGTTTAGTTTCAAACCCTTAAAAGCCCAAGCGTAATTGCTAGTCTTCCCCCCCCTGGCCTGTTTCATTTACAACAAGTAAAACCTTTTCTTCTTTGGGCCTAGTACCCTTAAGCTCACTCAAGCCCATTCTTACTTTTTTTAATTTGTTCTTTCTTTTGTTTTGTTACTAATGAAAATATAGAACACTTTTTTTTAAGTCTTGAAAATCAATTTTCACTATTTTCTTTTTTATATCTTATCTTTATTAAATCTTTTTTTTACATTAAATAAAAACACCAAAAAATTAATTTAGTTAGTTTTATTTTCTTAAGATTACATGATTAATAAAAATACATAAAAGAATGATATTAATAAAAAATTTAATCTCTCTTTTTAGAATAGATTTTATTTATCTCTTTTCAAGTAAATACATACATTGCATACCTTGTAAATTTTATTTCATAAATTGTCATAGCTTTGTATTAAATCGCATAACAATTCGATTTGGTTGTATTATTTGATATTTGGACATTGCTATTTTTATTTGATTCATCCCCATTTGTAACAATTGTACCCCCATTCCCGAACATTTTGTAATAGCTTAGAATTTCAATTCCCCCAATTTATTGCTTTCTATATACTGTATAGTAACTAGGCGTGTATGACAAGATTCAAAAATCAATCGCTAGATGACCTAATCCAAGAATAAATAACTTGAAACCAACACACTTTTCACATGCGCACCTCTAGGGTAACCTTGCTCGTTGCCTCAGAAATACAATCATGTCCCTCGAATATGAGACACCCTAGCAATGACCCTTCGATAAACAAAGATCGTAGTCCCTCGATGACCCTCGATGTTGCCTTCGATTAAAATGATCTCGTCCCTTACAAAAATTGCTAGTGCGTCTCACAAGTTGCTTTCAATGATTGTAAAAATTGGCCCACGCCTGTCCCTTCACATCTAATGATGGGGCTTCTTACCAAATCAATGGTAAGATAGCACCATTAAAAGGAAGAAGAAAAGAACAACTTAAGACCTTTCGAGTAGATAGATTCGCTTTTAGTTACTCGCTTGCTGACGACAAAAACTTTCACACCTACACCTCCATTTCAAAAGACAAAACGTTTTGCATACATTCTTATAGAGACGAGAACCATGGCAAAACCTCTTTTTAAAACACTTTTCGAAACACGATTCACAAACACCTCTTTGAACTATTTTTCGAAACAAAACTTTGTATATGTTCTTATAGAGACGAGAACCATTACAAAGAAACTTTCCAAAATACTTTCAAAACCCACACCACAAGCACACAATCAAACAAAAGCAAGTGATCTAAACGAGTAACTAAGAGCCCATGGAAAACCATGGATGAAAAGGGTGCTAACACCTTCCCTTTTCATAATCTATCCCCCGAACCCGAGAAAATTCTCGAAAGGTCTTTCCTGTGCTTTTTTACCTTTCCTTTTGGATAAAAGAAAAGTCGGTGGCGACTCTTGATAACCGCACAAGTGAGAACACAAACGCAAAACTTCTAAGTCAGTTCTCCCACCGTATAACAGAACTGGCGACTCTGCTGGGGATATAATAAAAAGTGGGGTTACCTTAGGGTTTTAGATCACCTTTACATGCTTATCTTGTTTGATTTGTATGCTTTACATTTTTGGTTCCTTGTTTGGGTTTGTTTTAAATCCTACACCCTGATTTGGGGACACCTTTTAGGTAAGTAGCAATAGACTGTGAGGGAACTGTGCGGGGTATACCGACATGGTTGAAGCAGTAGCTACATTGATGTGACACATTGGTTGATACCGGTAACCCTTGATTCGAATCAAGGAGAGTACGGGGCCACCGCGTAGTGTCTTGAAGCATCAACTGACCTTAGAACCTTACTTGACCAACTTGGCCATTAGGACCTTAAAATCCAGTGATATTGAGCTCCTTTAGAACCCGGTTACTATTTCTAGGACAGGTTGAGCCAACTAAACTTCAAGAGGGTACTTACCTACAAACTCCATGCAAGCCTAAACCTAAGGACTTGTCTGCTTTGTGTGAATATGATTATTTATATATAAACTTGCTTACTTCACATATCTGTACATAAAATCATAACATCATACCATAGCATTTTCAATAACCATTTCAAGGATCTCGAGGGTCTTTGATGCAGGGTCACGTTGAACCAGACGTCTACCAAAGGGCAATACGATTCATTTTCCTCTAAACAAACACCGTCAAAGATCAAGTACAACAACTTGAGTCAAGGGCTATGACCCACTTGACATGGTGAGCTTGATTCTCGTGGAAAGACATCCACCGATACGAAGCTCTCCAATCAAAGATGTTGATCAAAATTCAACTTCTAACATTTTCTTGTGTTTACCCCGCGAGATCTTTGAAAACATGCATCCGCATATCATGCATCTTATCATGACAGGTTTCTCCCCTTCAAGTCTCTTTATCTTCCTATTGTTTATTTCAGTAGAGATGACTCTAGAGAAGACTACCAAAGACATCCAAGCTCAAAACGCTCAACTTCAAGAGATGTTCTTGAACCTATCCAAGGGGCAGGAAGAAGTGAAATCTCTCCTCACTAGGGGCCTGATCATGGGGAATCCCGAGGGCAACAAAGATGATCAGTTTGAGCTGCTGCAAACTGAGATAGCCACAATGAAAATCCAGATGATAGGACAAATGGTGGGCCAGATGGTTCTTATTCAAAACCTGGCTCGAGGACAAGAGGAGTTGAGAGTCCTTATCAACAAGCTTCATCTAGGCGAACGTAACCAAATGGGGCAAACAACTAAGGTTGAGGATCAAGTCATCATTCAGCCTCCCTTGAGACAAGAAGCCGAGAGAAAACCTCCCTAGTTTGCTTCAGGGTCACAAGCCCAACAACAACCTCACCAACGTCAACAGGGTAATCGGCGTAAGCGAAATACATCTGAAAAGCGCTTCACTGAGATTAGAATGTCGTTATCTCAAGTGCTGCAACGTTTCTTGGAAGTCAAGCTGATTGTATTAAGGGACCCCCCTCGGAGTCCCAACACAGCCTCTCCAGGGTACAATCCAAAGGCAAGATGCGCGTATCACTCCAACAGTCCTGGGCATGACACCGATAACTGTTGGACATTGAGAAACAAAATTCAAGAACTGATTGAAGAAACAACGCTGGAGTTCACAAAAGATGGGCAAATGAAAATCTTCCGCTGAGGGCTCTCCACCTGAAATGACAAGTTTGAACAAAGAGGCTTTTGCTCATTTGAATTTTCAAGTTGTAATTTCTTTTGTTATTCAAACAATTACCTATTAATGTCAAACTCTGTTTCATTAATGCATTGCATATGTTTGTCTTGAATTCATCCTTTCGTTTTCACTATATTTAAACTATGCTTTTTATTCTTCTTATGACATTTAACTCTTGCTAAAAGTTACAAGCCTTTAGAGGGAGGATGAAGAAAACAATGCCATAATCTCATACAGTATGCTTTTGGACAGACCTTGCTGACGATGTACAAGCTTTTCTTTCAAATCCTAAACACTAGAGTTATAAGGAAGATAATCCCTAGTCAACCCCTTCGAGCCCAAAGAAGTAGAAGTTTTTCTTTTTCACAAAATTGAAACCTTTAATTAAAACCTGGGGTAGGGTAGTCTCTCAGTTAATTCAAACGCGCATTAAGCCGCAAACTCTCATTCCGTAATACAGTGAATGACATCAAAAACATTCCTATGGAATCAAAAGACAATGATGGTTCCCAATCACATAAGTAGTCATTAGCTCTCAAGAGAAAAGCCTACTAAGTCAAAACATACGAAGGACACTTAAAGAAAAAAAACTAGGGCATCCCGTTGACTGTAATCTCAAAACAAGAACAGTCAGGCAAAAATTAGGGGATAACAAATCAAAAGAAAGAGGTCACTACAAATCCTCAACAACATGAAAAAAATGTTGCAAAAATGACTGCCTTCCAACAAACTCAACTTGTGTGAACCATCACCAAAATATCATTCCAGACTCATTTGGAGTTCAAATGCATAATTAAGCTGAGTTTAGGACTGAAGAACATCACGAAGAGCGGGTGGGTACAAATATACTTTGAGCCTTTATCCTTTTTTCTTAAATCCTTGAACCAAGCCACGTTACAACCCTTCAAAAGTCCTAATTGAAGCATGGGTTAGTTCGAAAGCATACTGTGATCGGTGGGAATGAGAACTGACTATTTTGGAATGCTGGTTCGCGTTTGCGTTTGTTTTTGCAAAATTTCGCGGTAAGCAAGAGTCGCCACCGTCTTTTATTTTATCCAACAAGGAAAGGACAAAAGCACAGAAAAATTCCTTTTTGAGATGTTTCTCGGGTTCGGGAGGTAGATTATAGAAAGGGAAGGTGTTAGCACCCTTTCTATCCGTGGTTATCCACGGGCTCTTAGGTACTTGCTCATTATGTTTTCAAAAGTTTGCTTTTCTTTGTGATTGTGGGTTTGAAAAGAGTTTTTGTTTGAAAGAAGTGTGAGTGCGAAAAGTTTTGTTTTGTTTTAAAAGGAGCAAGTACTTAAGAACCATCTACCTACTCGAAAAAAAGAATTAAACTGTGCTAATGTCCTTTAGACAATGCTATCCCACTATTGAGGAGCAGGTAGCATCGTCGTTGGAGTTTTCGGGTCAATTCGATTAAGGGACATGTGGTCACTAAAGCAATGTTAGGACGCCTTAGCGGCAACCCTAATGTCTTAGATCATTTTTATCTGAGGCAACCGTTTCGAGGAAACTTATGATCTTTGGACAAGAGGGCGACCTCTAAAACTTCCTATACTCAATGACCACGTTTGAGGCAACCAAGTGAGGCGTACCCTAAGAGTGGCATGTGCAGGTGTATTGTTTTTTCAGTTATATTATCTTTGGACATGTTATGGTGAGCTACGGTTGATTTTAAATTAAAGGTTAATCTTGTCATGCACACCTAGTTACTAGCATTTGTACAAAAGTAATAAAAAGTGCAAAAAAAAATAAATCCTACACTATTACAACCATATTGAAGTGCATAGAAATGTAAAAGTAAAAATAAGATAAAAAGAAGAAAAAAAATGAGCTCCTTCGATTTGGGCAGGAGCAGCCTTCGATTTTCATTTCTAGGCTTCCTTCGATTGGGAGTTCGCACCAATGAGGTCATGGCCTTCGATTGGGCTTTGGCACCAGTCAGGTCATGTACTTCGATTGGAGGCTGGCACCTGTATGGGAATGCCTTTCGTCTAAGCCTAGACTTAGTGCAAGTGTGCCTCTGGCTGGGCCTTTCTGCCTTGTTACCTTCTTCGATTGGGCCAGTGAAATCAGTGTGAGCGTGTCTCTGGCTGGGCCTGGAAGTCAGTGTGGAAACCAAAGGCTTCATTTCATACTCCTGTCTCCTGTTTCTTTCGTTTGAACTTTTTGAACAGCAACATGGCATAAGGCCATGCTAATATTGCCTTACAATCAGTTAACACTTAATGCATATTTAAGTAAACAAGCAGCAAAACGAAAGGGGTTAGCTCTGAAAACATATTAAGTAGGTGGAAACGAAAAGAACCAAAGTGTTATGTACATGTTTTGAAATGAAAGGGAAGATTATTCACATACTATGCCATGAAACTAAAGGTTCAAGGGTAAGAGTGACTTACCTTGCTTCAGGCCTTGAATGGATGTGGGATTCGAACTTGAACTTCTACCTGGACGTTTCTAGAATTCAAAGAGTAGTCACAGGGGGTTTGCTTTTGGTTCGAAGAGTTGTCACACAAGGTTGTCTTTGAGTTTGAACAAACTTCTATGTGTGGGATGTTCTTCAGAATCGAAAGAGGTGAGTGTTTGGAATTCTGGGTTTTTGATTTCTCAAGTGTTGATGAACTTTGAGAGTTTTATTGTGTTTGAGAAAATTTGGGGGATTCGTTCCTCTGGTCCAAAGATCCTCCTTAAATATGTGTTGGAGCCTCTTATTTATAGGCAAAGTTGGCTGAAGTTTTTGGAGGGAAAACAAAATAATTTGAACAATTTGAGTAAACTGCTCTTTGTAGCCTTCGAGGGACAGTGCTTATATGCTATTTTGGTGCAAGAATGGGGCAGTGTTTCAGAACTGCTATGCAGCAGTTTTGGCCAGTGTATCATGCCTGAACTTGGAAGCAAGCATCTTTGAATATCTCATCCTTTCATTTTGACCCTCCTTCGACCAGATTCTTCTTCCAAACATATTGTTCGACTTTCCTCCAGCAAGTGTCCTTCGAACAAATCACCTTTGTGCATCATTTGAAGGGGCCATCAACCATGTGGTGAAGTTTGTCAAGGATGGAAATGCAGCACACTAAAGAGAAATGTTGTCCAGTCGAAGCTAGTACAAACATAGTCAATGTCTTGTCGAAGCCTTGTGGTCGAAACAAGCTAATTCCCAGTCGAAGCTTGTATCAAAGAAAACATATTGCCAAATCGAAAGCTCATGCTCGAAGGAAGCATATTGCCCAATCGAAGCTTGGGTCGAAACAAACATAAAGGGAGTCATTGCCATTTAGCGTGAGGGAAGTTCCTGGCTTCTGAGTCGAAGGGTATTCCCAAGTTGCATTCGAAGGAGGCTCTTGCTCAAAACGAAGGATGTAATCCAAGTTGCATTTGAAGGAGGCCAGCAGAATGCAAATCGAAGGGTGCTAAATCGAAGGAGAAATGTTTTCCTCCAAATTTATCAAAATGTTATTTTTATCTGTTTTTTCCCTTTTTGACAGTCTCCTTGTAATTTTGGTATTGGAAAATCCCAATGCACTTGTTCAAGCTTGAACCTTGAAAATCCTTGTAAGAAAGGCCTTGAGAATTGAGAGGCAAAATTTTGGGGTACAACAGTTGCCCCTGTTCAATCTTCTTGAACCTGAAGAGTTAGATTGGCAGTTTTGCCGTTCGCGACTCGAAGGTAAAAGATGATTGGACACTAGAGTGCCCAAAAAATTTGTACTCATCAAAGCGTAGTCTGAGGGAATGGGCTTAAAGATGCCATTTGGAGATGTGACAGAATCTTGTCGGAGATGGGCTTAAAGATGCCATCCAAGAATGTTTGTTGTAAGTGCAATGTTGTAGGTCAGAAGAATGAGCATCAAAATGGTATCCATGTCTGGAATGCATTTGAACTGTATCTGGAGACTGAGTCTATATGAGCCAAAGAATGGCGTCTGTGTCTGGAGCGTATCTGAAATGTATTTGAATGAGTGACAAAATAACATCCGAATCTGGATCATATCTGGAATGTATTTTGAATGAGTGACAGAATGACATCCGAATCTGGATCGTATCTGGATTCTATTTTGAATGAGTGACAGAATGACATCTGAATCTGGATCGTATCTGGACTGTATTTTGAATGAGTGACAGAATGACATCCGAATCTGGATCGTATCTGGACTGTATTTTGAATGAGCGACAGAAGGACATCCGAATCTGGATCGTATCTGGACTGTATTTTGAATGAGTGACAGAATGAAATCTGAATCTGGATCGTTCTGGACTGTATTTTGAATGAGTGACTGAATGACATCTGAATCTGGATCATATCTGGACTGTATTTTGAATGAGTGACAGAATGTCATCCGAATCTGGATCGTATCTGGACTGTATTTTGAATGAGTGACAAAATGACATCCGAATCTGGATCGTATCTAGACTGTATTTTGAATGAATCTGGAATAAGTATCAGAATGTCAGCCATATCTGGATCACATCTGAACTGTCTCTAGAAGGAATTTTGAATAAGTATCAGAATGTCAGCCATATCTGGATCGCATCTGAACTGTCTCTAGAAGGAATCTGGAATAAGTATCAGAATGTCAGCCATATCTGGATCGCATCTGAACTGTCTCTAGAAGGAATCTGGAATAAGTATCAGAATGTCAACCATATCTGGATCGCATCTGAACTGTCTCTAGAAGGAATCTGGAATAAGTATCAGAATGTCAGCCATATCTAGATCGCATCTGAACTATCTCTAGAAGGGATCTCAGAAGATGATGATCTTTTCCTGTTGATTGATCTTTCCTGAAAAGGTAAAGAGTTAGTTGTATGTAATGTCATGATGTATGCATTGTGTAATTATGTTCTCAAAATAAAATGAGATTTGTGTCATATGTATTTTGTATGCATATGTTATGAATGTTGTTGAAGTGTAATTTTGTCTTGGACTTTGCTCAAAATGTTTCCACCGGGGATCCCTGCTTTGTTGTTTGAGGAGAACTCCGCTGGGGGATATTGAAAACTCTGTGGGGAGTATGTTTATTTCTGCTTGGGAAAAGAGTTTAGGAGTCTTAGTCGTCCGTTGCTCTACTGGGCAGTCGAAGTTGAACTGATATCTGGTCGGGTCCAGGTTTCGCAGTAACTTGCTGGGGATTGTAGAGTAGTCTACTGGGGAAGAGGAGTTGTGGTCCTTTGATTTGTAGTAGTCGGAGAGGCAAACTCAAGCTGGGGAATCCTGGTGTTGTTGGGGAAATAAACCCTGTCGTCAGTCCGCTAGAGAGGTGACATCTTTGTTGGGGGAAGTCCTCGAGGATTCTTGAGGTTGATTCAGCTGGGAAAAGGGGGTCAGAGATTATACTCTTGCTGGGGAATCATCCTATGAGAAGGACTTTAGGGAGACTTGTCATTTCCCCTAGTAGCGAATGTTTGTGGCATTTCCAAAAAGTTTGATTGTATGTAACCCTTTGTCAGGGTTGACGTTCAATTCCCCAAGTGACGGAGATGGAGACTTGCCCCTGGTTACTCTGCACTTCTTCAGAGATTTCTTGAAATCTTGACTGGACTGCCCCAGGTGTGCTGGATAGTGACATGTTAAGTCCCCATGTTGATAGGAGATTCGTCAATGGAAGTGTCATCCTTCTTGAATTGATTTTGTTCACTGAGAGAGCTTTTTTCACTGGATATTCATTGTGTGAATTTCTCCACTGTTAAACAAATAGCCATATGCAAACAATGATATTCAAGTAATGCAAAGTTTATGTTTGTCTTGAAGTTTTTTTTGAAAATGCGTTTTAGCGAGTAAAGAAATTTTGCTAAGAAAATTCAAACTCAGGATTTAGAGCAGAGCCTTACAGGAGTCAGGATACCTTTTGTAACAGTATGCTTTCAAACTAACCCATGCTTCAGTTAGGACTTTTGGAGGATTGTAACGTGGCTTGGTTCACGGTTTTAAGAAGCAAAGGATAAAGGCTCAAAGTATATTTGTACCCACCCGCTCTTCGTGATGTTCTTCAATCCTAAACTCAGTTAATTGTGCATTTGAACTCCAAATGAGTCTGGAAAGACGTTTTTGGTGATGATTCACACAAGTTGAATTTGTTGGAAGGCAGTCATTTTTGCAACATTTTTCATGTTGTTGAGGATTTGTAGCGACCTTGTTCTTTTGATTTGTTATCCCTAACTTTTTCCTGACTGTTCCTGTTTTCGAGATTACAGTCAGCGGGATGCCCCCAGCTTTCTTAAGCTTCCTTTATAGGTTTTGGCTCAGTGGGCTTTTCTCTTTTGAGAGATTGACTGCCTATGAGATAAGGAACTGCCACTGTCTTTTGATTCCAGAGGAAAGCTTTTGATGTCGTTCGTTGTATTATGAACTGAGAGTTTTGCGACTTCAATGCGCATCTTTTGAATTAACTGAGAGACTACCCTGCCCCAGGTTTAAATTAAAGGTTTCAATTTGTGTTTAAAACAGAAAAGTCCTACTTCTTTGGCTCGAAGGGGTTGACTAGGGATTATCTTCCTTATAACTCCAGTGTTTAGGATTTGAAAGAAATGCGTGTACATCGTCAGCAAGGTCTGTCCAAAAGCATACTGTATGAGATTATGGAATTGTTTCGTCATCCTCCCTCTAAAGGCTTGTAACTTTTAGCAAGAGTTGAATGTCATAAAGTGAGTAAAAAAACATAATTTAAATGTAATTAAAATGAGTGGATCAAATCAAGACAAACATATGCAATGCATTAATGAAACAAAGTTTGACATTAATAAATAATTGTTTGAATAACAAAGAGATTACAACTTGAAAATTCAAATGAACAAAAGCTTTTAATGATTCGTCATAGGAGCAATGATTATGTTTGGAGTCTCCGGGGGGTCAAAATCGATCTCCTTGGCATAAATCATGTCTTGGACCTTGTTCCTCAAAGCCCAACAGTTGTTTGTGTCATGTCCCGGACTGTCAGAGTGGTATGCACACCTTTCATTGGGATGATAGGTAGGAGCGGAAGTATTTGGGTTCTGGAGAGGAGCCTTTAACGTAATCAGCTCTGCCTTCAACATGTGTTGTAGCGCTTGACCCACTGACATGTTGATCTTAGTGAATTGTCTTTTAGGCATGACCTCCTTATGATGATGCCCCTGTCTTTGTTGAGCAGGCGTAGGATTAGAGATCAAGATTGCTCCTACGTGTTGGTCATGACGACTCTTTTGATCATACACAGCACTGGACTCTTTCTTCCCATTGTAGGACTTTTTCTGAGCATCAAGAGGTGTAGCTTCTTGAATCTTCCCACTTTTGATGCCAGCTTCGACCCTTTCTCCGGTCAGTATTAGCTCGGTGAACCCGGCTGAAGAGCTTCCGATCAAGTGTTTGAAGAAAGGCCCTGTCAATGTTCCCATGAAGATGTCAATCAGCTCCCTGTCAGTTAAAGGGGGTTGCACCCTACCAGCCAGATCTCTCCACTTTTGGGCGTATCCTTTGAAGCTCTCGTTGGAACCCATGGTCATGTTCTGCAATTGCACACGAGTTAGTGCAAGATCAACATTGTACTGATACTGCTTATAGAAAGCAGCAGCTAAATCCTCCCAGGTGTGGATGCGAGAACTCTCCAATTGATAGAACCATTCGAGTTGAGTCCCTACTAGGCTTTCTTGGAAGAAATGGATCCAAAGCTTCGGATCAGTTGTGTATGGTTGAATCTTGCGGACGTAAGACTTTAAGTGCATCTTAGGGCAAGAGACTCCATCGTACAGGGCAAAAGTAGGGATTTTGAATTTTGGCGGGATGACCACTCCAGAAACCAAACCCATGTCTCCTAAATCCAAGCCAGGTATCTTTTGAATCTCCATAGCACTGAGGCGATCCTCCAACTGTTTGTACTTGTCATCAGCGGGAGGATATTGTTCCTCGGAGTAGTCAGCTTCAACTTCAACAATCTCTAAATTGTGGTCTTCTTCAAGACTATCCCCTATGTTGGATGGAGTTGAAAGATCTAGGGCTTTAGGTCTTCTTCTCAAGTTCAGGACACCTACTGTCTTCTTGGACTTCTTCTTCTTGTCTTTGAGAAGGAGAGCTTTCAGGTCCTCTTGCCCTTTATCCATAGCCAGAAGCATTTGTTGGAATTGAGCGTTTTGAGCTTGGAGATCTTTCACCGTTTGTTCCATATCCATCTTACTGAAATAAACAGTAGGAAGATAAGGAGACATGTATGGGAGAAACCTGTCATGATATGATGCATGATATGTGGATGCAGGTTTTCAAGGATCTCGCGGGGTAAACACAAGAAAATGTTAGAAATTGAACATCCTTGATTGGAGAACTTTGTATCGGTGGATGTCTTTCCACGAGAATCAAGCTCACCATGTCAAGTGGGTCATAGCCCCTGATTCAAGTTGTTGCACTTGATCTTTGACGGCGTTTGTTTAGAGGAGAACCCTCTTGCCCCTTGGTAGACATCTGGTTCAACGTGACCCTGCATCGAAAGACCCTCGAGATCCTTGAAATGGTTATTGAAAATGCTATGGTATGATGTTATGATGTTATGTACATGTATGCAAAAGTAAGCAAGTGTATATACAGGTAATCATATTCACACAAAGCAAACAAGTCCTTAGGTTTAGTGTTGCATGGGGTTTGTAGGTAAGTACCCTCTTGAGTTTAGTTGGCTCAAACCTGTCATAGAAATAGTAACCGGGTTCTAGAGGATCTCAATATCACTGACTACCCTCAATCGGTCATAATTCCAGTTTAGCAACCTTTTCTTGCGGCCAGAATCATCGCGAGAGTTTAGTCTCAATGAGTGTAGCATACTGCTAATGTTCTATGGCCAAGTTGGTCAATTTAAGGTTCTAAGGTCAGTTGGTGCTTAATGACTCCTTAGAAGACCCATATTCTCCTCGTTCCAACACAAGGGATATCGGTACAGACCAAGGTGTCACACCAACGTAGCTACTGCTTCATCCGTGTCGGTCTACGCCGGACAGATCCCTCACAGTTTATTGCTACTTACCTAAAGGGTATCCCCAGATCCAGGTTAGGATCTATAGAACTCTGATACAAGCCCACAAAATTAAAGCATACAAAGCATACAATTGAAAACACAATGATCTAATCCTAAGGTACACCCCACTTATAAGAGACTCCCCAGCAGAGTCGCCAGTTCTGTGATCGGTGGGAATGAGAACTGACTGTTTTGGAATGCTGGTTCGTGTTTGCGTTTGTTTTTGCAAAATTTCGCGGTAAGCAAGAGTCGCCACCGTCTTTTATTTTATACAACAAGGAAAGGACAAAAGCACCGAAAAATTCCTTTTTGAGATGTTTCTCGGGTTCGGGAGGTAGATTATAGAAAGGGAAGGTGTTAGCACCCTTTCTATCCGTGGTTATCCACGGGCTCTTAGGTACTTGCTCATTATGTTTTCAAAAGTTTGCTTTTCTTTGTGATTGTGGGTTTGAAAAGAGTTTTTGTTTGAAAGAAGTGTGAGTGCGAAAAGTTTTGTTTTGTTTTAAAAGGAGCAAGTACTTAAGAACCATCTACCTACTCGGAAAAAAGAATTAAACTGTGCTAATGTCCTTTAGACAATGCTATCCCACTATTGAGGAGTAGGTAGCACCGTCGTTGGAGTTTTCGGGTCAATTCGATTAAGGGACATGTGGTCACTAAAGCAATGTTAGGACGCCTTAGCGGTAACCCTAATGTCTTAGATCATTTTTATCCGAGGCAACCGTTTCGAGGCAACTTATGATCTTTGGACAAGAGGGCGACCTCTAAAACTTCCTATACTCAATGACCACGTTCGAGGCAACCAAGTGAGGCGTACCCTAAGAGTGGCATGTGCGGGTGTATTGTTTTTTCAGTTATATTATCTTTGTACATGTTATGGTGAGCTACGGTTGATTTTAAATTAAAGGTTAATCTTGTCATGCACACCTAGTTACTAGCATTTGTACAAAAGTAATAAAAAGTGCAAAAAAATAAATCCTACACTATTACAATCATATTGAAGTGCATAGAAATGTAAAGGTAAAAATAAGATAAAAAGAAGAAAAAAATGAGCTCCTTCGATTTGGGCAGGAGCAACCTTCGATTTTCATTTCTAGGCTTCCTTCGATTGGGAGTTCGCACCAGTGAGGTCATGGCCTTCGATTGGGCTTTGGCACCAGTCAGGTCATGTACTTCGATTGGAGGTTGGCACCAGCATGGGAGTGCCTTTCGTCTGAGCCTGGACTTAGTGCAAGTGTGCCTCTGGCTGGGCCTTTCTGCCTTGTTGCCTTCTTCAATTGGGCCAGTGAAATCAGTGTGAGCGTGTCTCTGGCTGGGCCTGGAAGTCAGTGTGGAAACCAAAGGCTTTGTTTCATACTCTTGTCTCCTGTTTCTTTCGTTTGAACTTTTGGAACAGCAACATGGCATAAGGCCATGCTAATATTGCCTTACAATCAGTTAAAACTTAATGCATATTTAAGTAAACAAGCAGCAAAACGAAAGGGGTTAGCTCTGAAAACATATTAAGTAGGTGGAAACGAAAAGAACCAAAGTGTTATGTACATGTTTTGAAATGAAAGGGAAGATTATTCACATACTATGCCATGAAACGAAAGGTTCAAGGGTAAGAGTGACTTACCTTGCTTCAGGCCTTGAATGGATGTGGGATTCTAACTTGAACTTCTACCTGGACGTTTCTGGAATTCAAAGAGTAGTCACAGGGGGTTTGCTTTTGGTTCAAAGAGTTGTCACACAAGGTTGTCTTTGAGTTTAAACAAACTTCTATGTGTGGGATGTTCTTCAGAATCGAAAGAGGTGAGTGTTTGGGATTCTGGGTTTTTGATTTCTCAAGTGTTGATGAACTTTGAGAGTTTTATTGTGTTTGAGAAAATTTGGGGGATTCGTTCCTCTGGTCCAAAGATCCTCCTTAAACATGTGTTGGAGCCTCTTATTTATAGGCAAAGTTGGCTAAAGTTTTTGGAGGGAAAACAAAATAATTTTAACAATTTGAGTAAACTGCTCTTTGTAGCCTTCGAGGGACAGTGCTTGTATGCTATTTCAGTGCAAGAATGGGGCAGTGTTTCAGGACTGCTGTGCAACAGTTTTGGCCAGTGTATCATGCCTGAACTTGGCAGCAAGCATATTTGAATATCTCATCCTTTCATTTTTACCCTCCTTCGACCAGATTATTCTTCCAAACATATTGTTCGACTTTACTCCAACAAGTGTCCTTCAAACAAATCACCTTTGTGCATCATTTGAAGGGGCCATCAACCATGTGCTGAAGTTTGTCAAGGATGAAAATGCAGCACACTAAATAGAAATGTTGCCCAGTCGAAGCTAGTACAAACATAGTCAATGTCTTGTCGAAGCCTTGTGATCGAAACAAGCTAATGCCCAGTCGAAGCTTGTATCGAAGAAAACATATTGCCAAATCGAAAGCTCATGCTCGAAGGAAGCATATTGCCCAATCGAAGCTTGGGTCGAAACAAACATAAAGGGAGTCATTGCCATTTAGCGTGAGGGAAGTTCCTGGCTTCTGAGTCGAAGGGTATTCCCAAGTTGCATTCGAAGGAGGCTCTTGCTCAAAACGAAGGATGTATTCCAAGTTGCATTCGAAGGAGGCCAGCAGAATGCAAATCGAAGGGTGCTAAATCGAAGGAGACATGTTTTCCTCCAAATTTGTCAAAATGTTATTTTTATCTGTTTTTTTCCCTTTTTGACAGTCTCCTTGTAATTTTGGTATTGGAAAATCCCAATGCACTTGTTCAAGCTTGAACCTTGAAAATCCTTGTAAGAAAGGCCTTGAGAACTGAGAGGGCAAATTTTGGGGTACAACACATACTGTTACAAAAGGTATCCCGACTCCTGTAAGGCTTTGCTCTAAATCCTGAGTTGAATTTTTCTTACTAAAGTCTTCTGCTAAAAAACGCATTTTCAAAATTTCAAGACAAGCATAAACTTTGCATTATTTGAATATCGTTGTTTGCATATGGCTATTTGTTTGACAGCGAAGAAATTCACACAATGAACATCCGATGAACGAAAGCTCTCTCGATGAACAAAATCACTTCAAGTGGGATGACACTTCCGTTGCAAAAATCTCCTATCAACAAGGGGGCATGACATGTCATTGTCCAGTATACCTGGGGCAGTCCAGTCAAGATTTCAAGAAATCTCTCAAAGTGCAGAGTAACCAGGGGCAAGTCTCTGTCCCCGTCACTTGGGGAATTGAATGTCAATTCCAACAAAGGGTTGCATACAGTCAAACATTTCCTGGCAAAGCCATAAACACTCGCTACTAGGGGCAGTGACAAATTTTCCCAAAATCCTTATCATAAGAGGACTCCCAGCCAGAGTTTCAATCTTTGATAACCCCTTCCCAGCTAAGTCGACCGCAAGAATCTCTGAGGATTTTTCCCCATTAAAATTCTCCAGAATTCAACTCTTTTCTCCAGCGCCAATTCGAGATTTATTTTCCCCAGCGAGAGATCATCTTGAAAACATTACACATCAGGACATCATACAACACAATCTCATTTATTTTGAGAACATCATTGTTTGATATATGTCATGCAACTAACCTTTACCTTTCAGGAAAGATGCAGTCAAATTCTCATAAAATTCAAGCTATGAAGCCTGGACCACAACCAGATAGTAGTTCATCCAACTTTCCTCTTCAACAGAGATGATTCCTCAATAGAATAACGGATGACCGAAGTTCCCAAAATTCAACAGAGATGGTACCCCAGTAGAATAACGGACAACTGAAGCTCCTAAAATTCTATTTCTCTCAAGACAAAAATCAACATTTCCCAGCGGAATCCTCCTCAAACAACGAAACAGGAATCCCCATTGGAAACATTCTAAGCAAAGTTTAAAGGCACACATACCCTTCAACAGCAGTCCATGATTTATTTCCCCGGCATCTGTTGAAGATTTCCCAAAGACTTTCGTCTGGCTCAATTAAATCGATTCAAAGATTTTTCTGATTCTAATCCAGTCAAAGTTAATTCAAGACCTTCTCTGGTTCAGTAAGATCGACACTAAGATCTCCCTGACTCTTATTCCAGTTAAAGATATTCCAAGACTTTCGTATGGCTCAGTTAAATCGATTCTAAGATTTTTCTGATTCTTATCCAGTCAAAGTTAATTCAAGACCTTCTTTGGTTCAGTCAGATCGACACTAAGATCTCCCTGATTCTTATTCCAGTTGGAGATATTCCAAGACTTTCGTCTGGCTCAGTTAAATCGATTCTAAGATTTTTCTGATTCTTATCCAGTCAAAGTTAATTCAAGACCTTCTTTGGTTCAGTCAGATCGACACTAAGATCTCCCTGACTCTTATTCCAGTTGAAGATATTCCAAGACTTTCGTCTGGCTCAGTTAAATCGATTCTAAGATTTTTCTGATTCTTATCCATTCAAAGTTAATTCAAGACCTTCTCTGGTTCAGTCAGATCGACACTAAGATCTCCATGATTCTTATCCCAGTTGAAGATATTCTAGATTTTCACTGTTTCAGATAAATCTCTCAACGATTTATTCTGATTCATTTCCAGATTTTCACTGTTTCAGATAAATCTCTCAACGGTTTATTCTGATTCATTTCCAGAATTCGCAGGTTCAAATGAAATCTCTCAATAGATAAATCTCTCAACGGTTTATTCTGATTCATTCTCTGTTCAGATCCAGTTCAAACTTTCCGTCAACAATCACCTTTAGATGGTATCTATAAGCCCATCTCCGACGATTCTCCTCTGTTTATGCAAATGGAATCTTTAAGCCCATTTCCATACACAATCTCTACAGCACGTCATTAAGATCCCCAACGGAGATGAAACTTTGAACTACCAATCCCCAGCGGAAACCATCCAGTTTTCCCCAAATTCCCCAGCAAGTTGTCTTAAAATCTGAGAATCAACCAGATAACAGGTAACTTTTGTTTTATCCCTAACCTAGGATAATTCCCCAGAAGATTGGCATACACCCAAACTCCTGATATCCCCAACAGAATGAAGATTCTCATTCTTGACTCCCCAGTAGATTGGCATACACCCAAACTCTTGATATCCCGAACAGAATGAAGATTCTCATTCTTGACTCCCTAGAAGATTGGCATACACCCAAACTCCTGATATCCCCAACAGAATGAAGATTCTCATTCTTGACTCCCCAGAAGATTGGCATACACCCAAACTCCTGATATCCCCAACAGAATGAAGATTCTCATTCTTGACTCCCCAAAAGATTGGCATACACCCAAACTCCTGATATCCCCAACGGAATAAAGATTCTCATTCTTGACTCCCTAGAAGATTGGCATACACCCAAACTCCTGATATCCCCAACAGAATGAAGATTCTCATTCTTGACTCCCCAGAAGATTGGCATACACCCAAACTCCTGATATCCCCAATAGAATGAAGATTCTCATTCTTGACTCCCCAGAAGATTGGCGTACACCCAAACTCCTGATATCCCCAACAGAATGAAGATTCTCATTCTTGACTCCCCAGAAGATTGGCATACACCCAAACTCCTGATATCCCCAATAGAATGAAGATTCTCATTCTTGACTCCCCAGAAGATTGGCATACACCCAAACTCCTGATATCCCTAACAGAATGAAGATTCTCATTCTTGACTCCCTAGAAGATTGGCATACACCCAAACTCCTGATATCCCCAACAGAATGAAGATTCTCATTCTTGACTCCCCAGTAGATTGGCATACACCCAAACTCCTGATCTCCCCAGCAGTATAGCTTCTCCCTACAGAGTTTTTACTCCCCAATATAATGAAGATTCTCATTCTTAATTCCCCAGTGAAGTTGCCAGAGTCTTCATTACTCCCCAGCATGAATTTGTCAGAATTTTTAATTCCCTGCAGATTGAAGATTCTCATTCTTGATTCTCCAGTGAAATCACCAGAGTTTTTCCCTATTCCCTAGCCGAGTAAGGATTCCCGTTATTTAAACCCCAATGGAAGTCTTCAAAGTCCTATGGATTTCCCAAGCAGATTTCTCATGCAGTATATGGCATTACTTCCCCAAGCATAATTTTTGTCAATAATCCAACTGCAAGACATGAAGGATTCTCACATCCACACAGAAGTTGTCAAAGATTTTGAATTTCCAGCAGCGGTCAAGGATTTATTTTCCCCGGCAGCAGTCAAGGATCTCATTATCTCCAGCTATCGAGAATTTATCTTCCTCAGCAATACAACAAATCAGCTTACATGCGCAAAAATTACATTCACATATTATAAACATTGATAAAACACATATATTGCATCATACATTTCATTCAACATAACTTTGTGTTTCAGCTAACATTTTACCTTTTTCAGGATAAGATTAACAAGCTACCAATATACATTCATGATACAACTTAGAGATGCTCCAGACACGGATGCTATTCTATTGCTTATTCAGATTCAAAGCTCAGAGATGCTCCAGACACGAATGCTATTCTATTGCTTATTCAAATACAGAATTCGAAAACAGCTTAGAGATGCTCCAGACACGGATGCTACTCTATTGCTTATTCAGATTCAAAGCTCAGAGATGCTCCAGACACAGATGCTATTTTATTGCTTATTCAAAAACAGAATTCGGAAACAGCTTAGAGATGCTCCAGACACGAATGTTATTCTATTACTTATTCAGATTCAAAGCTCAGAGATGCTCCAGACACATATGCTATTCTATTACTTATTCAAATACAGAATTCGGAAAATAGCTTAAAGATGCTCCAGACACAAATGTTATTCTATTGCTTATTCAGATTCAAAGCTCAGAGATGCTCCAAACACGGATGCTCTTCTATTGCTTATTCATATATAGAATTCAGAAACAGCTTAGAGATGCTCCAGACACTGATGCTATTCTATTGCTTATTCAGATTTAAAGCTCAGAGATGCTCCAGACACGGATGCTATTCTATCGCTTACTCAAATACAAGATTTAGATACAGTAAAGATACGCTCCATACACTGCTGTCATTCTGTCACTTATTCTAACTTTTTCCCCAGCCCAGAGATGCTCCAGACACAGATGCCCTTCTGTCGCTTATTCAGATTTCAGATTCAGATACAGCTCGGATACGCTTCAGCCACGGACGCCATTCCCTTGCTCATAACAGATTCAGTCTCCAGATACAGTTCAGATACGTTCCAGACACGGATACCATTCTGATACTCATTCTTTTGACCTACAACTTGCAATTCAACAAACATTCTTGGATGGTATCTTTAAGCCCATTTCCAACAAGATTCTCTCACATCTCAAAATGGCATCTTCAAGCCCGTTCCCTCAACTACATTTTGACGAGTGCAAATTTACGGGCACTCTAGTGTCCAATCATTCTTTTACCTTCGAGTCACGAACGGCAAAACTCGTCGATCTAACTCTTCAGGTTCAAGCAGATTGAACAAGGGAAGCTATTGTACCCCAACATTTGCCCTCCCATTTTTTCATAAGAAAAGAATAACCCTAGGTGTGATCGGTGGATCTGGAACTGACTATTTAATGCTGGTTCGCGAAATGTCGCGGAAGCAAGATTCGCCACCGTCTTTTATTTTCTCCAACATGGACAGGACAAAAGCACAGCAAAATTCCTTATGAGATAGTTTCTCGGTTCGAGAGGTATATTTATAGAAAGGGAAGGTGTTAGCACCCTTTCTATCCATGGTTATCCATGGGCTCTTAGATACTTGATCATTGTGTTTTCAAAAGTGTTTGCTTTTCAAAGTGTGAGTGGGTTTTAAAAAAAGTTTCGTTTAAAGATTTCAGATCGACTCTTGTATCAGTCCTCAAGAGTGTTTGAAAAATTGTTTTGAAAGCTTTTTTGAAAGTGTCGGTGTGAAAAGAGTTTTTTTTTTATTTGTTTTTGAATAGAGCAAGTATCTATGAGTCATCTACCTACCCTAAGGAATTAGGCTGTGTAAATGTCCTTAAGGTAGTGCCATCCCACCATTGAGAGGTAGGTAGCACCATCGTTGGAGGTGTTCGGGTCAATTCGTTTTTAGGGACAGTGTGGTCACCAGAGCAACAGTAGGACACCTTAGAAGCTACCCTTATGCCATTGATCCTTTTTTAATTCCGAGGCAACCGTTTCGAGGAAACTGGATCATGTCATGGACATAAGGACTTACTAAAACGTCCTATACTCGACGACCACGTTTCGAGGGGCAAGGCAACAGTGAGGCGTACCCTAAGAGTGGTGTGTGAATTTGTGTATTATTTTCAGTTACGTTTTATCTTGATCATGCATTGTAGTGAGCTACGCTTTGATTTTATTTGGGCCATTCATTCTTTCATGCAACGTTTAGCAGTTTTAAGGGTGCGGAAATTAAAGTGCGGAAAATAAAGTCCTACGCTATTACAAGGCGCGGGTCTATACATCGCCAAATTAACAAAGACCCGTTTTTTAATAAAATGCAGAAAGTAAATAAATTTCCTAATTACTATTACAAGGCTTGGGCAATTACATAATATTTTAAAAAAGGAAACATAAGAATAAACGTGCGAAAAGAAATTTGAATCGAGAGTTCGAGGGCGTTGGACCCTTTAAAGAAATTAAATGAAATTAAAAATTAATTAATTATTTAATAAAGAAAGGAAATTATTTTTTATGGTTTTTGGTATTTATGAAATAAAGAAAATTAATTAAAATTAGAAATTAAATAAAACCCTAGTTCTAAATTATTTTTAATTGTTAAAGAAAAAGATTAAAGTTTTAACCTAATTTACACTAATTAATTAATTACATGTTTATTTACAAAATAATTAATAATTAATAATAATAATAGGAAGAAATTATTTATTAAGAAAAAGAATAAAAATATTAAAAACCTAATTTCTACATATTTTAGTTATTTAAGAAAAAAAACATTAAATTTTTAACCTAAATTAACCTAAATTGATTATTAAAAATTTATTTACAAAAATATTAGTGAATTAAATATTGAATAAACATATTTTATTTTTTGATTTCTGACTTTTGTGTTATGAAAATCATTTTTGTGAATTAAATAAAACAATAAAACAAATAAAAGAATAAAAAGGAAAATTAAAATAAAAAATAAAAATATGCAAACCATGGGGGTGTCTGACCCAATTTGGGAGGTTTATTGAAAGCATTTTTGGCCCAAGAATCCCAAGCCCTTTTGACTTTTTGTGGTTACGTGTGCATCAGTTGACCAACGTGCATCGTGAGCCTCTTTATTGGCCTTCAGATTGGAGCTTCTGGGCGCGTGGCAAGCTAGGAGATGGGGTTGTACAATGGAACTTTGAGGGCATGCTGCATAGAAACATATTAAGAAAAACATTATGGAAGAAGTGGGGGACCTGGGAATCGAACCCAGGTCCCAATACCTGCAAGCCAACGCATCAACCAACTGAACCAACGCGTTACTTTGTATACTTAATGGATAATGATTATTATGAGAGAGAAAGCAAGCATTAGTGGTATTTAACAAAAACGCGCGCCAGTATTCAAACTACCCAGTAAGATCAAGCCACGCCAGCATCGTCTTCCTCTTTTTCCTGTAAATAACACCAAATAGTGGGGGTTTTAAACCCCCACTAACTACAATGCACAAAAATAACGATTAGAGCATGGTTAATTATAAAAAGGGCACGAGGTAGTCAATTGATTCGTCTGGATATCCTGATTTCAATGGTACCAGTTTGAGTGGCCAATTTTTCCATATATGTAAAGCCCTAATTCAAAGTTCCTGAAACCCTAAAATACATTAATGGTGAATCACGATACAGGGCTTGATAACTCAATTGAATTATGTCATTAGCTTCAGAAGGTTCATGTTAGTATAAATCAATCAACAAAATGCATGAACAATGCTTAAAAATCAAAACACGAATATGAAAATTTTTATGAACAGGGTGATGTCGTTCTACCACTTCTTTGGGTATGGAGGCCTGGATTTGATTGGAATCGTTTCCTGGATGCCTTGGCAAGCTTTTGGAATACTTTTGCAGCCTTGAAACGTCTCCTAACTAGGTTTTCAGTTTTCAATATTTTGTCAAAAAGTGCAATGTTGTTCTTGATTCTCTGCGCAGCCTCTTGTGTCCTTATGCATTAGGTTAGCTTTGTATATGTAACTGAATAGAATTAGGTTAGAAAAAACAGCCCATAATCCATGCATTGATGATTTGGAGATTTAATTTTCAATGAGATCAATTTCAATCTTTTTGCCATGAAACTATTGCCAATTGCATAGAATCTTTCCTTTTGAGTGATGCACGAAATATTTGATTCATAAAGAGTGAATTGGCTGCACAAAAAGATTTGAAAAACATGGTTTAGTATTTTTCTCATAATTAATTTTAATTAAATGAATTAATAAGATTAAAAATTCAATTAATTAATTAAAAATAAGAAAATAACTCCCTTTTAGGTCAATGGGTCGTGCATGGCCTTTGGGTAATGGTTCATGGAAGAAATTGAGGCCCATTAGCATTTTTGAAGCCTTTTATGCAAAGTTGACTTTTCAAAATTCCCAAAAATTTCCCAACTTCCACAAGGCATATCTTGTTCAATGTTTAAGCTTTGATCATGTTCTTGGACATTTTGGAAAGGTCTTGAAGTCCTCTAACCAATGTCTTTTGTCCCATGTCATTTGGATTTACCAATCTCAAGTTATGGTCTTTGACTTAAAGTGCCTTTTTGTTGACTTTTGAAAATGACCTATAATGTTGAGATTGATAACTTTTTGTGAGAGCATTTCTTGGACTTGAAGTGTTAAGATGAGTTGTAGGAAATGTCATTCTCTTCACAATGAGCTTTGGATGGGATTTTTCTGATAAACCATGAAGAAGTTATGCCCTGGTCAATTTTCAGTTGACTTTTTCAGTTGTCCAAAAATAGAAACTTTTGCATCTTGAGACTTTTTGAGCCATGCTTTGAGAATCATGATCAAGAATTGATCAAATGATGTTTGTGGCTTCAAAAATAAGATGTTGACCAAAAATTTTGACTTTTGACTATCAAATGACCATTTTGCCCCTACAGTTGACTGTGAAGCATTTAGGGTTTTTGACTGTGCAATTTGATGCTGTGAGTCTTGAAACTTGGCATATGAATGCTTGACAATGTGTATAGGCATGTGGGACTTGTTTGGACCCTTGGAAAATTCAATTTCTTTGCAAGAACCAAAACCCTAATTTTTGATTGTTAGGAGGCAATTGGACTGTACAACCCTTAGGAGATTTTGAAGCATGATCTTAGCAAACCTTGAAGAATATGGGAGGGCAAATTTTGGGGTACAACAGTTTCCCCTGTTCAATCTTCTTAGACCTGAGGATGTAGATTGGCTGTCGTGCCTTTCGTAATCCGAAGGTGGAAGATAATTGAACACTAGAGTGCCCAGAAATTTGCGCTCACATGTTAGCAGTGTGATGGTGGGAATGGGCTTATAGATGCCATCTGGAAGTGTGAAAGAACTTTGTCGGGAATGGGCTTATAGATGCCATTTGGAGATTGTTGGTATGTGGAGAGATGGGCTTATAGATGCCATCGGGAGGTCGTCGATCGCGTAAGAGATTCCTTAGCGAGAACTTGCGTACCTGAAAAAAGAAAGATAATTACCTGGCCTGTTACAGGAGTTGGTCTTAAAATTCTTTATATAGACGTGCCCTGGCTGGATACAGGAATCGAATCTTGTAATGTTGGTCGTTAACAGATACACCCTGGCGAGATACAGGAATCAGATCTTCAAACCCTTCAGACGCACCCTGGCAAGATACAGGAATCGGGTCTTTAAACTCTTCAGACGTGCCCTGGCGAGATACAGGAATCGAGTCCAGAGAATATAGTTGTCAACAGATACACCCTGGCAAGATACAGGAATCGGATCCTCAAACTCTTCAGACGCACCCTGGCAAGATACAGGAATCGGGTCTGGTAATGCTAGTCGTCAACAGATACACCCTGGCAAGATACAGGAATCGGATCCTCAAACTCTTCAGACGCACCCTGGCAAGATACAGGAATTGGGTCTGGTAATGCTAGTCGTCAACAAATTCACCCTGGCAAGATACATGAATCGGATCCTCAAACTCTTCAAATGCACCCTGGAGAGATACAGGAATCGGGTCTGGTAATGTTAGTCGTCAACAGATACACCCTGGCAAGATACAGGAGTCGGATCCTCAAACTCTTCAGACACACCCTGGCAAGATATAGGAATCGGGTCTGGTAATGCTAGTCGTCAACAGATACACCCTGGCAAGATACAGGAGTCGGATCCTCAAACTCTTCAGACGCACCCTGGCAAGATACAGGAATCGGGTCTGGTAATGCTAGTCGTCAACAGATACACCCTGGCAAGATACATGAATCGGATCCTCAAACTCTTCAGACGCACCCTGGCAAGATACAGGAATCGGGTCTGGTAATGTTAGTCGTCAACAGATACACCCTGGCAAGATACAAGAGTCGGATCCTCAAACTCTTCAGACGCACCCTGGCAAGATACAGGAATCGGGTCTGGAATCATTCTTCAACAGATACACCCTGGCGAGATACAGGAATCGGATCTTTAGTTGCGACTGTTGATGGTAATCATCTTGGTATTAACCTTTGTCCTGAAAAGACAAAACGTTAGTTGTGCGTAATGTCATGAGATTGTATGTTCATGATGCGTATATGCATGCTGTAATGTATGAAAATGTGTTGTTTATGAATGTATGTTTTTGTCTAGGAAAGTAAATCCTTGACAGGTGTCGGGAAGTCAAATCCTGGGCTGATGTTGAGCTTTTGTTTCCACTGGGGAGTGATGGTTGCAAAAATACCGGTAGGAGAAGATGACTCCGTTGGGGAATAAACTTGGAGATTACTCTGTAGGGGGAAATTACTCTAGCGACCTTGCTGGGGAACAATACTCGGTGGGAAGAGAGGTACTCTGTTGAGATGTTGATGATAACTCCGCTGGGGATACCATTGTTATGTTGGAAGTTTTAATAGACTCCACTGGGGATAAGAAGACTTCGCCGAGGACGATCTTTCCGTGGCTTATTGGTTGAGGATAACCCAGTTATATCCTGGTGGGGCAATAACCTTTGAATAAATCCGGGAGACGCGTTCGTGCTCGGCAGGGGGGGGGGGAAGCTTCCAGAATCTACTGGGGATAAGCTTCCTGCTGGGGAGATGGATTCTACTTTCCTGGGGGAACTTTTCAGACTGGACTCTCTTGGGAAAATTTTTGAACTGTACGGGGGAAGTGGCTCCGCTGAATGTCTGGTATACCGCCGGGGAAAAATCTTAGATCAAGACTGCCGGGGATGCTTGTTAGGAATGTTCGTATACTCCGCTGAGGAATGTTGAGATCTGCTGGAGAATACCCAACTTCCTTAAGGCTGACAGGATAACTCTGCTTGGGGAGAGTGTATGGACTTGCTGGCTCACTCTCTGGGGACTTAAGATATCTTGGTTATGTTCTTCAGCTGAACCTACCTTGGTACCTTGATGGACAGAGCAATTAGATCGCTTAGACAACTCATTATTGCCCTTGTTTCTAATGTTACCTGTAATTAATCCTTTGTTTCGTATAAAAATATTTATGAGTTAGCAATTATTGTCAAATGCATGTATCACAAATTGAACCTTGGACGTTCTTCGCAAAACAAAACAGAAAAGGAAAAACAATTGGCAATTTTAGCTGAAAAGTGAATTTATATTGATTTTTGAATTTTCCTGTAAATAGGCGTTTATGTACAAGAGGCTGACGTCCTAGTAAGAGAACGCCGCCGAACAAAAGAGTTTATACAATTTGTACAAAGGGAAAACAAAACAGCTATGTGAAAAGAATAATCACACTGGGTTCCAACTCTGCTATCGCCTTTATATCTTCGAGCGTCTCATCACTTTGCTGCTCAGTTGACGATGAAGCTGATTGATCGATGCCGTTTGAACTTGATGTTAATACCGGATTCTGGATGTAAAGTGATCCAATGAGACATAGTATTACGCTTTAATCCCTAACTTTTGCCTGGACCGCCCTTTCGGGTTTTCAGTCTATCGGGATACCCATTTTTGCCCAAGCCGCCTTTTCAGGTTTTCGACTTGCCGGGTGTACAGATTTTTTTTATTTCATCCCTCATTTTGCCCGAACCCTTTTGGTTCGCCGGGAAGCCCTAATATTTGCCTAGGTATGTCAACCTAGCGGGTCTTTTATCATGCGTAGTATCTTTTTACTATGTCTGCATTGGCAGGGTGAGGAAGGTCGTCACCATCCATGGTGGTTAGGATCATGGCTCCTCCTGAGAACACATGTTTAACCACAAATGGCCCTTCGTAGGTGGGGGTCCATTTGCCCCTGGGATCACTCTGAGGAAGGAGTATGTGTTTGATTACCAGATCCCCAACTTGATACTCTTGTGGTCTGAACTTTTTGTTAAATGCCCTGATCATCCGTTTTTGGTACGTCTGACCATGACAAATAGCAGTGAGTCTCTTTTCGTCAATTAGATTTAACTGATCAAGTCGTGTCTGGATCCAGTCATCTTCGCTCAGATCTGCATCCTTCATTATCCGGAGAGAGGGTATTTGCACTTCGATCGGTAAGACTGCCTCCATACCGTAGACCAAGGAGAAGGGAGTTGCCCCGGTTGACGTCCTTGCTGAGGTACGATATCCATGAAGAGCAAACGGTAACATCTCGTGCCAATCTTTATAAGTCACTGTCATCTTCTGCACAATCTTTTTGATATTCTTATTAGCTGCTTCTACAGCCCCATTCATCTTCGGCCGGTAGGGAGAAGAGTTGTGGTGCTGTATCTTGAATTGCTCGCAGAGCTCAGTGATCATCTTGTTGTTAAGATTGGTACCGTTGTCTGTAATGATTCTTTCAGGGACTCCGTATCGACAGATCAGGTTGTGCCGAATGAACTGTGCCACAACATTCTTGGTCACAATGGCGTAAGAAGCTGCTTCAACCCACTTTGTAAAGTAATCAATCGCCACCAGGATGAAGTGATGCCCATTGGATGCCGTGGGTTTAATCTCACCGATCATGTCAATGCCCCACATATCAAAAGGCCAAGGTGCTGTCAAGACATTCAGAGGAACTGGAGGAACGTGCACCTTATCTGCATAAATCTGGCATTTATGACATGTCCGAGAATGTTGGTAACAGTCAGCTTCCATTGTGGACCAGAAATATCCTGCCCGAAGGATTTTCTTTGCCATGGTATGCCCACTGGAATGCGTTCCGAAGGTACCTTCATGTAGCTCTGCCATGATCCTTTCTGCTTCAGTCTTATCCACACAGCGCAGTAAAGTCGAATCATGGTTTCGCTTGTATAGAATGTCGTTGCTGAGGAAGAACTTTGCTGCGAACCTTCTGAGAAACTTCTTATCATTGACAGATGCACCTTCAGGATACTCCCGAGCTTCCAAGTATCTCTTCACCTCATGGTACCAAGGTTTTTCAGTCACTACCTCAGCCTCAAGATCACAACAGTATGCCGATTTGTCCAGTTTCCAGATAATGACCCGGGGAGCCTCATTGTCCCATTTGACTTTGAACATGGAAGACATCGTAGCTAACGCGTCCGCCAGCTGATTCTCCTCTCTTGGGAAATGTTCAAAAGTTATCTCTGTGAAATGGGGGATCAATGTCAACACACATTCTCTGTAAGGAATAAGATTCGGATGTTTTGTATCCCACTCGCCTTTGATCTGATTGATCACGAGAGAGGAATCTCCGAAGACACTCAGAAACTTGATCCTTAAGTCGATTGCAGCTTGGAGACCCATGATGCACGCCTCATACTCCGCCATGTTGTTGGTGCAGTTGAAACATAGCCGGGCAGTGAGTGGAGTATGAGTGCCTTGGGGGGATATGATCACATCGCCAATACCGTTACCCAAAGCGTTGGAGGCTCCGTCAAAGTGCATAGACCATCGGGATCCTTCCTCAGGTCCTTCATCCGGTCCAGGTACTTCACAATCAGTCACTATCATGATGCTCTCGTCCGGAAACTCGAAGTTCATTGACTGATAGTCGTCTACTGCCTGATGTGCCAAATGGTCTGCCAATACACTTCCCTTGATAGCTTTCTGGGTCGTGTACTGGATGTCGTATTCTGTCAAGATCATTTGCCATCTTGCTATTCTCCCAGACAGAGCAGGATTTTCAAATATGTACTTTATAGGATCCATCTTTGAAATCAACAAGGTAGTGTGAGTCAGCATATACTGTCTCAGCCGGCGAGCAGCCCATACCAAAGTGCAGCAAGTTTTCTCGAGCAGTGAGTATCGAGTCTCACAGTCGGTAAACTTTTTGCTAAGGTAATAAATGGCGTTCTCTTTTCGGCCAGACTCGTCATGCTGCCCCAGCACACACCCCATTGAGTTGTCAAGTACTGTCAGGTATAGTATCAGAGGTCTCCCTTCAACCGGTGGCATAAGGATGGGTGGTTCTTGGAGATACTCTTTGATTCTGTCAAAAGTGGCCTGACATTCATCATTCCAACGTACTACCTGATCTTTCTTCAGCAGCTTGAAGATTGGTTCACAAGTAGCAGTTAGGTGTGAGATGAATCGAGCAATGTAATTCAGACGTCCTAGGAAGCCTCTGACTTCTTTCTCTGTCTTAGGAACTGGCATCTCTTGAATGGCTTTGACCTTGGCAGGGTCCACTTGAATACCCTTGTCACTTACGACGAAGCCTAGCAACTTTCCAGATCTTACCCCGAAGGTGCACTTGTTCGGGTTCAACCTCAGTTTGTACAACTTCAAACGGTCAAACAGTTTCTGCAGATGGTCAAGGTGTTCCTCCTCAGTTTGGGACCTTGCGATCATATCATCGACATACACTTCAATCTCATGATGGATCATATCATGAAATAAAGCAACCATGGCATGTTGGTAGGTTGCCCCAGCATTTTTCAATCCAAAAGGCATGACCTTGTAGCAGAAGGTGCCCCACTGAGTAACAAAGGTAGTCTTCTCCATGTCTTCAGGAGCCATCTTGATCTGATTATAACCTGAAAAACCATCCATGAAGGAGAATACTTTGTGATGAGCAATATTGTCAACCAGAACGTCAATGTGAGGTAGGGGAAGTCATCCTTGTGGTTTGCCCTGTTCAGATCCTTGTAATCGACACACATTCTGACCTTACCATCTTTCTTCGGTACCGGTACCACATTGGCAACCCACTGAGGGTAAGAAGTCACTGCAAGAAACCCGGCATCAAACTGTTTCATAACCTCAGCTTTGATCTTCTCAGACATCTCTGGACGCATACGGCGGACCTTTTGCTTAACCGGAGGGCAGTCTTCCTTGGTAGACAAATGATGGACCACAATGTCAGTATCCAACCCAGGCATGTCTTCGTAGGACCAGACAACGATCTCCACATAATCATGTAACATCTGAGTCAACCGTTGTTTTACGCTGAGCTCCAGATTGGCACCAATCTTAACCTCCTTTCTGTCTGCCTCAGTACCCAGATTTATCGTTTCCAATGGCTCTTCATGTGGTTGAATTGCCCTCTCTTCCTGGAGTAACAGTCTTGCAAGCTCACCAGGCACTTCGCAATCATCTTCACCTTCGTCTTCGGCTAAGTTGATCGGATTTTCGAAGTCATAACTGGCAGTAGCAGAGTCGTTACCAGTGAGATCCAGAGTGGATTGAAACCTGTATGAGTGAGTGTGTGTAAATACAGCTGTTTTGCAATATATAAAGAAAGAAAGAAAGAAAGAAAGGGAGCACAAGATTTGAAATGCGAAAAAACGTCCAGTGTCTTTATTCATGATATATGGAAATGACAGTTATAAGCCCTCACAAATGAAGCCAGCGGTGCCCCGGGTAAGACACCGGGCCATAAAGTTTCAGTTTATTGTTTATTACAAATAACAAAAACAAAGGAATTCATTACTGCGTAACAAAAGTAACAGGTGTATGATCTTTTGCAGTCCAATTGGTCAATCCACCGTCAGTCGTCGGGTAGATCCAGCTATCGAACTCTGATTCTTCCACTTCATCTTCATCCCCAATAGCATTCACTCCTGGATTGGTGATGAGCACAGGAGGTCTTCCGATCCTAGCTTTGCGCACAGCCCTCTGAGCCTCTGCAGTAAAACCCAGTCCAAACTTGTCAGTTTTAGGAGTGAAATCAAGGAGCCTGCCCCAGTTAGCACATTCACCTTTCTCGATTACAGCCCGTGCGTCTTTCAAGGAAGCCATCTTCAAAGGAAAGTCCTCTTCAACCACTGTTTCTGCTGCTGCCAATGTTGGAGGTACCTCTTCACAATGCTGAAAGGGGGTTTCAATGAACTCCCCGTCCATCTCGATATACCGGAAGGAATTCAGATGACTAACCATGTATTCTTCCTCCCCCTGCACAGTGACAATCTTCCCTCTGACAGGGTACTTGAGCTTCTGGTGTAGAGTGGATGTCACTGCCCCAGCTTTGTCAATCCAAGGTCGACCCAGCAAACAGGAATAAGATGGACGAATATCCATCACATAGAATGTTGAGTCAAAGACTTGGGAACCAACACGAATAGGAATGTCTACTTCTCCATGAACCATCCTCTTCGATCCGTCAAAGGCTCGAACAATGATGTTGCTAGGTTTCAACTCCAGGCCCTCACAATCCAACCGGTCTAAGGCCTTTTTGGGAAATACATTCAGGGAAGAACCGGTGTCCACCAACACGTGCGCGAGAGTAGTGCCCCTGCATTCTATGGAGACATGCAGGGCATCATTGTGGTTCTTTCCCTTGGCGGTAAGGTCAGCATCCGAGAAACCCAAACCATTGTCAGCTGTCAAATTGGCCACACAGTCGGTGAATTGATCTGCAGAGGTCTCTTGTGGCACATGGGCCGTCTTCAGAAATGAAATCAGGGCCTTAACATGGGCCTCTGAGCACAGCAGTAATGAGAGCATAAAGATCTTGGAGGGGGTATGCCCCAGCTGTTCAACGATATTGAAGTCGCTCTTCTTGATTATCTTAAGAATTTCCTCCATCTCTTGCTGGGAGGCTTCAACATTCACAGACTTTGGTGCCTCTATCCGGGAAGGCTCATCATCAATCCCTTTGCCCCGAGTATTAGATGACTCAGCAGCAGGGGAAGCAACTTGATCAGAAGCGGAAACAGGCACACTTGCAGGCGTTATTATAAGAGGTCTTCGGATAACTGGTGGAGCAATGTCAGGCGAGAAGAGCCTGCCACTGCGGGTAACTTTAGCTGGACCAGCGATGTTACTGATACTGGTACTGGTGTTGAACTCTTGCTTTATTCCAAGTACATACACATCTGCCCCATAGTGCCATGGGAAGGCCTTGTCAGATTCATAGGGGAGAGGCCCCGGAACAGTAATAATAATGGGTGAAACATACATGATCTTAACTGGCTTCCTCGGGGGAGCCTTGATTGGATTGTTGAAAATTGTAACGACAGATACTTCTTCAGCGGGAACACAAGGAACAACGGTCTTCTTGAACAGAATCTCTTTGCTGTCCATCAGGCTTTGGATACCTGATTTCAGCAGCGGACAACCAGTAGGGGAAACAGCACACAAAAGGCAACCCTTGCCACAACCCGGAAATAAACCGGCCAGCAGTAGGTTCCTCTTAACAGTCAACAGAGGAGTAACCACATCATTCACAGAAACTGCATATAAGTCTTCATCAACAACATTCACTCCATGCTGGGGCATAGGAGCAGTCACCACATTTGGCCTCTCAGGCGCTTCAAATTGTATCTCTTTCGCATCAATAAGGTCTTGAACCTTATTCCTTAGGGCCCAGCAATCATCAGTAGAATGCCTCGGGCTATCGGAGTGATAAGCGCAGCGGGCATTTGGATTATACTTGGGGGATGCAGTATTCACAACCTTCGGAGCCTCTCTGACGGTCACCAAGTTGGTTGATAGCAGTTGCGGCAAGATTTGTGACAAGGTCATACTCAGCCGAGTGAATTCTCTTCTGGGTTTCTCACCCCTTGGTTGGTTAGGTTGCCGAGGATCGGTCGCAGGCTTAGCAATATCCACCGCGTTGACAGCTTGGCGGCGTTCTGGTTTGTCTTGCCTCCTAGGCCCATACACAACACTGGCTTCCTTCTTGAAAGGCTTTTTCTCAGAACTAGAGGAAGCACCTTTCTGAATTTTACCTGATTTCATACCAGCCTCTATCCTTTCCCCAGTCAGGATAAGGTCTGTGAACCCCGCAGATGAATTAACGATGAGATGATTAAAGAACGGCCCAGATAGGGTCCCCAAGAACATATCCACTAGCTCACGGTCTGTTAATGGTGGCTGCACCCTGCCAGCCAAATCCCTCCACTTCTGCGCATACTCTTTAAAACCTTCTCCCGATCCTAGCGAAATACCCTAGAGTTGGGTACGTGTAAGAGCGAGGTCGGCATTATATTGATACTGCTTGTAAAAAGCAGTAGCCAACTCCTCCCAGTTACGAACCTTGGTTCCATCCAGCTGATAAAACCATTCGAGATGAGTCCCTGAAAGACTCTCCTGGAAGAAGTGGATCCACAAGTTCTTGTCCACTGTATATGGCTGAATCTTCCGCACATAAGATCTGAGATGTAATTTAGGGCAGGATGCCCCGTCATACTTTGCGAAAGATGGTGCTTTAAACTTGTGCGGGATGATCACACCAGAAGATAAACCCAAGTCTCCGAAATCCAAACCAGGCACTTATTGAATTTCCATCGCGTTCAGTCGATCTTCCAACTGCTTGTATCTGTCTTCAGCTGGAGGATACTGTTCCTCATTAAAATCAGTCTCGTTGTCAGAGACCACCGGACTTGGAGCCCTTCCCCCCTGGGGACTGCCTTTTCCTACAGAAGAACCAGCTTCCTCATTCTGCAGTGTGTTACCAAACCTCCGGCCCGTGTTGAATAGAACAGTTCTCTTCTTCTTCTTCTTGACCAGCAGAGCCTTCAGCTCCTCTTGACCTTGGGCCAAACCCATGATCAGCTCTTGAAATTGTGCGTTCTGCGCCTGAAGGGCCTTGATAGACTGCTCGGTAGATGATTCAGGGTTCATGATGCTGAAATAAACAGCGAAGAACATTAAGCAACCTGAAAAGAAGAGTACCTGCTATGCACATGATGAATGATATGTGTTTATGCAATGCATTCAAGGGTTCGAAAGTTCAAATTTGTTGTAGACAAAAAGGAACACACGTTATCATTAAGGAAATAATTGTTCAGTACATCAGGGCCTCATGGGCAAAACATTACAAAAGTGAATCAATCCCAGAAGACACTACGCATCCTCTTCGGAGCAATGTAGGTGTTGAGATTCCTCTCCTCTTGCAGTAGGCGGGTGAGCTCCAAGACCTTCTTTTCACTGGCATGTAGAATGGTCTCAAGAGAATTCCGTTCTTCCTTAAGCTGGATCCAACTCTTCTGCATCTCTTCCCAGGACGTAGGCATATCAGGATGTTGAATGGTGTAGGACACCTCTCCTTCCAAGACTGGCTCTTTGATCACAGGGAGGACATGAGGATATGGCATCACTAACTTCTGGGAGCGGGCTCGTACCCACTTGAGATAAGGCTCCAACGGGATGGAATTCCTGTGCCCCAGGGTCTTGCTGTCTATCCTACTTGGCATCCTCCAAGCCCTGATAAATCTCTGGCGAAGTCCTTGTGCATCGTTGTCGAAGTCAAAAACTATGTCAGGAATTAACATGTCATGAGGGCCGTCCCTCCGAGCATAACCAAACTTTCTCAAAGCCAGACACGGGTTGTAAGTAATACCTCCTCTGATTCCAAGTAAAGGAACATTAGGGTACTCCCCGCAACGATCAATGATAGTGACATCCTCTCTGGACCGAGAGCACCAATGTATATCAGCATGTGTAAGAGTCATCAATCGTTGTGACCATCTCAAACCCCGCTCATTTTTCAAGACTGATTGTGGAAGGTGCGAAATAAACCACCTTCCTATGAGAGGATTACAGCACATAAGAACACCTCTTTTTCTCATGGTTCGAGTGTAACATGAGTGAAGGATGTCCCCAAGTAATGTAGGTATAGGATTCCTGGACATGAAGATCTGGACAGCACTGATATCTATAAGTTGATCTAGATTAGGGAACAACACCAAACCATAGACAAGGAGGGCCACAACTTCTTCAAAAGCTTGTAGGTCAAGGGAGTTCCAACATTCTTGGGCCTTCTCAAACAGAAACCTGGCTAAGAACCCTTTGATACCACTTCTGACTTCCCAATGTCCCTTGAGGTCAGATGGTTGTAGGCGTAGTGCTTTAGCAATCTCTTCAAGTTTGGGTTCCTTTTCTGTACCGCTGTAGGGTACTTGATCAAGGATAGGGATCTTCAGAAGCCGGGAGAACTCTTCCAATGTAGGCACCAGTTGATAATCCAAGAAGGTAAAACAGCGGTGCAGAGGGTCAAAGAACTGGAATAGGACCTTTATCATATCTTCCTCAATGTTGGTGTTGACCAAGCTGATGAGTCTTCCATGCCTCTCACTGAAAGAAGAGCTCTCGGGAATCCTGGATATGAGCTCCTTAAGCTGAGGAGGGATCCTTACAAGGCTGATCTGAATTGTCTTTCTGCGAACAGTTTCCATGTCCTACAAAACAAGAACAAAGATGAAGATTTGAACCCCTAAAATGGTTAATCAATGCATATGATGCTGTATGATGTCATGATGCTATGATTAAACACATCACAAATATTCACAAAGGCAAACATGATAAGGCACACAAGTCACACCACATCCCTTAGAGTTTAGGCCAGCATGGGGTCTAGGTATTACCCTCTTGAAGTTGGTTGGTTAAGACCTGTCCTATCAAAAGTAACCGGGTTCTAGAGGTCCCAATATCACTGGATTGCTTTCATTGTTCATCGTTTCGATTTAGCCACTGAACTGGTGACCGAAATATTCCAAGAAAACAACCCTCAATTGAGTGTAGTATCGAGTATCAACTAACCTCGGACTGCACCAAAGTCAGTTATCTCACTACCCTAAAGAGGCCAAGATGGTTCAATTAAGGTTCCTAAGGTCAGTTGATGCTTCACGACACCATGCAGAGGCCCCGTACTCTCCTTGACTGAACTCAAGGGTTACCGGTACACACCAAAGTGCCACATCAACGTAGCAGACTGCTTCAACCATGTCGGTATACCCCGCACAGTTCCCTCACAGCCTTGTTGCTACTTTCTAAGAAGGTATCCCCAGATCCGGGTTAGGATCTATAGAACTCCCCAGACAGTCCCACAATAATAAAGCAAACAGGCACAACAATTGAAAACACAAGTGATCTTAGTCCTAAGGTACACCTCACTTTAAAGATATTCCCCAGCAGAGTCGCCAGTTCTGTGATCGGTGGATCTGGAACTGACTATTTAACGCTGGTTCGCGAAATGTCGCGGAAGAAAGAGTCGCCACCGTCTTTTATTTTCTCCAACATGGACAGGACAAAAGCACAGCAAAATTCCTTATGAGATAGTTTCTCGGTTCGGGAGGTAGATTTATAGAAAGGGAAGGTGTTAGCACCCTTTCTATCCATGGTTATCCATGGTCTCTTAGATACTTGCTCATTGTGTTTTCAAAAGTGTTTGCTTTTCAAAGTGTGAGTGGGTTTGAAAAAAAGTATCGTTTAAAGATTTCAGATCGACTCTTGTATCAGTCCTCAAGAGTGTTTGAAAAATTGTTTTGAAAGCTTTTTTGAAAGTGTCGGTGTGAAAAGAGTTTTTTTTATTTGTTTTTGAATAGAGCAAGTATCTATGAGTCATCTACCTACCCTAAGGA
The DNA here is from genome assembly GCA_948472305.1 of Vicia faba. Taxonomy (NCBI): domain Eukaryota; kingdom Viridiplantae; phylum Streptophyta; class Magnoliopsida; order Fabales; family Fabaceae; genus Vicia; species Vicia faba. The sequence continues at coordinate 490,428,630 of OX451736.1, forward strand.
ATTAGGCTGTGTAAATGTCCTTAAGGTAGTGCCATCCCACCATTGAGAGGTAGGTAGCACCACCGTTGGAGGTGTTCGTGTCAATTCGTTTTTAGGGACAGTGTGGTCACCAGAGCAACAGTAGGACACCTTAGAAGCTACCCTTATGCCATTGATCCTTTTTTAATTCTGAGGCAACCGTTTCGAGGCAACTGGATCATGTCATGGACATAAGGACTTACTAAAACGTCCTATACTCGACGACCACGTTTCGAGGGGCAAGGCAACAGTGAGGCGTACCCTAAGAGTGGTGTGTGAATTTGTATATAGTTTTCAGTTACGTTTTATCTTGATCATGCATTGTAGTGAGCTACGCTTTGATTTTATTTGGGCCATTCATTCTTTCATGCAACGTTTAGCAGTTTTAAGGGTGCGAAAATTAAAGTGCAGAAAATAAAGTCCTACGCTATTACAAGGCGCGGGTCTATACATCGCCAAATTAACAAAGACCCGTTTTTTTAATAAAATGTAGAAAGTAAATAAATTTCCTAATTACTATTACAAGGCTTGGGCAATTACATAACATTTAAAAAAAGGAAACATAAGAATAAACGTGCGAAAATAAATTTGAATCGAGAGTTCGAGGGCGTTGGACCCTTTAAAGAAATTAAATGAAATTAAAAATTAATTAATTATTTAATAAAGAAAGGAAATTATTTTTTATGGTTTTTGGTATTTATGAAATAAAGAAAATTAATTAAAATTAGAAATTAAATAAAACCCTAGTTCTAAATTATTTTTAATTGTTAAAGAAAAAGATTAAAGTTTTAACCTAATTTACACTAATTAATTAATTACATGTTTATTTACAAAATAATTAATAATTAATAATAATAATAATAGGAAGAAATTATTTATTAAGAAAAAGAATAAAAATACTAAAAACCTAATTTCTACATATTTTAGTTATTTAAGAAAAAAAACATTAAAATTTTAACCTAAATTAACCTAAATTGATTATTAAAAATTTATTTACAAAAATATTAGTGAATTAAATATTGAATAAACATATTTTATTTTTTGATTTCTGACTTTTGTGTTATGAAAATTATTTTTGTGAATTAAATAAAACAATAAAACAAATAAAAGAATAAAAAGGAAAATTAAAATAAAAAATAAAAATATGCAAACCATGGGGGTGTCTGACCCAATTTGGGAGGTTTATTGAAAGCATTTTTGGCCCAAGAATCCCAAGCCCTTTTGACTTTTTATGGTTACGTGTGCATCAGTTGACCAGCGTGCATGGTGAGCCTCTTTAGTGGCCTTCAGATTGGAGCTTCTGGGCGCGTGGCAAGCTAGGAGATGGGGTTGTACAATGGAACTTTGAGGGCATGCTGCATAGAAACATATTGAGAAAAACATTATGGAAGAAGTGGGGGACCTGGGAATCGAACCCAGGTCCCAATACGTGCAAGCCAACGCATCAACCAACTGAACCAACGCGTTACTTTGTATACTTAATGGATAATGATTATTATGAGAGAGAAAGCAAGCATTAGTGGTATTTAACAAAAACGCGCGCCAGTATTCAAACTACCCAGTAAGATCAAGCCACGCCAGCATCGTCTTCCTCTTTTTCCTGTAAATAACACTAAATAGCGGGGGTTTTAAACCCCCACTAACTACAATGCACAAAAATAACGATTAAAGCATGGTTAATTATAAAAAGGGCGCGAGGTAGTCAATTGATTCGTCTGGATATCCTGATTTCAATGGTACCAGTTTGAGTGGCCAATTTTTCCATATATGTAAAGCCCTAATTCAAAGTTCCTGAAACCCTAAAATACATTAATGGTGAATCACGATACAGGGCTTGATAACTCAATTGAATTATGTCATTAGCTTCAGAAGGTTCATGTTAGTATAAATCAATCAACAAAATGCATGAACAATGCTTAAAAATCAAAACACGAATATGAAAATTTTTATGAACAGGGTGATGTCGTTCTACCACTTCTTTGGGTATGGAGGCCTGGATTTGATTGGAATCGTTTCCTGGATGCCTTGGCAAGCTTTTGGAATACTTTTGCAGCCTTGAAACGTCTCCTAACTAGGTTTTCAGTTTTCAATATTTTGTCAAAAAGTGCAATGTTGTTCTTGATTCTCTGCGCAGCCTCTTGTGTCCTTATGCATTAGGTTAGCTTTGTATATGTAACTGAATAGAATTAGGTTAGAAAAAACAGCCCATAATCCATGCATTGATGATTTGGAGATTTAATTTTCAATGAGATCAATTTCAATCTTTTTGCCATGAAACTATTGCCAATTGCATAGAATCTTTCCTTTTGAGTGATGCACGAAATATTTGATTCATAAAGAGTGAATTGGCTGCACAAAAAGATTTGAAAAACATGGTTTAGTATTTTTCTCATAATTAATTTTAATTAAATGAATTAATAAGATTAAAAATTCAATTAATTAATTAAAAATAAGAAAATAACTCCCTTTTAGGTCAATGGGTCGTGCATGGCCTTTGGGTAATGGTTCATGGAAGAAATTGAGGCCCATTAGCATTTTTGAAGCCTTTTATGCAAAGTTGACTTTTCAAAATTCCCAAAAATTTCCCAACTTCCACAAGGCATATCTTGCTCAATGTTTAAGCTTTGATCATGTTCTTGGACATTTTGGAAAGGTCTTGAAGTCCTCTAATCAATGTCTTTGGTCCCATGTCATTTGGATTTACCAATCTCAAGTTATGGTCTTTGACTTAAAGTGCCTTTTTGTTGACTTTTGAAAATGACCTATAATGTTGAGATTGATAACTTTTTGTGAGAGCATTTCTTGGACTTGAAGTGTGAAGATGAGTTGTAGGAAATGTCATTCTCTTCACAATGAGCTTTGTATGGGATTTTTCTGATAAACCATGAAGAAGTTATGCCCTGGTCAATTTTCAGTTGACTTTTTCAACTGTCCAAAAATAGAAACTTTTGCATCTTGAGACTTTTTGAGCCATGCTTTGAGAATCATGATCAAGAATTGATCAAATGATGTTTGTGGCTTCAAAAATAAGATGTTGACCAAAATTTTTGACTTTTGACTGTCAAATGACCATTTTGCCCCTGCAGTTGACTGTGAAGCATTTAGGGTTTTTTACTGTGCAATTTGATGCTGTGAGTCTTGAAACTTGGCATATGAATGCTTGACAATGTGTATAGGCATGTGGGACTTGTTTGGACCCTTGGAAACTTCAATTTCTTTGCAAGAACCAAAACCCTAATTTTTGACTGTTAGGAGGCAATTGGACTGTGCAACCCTTAGGAGATTTTGAAGCATGATCTTAGCAAACCTTGAAGAATATGGGAGGGCAAATTTTGGGGTACAACACTAGGGTTTCTCAGATATTCAAGATTGGCTCAGGAATCGATCAGACAGATTTTCTCCTGTGGCAATAAATCAGCAATTAGGGTTTTTCTCACATTTCTTAGAAGAAATTGAGTTCTCAGAAATTCAATTGATTTTCACATGTTTTCATGCTCTCTCAAATTTACTGAAAAGGCAGTGTTTGTTTGATCCAGGTTAACCAGATAATTTGCGTCTTTTAAAACATTCATTTGTTTATGGAATAAACATTTGCTTGTTTATGGAATACACAGTGCGTGTTTTGATTGGAATACAATTGCAAGGTTACATGATTATTGGAATTTAAGTTATCTTGATTGAAATTATTGGAATGCAGTTTCAATTATCTTGATCAGGGAATCTTTAAGAATCAATTAAGACACAAAGAGAGAATTACAAGTTATTAACAGTAATGGATTTTATTGGACATCAGATTACCTCATAAGGCTTTTTTCATTTATTCCAAAAGTTGTTACAAAACAATTTATTATTTAAATGCTTTAAGTTTTACAACTTATTGTATTTGAAAAATAAATTAGTACAATTGTTTGAGTATTTCTCTCTAAATTACAAAGAAAAATCTATGCCTAAGGATGACTGAGCTTCCATTGCTTCCATGCTTGCCACAGAATCTCTTGCTTCCTCTGCTTTGCCACTATCCAGTTGTGCTCATCTGAAAAAGAAAGACAGAAAAATAATTAGCACAATTAATTGGACATGAGTAAGAATTTTCAAAAGAAAGAATGGTGTTCATCATTAAAGTTTGAAATTTGGAATCAGAAGGCTATTTTTTAATTCATCACGTTTTTATTTTTCTATTTGCAAATCACAAGAAGATTATTCTTCTTGGTTCACAAAAAGAAAAATAAAAATGCAAGCAAAGCTGTCCAAATAAAAAAGAATGCAAGCAATTTGTCCAAATACAACTAGGTTGTCCAAACAAGTGAAAATATGCAAGCAGCATGGCCAAACAAATATAACAAACAGCAGCGCAAATTGCCCAAAGGCAAACAGCAACATGGCCAAACAACTGCAAGAACGAGCCAAACTAGACAGCAGCACATCAGCAAAAACAAAATGCAAACAAAGTACAAATACAAACAACAAGAACGAGGCAACATAAGCAGTAGCAAACAAAACAGCATCAGCAAAAAGAAAATATAAAACTAACTCAACAAGCAAGGGGCTTGTTTCAATAGCCTTTTCATCATCTTCCAAGATTTTTGCAAACTTTTCAGAAAAAAGGTGAAAAAGCAATTTGCTTTTATCATTGAGAGAGGAGAGAGAGGAAAGAAATCACCTAAGTTGTTGGAATTGCATAAAAGGTACAACTTTTGCTACTCTGCCCACAAACTGTCACAAGCTACATAGAGTATGCTGAAAAAACAAAACTGCACAAGGGGCCAAAGTATTCAAAGTATGGGGTTTTCCCCCATTTTTTGATTAAGCTGTCAAAAAGCAACCTAAATATAACAGTAGGAAAACTACAAGCAAAAGGGGGAAAACACTTTGTCAAACTCAAACAAAAAAAAACTGCATAACCAATTCTCAAACCCAAAAACAAAAAACTCAGAAATAGGGCTAAATCAACAGCAACACAGCAAGCCAAAAAATCACAAGCACACAAGGCCTGCACTATCAAAGTCTCAAACCAGTTTCCAAACCTATAACTCAAAACTGCAAACCTCTAAAACTGTTAGCTTCCAAAACTGTTAACCTCCAAAACTAGTAAACCCCAAGTTTTCAAAACATAGCAAACCTCAAATCACAAAAAATTTCAAACCTGTAACAATACCAAAAATCCAAAACCAGTTCATACCAAATTGTAACCAAAACAACAAAGCCAGAAAATTAAACCTCAAAACTGTCAAACCCAAACAGTAAAGAGTATTCCAACAACATCAAAAACCTCCAAATTTCCACAACCTTCAAAACTGTATAACAGAACCAAATTCCAACAAGTTCAAACCAAAGAAACAGAAAAGTATCAAAACTGTCTAACATCCTCAAACAATTCAAAACCTGCATAACCAAATTGTACAACAACCAACAGCCAAAACTCCCAAACCATAACCAATATTCAAACCTGTAACACAGTTCAAACCTCAAGAACCAGAAAATCAATCCTTAAAACTGTAAAACAGTTCAAAAAACCAAATGGCCTAAGAACAATCACAAAGTCTCAAACATCATCAAATCAGTATTCAAACCAACAACATCACCAAATCATCAGCAAACAACATCCAACAAAGCACGAAAAATAACAAAGTCAGAAGTACAACATCATCATCCAAGGCTCAAAGAGTATAGAAAAGGTTACCAGAAAGAGCTCACGTAATCGTCTTCATTTCTTCCCGCCCCGTTTCTGGCCACCAAGGAGCATCATCATCCCATCTCACTATCCTTTTCCATTTCACGAAAGTCCCAAAGGCATGTCTCTTTTCAAACCATTTCCTGCATCTCAATAAGCAATAAAATTGATTAACAAAAAAGTGTAATAAGGAAAAACAAACAATGAATCCGAAGAGCTTCACTAATGACAAAACTATACCTTTTCAAAGAAAATCATTGAGAATCGTTTAAAGGGGTGAGAATGGGAGGCGCGCTGGCAACGAAAACTGGGGAGGGAAGATCAGATGGAACCCTTCGAGCATAAATCTGACCCTAGGTTTTTTCATAGAAAGCGCAAAACCAGAGTGAGACCAAGAGGCCAAGGGGTCGTTTCACTCATGATTTAGGAAGATGAATGGGATTGTTTAAAGAGAAAGATGAACGAGAAGCGAAAGAGACGATCAGAAGCGGCGCCGCTGTGAAAGGGGAACCACAAACCTTAATTCATGTTTCCCCTAATCAAAAAACGTTAAACAAAGTTAAAGGGCATTGAGCATGTTTAGTTTCAAACCCTTAAAAGCCCAAGCGTAATTGCTAGTCTCCCCCCCCCCCCCCCCCCTTGGCTTGTTTCATTTACAGCAAGTAAAACCTTTTCTTCTTTGGGCCTAGTACCCTTAAGCTCACTCAAGCCCATTCTTACTTTTTTTAATTTGTTCTTTCTTTTGTTTTGTTACTAATGAAAATATAGAACACTTTTTTTTAAGTCTTGAAAATCAATTTTCACTATTTTCTTTTTTATATCTTATCTTTATTAAATCTTTTTTTTACATTAAATAAAAACACCAAAAAATTAATTTAGTTAGTTTTATTTCCTTAAGATTACATGATTAATAAAAATACATAAAAGAATAATATTAATAAAAATTTTAATCTCTCTTTTTAGAATAGATTTTATTTCTCTCTTTTCAAGTAAATACATACATTGCATACCTTGTAGATTTTATTTCATAAATTGTCATAGCTCTGTATTAAATCGCATAACAATTCGATTTGGTTGTATTATTTGATATTTGGACATTGCTATTTTTATTTGATTCATCCCCATTTGTAACAATTGTACCCCCATTCCCGAACATTTTGTAATAGCTTAGAATTTCAATTCCCGCAATTTATTGCTTTCTATATACTGTATAGTAACTAGGCGTGTATGGCAAGATTCAAAAATCAATCGCTAGATGACCTAATCCAAGAATAAATAACTTGAAACCAACACACTTTTCACACGCGCACCTCTAGGGTAACCTCGCTCGTTGCCTCGGAAATACAATCATGTCCCTCGAATATGAGACACCCTAGCAATGACCCTTTGATAAACAAAGATCGTAGTCCCTCGATGACCCTCGATGTTGCCTTCGATTAAAATGATCTCGTCCCTTACAAAAATTGCTAGTGCATCTCACAAGTTGCTTTCAATGATTGTAAAAATTGACCCGCGCCTGTCCCTTCACATCCAATGATGGGGCTTCTTACCAAATCAATGGTAAGATAACACCATTAAAAGGAAGAAGAAAAGAACAACTTAAGACCTTTCGAGTAGATAGATTCGCTTTTAGTTACTCGCTTGCTTACGACAAAAACTTTCACACCTACACCTCCATTTAAAAACACTTTCAAAAGACAAAACGTTTTGCATACGTTCTTATAGAGACGAGAACCATGGCAAAACCTCTTTTCAAAACACTTTTAGAAACACGATTCACAAACACCTCTTTGAACTATTTTTCGAAACAAAACTTTGTATATGTTCTTATAGAGACGAGAACCATTACAAATAAACTTTGCAAAATACTTTCAAAAACCACACCACAAGCACACAATCAAACAAAAGCAAGTGATCTAAACGAGTAACTAAGAGCCCATGGAAAACCATGGATGAAAAGGGTGCTAACACCTTCCCTTTTCATAATATACCCCCCGAACCCGAGAAAATTCTTGAAAGGTCTTTCCTGTGCTTTTTTACCTTTCCTTTTGGATAAAAGAAAAGTCGGTGGTGACTCTTGCTAACCGCACAAGTGCGAACACAAACACAAAACTTCTAAGTCAATTCTCCCACCGTATCATACTATGCATCTCAAAAATTATTTACAGGCAAGATAAATTAAATTGGTGACCATGAATCAACTGGGCTTGAAGCCCAAATCATCATGGTACTCATCTTAAGAGCCAATTGTTCCTGTATTCAAAAACCCCAAAACGAGTTCATAAACCCTAGCAATGGCGTATTGTGATTCCTGCACTATAAATCCAATTCAAGGACATAGGTAGCTTGCAAACATTAATACAAACACAGTGGTATAATCAAAACATGCTTATATGCCAAAATCAAAGAAATCGGAATTGAAATTTTTTGCAAATCGTGGTTGATGATGGGCGTGATTCTGGATGCTTCATGCCTTGCGGATGCTTGCTACAGGTTCAGTGAATACCCAGGGATATAAATTGATCTTTAGGAACGCTTGAAATAGCCTATGGAGCAAGATTGGATCAGCTGTAATCTTTGAAAAATTGGAACTTTGTTCTTCCTTCTCACGCTCACCAACCCCTGTTCTTTTGATTTGGAATTGTTCAATACATATAAGAGAATGAATTAGGTCAATAAAATTGCATCATATCTTGAGAAATAATGAAAAAGTGATATAATTTGCTCTTTGTATGATATCTTCCCAAAATAAGCTCCAATCCAATCTTTTCCAATCCAAATGAATCTTGCATGAATTGGTCATAATGCTAGCTGTACATGGACTCAAAAGATGCACAAAAAATTCATGATTTGATTTGATTTCACTATTTTACCATTTAATTTGATTTATTTTGATTTAAATGAATAAAAAATCAAAATAAATGATAAAAGTAATAAAATAATAGGTGGAAAAGCTCAAGGGTCGTAGGTCCTATTAGAAACATGTTTCAAGCAAGAAAACATGGGCCCCTTTTTAAAAAAAATGCCAATTTGATCAATGTTGACTTTTGACAATTTTCCAAAAATTGCCAACTTTGACAATGCACAACTCTATCAATTTTGACCCTAGAGAGGTGTTCTTGGACTTTTTAGAAAGATTAGGATGTCCCCTAACCAACCCTTTTGGTTTCATCTCAATTGGATCTTCCATGTTCATGTATGAAGCTTTGACCCAAAAATTCATATCTTTTTATGAGTGCATATTTTGAACTTGTGGGATGAAGATGGGTTGTAAGTAATTGCATCCTCTTCAAAATGAGCTTTTTATGGAAAATTTCTGATAAAGCATATGGAAGTTATGCTTGGTCAAAGTTGGGTTGACTTTTACTAAGAAACCCTAGTTTAGCAACGTTTGGATTTTGATGAATTTGGAGCATTCCTTGAGGAATCATGATCAAACCTTGATCAAATGATGAAAGTCACTTAAAAATGTTAATGTTGACCAAAAATATTGAAGTTTGACTGTATGTGGGCCACAGTTGACTTTTGACCTAATACAATCGATTCTCAAGCATTTGAGCAGTTGATTGAGCAAACTTATTTGTGCAAGGCATGAAACTTGACATGGATGATCTTGGGAACATATTAGGACCTTGGGAAGCATTTGAGTCCTTTGTGGTACACACATCTTGATGAAAAGGGAAACCCTAATTTGAGGTACACTGCCTCAAGAGGGAGTTTGTCTGGTCATCTTTTGGGCAAACATGAGCCAATTGAGGACCTCTAGGAGTATGTATTGAGTAAAATGAGAGAGCAAATTATGGGGTACAACAGCTGCCCTGTTCAATCCTCTTAAACCTGAGGATGTAGATTGGCTAGCCCGCCTTTCGTGATCTGAAGGTGGAAGATGATTGAACACTAGAGTGCCCAGAAATTTGCACTCGCATGAAGTGGCACTTGATTTGTGATATCAGGAATGGGCTTACAGATGCCATTTGGAGGTCGATAATGGAAGATTTCTGGATATGGGCTTAAAGATACCATCCTAGATGCGACGTAGAATTGTCGGAGATGGGCTTGAAGATTCCATCTAGAGAATGTGGATTTCTTGAGATATTCTTTTGACGAGATTCCCTGTTGCTGTTGTTGAGGAGGAATCTACTGAGGAATGTTGGTATCTGTCTTGGGAGATATAGAATTTTAGGAGCTTCAGTTGTCCGTTACTCTACTGGGGAATTAACTCCGGAGGTGAACTGCATATCTGGTCAGGGTATACGCTGCACCGTGACTTACTGGGGAAATGCAAAACCAATCGTGTTTGATTAGGTCCAAGTCCTACAGTGTTGTGGACAGCTATCTGGAGATAAGAGAGAAGGAAACTAGATAGTAAGGTTATGATAAGAAACCTGGATAGTAGGGTTACTTCGATATAAAAACCTGGATAGTAGGGCTGTGAGAAGGAACCTGGGTCATAGGGTTACTTCGATATGAAAGCCTGGATAGTAGGGTTGTGAGAAGGAACTTGGGTAGTAGGGTTACTTCGATATGAAAGCCTGGATAGTAGGGTCGTGAGAAGGAACCTGGATAGTAGGGTTACTTCGATATGAAAGCCTGGATAGTAGGGATGTGAGAAGGAACCTGGATAGTAGGGTTACTTCGATATGAAATCCTGGATAGTAGGGCTGTGAGAAGGAACCTGGATAGTAGGGTTACTTCGATATGAAAGCCCGGATAGTAGGGCTGTGAGAAGGAACCTGGATAGTAGGGTTACTTCGATATGAAAGCCTGGATAGTAGGGCTGTGAGAAGGAACCTGGGTAGTAGGGTTACTTATATCTGAAAGCCTGGATAGTAGGGCTTGTGGGAAGGAACCTGGGTCATAGGGTTACTTCAATATGAAAGCCTGGATAGTAGGGCTGTGAGAAGGAACCTGGGTAGTAGGATTACTTCGATATGAAAGCCTGGATAGTAGGGCTTGTGGGAAGGAACCTGGGTCATAGGGTTACTTCGATATGAAAGCCTGGATAGTAGGTGTTGTACCCCAAAATTTGCCCTCCCATTTCTCAAGGGATTCATCATGGACTCTCATTTTTGCCTCTTCCAAGTTCTAAGTCTTGGATCATCATTTTTCAAGGAAATAATCCATAAGGGAAAAATGGTCAAAAGTATATTGAAAAATTCAAACTTTGACTTTTAAATCAAAATCAAGTTCAAAAAAATCACAATTCATTAAAGCATAAAATAGGTTCATCAAAAAATCAGAAGTCAGAAGTTACTTTGGAAAAATCAAATCTTCTAAACATTTAGAAAAAATTTCTAAGTGTCTAGAGAATGTGATTCTTCAGAACTTCTGAGCCAGCGTCTATGTAATTGCCTTCAGAAGATAACGCTTCAATCAGAACATGCAGCAGCGTAGCTCTTTGGTCAGAACATTATTCTTCAGCATATAGAGGCTATGTTCAATGCTCTGGTCAGAAGATGCTCCTTCAGCGTTTGGAGGTTATGTTTCTAATTTCTTGCAATCAGAACATCACCAAACCCCAAACCTTAACTTGCTGCCCTGCTATGGCACAGTCATGCAACCAGCTTCCACAACACTCCAAGGTACTTCTGATCCAGTCCACACCTGCGTCTTTCTTGCACCAAATTACCTTAAAAAAAAATAGTGATTTAAAAGCAAAGGGGCAGTATGCCAAAAATGTTCAAAAACTAATTTTTTTTCCCCCCAAAACCACAGCAAACCCATCTATAAATAGTTTGTTCCATCACACGTTGAAAGGGTTGGTTTTTGGAGAGAGAGAGAGAGAATCACCAAAAGAAAGAAAAAAGGCCTTGAATCTTTGCAAAATTCCAAGAACCCAAAAAGCTGTAAACACCAAAAATACAAAACCTTAGCATTCGATTCCAACATCAAAACTCCATTGTTCCTTGACTAAAACCATCCCCACGGTTGTTGATTCATATACTTGAAGCTATTTTAACTTCTGTATTCATATTGCCATACACTCTCCATTCATCTCCACCTCAAGGAAGTCAGAGTATCATCCCTTGGCTGTTCCAGAAGTTGAAAACCTTCATCTTGTTGAGTACGTGAGCAAGTTACTCAAAACATCACCAGAGTCTAAGGCCAACCTCCAGTTTACAGAATCTTCTCCATCTGCAAGGTAAGCTTCTGCTAACTCTCATCACATTGCTTAATCATTATCAGATTTTCATGCTCAAAAAATACAATGTAAATATCATGCTTCTGATGTTATACATATTCTGAGACTTCACGTGTTTGCTTGCCTAAGTATGGAATAAACCAGTTTCAGAACTTCTGAAAGAAATTTGAACTCAGAATTAGGATTAGCAGATTCACACTTGCCTCTGATTTATGGTTCTGATATTTCTTGTTTCTGAAATGCTATGAAACCTGCTATATTTGTCATATGTGCATCTTCTGTTTTGTGGTGAAATGACCAAAATGCAGATGTTCTGACTGCCATGAAGAGAGAGACCAAGTTCTTCCAGTGATATTAGAACCTCTGAGATCTACTTTGTTGTTGGTAGTCTCAGAACTTCTGAAACCTATTATGTTGCTGTTGGAATCAGAACTCCTGAAACCTATTTTGTTGCTGATGGTGTCAGAGCTTCTGAAAGCTAATGTGCTCCTGGTGGACTCAACACTTCTGACTCTGCTTATGTTTTTTTTTACTGACAGGAATTTTGTTTTGCAGTGCGCCAGGGTCAGAACTTCTGACCTCCCTTAATCAGCAACGTGCTGATTCTATTTTTACCTTTTTTTCACTATCTTTTCTATCACTCTCTATTTCATTAATCAACAAACACCAAAAAAAACATTTTTTCCATGCTTTGCTTTATTTCTTAAAACAAAAGACCAAAATTATAAAAGTGGGGTTACCTTAGGGTTTTAGATCACCTTTACATGCTTATATTGCTTGACTTGTTTGCTTTACACTTTGGTCCTATTGTTTGGGTTTGAATCCTCTACCCGGATTTGGGAAACATTCATAGGTAAATAGCAATACGTTGTGGAAACTGTTCGGGGTATACCGACATGGTTTAAGCAATAGCTATATTAGTGCGATATATTTGTGGGTACCGGTAGCCTTTGAGTCAATCAAAGAGAATACGGGGCCGCTGAGTGATGTCATGAAGCACTAATGGACTTCTAGAACCTTTACTTGACCAACTTGGCCTTTTAGGATGTAGTGAGATAACCGGCTTTGGTGCAGTTCGAAGTTGGTAGATACTCGATACTACACTCATTGAGGGTTTGTTCCTTGGAATATTTCGATCGCCAGTGAAGAGGCTGAATTGAAACAATGAACAAGAAAACAATCCAATGATATTGAGCTCCTTAGAACCCGGTTACTATTTCTAGGACAGGTTGAGCCAACTAAACTTCAAGAGGGTACTTACCTATGAAACCCCATGCAAGCCTAAACTAGGAACTTGTGTGATTTGCTTGTACATATATACTTGAGCATAACATCATGGACATAATGAAGCATCATATGCATCCACTAACCATTTTAAGGATTTTGGAAGTTCATCTTTGTTCTTGTTTTGTAGGTTATGGACTCACTTCGCAGGAAAACCATCCAAATCAACCTTGTAAGAATTCCTCCACAACTCAAGGAGCTAGCTTCAAGGATTCCCGAGAATTCTCCATTCACCGAGAGACATGGTCGTCTACTCAACTTAGTCACCTCCAACATAGAGGAAGACATGATGAAAGTTCTTTTCCAGTTCTTTGACCCTTTGTATCACTGCTTCACATTTCCTGACTACCAACTTGTGCCCACTTTGGAGGAATTTTCTCAACTTTTGAGGATTCCTATTCTCAATCAACTACCCTTCAACGGTACGGAAAGAGATCCAAAGCCAGAAGAGATTGCTCAAGCCCTACACTTTCACTCATCTGATGTCACAACACATTGGGAAACTAGAAGTGGTGTCAAAGGCTTCTTGGAAAATTTCTTGTTTGAGAAGGCCCAAAGCAACTGCAATTCCTTGGACTTACAAGCTTTTGAGGAGATTCTAGCTCTTCTCATCTATGGGATGGTCTTGTTCCCTAATCCTGACCAACTCATAGATGTGAGTGCTGTCAAAATCTTCTTGGCTCGCAACCCGGTGCCTACATTGCTTGGGGATATCCTCCACTCTTTTCACACTCGTACAATGAGGAAAATAGGTGTTCTCATGTATTGTACTCCTCTCCTTGCAAGATGGTTTATTTCTCATCTTCCCCAATCAATCTTGAAGAATGAGCAAGGTTTGAGGTGGTCACAACGATTGATGACTCTTACATATTCAGATATTCATTGGTGTTCTCGAACCAAAGAGAATGTTATCATCGTCGACCATTGTGGGGAATTCCCTAATGTCCCTCTACTTGGCATTAAGGGAGGCATCACCTACAACCCTTGCTTGGCTCTAAGACAATTTGGTTATGCCCGAAGGGATGGCCCACATGACATGCTGATTCAAGGTTTGGTTTTCGACTTCGACAACGACAATCAAGGACTTCGTCAAAGGTTCATCCGATCTTGGAGGATGCCTAACAAGGTAGACAGTAAGACCTTGGGACACAAGAATTTCATCCCCCTTGAGCCTTACCTCAAGTGGGTACGAACCCGCGCCCAAAGTCTTATGATGCCTTACCCCTCCATTCTCCCAGTAATTATAGAGCCTGTTAAGGAAGGAGAGGTTCCATACACCCTCTTACATTCTAACATGCCAACATCACTCGAAGATCTAAAAAGGAGTTGGATACAGCTCAAGGGAGAGCGCGATACTTTTAAAGCCCAATTCTACGCAAGCGAGCAGAAGGTTTTGGAACTCACTCAGCTACTTCACGAAGAGCAGACTCTCAACACCTACATTGCACCAAAGAGGATACGCAACGTCTTTTTACCTTAGAATTTTGTATTATTTTGCCCAAGGGGCATTGATGTATTAACAAATTCTATCTTATTAATATGACATGTGTTTCTTTTTTTGTTTAAAACAAATTTGAATTTCTGAATCCTTAAAAGCATTGCATGAATACATATCATTCATCACATGCATAAACAGGTATTCACACCAAGTTTCCTCATCTCTCTGCTGTTTATTTCAGCAAGATGGATCTAGAAAAAATGGTCAAAGACTTACAAGCTCAAAATTCACAATTTCAACAGCTACTCTTAACCTTAGCCAAGGGGAAGGAGGAGATCAAGACTCTGCTAGAGAAAGAGAAAGAGAAAAAGAAGAAGAAGCGAGTTGGTGTGGTTGTCATGGGCAGAAGGTTTGAAGGACAAGCCAGACGGACCTTAGAATTCCCATCAACATCTGAAGAGGGGGAAGGAAAAGGAACGACAGTACCATCAGATTCTGAAGCAGAGGAAGAGGAAGATGAGGACTACTCTGAACAACAGTACCCTCCGGCCGATGACAAATACAAAAACTTGGAAGAGCGTCTAGCTGCTATGGAAGTACAGAGAGTACCGGGGATGGACTTTGAGGAGTTAGGTTTGGTGTCTGGAATAGTAATCCCTACGAAGTTTAAAGTACCTCTATTTTCCAAGTACGATGGGGTGTCTTGTTCCAATATGCACCTACGATCTTATGTCAGGAAAATTCAACCGCATTCTGCTGACAAAGATTTGTGGGTCCACTTTTTCCATGACAGTTTGTCAGGAACGTAGCTTGATTGGTTCTACCAGTTGAAGAGGTATAATGTGCATAATTGGGAAGACTTGGTAGCCACCTTCTATAAATAGTATCAATACAACGCCGACTTGGCACCAACCTGTACTCAACTCCAGAGTATGGCCATGGTGTCCAACAAGGGACTCAAAGACTACGCCCAAAAGTGGAGGGATTTAGCCGGAAGGGTGCAACCACCCCTATTTGAGAGGGAGCTAGTAGACATGTTCCTGGGTACCCTTCCAGGTCCTTTCTTCAATCACCTGATTGGAAGTTCATCCGCTGGGTTCACTGATTTGATTCTAACCGGAGAAAGAGTGGAGGCCGGTATAAAAAGCGGGAAAATTCAAAAAGATGCATCTACTTCTGCTGCCATCAGAAAACCTTTCACGGGAAAGAAGGAAGTATCAACTGTCTACTCTCAGAGGGGTCAAGGAAGAGTTGAGCGTCGGCCAGCGGTGGGGGCCGTTATGATTCAGAAGTCTGCATCTGATCAGTCCAGAACCAGTCAACCGAGAACTAATCAAACTAGGGTGGAAAGGTCAGTTAGGCAATTCACCAGGATAAACATGACTCCTGCCCAAGTTCTGCCCCATCTCTTGAAGTTAAATCTAGCAAGTCTGAAAGAGGCCCCGAAGAATCCGAACACTGCTTCTCCGCACTACCATCTGAATGCCAGGTGCGCTTACCATTCGGAGAGCCCAGGACACGACACTGACAATTGTTGGGGCCTGAAGAATAAAATTCAGGATCTGATAGATGCTAAAGAAGTTGAATTTGATGCACCTGAAAAACCCAATGTTATCTCTGCTCCAATGCCAAGGCACGGCCATAACGCCCATGTTGTTGAGGAGGATCTGTTTGTTGCTACTGTATATGATTTGATAACTCCGCTCTCTATAATCAAGTTAAATTTGTTGAAGGCTGGGGTTTTCCCAGGTTGTGAAGAAGATTGTCACCTTTGTTCATCCTCATTAACCCACTGTCCATTGTTGAAGATAGGCATCCAACGCATAATTGATAACCAAGAAATCCTATTTGAGAAGACTACTATTTTATCAACTCCTGTTAACGATGTTTCAATAATAACCATATCCTCCAATCCTTCCAAGGTCCCTAAAAGACATGTTAGGATTACATCCGCTCCGAAGGCTGCACCTTTGAAGATAACCATGCCCGGGCCAGTCCCGTACAAGTCCGAAAAATCAGTACCATGGAACTATGGTGGAGAAATCTACTACCATGGTGTCAAACAGATTGAACAGACTGCTGAGGAAGAGAATTCTGAAGAAGACAATTCCGATATCAGTAACATTGCCGGAACAAGCAAAGTTACCCGTAGTGGAAGAATCTTTTCTCCAGAGATTGCCCCTCCAAAGGCAATTTTTGGACCCTCAGCTGCTCCTAAGGTTATCTTTACACCGGTAAACATATCTGCAAGTACACCAATCATAGAAGAAGTCACAACCCTCGTGGTTATCCCCTCTGTTGCTACTAATGTTCGAGGGAAAGGGATCCAAGAAGAGCCCGTCAGGACGAGGGCTCAGCCGTTGATCATCCCTGAAACCTCTCAAAAAGAAATGGAGGAAATTTTGAAAATAATCAAGAAAAGTGATTATGATATGGTGGAACAGCTGGGGCAAACCCCCTCAAAGATCTCCATGTTGGCCCTATTTCTTTGTTCAGAAGCTCATGCTAAGGCTCTGATAAGATTTTTAAAGACGGCCCACGTGCCACAAGAAACCTCCGCTGATCAGTTCCAGGAATGTGTGGCTAGCTTAACAGCTGACAATGGTCTAGGATTCTCCGATGCAGATTTAACTTCGAAAGGGAGAAAACATAATGATGCTTTGCATGTCTCGGAGGAATGTAGAGGGACAACCCTAGCACACGTACTGGTAGACACTGGTTCGTCTTTGAACGTCTTGCCGAAGAAAGCCTTGGATGGACTGGATTGTGAAGGCTTAACCCTGAAACCCAAAAATATAATTGTCAGAGCCTTTGATGGTTCTAAAAGGATGGTCCACGGGGAGGTGGACATCCCGATTAAGGTGGGAACTGAAACCTTCAACTCCATATTCTATGTGATGGACATCCGTCCTTCTTATTCTTTCCTGTTGGGAAGACCTTGGATCCACCATGCTGGAGCTATCACTTCTACTCTGCATCAAATGCTCAAGTACCCTGTCCAGGGGAAAATCATAACTGTTCATGGCGAAGAGGAATACATGATCAGTCATCTGAATTCTTTCTGTTATGTAGAATTGGATGGAGAATTCATTGAAACTCCTTTCCAGCATTTTGAAGAGGTAGCTCAGGAGATAGCGGCGACCAAGACAGTGTCCTCTATACCCATGATTACCAGACCTCCGCCTAGGATGTCATATCTCAAGGATGCAAAAGCAGTGGTTGAAGAGGGAGGAAGCACAATCTGGGGGCAGCTTCCAGACTTTCCCTACAAATCAGACAAATTTGGCGTGGGGTTCACCTCAACTGCTCAGAAGGCCGTACGCCGTGCCCGTGCCGGAGGGACACCTGTGAAGATCAGCCACCAAAGGGTTAATGCACTAGAGGACAGTGAAGAAGAGGGCAGCTTGGAAGACTGGATATTTCCTACTGTCGGCGGAGGATTGTGCAACTGGGAAGCAAAAGACTTCATCTCGATAAATTTCATTGATCAGTAATTTACCTTTTACATTTTTTTTGGACTGTAATAATTCACAAACAATTCGTACTTTTTCAACCTTGTGTCTTACCCGAGGCACAATGGTCCATTTGTAAGGGTTCTTATTTCATTTTCATATGTCATTTCAATGAATCATGGACGTTTTTCATACAAAATTTTATGTTCATTGTCTTCCTTTTTACATTTTATTTGTTTAAAGATGGATATACCCTTACACACACCCACACTCACAAATGCAGGTACCCTTCCATTCCGGATCCCATGGGTAACGATACTGCTATAGCCTTCAGTGACTCTGAAGATCTGATCTATCAAGCCGAATACGAAGGTGAGGAAGATTGTGAGGTTCCAGGGGAATTGGCCAGTCTTCTACAACAAGAGGAAAGGGCTATTCTGCCTCATGAGGAGCTGTTGGATACAATCAACTTGGGTACTGAGGAAGACAGAAAGGAAATCAGAGTGGGTGCTAATCTAGAGCCGAGTGTCAAGGAGCGCCTGATTCAGCTGTTACATGACAATGTTGAGATCTTTTCCTGGTCATACGAAGACAGGCCGGGACTCGATACAGACATTGTGGTACACCATCTACCCACTAGAGAAGACTGTCCACCAGTGAAACAAAAGGTCGGCTGCATGAGACCTGACATGTCTGAGAAGATCAAAGCAGAAGTTATGAAACAGTTCAATGCTGGATTTCTGGCTGTTACTTCCTATCCTCAATGGGTCGCTAACATTGTGCTTGTGCCTAAGAAGGACGGAAAAGTGAGAATGTGTGTGGATTATAGAGATTTAAACAGGGTCAGCCCCAAAGACGACTTTCCACTTCCACACATCGACATCCTAGTCGACAATACAGCCCAACACAAAGTATTTTCTTTCATGAACGGATTCTCAGGTTACAACCAGATCAAAATGGCATCTAAGGACATGGAGAAAACTACTTTTGTCACACAATGGGGTACGTTCTGCTACAAAGTGATGCCATTCGGACTGAAGAATGACGGGGAAACCTATCAACGCGCCATGGTAGCTTTGTTTCATGATATGATACATCATGAGATAGAGGTCTACGTAGATGACATGATAGCCCGATCACAAACTGAAGAAGAACACCTTGATCACTTGCAAAAGTTGTTTGTCAGGTTGAAGGAGTACAAGCTAAGATTGAATCCAAACAAATGCACATTCGGAGTCTGGTCCGGTAAGCTCTTAGGTTTCATTTTCAGCAACAAAGGCATCGAGGTTAATCCTGCCAAAGTCAAAGCTATACAAGAAATGCCTGCTCCTCGTACTGAGAAGGAAGTCAGAGGTTTCTTGGGACGCCTAAATTACATTGCTAGGTTCATTTCTCACCTAACATCTACCTGTGAACCAATCTTCAAGCTGTTGAAGAAGGATCAGGTAGTTAGATGGAATGATGACTGTCAAATCGCTTTCGATAGAATCAAAGAGTATTTGCTAGAACCTTCTGTCTTGATGCCACCAGTCGAAGGAAGACCGCTAATCATGTATTTGATCGTCCTAGAGAATTCAATGGGGTGCATACTGGGGCAGCATGACGAGTCTGGCCGAAAAGAGTATGCCATTTATTACCTTAGCAAAAAGTTTACCGACTGTGAGACCCACTACTCACTTCTTGATATAACTTGTTGCGCTTTGGTATGGGTTGCTCGCCGGCTAAGGCAGTACATGTTGACTCATACCACTTTGCTGATATCTAAGATGGATCCGATCAAATACATCTTCGAAAAGCCTGCTTTATCTGGAAAGATAGCCAGATGGCAGATGATCCTAACAGAATATGACATACAGTACACGGCCCAAAAAGCTATAAAGGGAAGTGTACTAGCTGATCATCTGGCCCATCAAGCTGTAAAAGATTATCAATCCATGAAGTTTGACTTCCCTGACGAAGACATCATGATGTTGGACAAAGTTGGAGATTTCAGACCATATGACGGACCTGAACAAGGATCCCGATGGACCCTGTACTTTGATGGGGCATCCAATGCGCTTGGTAACGGTATTGGTGATGTGCTTATATCTTCGGAAGGATGCCATACTCCTTTCACCGCCAGACTTTGCTTCAACTGTACGAACAACATGGCAGAGTATGAAGCGTGCATCTTTGGACTCAAGGCTACCATAGACTTGGGAATCAAATATTTAGTTGTGTTTGGGGATTCAGCTTTGGTCATCAGTCAGATCAAAGGAGAATGGGATACTAAGCATCCAAACCTCATCCCTTACAAAGAACATGTTCTGACATTGCTACCACATTTCGAGCAGATTACCTTCGAGCACTTCCCGCGAGAAGAAAATCAGTTAGCAGATGCTCTAGCTACAATGTCATCCATGTTTAAGCTTAATTGGGATAACGAGGCTCCCCAGATCACCATTGAACGGATGGACGAACCAGTGCACTGTCATGAGATTAATACCGAAGAATTAGTGGACCAGCCTTGGTTTCACGAAGTCAAAAGGTATCTCGAGGCTCAAGAATACCCTGAAGGAGCTTCAGTCAATGACAAAAAGTTCTTAAGGAGATTCTCAGCTAAGTTCTTCCTAAGTAATGACATCCTGTACAAGCGCAATCATGATTCTATTCTGCTCCGTTGTGTGGATAAGATTGAAGCTGAAAAGATCATGGCTAAATTGCATGAAGGTACCTTTGGCACTCACTCTAGCGGGCATACGATTGCAAAGAAGATTCTACGGGCAGGCTATTACTGGTCTACCATGGAAGCAAACTGCTATCAACACTCCCGGACTTGTCATAAGTGTCAAATCTATACAGACAAGGTGCACGTGCCTCTGGTTCCTCTAAACGTCTTAACAGCTCCTTGGCTCTTCGCTATGTGGGGAATTGATATGATTGGGGAGATCAATCCTACAGACTCCAATGGTCACCGCTTCATTCTGGTGGCCGTTGATTACTTCACGAAGTGGGTCGAAGCAGCTTCCTTCGCATCCGTTACTAAGAATGTTGTCGCCCACTTCATCAAGCAGAACCTTATCTGTCGGTACGGTATCCTTGAAAGGATCATCACTAATAATGGTACAAACCTTAACAATACTATGATCATCGCCTTGTGCGAACAGTTCAAGATTCAACATCACAATTCATCTCCCTATCGGCCAAAGATGAATGATGCAGTCGAAGCTGCAAACAAAAACATCAAAAAGATCATACAAAAAATGACAGTCACTTACAAGGACTGGCATGAGATGCTACCGTTTGCTCTCCACGGGTACCGTACCACGGCTCGCACTTCAACTGGGGAAACACCCTATTCTTTAGTTTATGGCATGGAGGCTGTTTTACCTATTGAGGTCCATATCCCCTCTTTGAGAATCATGAAGGATGAAGGTTTGAGTGAAGACGATTGGATTCAAACCCGACTTGATCAGTTAAACGTAATCGAGGAGAAGAGACTTACTGCTGTTTTCCATGGTCAAACGTATCAAAAACGGATGATCAAGGCTTTCAACAAGAAAGTCAGACGCCAGGTATATCAAGTTGGAGATCTAGTGATCAAGCGCATCATCTTGCCACAAAGTGATCCCAGGGGCAAATGGACTCCTACCTATGAAGGACCATTTGTAATCAAGAACATCTTTTCTGGTGGGGCAATGATCTTAACCACCATGGACGACGACGATCTCCCACACCCTGCGAACACATACAGAGTCAAAAGATACTACGCATAAGAGACCCGCTAGGTTGACACACCTAGGCAAAACAAGGGAATCCCGACGAACCAAAAGGTTCAGGCAAAAATTAGGGATAAAATAAAAGAATCTGTACACCCGGAAAGTTGAAAACCTGAAAGGGCGACTTGGGCAAAAAAGCGTTTCATGGTGGACTGAAAACCCGAAAGGGCGGTCCAAGCAAAAGTTAGGGAATTAAAGCGTATGACTATGTCTCGCCGAATCACTTTAAGGATAATATCTTCACAGACAAACTCAGAGCTTCTGATCAATTCAATCATCTTCGGACGAAGCAACGAATGGACAAGATATTCGGAGTTACAAAGGCTATAGCAGAATGGGAACCCCATGGGATTTTTTCACACATAGCTATCTTTCTTTGTATAAAAATTTTCTCATTTTTATGACACCATCCTCTTACTAGGATGTATGTCCCCTTTGTACGAAATACTTATTCAAAGTAAATACAAAGATATCTCTTTCAAAGTACAAAAAA
Organism: Vicia faba; assembly: GCA_948472305.1. Taxonomy (NCBI): domain Eukaryota; kingdom Viridiplantae; phylum Streptophyta; class Magnoliopsida; order Fabales; family Fabaceae; genus Vicia; species Vicia faba. The sequence continues at coordinate 490,450,886 of OX451736.1, forward strand.
CTATTTACCTTTTTCTTTACACTTGTGTTTTATTTGCAAAAGCGTCCAATGATTCGTTAATGAACATATGCATTTGAACATAATTACTGTTTACAAATAAACATAATGAAAAAGAGAAATTACTGACAGGTAGAAATATTAGGAAAACGTCTTTAGGCTATTCCATGAGAAATCCCTACAGCACTTCATACAGATCCCCAACGGAGTCCAAATTTTAAACTATAGATCCCCAGCGAAGCTGAGACTACCAATCCCTGGCGGAGCCGAAACTTCAAATTATCATCCCCAGCAGAGATCATCCATTTTCTCCAGGTTCCCCCAGCAAATTGTCTTGAAGCCTGAAAATCAACCAGATAACGGTTAACTTTTGTTTCTCCCCAACCTAGGGTAACTCCCCAGTAGAGTGGCAAACGACCGAAGCTCCTGAACTTTTTTCCAAACAGGAATAAGCTTTTCCCCACATAGTTTTTATTGCTCCTCGATAGAACAAAGACTCCCGTCAAAAATCCCTAGTAGAAGTCATTAAAATTCTCTGGATTCCCCAAGTAGATTCCTCAAGAAGTATTTGGAATTACCCTCACAACGGAATCCTCAACAGCAGTCATTTTCCTCAACAATACAGCAAATTAGCTTACAGGCGCATACATTACATCCATATATCATAAACATTGATGAAGTACATATATTGCATCATACATTTCATGCAACATAACTTTGTGCTTCAGCTAACATTTTACCCTTTTCAGGATAAGATTAATAGCTACCATTAACAAATGTTTAAAGATTCATGATACAGTACAGATACACTCCAGACACGGAAGCTATTATGTTGCTCATTCAGATCTCAATTTCAAGATACAGTACAGATACACTCCAGACACGGAAGTCATTCTGTTACTGATTCGGATTTCAATTTCATGATACAGTACAGATACACTCCAGACACGGAAGTTATTCTGTTACTCATTCAGATTTCAATTTCAAGATACAGTACAGATACACTCCAGACACGGAAGTTATTCTGTTACTTATTCAGATTTTAATTTCAAGATAACAGTACAGATACGCTCCAGACACGGTTGCCATTCTGTCACTCATTCGGATTTCAATTTCAAGATACGGTCCAGATACGCTCCAGACACAAAAGCAATTCTGTCACTCATTCAGATTTCATCCTATAGATACAGTTCAGATACGTTCCAAATACAGACACCATTCTGATGCTTATTCTTTTGATTTACAACAAACATTCTTGGATGGAATCTACAAGCCCATCTCCAACAAGATTCTAACATACTCTCCAAATGGCATCTTTAAGCCCATTTTCTCAACTACACCTTTGTCGAGTGCAAATTTATGGGCACTCTAGTGTCCAATCATCTTTTACCTTCGAGTCACGAATGGAAAAACTCGCCAATCTAACTCTTCAGGTTCAAGAAGATTGAACAGGGGCAGCTGTTGTACCCCAAAATTTTCCATTCCATTTTTCATAGAAAACACAACCCTAGGGTTTCTCAGATATTCAAGTTGGCTCAGGAATCGATCATACAGATTTTCTTCTGTGGCAGTAAACCAGCAATTAGGGTTTTTCTTGCAATTCTCAAAAGAAATTGAATTCTCAGAAATTCAATTGGTTTTCACAGGTCTTCATGCCTCCTCAAGTTTACTGAAAAGAAAATGTTTATTCTCAAGGCATGGTTGTTTGGGACAAGAGATGGAATTTAAGACTGTCATGTAGGACACTCATGATTGTTTAATCCAGGTTAACCAGATGATTTGCGTCTTTTAAAACATTTGCTTGGTCAGGAAATGGAATATACAGTGCGTGTTTCTTTGGAATGCAGTTACATAGTTATTGGGATTACTTGGAATGTAAGTTACCAGACTGGAGCATTTTGTTTTAAATATCTTGATTGGGAATCTTTAAGAATCAGTTAGGATGCGAAGAGAAAATTACAAGTTATTGTCAGTAAAGGATTTCAATTGACACAGAACATTTCATGAGATCTTCTCCAATTTCATACATTGTTACAAAACAATTTATTCTTTAAATACTTTAGGTTTTACAACTTATCGTATTTGAAAATAAATTAGTACAATTGTTGGATACAATACAAGAATGTTTTTTTTCTAAATTACAAAGAAAATCTAAATGCTTGATTGGCCTAGGAGAATTAATCTATGCCTAAGTTTGATTGAAGTTCCTTTGCTTCCATGCTTGCCACAGAGTCTCTTGCCTCCCTTGCTTTGTCACATCCAATTGTGCTCACATGAAAACAAAAGAAAGAAAAATGATTAGTACAAAATCATTTGGGAATGAATAGAGATTTTAAATGCTACTCATCATTAAAGTTTGCAAAGTGGAATCAGAAGGCCATTTTAATTCATCACAATTTATTTTCTCTATTTGCAAATCACAATAAGATTATTCTTCTTCGTTCACAAAAAGAAAGAGGAAAAGAAATGCTACAAGTTGTCCAAACAAAGGCAAGCAAACTCTCCAAACAAGAACAAATGCAGCAAAATTGTCCAAATGCTACAAAGCTATCCAAACAAGAACAAATGCAACAAAACTGTCCAGAAGCAAACAGCAGCGCAAATCAAACAAAATTGCCCAAACAAATATTGCAAACAGAACCAAACAAACAGCAATATGGTAAACAAAATGCAAACAACATCAACAAAAAACGAGGCAGCAATATAGCAGTAGACAACATCAACAAAAGGCAGAAGTATGGCAATATAATAGCTAAGTCAAACAAGCAAAAACTTGTTCAAGAAGCCTAATTCATCATTTTCCATTTTTTATTGCAAACTTTTTAGAGTTGGAAAAAAAGGCAAAAGAGCAATTGACTTTCTTAGTGTCATTAAGAGAGAAGAGAGGAAAGAAGTCACCTAGGTTATTGGGATGCACAGCCCTGCTGCCTTGACTGTCACAAGTTACATAGTAGTTGCTAGAAAACAAAACTGCCATCAAAAAGCCAAAAGAACAATATAGTAAAATATTCAAATTCTTTGTTTTCCCACCATTTTGAATAGAGATAACAGAAGTAGGGTGAATAGAATAAAAAGAAGGCAATAGAACAGTAGAGAGGTCTGAAATCAAAAACCATCATCAAATACAAAGAATTATAAAACCTCAAAAAACTGTCAAAGTCTCCAATTTGCAAAAACCTGTCAAAAACTTCAAAACTAAAAGTCATCAAACCTGTCAAACAAAATCAAACCTCCAAAAACTGTCAAACCAAAAAAATCTCAAGTACTGCAACCAAAACCTGAACCAAAACAACATCCCAAAAATCTGGAACAAGTCAAAACCAACAGCCAGAACCATCATCAAGCCAAACTGTCAAAACCAACAGCAAGAACCAAACCAACAACCTTCAAAAACCAGCAACCAACTCAAAACACCATTAAACAACCATCACAAACCAAAACACTCAAAATAACCAAACCTGTAACAAATGTTAACCAACAACAAAAAACCAGTAAAATTCCCAAACTATCAACAAACCAAACCCAAAAACCAATAAAATTCCCAAATTGTCAACAAGACTAAAACTTCAAAAAAACAGTTATCACTTTCAAACTCACAAAACCTGATAAACCTGCAACATGTTAACAAACAATCACAAAATATCCCAAACCATCAACAAACTCAAGACTTGAGAAACATCAACCAATCCACAGACCCAAAACCTCAAAGCCTCAAACCATCAAACCAAACCTGATAAACATCCATAACCAAAAAAACTTGCAACAAACTCCAAAATCTAAAACACAGTTTCACAAACTCAAACAGTTGAAAGATCTCAAACTCAAAAACTTGAAACAACTCAAAACACAGTAACATCATCCCAAAAGCCTAAAACCATAATCAAACAAAACAGTAACAAGCCACAAAATCCAACAACCAACATCCTCATCATTCAACAAAGAAAACATAAGAAGGTTACCAGAAAGCCAGAAATACCAAGGCCTTCATCCTCATCTCCTCACCCCTAAACTCCCATGAGCCCATTGTTACTTGTTTTTTTTTATTTGTTTCCTTCCTATATTTTATTTGTTAACAAAATTACTAAATAAAACATAAAATGCATTTTTACTAATTTGATTTAAGTTTTTGTGATTAATTTTTATCATTTTCTTTTTCTTTATAAACTTGTAGTGATTAATTTTTACATTTAATAAAACCCCAAAAATAATAATAAGACTTAATTTTTGTCATTTCTTTAATTTATCTTGTACTTACATAATTAAAAAAATACAAAAAAAATAAAGATTTTAATTTAATCAATTATCTTTTTTAGAATAGGTTTTATCTCTCTCTTTTCAAGTAAATACTTAACATTTCATACTTTGTTGATTTTATTTTCATGGATTATCATAACTTTAATTAAATCGCACAAAAATTCGATTTGGTTGTATTGTTTGATATTCGGACATTTCTATCTCATTTGATTCATCCCCATTTGTAAAAATTGTATCCCCATTCCCGAGTATTTTGTAATAGCGTAGAATTTCAATTCCCGCAATTTACTGTTTTCCATATACTATATAGTAACTAGGCATGTATGGCAAGATTCAAAAATCAATCGCTAGATGACCTAATCAAAGAATGAAAACCAACACACTTTCTCACACGCGCACCTCTAGGATAACCTCGCTTGTTGCCTCGGAAATACAATCATGTCCCTCAAATATGGGACGCTCTAGCAATGACCCTTCAACAAAAAGATCGTAGTCCCTCGATGACCCTCGATGTTGCCTTCGATTAAAACGATCTCGTCCCTTACGAAAATTGCTAAAGCGTCTCACAAGTTGCCTTCAATGATTGTAAAATTGACCCGCGCCTGTCCCTTCACATCCAACGATGGGGCTTCTTACCAAATCAATGGTAAGATAGCACTATTAAAAGGAGGAAGAAAAGAACAACTTAAGACCTTTCGAGTAGATAGATTTTCTCTTAGTACTCGCTTGCTCACGACAAAAACTCTTTACACCTAGACTCTCATTTCAAAAACATTTTCAAAAAGATAAAATGTTTTTTATACGTTCTTATAGAGACGAGAACTATTGCAAAACCTCTTTTCAAAACACAATTCACAAACACATATTTGAACCACTTTTCGAAACAAAACTTTGTATACGTTCTTATAGAGACGAGAACCATTACAAAGAGATTTTTCAAAATACTTTCAAATCCCACACCACAAGCACACAATCAAATGAAAGCAAGTGAACTAAACAAGTAACTAAGAGCCCATGGAAAACCATGGATGAAAAGGGTGCTAATACCTCCCCTTTTCATAATCTACCCCCCGAACCCAAGAAAATCTCGAAAGGTCTTTCCTGTGCTTTTTTACCTTTCCTTTTGGATAAAAGAAAAGTCAGTGGTGACTCTTGCTAACCGCACAAGTGCGATCGAAACGCAAAACATCAAGTCAGTTCTCCCACTATATCACACCTACTATCCTGGTTCCTTCTTACAGCCCTACTACCCAGGCTTTCATTTAGAAGTAACCCTACTATCTAAGTTCCTTCTTACATCCATACTACCCAGGCTTTCATTTCGAAGTAACCCTACTATCCAGGTTCCTTCTCACAGCCCTACTACCCAGAATTTCATTTCGAAGTAACCCTACTATCCAGGTTCCTTCTCACAGCCCTACTACCCAGGTTTTCATTTCAAAGTGACCCTACTATCCAGGTTCCTTCTCCCTTATCTCAAGTTAACAGGTCACAACCCCGTAAGGCCTAGACCTGATCAGATGCGGTCGATTTCACATTTCCCCAGTGAGTTGCTGTACAACCTGGACCTTGACCAGGTATACAGTCTACTTTCACCTCTTCAAATCAAGAGTTAATTCCCCAGTAGAGTAATGGACAACCAAAAGCTCCTAGACTTTACTTCCCAGTGCATAAATCAACATTCCCGGCAGCAGGTACAGGGATTTTCACCCAGGAATCTCTTATGCAACCAATCTTTTCTGGATGGCATCTTTTTAGCCCATCTACTATGATTTCTCATCGCCTCTCAAATGGCATCTGTAAGCCCATTCCCGACATTACCCGTCTGTATTACTTCATGCGAGTGCAAATTTTTTGGTACTCTAGTGTTCAATCATCTTCCGCCTTCAGATCACGAAGGGAAGATCTGCCAATCTACATCCTCAAGCTTAAGAAGAGTCGCCAGTTCTGTGATACGGTGGGAGAACTGACTTGAGGTTTTGTGTTTGTGTTCGCAAATGTTTCGGTTTAGCAAGAGTCGCCACCGACTTTTTATTGTATCCAAAGGAAAGGTCAAAAAGCACAGGAAAGACCTTTGAGATGTTTTCTTGGGTTCGGGGGGTAGATTATGAAAAGGGAAGGTGCTAGCACCCTTTTCATCCATGGTTTTCCATGGGCTCTTAGTTACTTGTTTAGATCACTTGCTTTTGCTTTTCAATTGTTTGAAATGGTGCTTTGTGTGTGGTTTTGAAAATATTTTGAAAAGAGGCCTTGTTTAGGCAACCTTTGTAATGATTCTTGTTTGAATATATACAAAGGTGTTTGTCTTTTGAAAAATGTTTCAATGTTTGAAAGTTTGATTTGGGAAAATTGTGTTGTGTTGTGGGAAAAATGTTGCAAATTTGATCAAGTAACTAGGAGTTGTCTACCCTAACTCAAAGATCTTTCCTACACATTTTTAACCCTTTGACATTGTTGTTTTACCATTGTATTTGGTAAATAACCTTGTGTTTGGATGTTAAACGGGACAGGCGTGGGTCATCGTATGGCCATGATAACAATATTGCCAAGTATCTTAGCAAGTTTTGAGGGACTAGATCATTTTGTATAGGCAACCAAGATAGCGTCATCGAGGGACTATGATCTTTTTGTTTGTTTTTGTTTTGCCAAGATACCTAGCATGCATACCATGGCCATGTTTTTAAGGCAACAAGTGGATGAAACCCTAGGGGTGCTTGTGTGCATTGTGTTGTCATTTTTCATGCTTTTTTTGTCTTGTATTAGTCAAGCTATTTATTTGATTTTGGATTTTTGCATACAGACCCTAATCTTTCTATCATGGCATATTTAAAAGAAATAAAGTGCGTAAAAGTAAATCTAACTATTACAACATGATTATGGGGAGGGGGATACAAATTTGGATAGAGGGATATTTGCAAGAAATAAAAGCCCTAAATAAACTATTACAACCAAATTGAATTCATTGTACAAATGATAAATGGACAAATATTTAAATATGCAATACATTATAAATATGCAAAAATGTTTTTGTATTATTTTTGTGTATGCAAAAATAAATTACTTAATGGATCAAAAATAAGAAAAAATAATAATGATTATTTTTATTAAGGGTGGAAACCCTAATATATATATATATATATATATATATATATATATATATATATATATATATATATATATATATATATATATATATATATATATATATATATATATATATATATATATATATATATATATATATATATATATATATATATATATATATATATATATATATATATATATATATATATATATATATATATATATATATATATATATATATATATATATATATATATATATATATATATATATATATATATATATATATATATATATATATATATATATATATATATATATATATATATATATATATATATATATATATATATATATATATATATATATATATATATATATATATATATATATATATATATATATATATATATATATATATATATATATATGTACAATAAAATAAATAAAAATATATACAAATGTTAAAAAAATAAAAAATATGTGAGAAAAATATTATTTAAGTGTATAAATAATAAAAATAAAAATATGTAATATTTTTATAACATTTACAAGTTTTCTATTTAAAAAAAATAAAAGTATATTATTTAATAATTATTTCTATGTCCAAAAAATAATAAAAATAATAAAATAAAACGTGAAAATTTAAGAAAATATTTTTGGTTTTTTTTTAATGTTTAAAAAAAATAAAGGTCAAAAACTTAAAAAGAAAAGAAAAATAAGGAAAAATAAACAAATGGGCCAAGGGGGTGTGAACAACAAGCCTAGGGGTGCAAACAGTCATGCCAAGCCAAGCCCAACCCAGATGGCCTTCATCCCTGACCTTGTGACAAGAAATACGCGCGCCCTGTATTCAAAACTGGAAATCCTGCATACGTGCTCAAAAGCAAAAACTTGCAACATGAAAGTTATAAAGCATAATCACACGATTCTAACCAAGTAAAAAACTTAATCTAACTCTCAAAGACCAGAGATAATTTCTCTGGCCCTAATTTCTAACCTAGTTTTTTCAGAAAGTTCATCATTCAAATTCTTCCAGCTCAGTTAACTTAAATGAAATCTATGCTTATGTACAGCTCAAGGGCAATGAGTACTACATTTTTTATTCACAAACCTAAGCCTAATGTTTCCTAAATAGAGAGATAGAATTTGAACTTTACCTGTTTCAGTCAAGCTTGAGTATGGCAATGTAGGGGTTTTCAGTGAGGCCTGAGATACTTGTGAGCTTGCTTGAAGTTCCTTGGAGCTTTCCCAATGCTTAGCTAGCTTTGAACTTGCTTGAATCTCTCTATAGAACTCAACCTGTAAACTCAAAATTCAGAAATGGTGAAGTGTGTAAATGGGGTTACAGTGACTTGGGAATGGTTGGGATAGTTCAGGTAGGTTGTATGGAGTGTGTTGGAACTGATTGCAAGAAAAACGCACGAGTAGATTTTGTTTTGGAGATCTAAATGCAGAACCTGCCCTGTTTTTGCAAGAAAATGTTATTTTTGTGTACAAGGGTGTTTGAGAGGCTTAGGGCTCGTGTTTATGGCTTGGTATGTTATGTAAAACTTGTTTGAAATGTTTACAAAGCTTGGTTATATCAGATTACAAAGTTATGGTTATTTTGCAAGTTGACTTGTTTTTGAAGTAAAAGTGGGAAGTGACCAAGGCAAGGTGGTACAGGCCTGCTCCAAGCATGCTTATAGTTGGTATACTTTTCCATAAGTTTATGGAGTTGGTTTTCTGCAAAGTATTGGGTCCTTGGCTCAAGATAAGCAATTTGACATAAAGCATGCTTTATGTAAATGGTATTGCCACCTTTATGCCATAAATGGAATAAGCCTTTGTACAATGCTTCATTGATCAGAACAATGCCTCTAACCAATGTTTTTGCATTCAATTTTTTAGTGTGGAAGGGTTTAAGGACCTGTAAACAAGTACAAGCAAGGTTGGGAGAAAATTGCAACTTGTAGCAACATGAAAAATGCCATGGATCAAAGTGACATTTTTCCAAATTCAAACCTTCGGTTCTCCCTAACCACAAATGATTTTGGAGAGTTCTTGGACATTTTGGAAAGCTTGTAACATTCTATACAATCCATATTTGAAATTAATTTTTAAATTCCAATTGGAACTATGTGAAAAATTGCCATGAAGATAGGTCAAAATCCTGCCTAAACTAGGGCAAAATTTCACTAAGTCAAAAGTTTCATGGACCCTTATTCCAAAAATCATAACTTGATATCCAAGCATCTTTTGGGAAAGATTTGTGAACCAAAGTTGTAGAATTTGTGGAGGACTACAACTTTCATTTTGGAAGTTTTGTTTGAATCCAATTGCATCATGGTGAAAAAATTGGGAAAATTTGGGAAAAAATAAGAAATTTTCATAACTTGGAAAATTTCTAAGTTATGAAAATTTTCCATTTTAAACCCTAATTTTCAAAATTAGGTTTCTTGGTGAACAAGTTTCATGTTTTGACACATCTTGATGAAAAATGACCCTTGGCACTTGATTTTGACCAAAAAGTCAAAGTTTGACTTTTCAGTGTACAGTTGATTTTTGATCAGTTGACTGGAAAATTCATTTGTCAATCCAATGCATTTGAGATCTTTTGAACCTTGTGATTAGGTCAAAATGATGCCATTGAGTCCTTGAATCCATGCTTGAACTCAATTTGCCATTGGCTAGGTTAAAAATCAGAAATTGCCCTTCTGCAGTTAAAACCCTAAAAATGACCATTTTACCCTTTTGATGATCTGATCAAATTTCTTGAGGAGTTGTAGTCCAAACTTGATCAAATGGTTCATATGAGCCTATAATGTTGATGTGGATAAAAAATTATGAGGTTTGACTGTAAATTGGCCACAGTTGACTTTTTTCTCAATATAGTTGATTTCTAGGTCAACTATCCAATTGACTGGGCAAAAATTTAATTCAAGGCTTGAAACTTGGTATGAGCAATCTTAGGAGTCCAACATGAAGTATTAAAGTCACATGAGGCATTGGAAGACCAAAAATCCTTGTGCAAACTCAAACCCTAATTTCAGGTCAACAGTGCAAGGAGATGTCTTGAGCAGAGCAAACTCTAATCTTGTCTGGAGTCCAAAGAGTCTTGTGAGGGGAAATCTTGATAAATGAGAGGGAAAATTTTGGGGTACAACAGCTGCCCCTGTTCAATCTTCTTGAACCTGAAGAGTTAGATTGGTGAGTTTGTCGTTCGTGACTCGAAGGTAAAAGAATGATTGGACACTAGAGTGCCCGTAAATTTGCACTCGTCAAAATGTAGTTCGAGGAAATGGGCTTAAAGATGCCATTTGGAGAGGTTGATAGAATCTTGTTGGAGACGGGCTTAAAGATGTCATTCAAAGAAGTTTCGATCGCATAAGAGATTCCTTAGCGAGAGCTTGTATACCTGTTGTTGAGGAGGACTACGCCGGAGAATGCTGGTCTCCGTCGTGGTAGAAATAGAATTTTAGGAGCTTCAGTCGTCTGTTATTCTACTGGGGAATCATCTCTTGGTTGAAGAAGTGAAAATGAACTGCTATCTGGTCGTGCTCCAGGCTTCATAGTGATAAGACGGGGAGATGAGATTAAACTTGCTATCTGGTCAAAATCCAGGCTTCACAATTTCTCAATTCTTATCTGGTCGTACTCCAGGCTTTAGAAGGAATTAAGTTACTATCCGGTCGCCTCCGATCTTCAACTTGAATTTAAGGCATACTAATATCTGGTCGATTCTGGGCTCATTAGTAATTAGCCAAGTAAACTGCTATTTGGTCAAAATCCAAGCTTCACAGTATCTTAAAATGTTATCTGGTCAAAATCCAGGCTTCACAATCTTGTATCTGGTTGAAATCCAGGCTTCATGATATCTTACTTCCTATTTGGTCAAAATCTATGCTTCAGAAGAAAATCAAATGGTTATCTGGTCGCCTCCGGGCTTCCCTTTGATTTTGGGGCCTACTAATATCTGGTTGAATCTGGGCTTTAAAGTAATTGGTCGAGTAAACTGCTTTGTGGTCGAAATCCAAGCTTCACAGTGTACCTTACTGTTATCTGGTCAAAACCCAGGCTTCACAGTGTACCTTACTGTTATCTGGTCAAAATCCAGGCTTCACAGTGTACCTTACTGTTATCTGGTCAAAATCCAGGCTTCACAGTAATATGCTGGGGATTCCACTATTTTTCCGGTCGATCTCCGGGCTTCATAGTATGATGGAGAAAAAATCAAGATATTATCCGGTCAAATCCGGGCTTCATAACTTGAACTGGAACAGGAATCTGAGCATTGATAATAAACAATAGAATAGCATCCGTGTCTAGAGCATCTCTAAGTTGTATTTGAGCTTTGAATATTTGTTAAAGATAGTTGTTAATTTCATCCTGAAAAGGGTAAAATGTTAGCTGAAACACAAAGTTATGTTGCATGAAATGTGTGATGCAATATATTGTTTTATCCATGTTTATGATATATGAATGTAATGTATGCGCATGTAAGCTGATTTGATGTCTTGCTGAGGAAAATAAATCCTTGATATCTGGAGATAATAAAATCTTCGACTGCTGTCTGGGAAAATAAATCCATGACCGCTGTTGGAGATTCAAGATGTTTGATTGCTAAGGATGAGAAATCCTTGGACCACTGTTGGGGATGGAAAAATCCTTGGCAACTCGCGAGAATTATCAAAATTTTGACAACTCCTATGGGGATGTGAGAATCCTTCACAACTTTCCTGGGGGTATAGGGATCCTGCTTTGGGGAGTCCCGAGAACCTTGATGACTGTGGCTGGGGATTGAGAATCTTCAATCTGTTAGGAAATAAGAATAACTCTGCGGGGAGAAAGTTTATTCTGTTGGAGAGTAGTAAAAACTCTGTGGGGAATAGTTATACTGCTGGAGAGTTTTCAAGAGTTTGGGTTGTATGCCAATCTATTGGGGAATTATCCGAAATTATCGTCTGGTTAGCTGTCAGGCTTCAAATCGACTTGCTGGGAAATTATCTGGTTTTAAGACAACTCTCTGGCGAATTTATCCTAGGTTGGGGATAAGACAAAAGTTAATTGTTATCTGGTTGATTCTCAGACTTTAAGATAACTTGCTGGGGAATATGGAGAAACTGAATGGTTTCCGTTGTAGATTGATAATCTTAGCTCCGCTGGGGATCTTAATGACATGCTGATTTGATTGTGGAAATTTTGACTCCGTTGGGGAAGAAGGTTTCATCTTCGCTGAGGATCTGTAGTTCAAAGTTTTTCTCCGCTGGGGATTAGGAGTTTGAAAACTTAACTCTGATGATGGATTTTGAAATTTAACTCCGCTGGGGATATGTACTTCAAGGTTTTAGCTCCGCTGGGGATCTAGATGATGTACTGCAGGGGATTTCTCTCGGAATAGCCCAAAGATGTTTTCCTATACTTTCAACCTGTCAGTAATTATTCTTTCCCATTTCGTTTATTTGTAAACATGTGATTATATTCAAATGCATATGCTCATTTAATAGACCATTGGACGTTTTAAAATAAAACACAAGTGTAAAAAGAAAGAAAAGGCAAATAGTTTTCTGCACTTTGAAGTATCTTTGTATTAACTTTGTGTAAGTATTTTGTACAAAGGAGCCAGACATTCTAGTAAGAGGATGTTGTCGTAAAAAATGAGAAACATTTATACAAAGAAAGATGGCTATGTGTGAAAATTCCATAGGGTTCCCATTCTGCTATAGCCTTCGTAACTCTGAATATCTTGTCCATTCGTTGCTTCGTCCGCAGATGATTGGATTGATCAGAAGCCTGGAGCTTGTTCTTGAAGAGATTGTCCTTAAAGTGATCCGACGAGACATAGTCATATGCTTTAATTCCCTAACTTTTGCCTGGACTGCCCTTTCGGGTTTTCGATCCACCGGGAAACCCTTTTTTGCCCAAATCGCCCTTTCGGGTTTTCAACTTGTCGGGTGAACAGATTTTTTTTGTTTATCCCTAACTTTTGCCTGAACCGCCCTTTCGGGTTTTCGATTCACCGGGATGCCCATTTTTCCCCAAGTTTCCCTTTCAGGTTTTCAACTTGTCGGATCATTTATGCATAGTATCTTTTGAGTATGTCTGCGTTCGCAGGGTGCGGCAGGTCGTCGCCGTCCATGGTGGTTAATATCATTGCCCCACCAGAAAAGATGTTTTTGATCACAAATGGTCCTTCGTAAGTAGGAGTCCATTTGCCCCTGGGATCACTTTGCGGCAAGATGATCCACTTGATTACAAGATCCCCGACTTGATATACCTGGCGCCTGACTTTCTTGTTGAAAGCTTTGATCATCCGTTTTTGATACGTCTGACCATGACAAACAGCAGTAACTCGTTTTTCATCAATCAAGTTAAGTTGATCAAGCCGGGTTTGAATCCAATCGTCTTCACTCAAACCAGCATCCTTCATGATTCTCAAGGAGGGAATCTAAACCTCAATAGGTAAAACAGCTTCCATGGCGTATACCAAAGAAAAGGGTGTTGCCCCAGTTGAAGTGCGTGTCATGGTACGGTGTCCGTGCAGAGCAAATGGTAACATCTCATGTCAGTCCTTGTAGGTGACTGTCATCTTTTGAATGATCTTCTTGATATTTTTGTTCGCAGCTTCGATAACACTGTTCATCTTTGGCCGATAGGGAGATGAATTGTGATGTTGAATCTGGAACTGCTCGCACAAGGCGGTGATCATAGTATTGTTCAGGTTTGTACCGTTGTCAGTGATGATCCTGTCGGGGATACCATACCGGCAAATGAGGTTCTGCTTGATGAAGCGGTCAACCACATTCTTTGTAACGGATGCGAAGGAAGCTGCTTCGACCCACTTGGTAAAGTAATCAATGGCCACCAGGATGAAGCGGTGTCCATTGGATGCTGTAGGCTTGATCTCTCCAATCATGTCGATTACCCACATTGCGAATGGCCAAGGAGTTGTTAAGACATTGAGAGGAACTGGAGGTATGTGTACCTTGTCCGCATAGATTTGACATTTGTGACAAGTACGGGAATGTTGATGACAATCAGCTTACATGGTAGACCAGTAATAGCCTGCCCGTAGAATCTTTTTAGCCATCATATGTCCGCTTGAGAGGGTGCAAAAGGTACCATTGTGCAGTTCAACCATAATCTGCTCAGCTTCAACCTTGTCCACACAACGGAGCAGAATGCAATCATGATTGCGCTTGTATAGGATACCATTGCTCAGAAAGAACTTAGCTAAGAATCTCCTTAAGAACTTTTTGTCAATGACTGAAGCTCCTTCAGGATATTCTTGCGCCTCGAGATACCTTTTGACTTCGTGAAACCAAGGTCGGTCCACTACTTCTTCGGTATTATTCTCGTGACAATGTGCAGGTTCGTCCATCCATTCAATGGTGATTTGGGGAGTCTCATTATCCCAGTTAAGTTTAAACATGGAAGACATTGTAGCTAGAGCATCCGCTAACTGATTTTCTTCTCGCAGGAAGTGCTCGAAGGTAATCTGCTCGAAATGAGGTAACAATGTCAGGACATGTTCTTTGTAAGGGATGAGGTTCGGATGTTTAGTATCCCACTATCCTTTGATTTGACTGATAACCAAAGCTGAGTCCACAAACACAATCAGAGATTTGATTCCCAAGTCTATTGCAACCTTGAGACCAAAGATACAAGCTTCATACTCGGCCATGTTGTTGGTGCAGCTGAAGCAGAGACGGGCTGTGAAAGGTGTATGGAAACCTTGTGGTGAGATGAGCACAGCACTGATACAGTTACCAAGTGCGTTGGAGGCACCATCAAAGTATAGAGTCCATCAGGATCCTTGTTCAGGTCCGTCATACGGTCTGTTATCTTCAATGTTGTCCAATGTCATAATGTCTTCGTCGGGGAAGTCAAACTTCATAGATTGGTAATCTTCGACAGCTTGATGAGCCAGATGGTCAGCTAGTACACTCCCCTTTATAGCGTTTTGGGTTGTGTATTGTATGTCGTATCTGGTCAGGATCATCTGCCACCTAGCTATTCTTCCAGATAAAGCGGGCTTCTCAAAGATGTACTTAATCGGATCCATCTTAGATATCAGTAGAGTGGTATGAGTCAACATATAATGCCTTAGCCGGCGAGTAGCCCATACCAAAGCGCAACAAGTTTTATCAAGCAGTGAGTAGTGGGTCTCATAGTCGGTAAACTTTTTGCTAAGGTAATAAATGGCATGCTCTTTTCGGCCAGACTCGTCATGTTGGCCCAGTACGCACCCCATTGAATTATCCAAAACAATCATATACATGATTAGTGGTCTTCCTTCGACGGGAGGCATCAGGATAGGAGGTTCTAGCAAATACTCCTTGATTTTATCAAAAGCAACTTGACAATCATCATTCCATTTAACCACCTGATCTTTCTTCAACAGCTTGAAGATTGGCTCACAGGTAGATGTTAGGTGAGAAATGAATCTTGCAATGTAGTTTAGGCGTCCCAAGAAACCTCTGACCTCTTTCTCAGTGCGAGGGGCAGGCATTTCTTGTATAGCTTTGACTTTGGCAGGATCAACCTTGATGCCTTTGTTGCTGACAATGAAACCCAGGAGTTTACCGGACCTGACTCCGAAAGTGCACTTGTTAGGGTTCAGTCTGAGCTTATACTCCTTCAACCTGACAAACAGCTTTTGCAAATGGTCGAGGTGTTATTCTTCTATTTGTGAACGGGATATCATGTCATCTACGTAGACTTCAATCTCATGATGTATCATATCATGAAACAAAGCTACCATGGCACGCTGATAAGTTTCCCCGGCATTCTTCAGTCCGAATGGCATTACTTTATAGCAGAAGGTACCCCACTGCGTAACAAAAGTAGTCTTCTCCATGTCTTCAGGGGCCATTTAGATCTGGTTATACCCTGAAAATCCATCCATGAAAGAAAATACCTTGTGTAGAGTTGTATTGTCAACCAAGATGTCAATGTGCGGTAGTGGAAAGTCATCTTTAGGTCTAGCCCTATTTAAGTCTCTGTAATCCACACACATTCTGACTTTTCCGTCCTTCTTAGGCACGGGCACAATGTTCGCAACCCATTGTTGATAGGAAGTAACAGCAAGAAACCCAGCGTTGAACTACTTCATCACTTTAGCTTTGATCTTTTCTGACATGTCGGGCCTCATTCGGCGGACTTTCTGTTTAATTGGTGGACAGTCTTCTCTTGTAGGGAGACGGTGAACCATAATATCTGTATCGAGTCCCAGCATGTCTTCGTAGGACCAGGCAAAGATCTCAACATATTCATTCAACAGTTGAACTAAGCGCTCTTTGACACTTGGCTCCAGGTTGGCACCCACTCTGACTTCTTTTCTGTCTTCGGTAGTACCCAAGTAGATTGTCTCTAACAGCTCCTCATGGGGCAGAATAGCCCTTTCTTCCTGTTGTAGAAGTCTAGCCAACTCTCCCGGCACTTCACAGTCTTCATCACCTTCGTATTCGGCATGATTGACCAGATCTTTAGAGTCACTGAAGGCCATAGCAGGATTATTACCCATGGAATCCGGAATGGAAGGGTACCTGCATTTGTGAGTGTGGGTGTGTGTAAGGGATAGCCACCTTTAAACAAATAAAATGTAAAAATAAATAAAATGAACACAAAAGTTTATATGTGAAAACGTCCATGATTCATTAAAATGGCATATGAAGATGGAAAATCAAACCCTTACAAATGGACCTATGTGCCTCGGGTAAGGCACAAGGCAAAAATTGTACGAATTGTTTAGGAATTATTACAGACCAACAAAAATGTTTGAAAGATAAATTACTTATTTATGAAATTAATGGGAACGAAGTCTTTCGCCTCCTAGTTGTTCAGCCCTCCGTCAACAGTTGGAAATATCCAGTCTTCAAAGTTGCTCTCCTCTTCACCATCCTCTAAAGCATTGACTCCATGATGGGTGATCTTCAATGGTGGCCCTCCAGCCCGGGAGTGGCGCACAACCTTTTGAGCAGAAGCAGTGAAACCCAAGCTAAATTTATCAGATTTGAAAGGAAAGTCTGGTAGCTGACCCCATATTGTGCTTCCTCCTTCTTCAATCACAGCCTTTGCATCTTTGAGGGATGACATCCGAGACACAGGTTTGGTAATGATGGGTATATAAGACACCATCTTGGTTGCTGCAACTTCAGGAGAAACCTCTTCAAAGTGCTGAAAGGGGGTCTCGATGAATTCACCATCCAATTCAACATAGCGGAATGAATTTAGATGGCTTATCATGTACTCCTCCTCGCCATGAACAGTTATAATTTTCCCCTGGACTGGGTACTTGAGCATTTGGTGCAGAGAAGAAGTGACGGCCCTAGCATTGTGGATCCAGGGTCTTCCCAACAAGCAAGAGTAGGAGGGACGTATGTCCATCACATAAAATGTGGAGTTGAAAGTTTCAGTTCCCACTTTAATTGGGATGTCCACTTCCCCGTGGACCATCCTTTTAGAATCGTCAAAGGCTCTGACAATGATATTGCTGGGCTTCAGGGTTAGGCCTTCACAGTCCAATCTGTCAAATGCTTTCTTCGGCAAGACATTTAAAGACGACCCAGTATCAACCAGAAAGTGAGCTAGAGTAGTCCCTCTACATTCCACCGATACATACAGAGCGTCATTATGATTTCTCCCCTTGGATGTTAAATCGGCATCGGAGAAACCAAGACCATTGTCTGCAGTTAGGCTAGCTACACATTCCTGGAACTGGTCTGCGGAGGTTTCCTGAGGCACGTGGGCCGTCTTCAAGAATTTGATCAAAGCTTTGGCATGAGCTTCGGAACAGAGCAACAGGGCCAGCATTGAGATTTTTTAGGGGGTTTGCCCCAGTTGCTCCACAACATCATAGTCGCTTTTCTTAATTATTTTCAAAGTCTCCTCCATTTCTTTTTGAGTGGTCTCGGGGATGACCAAAGGATGAGCCCTCGTCCTGACGGGTGCTTCTTGGATCCCCTTCCCTTTATCAGTAGCAATAGCAGAGGGTACAACCACGGGAGTTACAATTTCTTTAATAACCAGAGTTCTTACAGATATGTTGACCGGCACAGGGGTAACCTTAGGAGCATTTGAGGGTCCGAAGATTGCCCTTGGAGGAGCAATCTTCGGAGAGAGAATTCTTCCGCTGCGGGTGATTTTACTCGTTCCAGCAATATTTCCTATGTCAGAAGTATCTTCATCAGAACTTTCTTCAATTGATTCAATCTGCTTAATACCGTGGTAGAAGATCTCTCCTCCATAGTTACACGGTATTGATTTGTTGGACTTGTACGGGATAGGCCCCGGCATGGTTATCTTCAGAGGTGTAATCTTCGGATTGGATGTAATCTTAACAGGTCTTTTGGAGACCTTGGAAAGATTGGCGGATATGGTAATTATAGCAACATCATTGACAGGAGTCGGCGTAATAGGAGTCTTTTCAAAAAGGATTTCTTAATTATCCATTAGGCGTTGGGTGCCTAACTTCAACAACGGACAGTCGGATGGTAAGGATGAATAAAGGCAGCAATCTTTTTCACATCCTGGGAAAATCCCAGCCTTCAACAGATTCAGCTTGATTATTGGTAACGGAGTCATCAAATCATCAACAGTAGCAACAAAAAGATCTTCTTCAATAGCATGGGCATTGTGGCCATGCTTTGGCATTGGAGCAGAGATCACATTTGGCTTTTCAGGGGCATCGAATTCCACTTCTTTAGCGTCTATTAAATCCTGAATCTTATTCTTGAGGGCCCAACAATTGTTGGTGTCGTGCCCCAGGCTATCTGAATGATAAGCACACTTAGCGTTGGCATGGTAAAAAGGAGAAGTTGTATTCGGATTTTGTGGTGCCTCTCTCAAGGTTGTAAGGTTTAACTTCAAGAGATGGGGGAGAACCTGAGCAGGCGTCATGTTTATTTTGGTGAATTGCCTAGCAGGCCTTTCCGCTCTTTGTTGGTTGGTTATGGGTTGATTGTTTCTGGGTTGATCAGTTGTAGACTTCTGAATCATTACGGCCCCCACCGCTGACCGGTGCTCAACTATTCCTCGACCTCTTTGGGAGTAGACAGCTGATACTTCCTTCTTAGCTGGAAAAGTCTTCTTGATGGCAGCGGAAGCAGATGCATCTTTTTGAATTTTACCACTCTTGATTCCGGCTTCAACTCTCTCACGAGTTAGAATTAACTCGGTGAAACCCAAAGACGAACTTCCGATCAGGTGATTAAAGAATGGACCTGACAGAGTCCCCAAAAACATATCTACAAGCTCTCTCTCAGATAGAGGTGGTTGAACTCTTCCCGCCAAGTCTCTCCATTTCTGGGCATACTCCTTAAAGCCTTCATTAGAGACCATGCCCATACTCTGTAGTTGAGTACGGGTATGTGCTAAGTCCGCATTATATTGATACTGTTTGTAGAAGGCAGCAGCCAAATCCTCCCAATTGTGCACCTCATACCTCTCTAGCTGGTAAAACCAATCCAATTGCGTCCCCGGAAGACTGTCCTGGAAGAAATGAACCCACAGATCCTTGTCAGAAGAATGTGGTTGGATTTTTCTGACGTAAGACCGCAGATGCATCTTTGGGCAGGACAACCCATCGTACTTAGCAAACAGAGGTACTTTAAACTTGGGGGAATGACAATCCCAGAAACCAACCCTAACTCTTCGAAATCCAGCCCAGGCACCCTCTGCACCTCTATAGCTGCCAGACGTTCTTCCAGATTCTTGTACTTGTCGTCTGCAGGAGGATACTGATGTTCAAAATAGTCTTCATCCTCTTCTTCTTCTTCTTCCTCAGACTCAGATGGCGCTGCAGCTCCCTTCCCTTTTCCTACCCCTTCATCAGATGTTGAGGGGAAATCCAGGACCCTTTTAGTTTGACCTTCAAATCTTCTAACCAAAGTAGCCACACCAACTCTTTTCTTTTTCTTTTTCTCCTTTTCCTTCTCCAACAGAGCTTTAAGATCCTCTTGACCCTTTGCCAAGGTCATGAGTAGTTGTTGGAACTGTGAATTTTGCGCTTGCAAATCTTTGACCGTCTGCTTTATATCCATCTTGCTGAAATAAACAGCAGAGAGATAAGGAAACCTGGTGTGAAGACCTATTTATGCATATGATGAATGATGTGTATTCATGTAATGCATTCAAGGATTCAGAAATTCAAATTTGTTGTAAACAAAAAGGAACACACGTCATATTAATAAGATAGAATTTGTTAGTACATAAATGCCCCATGGGAAAAATAATACAAAATTCTAATGTAAAAAGACGTTGCGCATCCTCTTTGGTGCAATGTAGGTGTTGAGAGTCTGCTATTCGTGGAGTTGACGAGTAAGTTCTAAAACCTTCTTCTCACTGGCGTAGAATTGGGCTTCAAAAGTATTGCGTTCTCCCTTGAGCTATATCCAACTCCTTTGCAAATCTTCCAATGATGTTGGCATGTCAGGATGTAGGAGGGTGTATGGAACCTCTCCTTCCATAACAGGCTCTTTGATTACAGGGAGAATGTAGGGGTAAGGCATCATAAGGCTCTGGGCGCGGGTTCGTACCCACTTGAGGTAAGGCTCAAGGGGGATGGAATTCTTGTGTCCCAGTGTCTTGCTGTCCACCTTGTTGGGCATCCTCCAAGCTCGGATAAATCGTTGTCGAAGTCCTTGAGCATCATTGTCAAAGTCAAAAACCAAGTCTGGAATCAGCATGTCATGTGGGCTATCCCTTCGGGCATACCCAAACTGTCTCAGAGCCAAGCAGGGGTTGTAGGTAATGCCTCCCCTAATTCCAAGTAGTGGGACATTAGGGAATTCCCCATAACGATCAATGTAGATGACATTCTCTTTGGACCGAGAACACCAATGAACATTTGAATGTGTAAGAGTCATCAATCGTTGTGACCACCTTAAGCCTTGCTCATTCTTCAAGACTGACTGGGGAAGGTGAGAAATAGACCACCTTGCTAGAAGAGGAGTACAGCATATGAGAACACCTTTTTTCCTCATTGTTCGTGTGTGAAATGAATGTAGGATGTCCCCAAGCAATGTAGGCACAGGATTCCGAGATATGAAAATCTTGACCGCATTCACATCTATAAGCTGGTCAGGGTTTGGGAACAAGACCAACCCATAGATGAGAAGAGCCACAATCTCCTCAAAATCTTGCAGATCTAGAGAATTCCAGCAGTCTTGTGCCTTCTCAAACAGAAACTTTTCCAAGAAACCCTTGACACCACTTCTGGTTTCCCAATGGCCTATGATATCAAATGGTTGCAAGTGTAAGGCTTGAGCAACATCTTCAGGCTTTGGATCTCTTTCCGTACTGTTGTAGGGTAGTTGATGGAGAATAGGAATCCTTAGGAGTTGAGAAAATTCCTCCAAAGTAGGCACTAACTAGTAATCAGGAAATGTGAAGCAGTGGTGTAGGGGGTCAAAGAACTGGAAGAGAACTTTCACCATGTCTTCCTCTATGTTGGAGTTGACCAAGTTGAGAAGTCTACCATGTCTTTCAGTGAAGGGAGAATTCTCTGGAATCTTGGAAGCAAGATCCTTGAGTTGAGGAGGGATTCTCACAAGGTTGACCTGAATAGTTTTCCGGCGGAGTGAATCCATTACCTACAAAATAGGAACAAAGATGAAGATCCAAACCCTTGAAATGGTTAGTGGATGCATATGATGCTTCATGATGCTCATGATGTATGCACAAGTATATGTACAAACAAATCACACAAGATCCTAGTTTCAGGCTTGCATGGGGTTTCATAGGTAAGTACCCTCTTGAAGTTTAGTTGGCTCAACCTATCCTATAAATAGTAACTGGGTTCTAAGGAGCTCAATATCACTGGATTATTTTCTGTGTTCATTGTTTCAGTTTAGCCACTTTACTGGCGATCAAAATATTCCAAGAATACAAGCCAAAATGAGTGTAGTATCGAGTATCTACCAACTTCGGACTGCACCAAAGCCGGTCATCTCACTACCCTTAAAAAGGACAAGATGGTCAAGTAAAGGTTCTAAAAGTCCATTAGTGCTTCATGACATCACTCAGTGGCCCTGTATTCTCTTTGATTGACTTAAAGGCTACCGGTACCCACAAATATGTCGCACTAATATAGCTATTGCTTCAACCATGTCGGTATACCCCGCACAGTTTCCACAACATATTGCTATTTACCTATGAATGTTTCCCAAATCCGGGTAGAGGATTCAAACCCAAATAATAGAACCAAATGTAAAGCAATCAAAGCAAACAAGGTAAGCATGTAAAGGTGATCTAAACCCTAACGTAACCCCACTTTTAACCTTCTTCCCTAGCAGAGTCGCCAGTTCTGTGATACGGTGGGAGAACTGACTTGAGGTTTTGCGTTTGTGTTTGCAAATGTTTCGGTTTAGCAAGAGTCGCCACTGACTTTTTATTTTATCCAAAGGAAAGGTCAAAAAGCACAGGAAAGACCTTTGAGATGTTTTCTTGGGTTCGGGGGGTAGATTATGAAAAGGGAAGGTGCTAGCACCCTTTTCATCCATGGTTTTCCATGGGCTCTTAGTTACTTGTTTAGATCACTTGCTTTTTCTTTTCAATTGTTTGAAATGGTGCTTTGTGTGTGGTTTTGAAAATATTTTGAAAAGAGGCCTTGTTTAGGCAACCTTTGTAATGATTCTTTTTTGAATATATACAAAGGTGTTTGTCTTTTGAAAAATGTTTCAATGTTTGAAAGTTTGATTTGGGAAAATTGTGTTGTGTGTTTTTGAAAATAGCAAGGATGTTTGCAAATTTGATCAAGTAACTAGGAGTTGTCTACCCTAACTCAAAGATATTTCCTACACATTTTTAACACTTTGACATTGTTGTTTTACCATTGTATTTGGTAAACAACCTTGTGTTTGGATGTTAAACGGGACAGGCGTGGGTCATCGTATGGCCATGATAACAATATTGCCAAGTATCTTAGCAAGTTTTGAGGGACTATATCATTTTGTATAGGCAACCAAGATAGCGTCATCGAGGGACTATGATCTTTTTGTTTGTTTTTGTTTTGCCAAGATACCTAGCATGCATACCATGGCCATGTTTTTAAGGCAACAAGTGGATGAAACCCTAGGGGTGCTTGTGTGCATTGTGTTGTCATTTTTCATGGTTTTTCAGTGGCCCTGTATTCTCTTTGATTGACTTAAAGGCTACCGGTACCCACAAATATGTCGCACTAATATAGCTATTGCTTCAACCATGTCGGTATACCCCGCACAGTTTCCACAACATATTGCTATTTACCTATGAATGTTTCCCAAATCCGGGTAGAGGATTCAAACCCAAATAATAGAACCAAATGTAAAGCAATCAAAGCAAACAAGGTAAGCATGTAAAGGTGATCTAAACCCTAACGTAACCCCACTTTTAACCTTCTTCCCTAGCAGAGTCGCCAGTTCTGTGATACGGTGGGAGAACTGACTTGAGGTTTTGCGTTTGTGTTTGCAAATGTTTCGGTTTAGCAAGAGTCGCCACTGACTTTTTATTTTATCCAAAGGAAAGGTCAAAAAGCACAGGAAAGACCTTTGAGATGTTTTCTTGGGTTCGGGGGGTAGATTATGAAAAGGGAAGGTGCTAGCACCCTTTTCATCCATGGTTTTCCATGGGCTCTTAGTTACTTGTTTAGATCACTTGCTTTTTCTTTTCAATTGTTTGAAATGGTGCTTTGTGTGTGGTTTTGAAAATATTTTGAAAAGAGGCCTTGTTTAGGCAACCTTTGTAATGATTCTTTTTTGAATATATACAAAGGTGTTTGTCTTTTGAAAAATGTTTCAATGTTTGAAAGTTTGATTTGGGAAAATTGTGTTGTGTGTTTTTGAAAATAGCAAGGATGTTTGCAAATTTGATCAAGTAACTAGGAGTTGTCTACCCTAACTCAAAGATATTTCCTACACATTTTTAACACTTTGACATTGTTGTTTTACCATTGTATTTGGTAAACAACCTTGTGTTTGGATGTTAAACGGGACAGGCGTGGGTCATCGTATGGCCATGATAACAATATTGCCAAGTATCTTAGCAAGTTTTGAGGGACTATATCATTTTGTATAGGCAACCAAGATAGCGTCATCGAGGGACTATGATCTTTTTGTTTGTTTTTGTTTTGCCAAGATACCTAGCATGCATACCATGGCCATGTTTTTAAGGCAACAAGTGGATGAAACCCTAGGGGTGCTTGTGTGCATTGTGTTGTCATTTTTCATGGTTTTTTTGTCTTGTATTAGTCAAGCTATTTGTTTGATTTTGGATTTTTGCATACAAACCCTAATCTTTCTATCATGGCATATTTAAAAGCAATAAAGTGCGTAAAAGTAAATCTAACTATTACAACATGATTATGGGGAGGGGGATACAAATTTGGATAGAGGGATATTTGCAAGAAATAAAATCCCTAAATCAACTATTACAACCAAATTGAATTCATTGTACAAATGATAAATGGACAAATATTTAAATATGCAATACATTATAAATATGCAAAAATGTTTTTGTATTATTTTTGTGTATGCAAAAATAAATTACTTAATGGATCAAAAATAAGAAAAAATAATAATGATTATTTTTATTAAACCCTAATTTGTTTTAAGAATATATATATATATATATATATATATATATATATATATATATATATATATATATATATATATATATATATATATATATATATATATATATATATATATATATATATATATATATATATATATATATATATATATATATATATATATATATATATATATATATATATATATATATATATATATATATATATATATATATATATATATATATATATATATATATATATATATATATATATATATATATATATATATATATATATATATATATATATATATATATATATATATATATATATATATATATATATATATATATATATATATATATATATATATATATATATATATATATATATATATTAATTATTTATTTATGTACAATAAAATAAATAAAAATATATACAAATGTTAAAAAATAAAAAATATGTGAGAAAAATATTATTTAAGTGTATAAATAATAAAAATAAAAATATATAATATTTTTATAATATTTACAAGTTTTCTATTTTAAAAAAATAAAAGTATATTATTTAATAATTATTTCTATGTCCAAAAAATAATAAAAATAATAAAATAAAACGTGAAAATTTAAGAAAATATTTTTGGTTTTTTTTTAATGTTTAAAAATAAATAAAGGTCAGAAACTTAAAAAGAAAAGAAAAATATGGAAAAATAAACAACTGGGCCAAGGGGGTGTGAACAGCAAGCCTAGGGGTGCAAACAATCATGCCAAGCTAAGCCCAGCCCAGATGGCCTTCATCCCTGACCTTGTGACAAGAAATACGCGTGCCCTGTATTCAAAACTGGAAATCCTGCATACATGCTCAAAAGCAAAAACTTGCAACATGAAAGTTATAGAGCATAATCACATGATTCTAACCATGTAAAAAACTTAATCTAACTCTCAAAGACCAGAGAGAATTTCTCTGGCCCTAATTTCTAACCTAGTTTTTTCAGAAAGTTCATCATTCAAATTCTCCCAGCTCAGTTAACTTAAATGAAATCTATGCTTATGTACAGCTCAAGGGCAATGAGTACTACATTTTTATTCACAAACCTAAGCCTAATGTTTCCTAAATAGAGAGATAGAAGTTTGAACTTTACCTTTTTCAGTCAAGCTTGAGTATGGCAATGTAGGGGTTTTCAGTGATGCCTGAGATACTTGTGAGCTTGCTTGAAGTTCCTTGGAGCATTCCCAATGCTTAGCTAGCTTTGAACTTGCTTGAATCTCTCTATAGAACTCAACCTGCAAACTCAAAATTCAGAAATGGTGAAGTGTGTAAATGGGGTTACAGTGTCTTGGGAATGGTTGGGATAGTTCAGGTAGGTTGTATGGAGTGTGTTGGAACTGATTGCAAGCAAAATGCACGAGTAGATTTTGTTTTGGAGATCTAAATGCAGAACCTGCCCTGTTTTTGCAAGAAAATGTGATTTTTGTGTACAAGAGTGTTTGAGAGGCTTAGGGCTCGTGTTTCTGGCTTGGTATGTTATGTAGAACTTGTTTTAAATATTTACAAAGCTTGGTTATATCAGATTACAAAGTTGTGGTTATTTTGCAAGTTGACTTGTTTTTGAAGTAAAAGTGGGAAGTGACCAAGACAAGGTGGTAAAGGCCTGCTCCAAGCATGCTGATAGTTGGTATAATTTTCCCTAAGTTTATGGAGTTGGTTTTCTGCAAAGGATTGGGTCCTTGGCTCAAGATAAGCAATTTGACATAAAGCATGCTTTATGTAAATGGTATTGCCACCTTTATGCCATAAATGGAATAAACCTTTGTACAATGCTTCATTGATCAGAACAATGCCTCTAACCAATGTGTTTGCATTCAATTTTTGAGTGTGGAAGGGTTTAAGGACCTGTAAACAAGTACAAGCAAGGTTGGGCAGAAATTGCAACTTGTAGCAACATGAAAAATGCCATGGATCAAAGTGACATTTTGCCAAATTCAAACCTTCGATTCTCCCTAACCACAAATGATTTTGGAGATTTCTTGGACATTTTAGAAAGCTTGTAACATGCTATACAATCCATATTTGAAATTCATTTTTAAATTCCAATTGGAACTATGTGAAAAATTGCCATGAAGATAGGTCAAAATCCTGCCTAAACTAGGGCAAAATTTCACTAAGTTAAAAGTTTCATGGACCCTTATTCCAAAAATCATAACTTGAGATCCAAGCATATTTTGGGAAAGCTTTGTGAATAAAAGTTGTAGAATTTGTGGAGGAATGCAACTTTCATGTTGTAAGTTTTGTTTGAATCCAATTGCATCATGGTGAAAAAATTGGGAAAAGTTGGAAAAAAATAAGAAATTTTCATAACTTAGAAAATTTCTAAGTTATGAAAATTTTCCATTTTAAACCCTAATTTTCAAAATTAGGTTTCTTGGTGAAAATTTTTTATGTTTTGACACATCTTGGTGAAAAATGACCCTTGGCACTTGATTTTGACCAAAAAGTCAAAGTTTGACTTTTCAGTGTACAGTTGATTTTTGATCAGTTGACTGGAAAATTCATCTGTCAATCCAATGCATTTGAGATCTTTTGAACCTTGTGATAAGGTCAAGATGATGCCATTGAGTCCTTGAATCCATGCTTGAACTCAATTTTCCATTGGCTAGGTTAAAAATCAGAAATTGCCCTTCTGCAGTTAAAACCCTAAAAATGACCATTTTACCCTTTTGATGATCTGATCAAATTTCTTGAGGAGTTGTGGTCCAAACTTGATCAAATGGTTCATATGAGCCTATAATGTTGATGTGGATCAGAAATTGTGAGGTTTGACTGTAAATTGGCCACAGTTGACTTTTTTCCCAATACAATTGATTTCTAGGTCAACTGTCCAATTGACTGGGCAAAAATTTGATTCAAGGCTTGAAACTTGGTATAAGCAATCTTAGGAGTCCAACATGAAGTATGAAAGTCACATGAGGCATTGGAAGTCCAAAAATCCTTGTGCAAACTCAAACTCTAATTTCAGGTCAACAGTGCAAGAAGATGTCTTGAGCAGAGTAAACCTTAATCCTGTCTGGAGTCTAAAGAGTCTTGTGAGGGGAAATCTTGATAAATGAGAGGGAAAATTTTGGGGTACAACAATGGGCAATTGTTGTACCCCAAAATTTCCCCTCCCATTTCTCAAGGGATTCATCCTGGACTCTCAGTTTTGCCTCAACCAAGTTCCAAGTCTTGGATCATCATTTTTCAAGGAAATCATCCATAAGGGCAAAATGGTCAAAATTATATTGAAAAAGTCAAACTTTGACTTTTAAATCAAAATCAAGTTAAAAAAAATCACAATTCATTAAAGCATAAAATAGGTTCATCAAAAAATCAGAAGTCAGAAGTTACTTTGGAAAAATCAAATCTTCTAAACATTTAGAAAAAATTTCTAAGTGTCTAGAGAATGTGATACTTCAGAACTTCTGAGCCAGCCTCTATGTAAGTGCCTTCAGAAGATAACGCTTCAATCAGAACATGCAGCAGCGTTGCTCTTTGGTCAGAATATAATGCTTCAGTCAGAACACGATTCTTCAGCATATAGAGGCTATGTTCAACGCTCTGGTCAGAAGATGCTCCTTCAGCGTTTGGAGGTTATGTTTCTAATTTCTTGCAATCAGAACATCACCAAACCCCAAACCTTAACTTGTTGCCCTGCTATGGCACAGTCCTGTAACCAGATGCCATAACACTCCAAGGTACTGCTGATCCAGTCCACGCCTGCGTCTTTCTTGCACCAAATTAGCTTACAAAAAAAACTGTGATTTAAAAGCAAAGGGGCAGTATGCCAAAAATGTTTAAAAACTCATTTGTTTTTCCCCCCAAAACCATAGCAAACCCATCTATAAATAGTTTGTTCCATCACACGTTGAAATAGTTGGTTTTTGGAGAGAGAGAGAGAGAGAGAGAGAGAGAGAGAGAATCACCAAAAGAAAGAAAAAAGGCCTTGAATCTTTGCAAAATTCCAAGAACCCAAAAAGCTGTAAACACCAAAAATACAAAACCTTAGCATTCGATTCCAACATCAAAACTCCATTGTTCCTTGACTAAAACCATCCCCACGGTTGTTGATTCATATACTTGAAGCTATTTCAACTTCTATATTCATATTGCCATACACTCTCCATTCATCTCCACCTCAAGGAAGTCAGAGTATCATCCCTTGGCTGTTCCAGAAGTTAAAAACCTTCATCCTGTTGAGTACGTGAGCAAGTTAATCAGAACATCACCAGAGTCTAAGGCCAACCTGCAGTTTACAGAATCTTCTCCAACTGCAAGGTAAGCTTCTACTAACTCTCATCGCATTGCTTAATCATTATCAGATTTTCATGCTCAAAAAATACAATGTAAATATCATGCTTCTGATGTTATACATATTTTGGGACTTCACGTGTTTGCTTTCCTAAGTATGGAATAAATCAGTTTCAGAACTTCTGAAAGAAATTAGAACTCAGAATTAGGATTAGCAGATTCACACTTGCCTCTGATTTATGGTTCTGATATTTCTTGTTTCTGAAATGCTATGAAACCTGCTATATTTTTCATATGCGCATCTTCTGTTTTGTGGAGAAATGACCAAAATGTAGATTTTCTGACTGCCATGAAGAGAGAGACCAAGTTCTGCCAGTGATATCAGAACCTCTGAGATCTACTTTGTTGCTGGTAGTCTCAGAACTTCTGAAACCTATTATGTTGTTGGAATCAGAACTCCTAAACCTATTCTGTTGTTGATGGTGTCAGAGCTTCTGAAAGCTAATGTGATCCTGGTGGACTCAAAACTTCTGACTCTGCTTATGTTTTTTTTTACTGACAGGAATTTTGTTTTGCAGTGCGCCAGGGTCAGAACTTCTGACCTCCCTTAATCAGCAACGCGCTGATTCTATTTTTACCTTTTTTCACTATCTTTTCTATCACTCTCTATTTCATTAATCAACAAACACCAAAAAAAACATTTTTTTCATGCTTTGCTTTATTTCTTAAAACAAAAGACCAAAATATTTTCTTAAGCAAATTTATTTTTTTTCTTAAATAAATAAGTAATTTTGTTTCTTTCACATTTTGATCCATTTGATAGGGTTGTAATAATAACTTAGGATTTAATCTCACTTGCAACCCACATTCATAAATATGTACCCCATCCCCCTAAAGCGATGTAATAGCTTAGATTTTTATGTTTTCGCACTTTACTTGTTTTTTCATATATTGCTAGTAAATAGGATGTATGGCAAGACATGAAAACAACAAAATATACAATCCTAATCAATATTAAAATGCATGCAATCAAACACACTATTCACACATGCACCCTTAAGTTTAACTCCACTTGTTGCCTAAAAAATGGCCATGTTATGCATGTGGGATGTCTTAGTACAAACAAAACATAAGATCATAGTCCCTCGATGAAGCTATCAAAGTTGCCTATCTAAATGATCTTAGTCCCTAAAGGAAAAAGTGCTAAGTCATCTCACAACATTGCTATCATGATCATACGATGACCCACGCCCGTCCCTTCACATTCAACGATGGGGTTTCTTACAAAATCAATGGTGAGATAGAAACATCTAAAGGAGGAGGAAAAGCACATCTAAGACCTTTTGAGTAAGTATGTTCGCTCTCAGTTACTCACTTGCTCACAACAAAACGTGTTATACACCTACACTTCTATTTTTAAATATTTTCGAAACAAACACTTATGTATGCATTCTTATAGAAACGAGAACCATTACGAAGTTCCATTTTCAAAATCACTTTCAAAAACACATTTCACAAACACTCCTTTGAATTATTTTCCAAACAAACACTTTGTACGCATTCTTATAGAAACGAGAACCGTTACAAAGACGTTTTCAAAATACTTTCAAAACACACACCACAAGCACATTCAAACAAAAGCAAGTGATTTAGCGAGTAACTAAGAGCCCATGGAAAACCATGGATGAAAAGGGTGCTAATACCTTCCCTTTTCATAATCTACCCCCCGAACTCAAAAACATCTCTAAAGGTCTTTCCTGTGCTTTTTCACCTTTCCTTTTTGGATAAAATAAAAGTCGGCGGCGACTCTTTCTAAACCGCAACATTTGCAAACACAAACACAAACCCTCAAGTCAGTTCTCCCCTCGTATCACAGTAGGGCTGTGAGAAGGAACCTGGATAGTAGGGTTACTTCGATATGAAAGCCTAGATAGTAGGGTTGTGAGAAGGAACCTGGATGGTAGGGTTACTTCAAAGTATAGATTAGTTGACCCGTTTGATTTCGAGAATTGAGTTTCCATTAGTCGTCTGAGGATGTGATCTGTATAACTGCTGAATTTATTGAACCTAATCCTCTTTTCCTGAAAAGACATCAGGGTTAGTTATATGCGATGCATGAAATGCAGGGTGAGATGATGTTCTCAAAATAAATGAGGTTATGTTGTATATGGTATGTATGTGTATGTCATGATGTATGTTCATGGAATGCTATCGGGGTATGCTCGTGACTGGGAAAATTAATCCCCGACGGTTGCTGGAGATTTATAAACATTCTGTCGGGAAGAGATGCTGGAGAATAACTCTGCGGGGACCAAACTTAGGGGGAAGAGATAC
The DNA here is from genome assembly GCA_948472305.1 of Vicia faba. Lineage (NCBI taxonomy): Eukaryota > Viridiplantae > Streptophyta > Magnoliopsida > Fabales > Fabaceae > Vicia > Vicia faba. The sequence continues at coordinate 490,482,381 of OX451736.1, forward strand.
TATTTTGGTAGACATGCTGATCTGGAGAAATAAACTTAGTTGGGGATGAAATTCCGTTGCTAGAGATGACGAGCTCTGCTAGAGAAATAAACTCTGCTTGGGGGATGAAATTTACCAACTCGCCCGCGATTATGAACCTTGGTTGGGGATAGTATTGTTCTGTTTCGGGGAAGCTGACATCAATTCCTTTGGATACTTTTACTCTGTGGGGGAGTGTATGTACCAATAATTATGCTCCCAAGCTGGCTCTATCCCGGTACCTGCTGGGCAGAGTAACCGTAGGGTTTGGCACTTCTTGTTTTTCCATATTTCTGGAATTACGAGTAATTGCCTTTGTTTCTTATGTGAATATTTATGAGTGGCAATCAAAACAGAAAAATGAGTCATTGGACGTTCTTGCAAAACAAAACAGAAAAAGAAAAAACAAATTGAAGTTTTGTGAAAATGACTTGTATTGATTTTGAAGTTGGCCTGTAATAGGCGTTTTGTACAAAGAGGCTAACGTCCTAGTAAGAGAACGCCGCCAAAAGATAGAATTTATACAATTTGTGTAAAAGAAAGAAAAACAGCTATGTGAAACAACCCCATTGGGTTCCAACTCTACTATTGCCTTTATATCTTCAAGCGTCTCATTACTTTGCTACTTGGCCGAAGGTTGATTAGATTGGTTGGCATCGTCCGAGCTTGATAGTCGATACCGAAGTCTGGTCGTAAGATGATCCAATGAGACATAGTGATACGCTTCAATCCCTAACTTTTGCCTGGATTTCCCTTTCGGGTTTTCAATCCACCGGGACACCCTTTTTTGCCCAAGCATCCCTTTCGGGTTTTCGACTTTCCGGGTGTATAGATTTTTTTTGTTTTCATCCCTTACTTTTGCCCGAACCCTTTTGGTTCGCCGGGAAGCCCTTATTTTTTCCTAGGACAGTCAACCTAGCGGGTCTTTGATTATGTGTAGTATCTTTTCACTATGTCTTCATTGACAGGGTGAGGTCACCATCCATGGTGGTTAGGATCATAGCTCCCCCCGAGAAAATGTTCTTAACCACAAATGGCCCTTCGTACGTGGGGGTCCATTTTCCCCTGGGGTCACCTTGCGACAGTATGATGCGCTTGATTACTAGATCCCCGACTTGATCTTCTTGGCGTCTGACTTTCTTGTTAAAAGCCTTGATCGTTCGCTTATGATACGTCTGACCATGGTAGATAGCAGTAAGTCTCTTTTCATCGATTAGATTCAGCTGATCAAGTCGGGTTTGGATCCAGTCGTCCTCGTTCAAACCCGCATCCTTTATAATCCTGAGAGAGGGTATCTGGACTTTGATGGGTAAGATTTCCTCCATGCCATATACCAGAGAGTAGGGTGTTGCCCCTATCGACGTCCGTGCAGAGGTACAGTACCCATGAAGAGTGAATGGTAACATCTTATGCCAGTCTTTATATGTCACCGTCATCTTCTGTAAAATCTTCTTGATGTTCTCGTTAGCTGCTTCAATAGCCCCATTCATCTTCGGCCGGTAAGGAGAAGAATTATGGTGTTGTATCTTGAACTGTTTACAGAGACCAGTGATCATTGTGTTGTTGAGATTCATACCATTATCAGTGATAATTCTCTCTGGCACCCTGTATTGACAGATCATATTATGTCGGATAAATCGCACCACGACGTTCTTGGTTACTATAGCAAAAGAGGCTGCCTTAACCCACTTTGTGAGGTAATCAATAGCCACCAGAATGAAACGATGCCCGTTAGACGCAGTAGGTCTGATCTCGCCTATCATATCGATGCCCCACATTGCAAAGGGCCACGGAGCTGTCAAAACATTTAAGGGGACCGGAGGCACATGCATCTTATCAACGTAGACTTGGCACTTATGACAGGTTCGAGAGTGATGATAACAGTCGGCTTCCATATTGGACCAAAAATATCCTACCAGTAGGATCTTCTTAGCCATGGTATATCCCATGGAATGGGTTCTGAAGATTCCTTCATGTAGATTTGTCATGATCCTCTCTGCTTCGCTCTTGTCTACACACTGTATTAGTGTGGAGTCATGGTTACGTTTATAGAGGATTCCATTACTAAGGAAGAACTTTGCAGCGAACCTTCTCAGAAACTTCTTATCATTGACAGATGCCCCTTCGGGATACTCTTGAGCCTCGAGATACCTTTTGACTTTGTGAAACCAGGGTCTGTCTGCCACTTCCTCGGTATCGATCTCGCAGCAGTGTGCTGGTTCATCCAACCTCTCCATGGTGATTTGGGGAGCTTCATTGTCCCACCTAACCTTGAACATAGAATACATGGTAGCTAGCGCGTCCACTAACTGGTTCTCCTCTCGTGGGAAATCTTCAAAGGTTACCTCCTTAAAGTGTGGGAGAAGTGTCAGTACATACTCTTTGTAAGGAATGAGATTCGGGTGCTTCATATCCCACTCGCCTTTGATCTGACTTATCACCAGAGCGGAATCCCCGAATACACTTAAGAACTTAATTCTCAGGTCAATAGCATCTCGAAGACCCATGATACATGCTTCATACTCCGCCATGTTGTTGGTGCAGTTGAAACATAATAGGGCGATGAACGGAGTACGACAGCCCTCGGGAGATATGATTACATCGCCAATGCCGTTACCCAGTGCGTTCGAGACTCCATCAAAATACATAGACCATCGGGATCCTTCCTCGGGTCCTTCATCTGGTCCAAGATCTTCGTAATCAGTCACCAATATGATATTCTCATCCGAGAACTCAAAATTCATGGACTGATAATCATCCACGGCCTGATGAGCCAAATGATCATCCAATACATTCCCCTTTATTGCTTTTTAGGTTATATATTGTATGTCGTACTCAGTTAAGATCATGTGCCACCTTGCTATCCTTCCGGAGAGGGCGGGCTTCTCGAAAATATACTTGATCGGATCCATCTTTGATATCAACAAGGTAGTGTGAGTCAGCATATACTATCTCAGTCAACGAGCAGCCCATGCCAAAGCGCAGCAAGTTTTCTCGAGCAATGAGTATCGTATCTCGTAGTCGGTAAACTTTTTGCTAAGGTAGTATATTGCGTGCTCTTTTCGACCAGACTTGTCATGCTGCCCCAGCACACACCTCATTGAATTGTCTAGCACTGTCAAGTATAATATCAAAGGTCTTCCTTCAACTAGAGGCATCAGAATTGATGGTTCTTTAAGGTATTCCTTGATTCTTTCAAAAGCGGTATGGCTTTCATCATTCCACTTTACCACTTGATCTTTCTTCAGAAGCTTGAAGATTGGCTCACAAGTAGCAGTCAGATGTGAAATGAACCTGGCGATATAATTCAGACGTCCCAAGAAACCTCTAACTTCCTTCTCTGTATGGGGAACCGGTATCTCTCGTATGGCCTTTACCTTCGCAGGGTCTACCTGAATACCCTTATCACTGACGACAAATCCCAGAAGCTTGCCAGATCTTACCCCGAAGGTACACTTGTTCGGATTCAACCTCAGCTTATATGTCTTCAACCTGTCAAACAATTTCTGGAGATGATCAAGGTGCTCTTCCTCAGTCTGAGACTTGGCTATCATATCATTAACATAGACTTCAATCTCATGGTGAATCATATCATGGAACAAAGCAACCATGGCACGCTGATAAGTTGCCCCATCATTCTTCAACCCAAAAGGCATCACCTTGTAGCAGAAGGTGCCCCACTGTGTAATGAAGGTTGTCTTCTCCATGTCTTCAGGAGCCATCTTAATCTGGTTGTAGCCAGAGAAACCATCCATGAAGGAGAAGATTTTATGTTGCACGGTGTTATCGACCAGAACATCAATGTGAGGAAGCGGGAAGTCATCCTTGGGGCTTTCCCTTTTCAGATCTCTGTAATCCACACACATCCGTACCTTACCATCCTTCTTAGGTACCGGAACGATGTTAGCAACCCACTGTGGATAAGAAGTGACAGCTAATAATTCTGCATCGAACTGTTTCATGACCTTTGCCTTGATCTTCTCTGACATTTCAGGGTGCATACGATGGACCTTCTGTTAGGACAGTCTTCTTTAGTCGGCAGGCGGTGTACCACAATATCAGTGTCCAAACTAGGCATGTCTTCATAGGACCAGGCGGAGATCTCAACGTAGTCGTGCAGCATCTGTATCAACCTCTGTTTGACGCTAAGCTCCAGATTTGCACCTATTTTAACCTCTTTTCTGTCTTCCTCAGTACCCAAATTCACTGTCTCAACCGGCTCTTCATGAGGCTGTATGGCCCTCTCTTCTTGCTGTAGTAGTCTAGCAAGTTCTCCAGGCACCTCACAATCATCCTCACCTTCGTCCTCGGCTTGGTTGATCGGATTTTTGAAGTCATAACTGGCAATAGCAGAGCTGTTATCAACGGGATCCTGAGTGGATATGGATCTGCATTATGATACGTGAGTGTGTGTAAGAAAATAATTGTTTTTATAGTGGAAAACAGAAAAGAAAAACAGAGAGCGCAAAATTTGTATGCAAGAAATGTCCAATGCTTTATTAATGATATATGAAATGACAAATAATAGCCCTCACAAGCAAATCCAAGATGCCTCGGGAAAGGCACCGGGCCGTAAAGTTTCAAATTGTTTATTACAAATCTCAAAACAAGTAGGTCAATTACTGCGGAATAAAAGAAACAGGTATAAAGTCCCTAGCTGTCCAGTTACTCGGTCCACCGTTGGTAGTTGGGTAGATCCAGTTGTCAATGTCTGAGTCCTCCTAGCTGTCTTCAATGGCATTAACCCCATGATTGCTGATGCATAGGGGAGGTCCTTCAGCCCGAGCACGTCTAACAGCCCTTTGAGCCCTTGTAGTAAAGCCCAAACCAAATTTGTCAGTTTTCAGAGTGAAATTAGGGAGCTGACCCCAATTGGCACACCCACCTTCTTCAACCACGGCCCTAGCGTCCTTGAGAGAAGTCATCCTCAAAAGAGGTTTGTTGGTAGTAGCTTAAGTTGATTCCAAGATCTGAGGTACCTCTTCGAAGTTCTGACAAGGAGTTTCTATGAATTCCCCGTTGTTGTACCCCAAAATTTGCCCTCCCATACTCTTCAAAGTTTATCAAGAATCATCTTCAAATGGTTCAAGATTTCTCAAGGGATTGCACAGTCAAACATCCTCCTAAGCCAGCTGAAATTAGGGTTTTGGTTCCTGCAAGGAAGTTAAGGTTTTCAAGGGCTCAATCAAGTCTCATGTGCCTAATACATTGTCAAACATCTACATACCAAGTTGCAAGACTCACAGGGTCAAATTGCACAGTCAAAAGCCTCATTTGCTTCACAGTCAACTGTAGGGGTAAAATAGTCATTTGGCAGTCAAAAGTCATAATTTTTGGTCAACATCTTATTTTGAAGCCACAATCATCATTTGATCAAGTCTTGATCATGATTCCACAAGAATGGCTCAAAAATCATCAAGATGCAAAAGTTACTATTTTTGGACAGCTGAAAAGTCAACTGTAACTTGACCAGGGCATAACTTTTTCATGGTTCATCATAAAAATCCCATCCAATGCTCATTTTGAAGGGGATGACATTTCCTACAATTCATCTTCACACTCCAAGTCCAAGAAATGCTCCCACAAAAAGTTATCAATTTCTACATTATAGGTCAATTTCAAAAGTCAACAAAAAGGCACTTTAAGTCAAAGACCATAACTTGAGATTGGTAAATCCAAATGACATGGGACCAAAGGCATTGGTTAGAGGACTTCAAGACCTTTCCAAAATGTCCCAGAACATGTTCATATGATCAAACTTGAGCAAGATATGCATTGGAGAAGTTGGGAAATTTTTGGGAATTTACAAAAGTCAACTTTGCCTAAAACACCTTGTTTTTGCTAATGGGCCTCAAATTCCTCCTTGAATCTTTACCCAAAGCATATGCACGACCCATCAAGCCTATTTGAGTTTATTTTCTTATTTTTATTAATTATTTGGATTTTGAATTAATTATTAATTCATTTAATTGATTTAATTGTAGGAAAATACCAAGATATGGTTTTCAAATCTTTTTGTGATGCAAATAAACTCAACACATGCTGAAGATTTCATGTATCAATCAAGGGGACCAAAATATCCAATTTTAGCAAGTTTTATCAATCAAAAAGGTTGAAAAAGATTTGATTGAAATCAAATATTGAAATCATAAAGCCATGGATTTTTGGACAAAGTTTTACCCTAATTCCATTCTACTACAAATACTAAAGCTAACCCTAATGCTGTGAACGGTGGAAGCTGCTGCAAAAAGCCACAAGCCAATTCCAAAAATATCAAAGAAAACTTGAAAACTGTTCTCAACATTCCAGCACGATTCAAGGCCTTTCATTGTTTCCAATACATTGCTGGAGGTGTAAGGAACCTGTTGCAATCAAATTCGCGTGCCAAAGCTTGAGAAATCACCATACACAGATTCACGGTTTATCTTTCTTTCTCATAATCGAAACTCGTAATTCATGCATCATTAGTGAGATTTTTTGTGTGTTTTGTATTGCTTGAGTCTGCAGGAAGCGTTTGGCACGGGTTAATTGAGTTATTATGCAGTGAAACAAAAACCACCATGGACGAATTCTAGGTTTTTGAAGCTTTCAATTTGGGGCTTTCCACATACAGTAAAATCAGGACCCCTTATGCCTATGGTTGAACTCAGGAGATGCAGACGAACATAAAGCTACCATCGCGCCCAATTTATATAGCCTGTAGGGCTATTCGTTATTTTTCCTCATTCTATTTTGTGGGGGTTAAAAACCCCCGTTATCTGATCTTTGTTTTACAGGTTTAACGAAGGAGACGAGTACGTGTGGACCTGGGACTGGACAATTCAAAAAAGTGGCGCGCGCGTTTAGTTCGCCAGCACATGCTTTGAGGTTTTATATATTATAATTAATGGCTATTGTAATATCAGATGCGCATAAGTGGCTGGGTGGAAGGTGATGTGGTTGGTAAGCATTGGGACCTGGGTTTGATTCCCAGGTCCACCCAATATTCGTTCTATTATTTTTCTTAACAAAATCATGTGCAGTCTATCCAACAACGTTCCATCATGCATCCCACGTATCAGCCAGCCATGTGTCTCCTAATACAAATCCAATAGCTACAACGGAAGGAACACCATGTTCTTCAGTCAAAGCCAGCGTAGACCATCCAGAAAGTCAAAGCAGTCCTGATTCTTAATGGGCCAAATTGCTTCTTCACACCTCCATACATGGGCCATCACCCCCCCTGGTTTTACTCTTTTTTATTTTATTTTCTTTTTCCTTTTAATTCTTATAATTATTATTATTATTATTAACTAACAAATTATTTTTTATAATAAATTCAGATAATCAAAAGATGTAAATATTTTTATTATTTATTATTTAACTATTAATTATTATTTTTGTAAATAAAAAATGTAAATTAATTAACTTAGTGTAAATTAGGTCTAATTTTAACTTTTTACAATAAATAAAATAAATTTAGAATTAAGGTTTTTATTTTGACTTTTAATTTCTTATTTTTATTTTTATTAAAGACTTAAAAAACACAAAAACATTTTTCTTTTAATTAATTAATTAGTAAATTAGGTTTAATTTCAATTAAGGACAAACTACTTTCTTTATTTCTCAAAAGGGTCAAAACCCTAAGGACGTCCCGATTCGATTCTTTCACGCTTTACTTTATTTTAATCATATTTATGTAACTGTTTCCGAGGATGTGATAGTTAATTAGGATTTTACCGCTTTCTTTAATTTTCCGCATTTATTTTCAAAACGGGTTTTTGTTTTTGGCGATGTATAGACCCGCGCCTTGTAATAGCGTAGCTTTACCTTTCCGCACTTTACTTTCCGCACTCTTAACTCTTAATATGCATGCAAGACTTGGATGAAAATTAAAAACAACTCGTAGATCACCATGATACATGTACAAGATAAACATAACATGAAAACAACACACATGCACATATCACTCCTAGGGTACGCCTCACTGGATGCCTCGAACGTGGTCGTCAAGTATAGGGTGTTTTAGAGGTCGCCCTTCTGTCTAAGATCCAGTTGCCTCGAAACGGTTGCCTCGGATAAAAAGGATCTAGGACATTAGGGTTACTTCTAAGGTGTCCTACTATTGCTTTGGTGACCACACATGTCCCTTATCATCGAATTGACCCGAATACCTCCAACGACGGTACTTCCTACTTCTCAATAGTGGGATAGTACTGTCTAAAGGACTCTTACACGGCCTAATTCCTTAGAGTAGGTAGATTCTCCTGGGTACTTGCTCTCTCAAAACAAACAAAACAACTTTTCACACTGACACTTTCAAAAGGTTTTCAAACAAATTTTTCATACACTCTTGAGGACAGATACAAGAGTTACTTAGAAATTTTTCAAACGAAACTTTTTTCAAAACACACACACGCTTGAAAAGCAAACAAATTTTGAAAACATAAGAGCAAGTACCTAAGAGCCCGTGGATAACCACGGATAGAAAGGGTGCTAACACCTTCCCTTTCTATAAATCTACCTCTCGAACCGAGAAACATTCTCGAAAAGGAATTTTGCTGTGCTTTTGTCCTTTCCATGTTGGAGAACATAAAAGACGGTGGCGACTCTTGCTTACCGCGACATTTCGCGAAACCAGCTTAAAAACAGTCAGTTCTATTTCCACCGATCATAGAACTGGTGACTCTGCTGGGGACATATATAAAAGTGAGGTGTACCTTTGGATTAGATCATACTTATGTTTTCAATTGCCTGTTTTGATTGCTTTAATATTGTGGGCCTGTTTTGGGAGTTTCATAGATCCTAACCCGGATCTGGGGGATACCTTTTAGGTAGCAACAAACTGTGAGGGAACTGTGTGGGGTATACCGACACGGTTGAAGCAGTTGCTACGTTGATGTGGCACTTTGGTGAGTACCGGTAACCCTTGAGTCAAGTCAAGGAGAGTATGGGGCCGCCGCGTGGTGTCGTGAAGCATCAACTGACCTTAGGAACCTTACTTGACCATCCTGGCCTCTTTAGGGGTAGTGAGATGACCGACTTTGGTGCAGTCCGAAGTTGGTAGATACTCGATACTACACTCATTGAGGGTTGTTTTCTTGGAATATTTTGATCGCCAGTTCAGTGGCTAAATCAAAACAATGAACACAGAAAACAACCCAATGATATTGAGCTCCTCTAGAACCCGGTTACTTTTGATAGGACAGGTCTTAACCAACGAAACTGAAAGAGGGTAGTACCTAAACTTCATGCTGGCCTAAAATCTAAGGGCTCTTCTGTGTGACTTGTGTGCCTTCGTACTTGAACTACTTGCATACTTGTTATCTAACAACACGGGTTCCCTGCAGGTTTTGTTTACAGTCCTTAATTGGGACTCATTACAGGGCCTACTTACATCACTCCATGCATAGCATAACATCATACCATTGCATACATCCTGCACAAGGACTAACCCATTTCAGGGATCTCAAGGGTCTGTGATGCAGGTCATGATGAACCAACTGTCTAGCAAGGGGCAAAGGGGATTTATTTTCCTCTAGCCAAGGTTGATAACTTGAGTCAGGGGCTATGACCCACTCGATATGGTGAGCCTTGACTCTTGAAGAAGGACTCTCAACAACAGGAAGCTCCCTCAATCAAGCTACCAGATTCTAACAATTTTCTTGTTTACCCCGCGAGATCCTTGAAAACATTGCATGCATACATACATGTCATTGCATTACAGGTACCCTTTTGACAGGTCACTTATCTTCTTTGACGTTTATTTCAACAATCATCATGAATCCTGAATCATCCAATGAACAAGCTATCAAGGCCCTCCAGGCCTAGAATGCCCAGTTCCAAGAGATGGTTATGAGCCTAGCCCAGGGTCAACAGGAATTGAAGACTCTGCTTTTGAAGAAGAAGAAAAAGAGGATTGTTTTGTTCAACCCTAGACGCCGATCTGGGAAGGGATCACAAAATGAAGCTGAGCTGACTACCCCATCTGTTGGGAAAGACAGTCCCCAAGAGAGAGAGGTTCATAGTCCAGTGGTCTCTGACAACGAGACCGATTACAATGATGAACAGTACCCTCCAGCTGAGGACAGGTACAAACAGCTAGAAGACCGGCTAAGTGCTATGGAGATACAGAAAGTGCCCGGCCTGGACTTCGAAGATCTAGGTCTATCTTCTGGGGTGGTGATCCCACACAAGTTCAAGGCACCTGTTTTTGCAAAGTACGACGGGGCTTCCTGTCCTAAGCTGCATCTCAGATCCTATGTAAGGAAGATCCAACCTTACACTGTTGACAAGAATCTATGGATCCATTTCTTCCAGGAAAGTCTTTCAGGGACTCAACTCGAATGGTTCTATCAACTGGATGGAGACAGTATTTGTAACTGGGAGGACTTGGCTACTGCATTCTACAAGCAGTATCAGTACAATTCCGACCTTGCACCTACGCGTACCCAACTCCAGGGTATGTCACTAGGGACGGGTGAAGGATTCAAGGAATATGCGCAAAGGTGGAGAGACCTTGCTGGAAGGGTGCAACCACCTCTGACCGACCGTGAGCTCGTTGATATGTTCTTAGGGACCCTGTCTGGTCCTTTCTTCAACCATCTGATTGGGAATTCTTCTGTTGGGTTTACAGATTTGATCTTGACCGGGGAGAGGGTTGAAGCTGGTATCAAGGCTGGAAAGATTCAAGAAGCTGCACCTTTTGATACTCACAAAATGCCTTACCATGGGAAAAAGGAGTCCAATGTGGTGCATGGTAGAAAGAGTCGTCCTGATCAACATGTAGGGGCAACCCAGATCTCTAATCATATGCCAGCTCAACAAAGACAGGGGCAGCAACGTAAGAAGGTCGCACCCAAAAGACAGTTCACTAAGATCAACAGGACACTAGATCAAGCACTACAGCAAATGTTGAAGGCAGGGCTGATTACCTTAAGGGCTCCTCTCCGGAATCCAAACACTTCCGCTCTCAAATATCATCCCAACGAAAGGTGCGCATACCACTCTGATAGCTCGGGGCATACTACGGACAATTGTTGGGCTCTGAAGAACAAGGTGCAAGACATGATTGAGGCCAAAGAAGTTCAGTTTGAAGCACCAGAGACTCCAAACATAATCACGGCTCCTTTGCCAAATCATTGAAGGCTTTTGTTCTATTTGAGTTTCCGAGTTGTATTTTTCTTTGCTTACACAAACAATTAATGTCATAGCAAACTCTTTTATTCCATTAATGCATTACACATGTCTGTTTTGAAGTAATTATTTCGTATTCACTATGCCTAAAACTGCTTTCATTTTTTGTGATGTTCAACGCTCGATTAATAATTCTAAGCCTCTTGAGGGAGGATGACGAAAACGATACCACAATCTACAGTATGCTTTTGAACAGACCCCGCTGATGAGGTACAGGCATTGTTTCAATTCCTAAACACTGGAGTTATAAGGAAGATAATCCCTCGTCAACCCCTTCGAGCCAAAGAAGTAGGAGTTTTTCTTTTCACAAAAATTAAAACCCTTAATCATAACCTGGGGCAGGGTAGTTCTCTCAGTTGATCCAGGTGCACAATGAATGGCATCAAAGGAGTCCTTCCAATACAAAAGACAATGATGGTTCCGAATAATCATAAAGACAGGCAGTCATTACCAAAAAAAAAACTAAAGCCCAATAAGTCAAAACCTATGAAGGAGACTTACAAAACTGGGGCATCCCGCTGACTGTAATCACAAAAGAACAGTTCAGGAAAAAAACAGGGATAACAAAATCAAAAAAGAAAGAGGTCATACAAACCCTCGACGAAAAAAGAAATGACTGCCTATTCAAAATAAACTGTCAATGTCTGAACCATCACTGGAATATCAGAGCAAAGACTCAAACAAGGTCTAACGCACGATTAGCTGAGCTTAGGTTTGAAGAACATCACGAAGAGCGGGTGGGTACAAATAAATTTTGAGCCTTTATCCTTTGTTTCTTAAACCGTGAACCAGACCACGTTATAACCCTCAAAAAGTCCTAGCTGAAGCATGGGTTAGTTCGAAAGCATACTGTTACGAAAGGTATCCTGACTCCTTAAGGCTTGCGGTAAAATAACGAGTTGACATCACAGTTTACAAAAAATTCACTTGTTTTTATGAAAAAAACTGTATTTTCAAAAGCTTCAAGACAGACATAAGCTTTGCATTTTTAACATAACTTTGTTTGCATATGACTATTTGTTCGAACAGTAGAGAAATTCGCACGACGAATATCTAATGAACAAAAGCACCTCCAATCAAGGGGCATGGCATGATCATTGTCCATCATCTGGGGCAGTTAAGTCAAGATTCAGAGAATCTCTCAAAATGCCAAATAGCCAGGGGCAGATCTCCATCTGAATCACTTGGGGCATTGGACATGAATTCCAGCGATGAATCTAGTCCGATCAAACATCTTCTGGTAGTATGGCAACACTACTGACAGTGACAACTCCCTACATTCTGAGAGCACAGACATAGTCGAAAAAATACTACGCATAATCAAAGACCCGCTAGGTTGACACACTTAGGCAAAAATAAGGGCTTCCCGGCGAACCAAAAGGGTTCGAGCAAAAATAAGGGATGAAGTGAAAAAAAATTGTACACCCGACAAGTCGAAAACCTGAAAAGGCGGCTTGGGCAAAAAAGGGTATCCCGGTGGACTGAAAACCCGAAAGGGCGGTCCAGGCAAAAATCAGGGATCAAAGCGTACGACTATGTCCCGTCATCTCATCACTTGCCTACCAGAAGAAGATTTGTCAATCGGCAGTTGTCAAGCACCTCACAAGGTATATTCTTCTCCCACATCAGAAACAGGGGCAATAATGAATTGTCTAAGCGATCTGGTTGCTCTGTCCACCGAGGTGCCAAGGTAAGTTCAGCTGAAGAACATGACCAAGTTACCTCCACTCCCCCCAGAGTAAGACCAGAATCAGCAATACTCTCCCCGAGCAGAGTTGGTCTCCAATCAGCCCCAAAAGGCACAGTATCTCCAGCAAGTCAGCAACACTCTCCCCAAAGCAGAGTTAGCCTACTGTCAGCCTTAAGGAAGTTGGGTACCCCCAGAAAATCTTAACATTCCCCATCGGAGTATACAGATGCTCCTAAGCAAGCATCCCCGGCAGTCTTGATCTAAGATTGTTCCCCGGCGGAATACCAGACACCCCAGTGGAGCCGTTTCCCCGTGCAGTTCAAAAGTTTCCCCAGTAGATTCTGGAAGCTTATCCCCAGTAGATTCTGGAAAGTTATCCCCAGTAGATTCTGGAAGCTTATCCCCAGTAGATTCTGGAAGCTTGTCCCCTGTAGAGTACGAACGCATCTCCCCGGCCTTATTCAAAGGTTATTCCCCACCAGAGCTTATAATTGGGTTATCCTCAGCTAATTACCACGGAAAGATCGTCCTCGGCGAAGTTCTTCCTATCCCCCAACGGATTTCATCAAATTCCCCAACAAAGCTCATTAACGGTATCCCCAGCGGAGTTATCATCAAACCTCAGCGAAGTATCTCTTCCCCACAGAGTAATTCCCCATAGAGTTCTATCTCCAACAAGTTTATTCTCCAACGGAGTCATCTTCTCCTACCGGTTTATTCTTGCAATCATCATCCCCAGTGGAAACGAAGAACTCTACTCTTCAAACATCAGCCCAGGATTCAACAAGCTCACGGCATTCGTCAAGGATTTATTTTCCCAGACGAAAACACATTCATAAACATCTCACATTTCATACATCCTGTTTACATACATGATAAAATGCATACTACACTACCTCTGAACATCATGACATCATGACATCATGCATCATGACATTGCATACAACTGATGTTTTGCCTTTTCAGGAAAAAGGTCAATCCAAAGATGATTACTACCAACCGTCGCAATTCCATATTCGATTCCTGTATCTAGCCCGGGCATATCTGTGAGTAACTGATTGTAGATTCGATACCTGTATCTAGCCAGGGCATGTCTGCATGAAGAGTTTAGAGATTCGATACTTGTATCCAGACAGGGCATATCTGTAGACGACCAATTCCAGATTCGATTCCTGTATCTAGCCAGGGCATATCTGTGAGTAACTGATTGTAGATTCGACACCTGTATCTAGCCAGGGCATGTCTGCATGAAGAGTTTAGAGATTCGATACCTGTATCCAGCCAGGGCATATCTGTAGACGACTAATTCCAGATTCGATTCCTGTATCTAGCCAGGGCATGTCTGTGAGTAACTGATTGTAGATTCGACACCTGTATCTAGCCAGGGCATGTCTGCATGAAGAGTTTAGAGATTCGATTCCTGTATCCAGCCAGGGCATATCTGTAGACGACCAATTCCAGATTTGATTCCTGTATCTAGCCAGGGCATATCTGTGAGTAACTGATTGTGGATTCGACACCTGTATCTAGCCAGGGCATGTCTGCATGAAGAGTTTAGAGATTCGATTCCTGTATCCAGCCAGGGCACATCTGTAGACGACTAATTCCATATTCGATTCCTGTATCTAGCCAGGGCATATCTGTGAGTGACTGATTGTAGATTCGATACCTGTATCCAGCCAGGGCATGTCTGCATGAAGAGTTTAGAGATTCGATACCTGTATCCAGCCAGGGCATATCTGTAGACGACCAGTTCCAGATTCGATACCTGTATCTAGCCAGGGCATATCTGTGAGCGTTTGATTGTAGATTCGATACCTGTATCTAGCCAGGGCATATCTGCACGAAGAGTTTGAAGATCAACACCTGTAACAGGCCAGGAAATTATCTTTCTTTCTCAGGTACACAAGTTCTCGCTAAGGAATCCCTTACGCGATCGACACTTCCAAATGGCATCTATAAGCCCATTCCCGACAAGGTTCTGTCACAGCTCCAGATGGCATCTATAAGCCCATCCTCATATCCATCATATCTCCAAATGGCATCTGTAAGCCCATTCCCTACATCACATTGCTGATATTCTACTATGCGAGTGCAAATTTCTGGGCACTCTAGTGTTCAATCATCTTCCACCTTCGGATCACGAAAGGCACGCAAGCCAATCTACATCCTCAGGTCTAAGAAGATTGAACAGGGGCAACTGTTGTACCCCAAAATTTTCCCTCCCATACTCTTCAAAGTTTATCAAGAATCATCTTCAAATGGTTCAAGATTTCTCAAGGGATTGCACAGTCAAACATCCTCCTAAGCCAGCTGAAATTAGGGTTTTGGTTCCTGCAAGGAAGTTAAGGTTTTCAAGGGCTCAATCAAGTCTCATGTGCCTATATACATTGTCAAACATCTACATACCAAGTTGCAAGACTCACAGGGTCAAATTGCACAGTCAAAAGCCTCATTTGCTTCACAGTCAACTATAGGGGTAAAATGGTCATTTGGCAGTCAAAAGTCATAATTTTTGGTCAACATATTATTTTGAAGCCACAATCATCATTTGATCAAGTCTTGATCATGATTCCACAAGAATGGCTCAAAAATCATCAAGATGCAAAAGTTACTATTTTTGGACAGCTGAAAAGTCAACTGTAACTTGACCAGGGCATAACTTTTCCATGGTTCATCAGAAAAATCCCATCCAATGCTAATTTTGAAGGGGATGACATTTCCTACAATTCATCTTCACACTCCAAATCCAAGAAATGCTCCCACAAAAAGTTATCAATTTCTACATTATAGGTCAATTTCAAAAGTCAACAAAAAGGAACTTTAAGTCAAAGAACATAACTTGATATTGGTAAATCCAAATGACATGGGACCAAAGGAATTGGTTAGAGGACTTCAAGACCTTTCCAAAATGTCCAAGAACATGTTCATATGATCAAAATTGAGCAAGATATGCATTGGAGAAGTTGGGAAATTTTTGGGAATTTACAAAAGTCAACTTTGCCTAAAACACCTTGTTTTTGCTAATGGGCCTCAAATTCCTCCTTGAATCTTTACCCAAAGCATATGCACGACCCATCAAGCCTATTTGAGTTTATTTTCTTATTTTTATTAATTATTTGGATTTTTAATTAATTATTAATTCATTTAATTGATTTAATTGTAGGAAAATACCAAGATATGGTTTTCAAATCTTTTTGTGATGCAAATAAACTCAACACATGCTGAAGATTTCATGTATCAATCAAGGGGACCGAAATATCCAATTTTAGCAAGTTTTATCAATCAAAAAGGTTGAAAAAGATTTGATTGAAATCAAATATTGAAATCATAAAGCCATGGATTTTTGGACAAAGTTTTACCCTAATTCCATTCTACTATAAATACTAAAGTTAACCCTAATGCTGTGAACGGTGGAAGATGCTGCAAAAAGCCACAAGCCAATTCCAAAAATATAAAAGAAAACTTGAAAACTGTTCTCAACATTCCAGCACGACTCAAGGCCTTTCATTGTTTCCAATACATTGCTGGAGGTGTAAGGAACCTGTTGCAATCAAATTTGCGTGCCAAAGCTTGAGAAATCACCATACACAGATTCACGGTTTATCTTTCTTTCTCATAATCGAAACTCGTAATTCATGCATCATTAGTGAGATTTTTTGTGTGTTTTGTATTGCTTGAGTCTGCAGGAAGCGTTTGGCACAGGTTAATTGAGTTATTATGCAGTGAAACAAAAACCCCCATGGACGAATTCTAGGTTTTTGAAGCTTTCAATTTGGGGCTTTCCATATACAGTAAAATCAGGACCCCTTATGCCTATGGTTGAACTCAGGAGATGCAGACGAACACAAAGCTACCATCGCGCGCAATTTATATAGCCTGTAGGGCTATTCGTTATTTTTCCTCGTTCTATTTTGTGGGGGTTAAAAACCCCCGTTATCTGATCTTTGTTTTACAGGTTTAACGAAGGAGACGAGTACGTGTATACCTGGGACTGGACAATTCAAAAAAGTGGCGCGCGCGTTTAGTTCGCCAGCACATGCTTTGAGGTTTTATATATTATAATTAATGGCTATTGTAATATCAGATGCGCATAAGTGGCTGGGTGGAAGGTGATGTGGTTGGTAAGCATTGGGACCTGGGTTCGATTCCCAGGTCCACCCAATATTCGTTCTATTATTTTTCTTAACAAAATCATGTGCACGCTATCCAACAACGTTCCATCATGCATCCCACGTATCAGCCAGCCATGTGTCTCCTAATACAAATCCAATGGCTACAAGGGAAGGAACACCATGTTCTTCAGTCAAAGCCAACGTAGACCATCCAGAAAGTCAAAGCAGGCCTGATTCTTAATGGGCCAAATTGCTTCTTCACACCTATATACATGGGCCATCACCCCCCCTGGTTTTACTCTTTTTTATTTTATTTTCTTTTTTGCTTTTAATTCTTATAATTATTATTATTATTATTAACTAACAAATTATTTTTTATAATAAATTCAGATAATCAAAAGATGTAAATATTTTTATTATTTATTATTTAACTATTAATTATTATTTTTGTAAATAAAAAATGTAAATTAATTAACTTAGTGTAAATTAGGTCTAATTTTAACTTTTTACAATAAATAAAATAAATTTAGAATTAAGGTTTTTATTTTGACTTTTAATTTCTTATTTTTATTTTTATTAAAGACTTAAAAAACACAAAAATATTTTTCTTTTAATTAATTAATTAGTAAATTAGGTTTAATTTCAATTAAGGACAAACTACTTTCTTTATTTCTCAAAAGGGTCAAAACCCTAAGGACGTCCCGATTCGATTCTTTCGCGCTTTACTTTATTTTAATCATATTTATGTAACTGTTTCCGAGGATGTGATAGTTAATTAGGATTTTACCGCTTTCTTTAATTTTCCGCATTTATTTTCAAAACGGGTTTTTGTTTTTGGCGATGTATAGACCTGCGCCTTGTAATAGCGTAGCTTTACCTTTCTGCACTTTACTTTCCGCACTCTTAACTCTTAATATGCATGCAAGACTTGGATGAAAATTAAAAACAACTCGTAGATCACCATGATACATGTACAAGATAAAAATAACATGAAAACAACACACATGCACATATCACTCCTAGGGTACGCCTCACTGGATGCCTCGAACGTGGTCGTCAAGTATAGGGTGTTTTAGAGGTCGCCCTCCTGTCTAAGATCCAGTTGCCTCGAAACGGTGGCCTCGGATAAAAAGGATCTAGGACATTAGGGTTACTTATAAGGTGTCCTACTATTGCTTTGGTGACCACACATGTCCCTTATCATCGAATTGACCCGAATACCTCCAACGACGGTACTTCCTACTTCTCAATAGTGGGATAGTACTGTCTAAAGGACTCTTACACAACCTAATTCCTTAGAGTAGGTAGATTCTCCTGGGTACTTGCTCTCTCAAAACAAACAAAACAACTTTTCACACTGACACTTTCAAAAGGTTTTCAAAAAAAAATTTCATACACTCTTGAGGACAGATACAAGAGTTACTTAGAAATTTTTCAAACGAAACTTTTTTCAAAACCCACACACACTTGAAAAGCAAACAAATTTTGAAAACATAAGAGCAAGTACCTAAGAACCCGTGGATAACCACGGATAGAAAGGGTGCTAACACCTTCCCTTTCTATAAATCTACCTCCCGAACCGAGAAACATTCTCGAAAAGGAACTTTGTTGTGCTTTTGTCCTTTCCATGTTGGAGAACATAAAAGACGGTGGCGACTCTTGCTTACCACGACATTTCACGAAACCAGCTTAAAAACAGTCAGTTCTATTTCCACCGATCACACCCGTCCATCTCTATGTACCGGAAGGAATTGAGGTGGCTCACCATGCACTCTTCTTCACCCCGCACTGTGACAATCTTCCCTTTCACCGGATACTTCAGCATTTGGTGGAGTGTGGAAGTAACTGCCGCAGCCTCGTGGATCTAAGGACAACCCAGCAAACAAGAATACGACGGCCTGATATCCATCACATAGAAAGTGGAACCGAAAGTCTGAGAACCCACTTTGACAGGGATGTCCACCTCCCCGTGCACCGTTATCTTTGATCCGTCAAAAGCCCTTACCACAATGTTACTAGGCTTTAGAGTTAAACCCTCGCAATCCAACCGGTCCAACACCTTCTTCGGCATAACATTCAGTCAAAACCCAGTATCTACCAGCACATGAGTCATAGTGGTGCCCCTTCATTCAATCGAGACAAGCAGAGCATCATTATGCTTCCTTCCCTTTGGTGTCAAATCCGCATCTGAAAAACCCAGCCCATTATCAACAGTCAGGCTGGCCACACAATCTTTGAACTGATCAGCTGAAGTCTCTTGCGGCAAATGCGTAGTCTTGAGAAATGCAATCAAAGCCTTCGCATGGGCTTCAGAACACAACAGCAGAGAAAACATGGATATCTTTGATGGGGTCTGCCCTAGCTGCTCGACCACATTGTAGTCGCTCTTCTTTATGATTTTCAGTATTTCCTCTATTTCTTGCTTAGAGGCTTCCACAACAATTTTCTTAAGCGCCTCCGTCCGGGAAGGCTCACCTACAACCTCTTTGCTGCGAGTATCAGACGATTCTCTGACAGGGGTAATAACTGGAGT
The DNA here is from genome assembly GCA_948472305.1 of Vicia faba. NCBI lineage: Eukaryota > Viridiplantae > Streptophyta > Magnoliopsida > Fabales > Fabaceae > Vicia > Vicia faba. Next base: position 490,501,912 of record OX451736.1, read on the forward strand.
AAGAACACAAACAGTAGTGGATGTACTAGCAGGAATAGCATATGGAATGACAATAGGCTTGTTGACAGTCTTAGGGGAAATCTCGGGAGAGAATACCCTTCCACTTCGAGTGATTTTGCTGGTTCCGACAATGTTATCAATATCAGGATCAGCCTCTTCATCTTTCAGATCTTATTTGATGCCATGATAGTACACATCGACACCATAATGCCATGGGACAGCTTTGTCCGAGACATACGGGACAGGACCGGGAACAGTGATTATCAGCGGAGCAATTCTTGGAGAAGATGCAATCCTAACAGGTCTTCTCGAGGAAACCTTGGAAGGATTGGCGGAAATGGTTATAATGGCAATGTCTTCAATTGGAACAACAGGAATCATAGTCTTCTCAAATAGAACTTCTTTGCTATCTATCATGCGTTGAACACCTAACTTCGGCAAACGGCAACCAGAAGGTAGAAACGAACACATGTGGCAACCTTCCCCATAACCCGGAAATAAACCGGCCAATAACAAATTCTTCTTGACAGTCATGAGAGGAGTAGAAACTTCATCAAAAGAGGTAACGAATAGATCAGTATCAACAACATTAACTCCATGACCATGCTTGGGCATGGGAGCAGTTATGACGTTGGGCTTCTCCGGAGCATTAAAATCTATTTCCTTGGCTTCAATCAAGTCTTGTATTTTGTTCCTCAGAGCCCAGCAATCATTTGTATCGTGGCCAGGACTCTCAGAATGGTAGGAACACTGGGCATTTGGATTATATCTGGGAGATGTAGTATTTGGATTCTTGGGAGCATCTTTCAAGGTTGTCAAGTTGGATCTCAGCAGGTGAGGTAGCACTTCAGCCAAGGTCATGTCGATGCGGGTAAACTGTCGTTGTGGTCTTTCCACCCTTTGTTGATTGTCGCGTTGTGGAGCAACTACATGCCTAGGTATTATTACGACGTTTACTGTTTGATGATGTTAAGCCCTATTTTGGCCCCTCGGGCTATAGATGGCATTGGCTTCCTTCTTACCAGCGAAAGGCTTCTTTACTGCACTTGAAGAGACATCCTTATGTATTTTTCCGCTCCAAATCCCAGCTTCTACTCTCTCCCCAGTCAGAACCAGCTCGGTGAAACCAGCTGACGAGCTGCCGATCAAATGATTGAAAAATGGACCAGATAGCGTCCCCAGAAACATATCAACCAACTCCCTATCAGACAACGAGGGTTGAACTCTCCCAACCAAGTCTCTCCATTTTTGTGCATAATCTTTAAAGCCTTCACTCGCGCTCATGGACATACTCTGGAGTTGAGTACGAGTAGGAGCGAGGTCGGTATTGTACTGATACTGCTTGTAGAAAGCAGCAGCCAGATCTTCCCAGTTTCGGACATTGGCTCCCTCCAGCTGGTAGAACCATTCAAGCTGAGTCCCTGACAGACTTTCTTGAAAGAAATGAACCCACAGATTTCTATCAGCGGTGTGGGGTTGGATCTTTCTGACATAAGAACGGAGATGGAGCTTTAGGCAGGACATCCCATCATACTTAGCAAAAATTGGAGTTTTGAACTTCTGCGGGATGACCACTCCCGACACTAATCCCAATTCTTCAAAATCCAGTCCAGGTATCCTCTGAACTTCCATGGCACTCAGACGATCTTCCAATTGTTTGTATCTATCCTCAGCAGGAGGATATTACTCATCATTATAATCGGTATCATTGTCAGAAACTGCAGGACTGGGATCCTTCTCTTCTTCCTGATTCTCCCCTTCCTTAGAAGAAGAGGTCAGATCGACTTGTCGCTTCAACCGCTCTCCAAACCTTCTGCCCATATTCAGAATACCGGCAGCCTTCTTCTTTTTCTTCTTTTCTTTCAGGATGAGGGCTTTCAGATCCTCCTTCCCTTTTTCCAGACTTATGAACATTTGTTGGAATTGGGCGTTCTATGCCTGCAGGTCTTTAATGCTTTACTCGAAAGACATTTCTGCTGAAATAAACAGTAAAGAAGATGAGAAACATGTAATGGTACCTGTAATGATGTGTATGATAATGGGATGTGTATGCAATTATTTCAAAGACTTCGGGAAATTTAAATTTGCAAACTAAAATAAACAAAGGTTTTATTAGCTAAATTTGAAGTTCAAATGCCTTTTAGGTGTTACAATTAAAAATAAATCTGAAACTATAAAAGACATCAAAATTCCCATGGATGCTTCCTCTTTGTGCCGAGATAATCATTGAGTCCTCTTTCTTTATGCAGTTTCTTTGTGAGCTCTAACACCTTCCTCTCCTGAGCATGGAACTGATCCCTGTAAGTATCTTGTTCCTTCATCAAATGAATCCAAGACCTCTGTAATTCCCTAAGATCAGAGGGTATGTAAGGATAGAGAACCGTGTAAGGAATGCCTTCTTCAGTAGTGGGTTCCACAATCACTGGTAGAACGGCCACATAGGGCATCATAGGCCTCTGGGCACGAGCTCATACCCATTGGAGGTAAGGCTCCATAGGAATGGAAGTTTTTGGCCCTAAAGCCTTGGTTCCAGACCTGTTTAACCTCCGGCGATACTCGTGAACATCATCCACATAGTTGAATACAATGCCCTCGATGAGCAACTCATGGGGACCATCCCTTCGAGCGTAACCAAATTGTCGCAGAGCTAAACAAGGATTGTAGGTTATACCCCCTCTAATACCAAGTAATGGGACATTAGGTTACTCCCCGCAATGGTCAATAATAGCAGTGTTTTCCATAGCTCGAGAACACCAAAGAATATCTGTATGAGCGAGCGACATTATCCTTTGCGAACAACCCAAACCTTCTTCATTCTTCAGTATGGACTTAGGCAGGTGAGAAATAAACCACCTCTACAGCAATGGCGTGCAACACATAAGAATCCCTCTTCTCTTCATGGTGCGAGTATGGAGAGTGTGCAGAATATCTCTGAGTAAGGTCGGTACAGGATTGCGAGAGAGGAAGATCTTGATAGCATTCACATCTACGAATGATTCTGGATTAGGGAATAGGACTAACCCATAGATTAGAAGAGCCAAGACCTCCTCAAAAGCCTGAAAGTCCATATCATCCCAAAACAGCTGGGCCTTGTCTATCAGAAACTTAGCTAGAAAACCCTTGACTCCACTTCTTGTTTCCTAATTGGATACCACGTCGGCCCGTTTCAGATGCAAAGCTGAGGTAATGAATTCTGGCTTAGGAACTTCTTCTAGACCTGTGAAGGGCAACTGTTCAAGAATGGGTATATCCAATAGCTGAGAGAGTTCTTCCAAGGTAGGCACCAACTGATAGTCTGGAAAGGTGTAGCAGTGGTGCTTGGGATCAAAGAATTGAAAGAGTACACTCATCATCTTGTCATCAAAGTTTGAAGTAACCAGGTTGAGAAGTTGACCATGTCTCTTGGTGAACGCAGAAGTTTCAGAAACCCTTGATACTAGCTCTTTGAGTTGGGAAGGTATTTTCACAAAGCTGATTCAGATAGTGTTTCTACGAGCGGAAGCCATGATCTGCAAAACAGAACAAAGATAAATTCCCTTGGTCTTTGAAATAGTTAGTGCAATAAGAATGGATGTTATGTTATGATGCATGATGTCATGAGAAAACACATGTATAGCAAACACAGTCAAATCACACAAAGTCCTTAGGTTTAAGGCTTGCATGAGGTCAAAGGTAATACCCTCTTGAAGTTTAGTTGGTTTCAAACTTGTCTTAAATAGTAACCGGGTTCTAGAGGATCTCAATATCCATGACCATCCTTTATCGGGCATTGTCTCAGCTTAATCAATATTTTCTTGCGGCCGAAATATCTCGAAAGTCTGATCTCAATGAGTGTAGCATCGAGTATCAACCAATCCTCAGCTCTACACCGAGGCCGACTATCTCACTACTTTCTAATGGCCAAGTTTGTTCAACTAAGGTTCTAAGGTTTGTTGGTGCTTCACGACACCACACAGCGGCCTCGTATTCTCCTCGTTTCCCTACGAAGGATACCGGTACCAACCAAAGTGTAACACCAACTCAATCACCGCTTAAACCATATCGGTCTACATTGTACAGTCTCCACGATCTATTGCTGTTTACCTAAAAAGTGCCCCCAGATCCGAGTGTAGGATCTACAGTAACCCCAAACAAACCCTCAAAAGTAAAGCAATCAAGACAATCAAGAGAAGCAATTTTAATGACCTAGATCCTAAGGTATACCCCACTTATTATTCCCCAGCAGAGTCGCCAGTTCTGTGATATGGTGGCAGAACCGACTATTTTTACTGGTTTGCGTTTTGCGTTTTTTGTTTTCAAAATGTCGCGGTAAGTAAGAGTCGCCACCGACTTTTATTTCATCCAATCAGGAAAAGGAAAAAGAACAGAAAAAACCTTTTTTTCGAAATATTTTGAGTACGGGGGGTAGATTATAGAAATGGAATGTGTTAGCACCCTTTCTATCCGTAGTTATCTACGGGCTCTTAGGTACTTGCTCATTTTTCAAATTGCTTGTGTGTGTTTGTCTTGAAAATGCTTTTACTTCATGATAACCCTTGTATCAGTCCTCAAGGATGTGACGAAGTTTGTTTTGAAAATTTGTTTTGAAAGGTTTTTGTGGGAAAAGTTTTTTATTGAGCAAGTACTTAAGATTCTACCTACTCGATCACTAATCTATACTTCTTGCCGCTGATGGATGCAGTTTTCACTGGTCCAAACAGATCTATATGCAAAAGTTATAATGGTCTAGAGGTAGAAACAACATTTTTTATTTGAAAGAGGGTTTTGAAAACTTGCCTTTTTGACATGCTTCACACAGAGCATCTGAGGTTAACTTCAAATTAGAAAGTCCTTTGACCAGATTGAGTTTGTTAATCTGAGATATTCTTCTCATACTAACATACCTTAATCTTCTGTGTCAGACCCATTGCTCATTGTTAATATACATAAGACGTTTTACATTTTGACTATTTAGTTCAGAAAGTTTAATCTTATAAATGTTGTTCTTTCTCTTACCATTAAAAAGGATAGTTCCATATTTCTGACTAACTGCTTTGTAGGACTTTTGATTAAAGATTATATCATAATTGTTGTCACTTAATTGACTTATGGACAACATAGTATGCATTAATCTATCTACTAAGAGAACATTAGTTATAGAAGGAAGTGTGTCATTACCAATAGTTCCAGTCCTTTCTGATTGCCTCTGAAACCTACATAACCTCCAGATTTAAGTTCCATACTTTGGAACATATGTTTTGTTCTCGTCATGTGTCGAGAGCATCTGTTGTCTGAGATATTCATCAACTTGTTTTGGTTAATATGGTTCTTCCCATTTTGTTTTCACATATCTTATACCTTTTCTGCCGTTTCTACTAACTCCATAGATCATTGAGGCTATATTGCTTCTATCTATGTTTCTAGCTAGAAATTTTTGAAAGTTGTGATCATATTATTTTATGATGTTATCATAACTAGTTGAAACTTCTGAAACATATTCTTTCTAAGCTTTTTGTAATTCATTTTTAATGAAGGATTTTTCATTTTTAAGTTCAGAATTGATTTCTTTTAGCTCAGAGTTTTTTGTTTTTAGTTTCCTAGTTTCTTTAGTTTCATATACTAGACCATGTTTTAGGTTCTTGTATTTGATTTGAAGTTGCTGATATCTTTCAAGAATTTCAGACAAACTATCTTCTAATTAAGATCTAGAGAATTTTGAGAATACCTCTTTTGAGTCTGATTCAGATTCTGATGTATCTGTGTCTTCTGATACGTTGGTCATTAATGCTATATTGGCTCGTTCATCTTCTGATTCAGAAGACTCTTAGTCATCCCATTTTTCCATAAGACTTTTCTTCTTTTCTTTGACAAACTTATTTTTCGGATTTTCTTTCTGAAGTTTGGGGCAGTCGCTTTTGTAGTGACCTGACTCTTTGCGTTCATAACAGACAACGTATTTACTACTAGACTTTCTGTATCCAGAGGATGATTTAGAGTGATTACCTAATCTTCTAGGGTTTCTGAATTTCCTTTGTCTCTGCTTCCATAGCTGATGGACTCTTCTGGAGAGAAGAGATAATTCATCTTTTTCTGATGAGGATCCCCCAGAGCTTTCTTCTTCTGCCTGAAAAGCTTTAGTTTCATATTTTTTTTATTAGATTTAGGGGAAAGAGGCTTACCTTTCTTTTGGGTATCATCTTTTTCTAGTTCTATCATGTGACTTCTCAGAGAGTTGATTAGTTCCTCTAGTTATATAGTGTTCAGATCTTTGGCTAACTTTAAGGTTGTGACCATAGGTCTCCACTTCTTGGGTAAGCTTCTGAAAATTTTCTTTACATGATCTGTTGTGGATTATCCTTTATCCAGAACTCTTAAACCAACAACCATAATTTGAAACCTTGAGAACATTGTCTCAATAGTTTCATCTTCTTCTAATTTGAAGGCTTTGTACTTCTGAATAAGTGCAAGAGATTTGGTTTCTTTGACTTGTAAGTTGCCTTCATGCATCATTTTTAGAGATTCAAACATGTTCTGAGTTGTTTCTCTGTTAGTTATTTTCTCATACTCAGTATATGAGATGGCAATCTAAATGATTGTTCTTGCTTTGTGATGGTTTTTGAACTCTGTCTTATGTTCATATGTCGTCTTATTTCTATCGATCTTCTGACCTTTTACATTGATTGGATGAATGTAGCCATCTGTTACCATGTCCCAGAGATCAGTGTCATAAGCTAGAAAGAAACTATCGATTTTGTCTTTCCAGTAACCGAAGTTTTCTCTATCAAATATTGGCGATCTGCTGTTGATTTTGTCCTTCTCATCATGGTTGTCATTGTTGTTGTTTTAACATGGTTCCACCATAGTGTTTTTCTTTCTTATGATCTTTTTCAGACACGTTTAAGTGTTAGCACTGAGAACCAGGCGCTCTAATGCCAATTGAAGGATGGAAAAACACAAGAAAGGGGGTTTGAATTGGGGTTTTAAAAAAATAAATCTATAAGACAGGTTGGTTAACCTGGTTCATTTTGAACTCAAAACTACTCCAGTCCACCCGCCAAGGTGATTTCACCCCTCTCAATCGAGGTCTTAATCCACTAATCACAAATGATTACAATTCACGAAGACAACTATCAACGTCTTCTTGAGATAAAATCGTAATTTGGTTTCTCAAGGAAATACAACTAAAAATAATTATACAATGTGTTTGAGTTTGCTTCTAATAAGCTTTATCACAACTGTGATGTTTACACAAATTTTAGCACAAAGACTATTTTTAACAGATAGAAAGATGTGATAAATTTTGAGCAACTGTTTGTATGTGTGTTTGTGTGTTCTCTGATTCTTCTTCATAGTCTTCTTTATATTGGAAATTTATCCAAGAGATCCGTTGGAGACATGTGCGATATTTCTAGAAGGTTGGTGATTTGATGTTAATATCCTTTCCAAAAATAAAGATCTTCTTTCCAGCCATAATGTTTCAGCCGTTACAATCTTGATCTTGTAATGATTATCATTTAATGTGATGCTAGATTTATAATTCATTAGAGTATATTTAACTTAAGTGATGAGTCTTAGAACTTTAGAATGATGAGTGTGTTGAGACTTCCTTTGTTCTTTCAGAACTTCACTTATCAGAGTATAGCTTGCAACTTGGTGCTTCAGAAGTTTGACTGTCAGCATCAGAACTTCTTCTTCTTGCGTGTTGTTTTAGCTTCGCTTTAGAGCTTCTTATATGTTCTTCTTATTAAGAGCTTCATATGTGATTTTTCATATCATTAACATTCTTGCTTTCATCATAACTTCTCTGTAAATATAATCAAATGATTATAGTGCATAATTGTTCTTCACAAAAAATATGTATTTGTTATCATCAAAACTAATAATTGGATGTAGAACCAAACTATCTCCTAACAAGAAGATACTATGAGGATTGTGTTATCTGTGTTTAAAGAGAAGCAGTTGTATGCTAAGTTTTATAAGTGTGAGTTTGGTTGAAGGAAGTGAGCTTCCTTGGTCATGTGATATCGAGTGATGGTATTTTTGTTGATCCGTCAAAGATAGAGGTTGTGTCTCAATGGGAAGCTCCGAAATTTGTTTCCAAGATTAAAAGTTTTCTTGGTTTAGCAGGTTATTATAGGAAGTTTATTGAAGGATTTTCCAAGTTAGCTTTGTCGTTGACGCAATTGACGCGGAAAGGTCAGACTTTTGTTTGGAATGCGAAATTTAAATAAAGTTTTCAAGAACTTAAGATAAATATGACGACAACTTCTGTTTTGATTTTGCCTAATCCGGAAGAACCGCTTGTAGTGTATTGTGATGTTTTATTGATGGGATTGGGAGACGTGTTGATGCAAAATCAGCAAGTTGTAGCTTATGCTTCAAGGCAACTCAAAGTGCATGAGGGGAATTATCTGACTCATGATTTAGAGTTAATTGATATTGTGTTTGTATTGAAACTTTTGAGACATTATATGTTTGGGTCGAGATTTGATGTGTTTAGTGATCACAAGAGTTTGAAATATTTGTTTGATCAGAAAGTGTTGAATATGAAGCAAAGAAGATGGTTGAAGTTCTTGAAGGATTATGATTTTGGTTTGAATTACCATCTGGTTAAAGTGGATGTTGTGGTTGATGCATTAAGTAGGAAGTCGTTGCATATGTCGATGTTGATGGTGCGAGAGTTAGAATTACTTGAACAATTTCATAATATGAGTTTGATTTGTGAGGAGACTTCTTCTGGAGTTAAGCTTGATATGTTGAAGATTACGAGTGGCATTCTTGATGAGATTCTAGAAGGTCAGAAATATGATTTGATTTTGGTGGATAGGTTGATGTTGATCAATCAAGGTCGAGGTGGCGATTTTCAGATTTATGAGAATGGTATCGTGAGATGTCGTGATAGAGTTTGTGTTCTAGATATAGCTAATTTGAAGAATAGGATTCTTGAGGAAGGGCATCGTATTGGATTGAGTATTCATCCTGGAGCTACTAAGATGTATCAGGATTTGAGGAAATTATTTAGGTGACCAGGTATGAAGAAAGAGATTGCGGAATTTGAGTATTCTTCTTTGATCTGTCAGAAGTCAAAGATTGAACATCAGAAAATGTCTGGTTTTATGCAACCATTATCTATACTTGAATGGAAATGGGATAATATCTCTATGGATTTTTTTCTGGTCTACCCAGAACACCGAGTAATTTTGAGGCTATTTGGGTTATTGTGAACAGGTTGACGAAATTTGCTCACTTTATTCCGATGAGAATGAATTATCCAATGGAGAAGCTTGCAAAGTTATACATTGAAAAGATTGTCAGATTTCATGGTATTTCATCTAGCATTATATCAGATAGGTATACGAGGTTTACTTCAATATTTTGGGAAGGTTTGTAAAATTCCTTTGGTACGAAGTTGCGTTTGAGTTTTGCTTATCATCCGCAGACTGATGGTCAGACTGAGAGGATGATTCAGACACTTGAGGATCTTTTGAGAGCTTATGTATTGGAACAAGTAGGTACTTGGAATAGTTACTTTCCTTTGATTGAGTTTACTTATAAAAACAGTTTCCATTCAATCATTGGAATGGCACCATTTAAGGCTTTGTATGGTAGAAGGAGTAGGGCGCCTTTGTGTTGGTATGAGTCAGGAGAGAGTGTTGTGGTTAGACCTGAGATAGTCCAACAAACTATCGATAAGATTAAGATGATTCATGAGAAGATGAAGGATTCTCAGAATCATTAGAAGAGTTATCATGATAAGAGTAGGAAAGCACTTGAGTTTGAGAAGGGAGATCATGTGTTTCTTCGAATTACTCCGGTAATGGGTGTTGGTCAAGCGTTGAAGTTGCGTAAGTTGACGCCATGTTTTATCGGTCCTTATCAAATTTCAGAGAAGGTAGGTAAAGTGGCTTATCATATTGTCTTGCCACCGTCGCTTGCTAATTTCCATGATGTATTTCATGTGTCTCATTTGAGGAGATACATTGTGAATCTGACTCATGTGGTCTAATTAGATGATGTGTATGTAAGAGATAACCTGAATGTGGAGACATAACCTATGTAGATAGAGGATCGAGAGTTGAAGCAACTTTTTGGTAAAGAGATTGCCTTGGTGAAGGTAGCTTGGGGAGGACTGGCAGGTGGAAACATGACTTGGGAACTCAAGAGTCAGATGAGACAGTCTTATCCTGAGTTATTTGTTTGAAGTAATTTTCAAGGACGAAAATATTTTAAGTGGAGGAGAGTTGTAACACCCCAATTTTATTTATCAGTTATTTCTTTTTTAATTATTATATAATATATTAATTAATTAAATTGTGTGATTTTGTGAATATATGAGTTACTTGAATTAATTGGTGTGATATGTGATAAATGATTTATTTTATAAATTGGGAATATGTGTTATATGTGTAATTGGGTTTGTAAGTGTGAGAATAGTATTGTTAATTAATTAGGTCTTATGTGTCACGTTAGTGTGAGTGGGTGAGATAATCCCATTAGAGTAAAACAATAGTTAGTATATAAAACAAAGAGAAAATAGATCTAGAGAGAGAAGTTGTCAAAAAAGAGAAGAGAGGAAAGAGGAAAAGAGGGGGAAAGAGAAGAAAAGAAGGGAGAATCCTATAAAAGGATCTAGATCCAAGGTAAGGATGGATTTTCATTTGATTATGGGATTATATAATGTATGTAATGGATAGAATACATGATTTAGAGATTTAGATTTCAATTTCTAGGTTTTTAACATGCTTAGGTTTTGATAAGAAATCCTTGAATATGATGAGTAATGGTGTTGTAATGATGTATGTTGATGGTAATAAGATTTTGGGGTTTGAATATGCAATTTTTAATGAAATTTGGAGTTTTGTAATTGGGATGAAATGTATTTTTGTACAACTACTATTGATTTTCGTCAATTCTGACAATAATTTTTGTAAAAATTCAAAAATTCATAACTTGAGTTTCGGGTGTCCGCTTGACGCACTGTTTGATCCTGGGGAAAGATAATACATTATAATTTCTTTTAAAATGGATTCATATTATGGAAATAAATTTATCTGGTGTTTAATGGGGTTTTGTGGTGTCAGTGTATGATGTCGGGGTTTACAATTTCTAAAAGCTTCAAAAGTTCATAACTTTTGAACTGTAACTTTGTTTGAGTCCCCGTTCGAAGCGTTAGAAAGGTAGAGCGATATTATTTTCAATACAATTGGTCTTACTGGTAGTAGGTGATTTAATTAATGCTTTATTGTGTAAAATGACATGTATTTGTGTGTTGTGTTGTTGTAATATGGTGATGTTGTGTTATTGTTATTGATTATAATATGATGAGTTGATAACATGTTTGGGTAATGGTGATACCATAACATTGTGTTGTATGGTATGTATAATATGTTATTTTGTTGTGTTGAGTTGATTAATGCTATGAGAATTCTATGAATATGATACTTAAATTTTGTGTAGATGCATCTTGTGAATTGAAATTGGATGAGAATAATATTGTTGGACATTGTTTTTTATATGTTATTATGGTGTGTTGAGTTGATTAAGTCTATTAGAATGCTATGAACATGATATTTGAATTTTGTGTAGATGTATGTTGTGAATTGAAATTGGATGAGAATAACATTGTTAGGCATTGTTTGTTATATGTTATTTTGGTGTGTTGAGTTGATTAATGATATGAGAATGTGATGAATATGATACTTGAATTTTGTGTAGATGTATTTTATGAATTGAAATTGGATGAGAATAACATTGTTGGGAATTGTATGTTATATGTTATTATGGTGTGTTGAGTTGATTAATGTTATAAGAATGCATTGTATGTGAATGTTGACATAATGTATGTATGTTGTGCAATTTGGTGAGTGTGATACGGTGGCAGAACCGACTGTTTTTACTGGTTTGCGTTTTGCATTTTTTGTTTGCAAAATGTCGCGGTAAGTAAGAGTCGCCACCGACTTTTATTTCATCCAATCAGGAAAAGGAAAAAGAATAGAAAAACCTTTTTTCGAGATATTCTGAGTACGGAGGGTAGATTATAGAAAGGGAAGGTGTTAGCACCCTTTCTATCCATAGTTATCTACGGGCTCTTAGGTACTTGCTCATTTTTCAAATTGCTTGTGTGTGTTTGTCTTGAAAATGCTTTTACTTCATGATAACCCTTGTATCAGTCCTCAGGGATGTGACGAAGTTTGTTTTGAAAATTTGTTTTGAAAGGTATTTGTGTGAAAAGTTTTTTATTGAGCAAGTACTTAAGATTCTACCTACTCGAAAAAAGATTGTTTGTTCTTGTTTCCTTTAGACAACGTTATCCTACTATTAAGGAGTAGGTAGCACCATCGTTGGAGTTGTAAGAGACATTCGAAAGGGACAAGTACAATCACTAAAGCAATAGTTAGAAAACTTTAGTAGTAACCCTAGAGTCTTAAGATCTTTTCGAGGCAACATTTCCGAGGCAACATTCGAATGGGACAATTTGATCTTTTTAGACTGGAGGGAAACCACTAAAATCTCTTATGCTTAATGATTGTTTACCGAAGGCAACCGAAGTGAGGTGAACCCTAGGAGTGAAATATGTGCATATGATATGTTTCAGTTATTTAATCTTTGCACATTAGGTGATCTACCGTTTTAATTTTTCAAACATTCTTGCCATACAATCCTATTAGCATACATCTAGACAGTTAAATATTTGCAGGAATTACAAATGCGAGAAAATAAATCTAGCTATTACAAGGCTTCGGGGGTGGGGATTAATTACGTAACCAAAGAATCGGGGATTAAAGCAAGAAATAAAACCCTAATTTAACTATTACAAACCATCGGCAGTTACAAAAATAATGGAAAAGAAATAATTAAATGCGCGGTGAATTAAATACGAGGAGAAATTGAAAACCCTAAAATCTAATTGAGAAAAAATTTGGGTTGTATTTTTGAGAAAAGGATTGATTAAATTATGTACGACTAAAACCCTAATTCTAATCATTTTAATTATGAAAAAGAAATTGAAATTAACCTAATCTAGCTTAAATTAAATAATTTCAAGAAAATAAAATATTTTAGAAAGAAAACAAGATTTTGTGTATTTTTGGTTTTTTATTTGAGAAAATAAATTTAATTGTAAAATTAAAACCTAGTTTCTATTTGATTTTAATTATAGAAAAGAAATTACATTAACCTATTTTTTGTGTTTTTTATTTGAAAAGAAAATAATTAAATCAAGAATTTAAACCTAATTTTTTAATTGATTTTAATTGTGAAAAGAGGAATTAAATTGCCCTAAATTACATTAATCTATTTAATTAACAAAAATTAAATTTAGTAATAAAAACCCTAATTCTAATTTTTGTGACTTTTTGATTTTATGATTTAATTAAAAATGAATTTTTAAAACAAATAAATAAATAAACTAAAAAATAAATAAAATTGAAATAATAAAAAGAAAAGAGATTGTATGGCCTGTTGTTGTTGGCAATTTGGAGGGTGTGAAATGCAATTTGCAAGGCCCAAAGCTGTTGAGCCCAAATCCCTGCGCCAGACCCAGTGTTGCTGCTTTCTGGGGGTCTACCATGTGATGCATTTTGCAGAGCGTCAGATCTAGGTTGGAGATGATCCAATGGATGGATCTGGGGAGCGTATGATGGACATCTGGCAAGGAAGCGCATGGGATCTGGAATAACAAATTGAGAAAATGCAAAATGCACACGCCTGGGATCGAACCCAGGACATTTGCATTGCATATTTTGACCCTTACCACCTGCGCTGGAATTATTAGTTGTAAATATAATAAAAAAATAAAAACAAAATCCAAATCAAGTGTCCTTCCAGAAAAAATGCGCGAAGTTTGAATGGACCAGTCACGCCATGCCACGCCATTGTCTTCTTCGCTGGGACTGTTGTCTTACGTAACAACTTTTACCTACGGATTTTGGCCATGGCTATAACCCTATGCATCTCAAAAATCATGTACAGGCAAGATAAATTAAATTGGTGACCATGAATCAACTGGGCTTGAAGCCCTAATCATCATGGTACCCATCTTAAGAGCCAATTGTTCCTGTATTCAAAAACCCCAAAACGAGTTCATAAACCCTAGAAATGGCGTATTGTGATTCCTCCACTATAAATCCAATTCAAGGACATAGGTAGCTTGAAAAAATTAATACAAACACAATGGTATAATCAAAACATGCTTATGATTCCAAAATCAAAGAAATCAGAATTGAAATTTTGTGCAAATCGTGGTTGATGATGGGCGCGATTCTGGACGCTTCAGGACTTGCAAATGCTTGATACAAGTTCAGTGAATACCCAGGGATATAAATTGATCTTTAGGAACGCTTGAAACAGCCTATGGAGCAAGATTGGATCAGCACTTTTCTTTGAAAAATTGGAACTTTGTTCTTCCTTCTCACGCTCACCAACCCTTGTTCTTTTGATTTGGAATTGTTCAATACATATAAGAGAACGAATTAGGTCAATAAAATTGCATCATATCTTGAGAAATAATGAAAAAGTGATTTGATTTTCTCTTGTATGATATCTTCCCAAAATAAGCTTCAATCCAATCTTTTCCAATCCAAATGAATCTTGCACGAATTGGTCATCATGCTAGCTGTACATGGACTCAAAAGATGCACAAAAAATCCATGATTTGATTTGATTTCATTATTTTACCATTTAATTTGATTTATTTTGATTTAAATGAATAAAAAATCAAAATAAATGATAAAAGTAATAAAATAATAGGTGGAAAAGCTCAGGGGTCATAGGTCCTATTATAAACATGTTTCAAGCAAGAAAACATGGGCCCCTTTTTTTAAAAAATGTCAATTTGATCAATGTTGACTTTTGACAATTTTCCAAAAATTCCAACTTTGACAATGCACAACTCTCTCAATTTTGACCCTAGAGAGGTGTTCTTGGACTTTTTAGAAAGCTTAGGATGTACCCTAACCAACCCTTTTGGTTTCATCTCAACTGGATCTTCCATGTTCATGTATGAAGCTTTGACCTAAAAGGTGTTTTTGTTGACTTTTCAAAAGGACACATAAAGCAAAAATTCATATCTTTTTATGAGTGCATATTTTGAACTTGTGGGATGAATATGAGTTGTAGGGAATTGCATCTTCTTCAGAATTAGCTTTGGATGGAAAATTTCTGATAAAGCATGTGGAAGTTATGCTTGGTCAAAGTTGGGTTGACTTTTACTAAGAAACCCTAGTTTAGCAACTTTTGGGTTTTGATGAATTTGGAGCATTCCTTGAGAAATCATGATCAAACCTTGATCAAATGATGAAAGTCACTTTAAAATGTTAATTTTGACCAAAAATATTGAAGTTTGACTGTATGTGGGCCGCAATTGACTTTTGACCTAATACAGTCGATTCTCAAGCATTTGAGCAGTTGACTGAGCAAACTTCTTTGTGCAAGGCATGAAACTTGACATGGATGATCTTGGGAACATATTAGGACCTTGGGAAGCATTTTAGTCCTTTGTGGTTCACACATTTTGATGAAAAGGGAAACCCTAATTTGAGGTACACTGCCTTATGAGGGAGTTTGTCTGGTCAACTTTTGGGCAAACATGAGCCAATTGAGGACCTCTAGGAGTATGTATTGAGTAAAATGAGAGGGAAAATTTTAGGGTACAACAGTGATATAATTCAAATGTTTTGAATTATGTTAAATATGCTCGTACGATTAAGATATGGAGATGGTCTTAATTGCATATATATGTTAAGATTACACATGCATCATGAGTTGTCAAGAGGCAATGTTTTCTAGCCTCTGCGAGGAGTTAGTGACTTGTCCCAAACCTGGAGATGGGGGTTTGAAAGCTTAAATAATGGGCCTTTTTGGTAGTTATCAATCTTGGAGATATGGATCGGGTTTAAACGTAAAAACCTCGTAAGGATAACAATTATACCACATGCATCGTGAATAGTATTAAGTTGCATTTGAGTCACATGTGTCGATGTGAAATGTTGAATTGGAGTGTAAATGTGATATTGATGTGAATTTTACATTTATGTTATTTTGTGATTGATTTTTAATTGAATCATTCATGAGTTGTTGAGCAATGTTGTATATGTAAACCTGTGAATTGTGTTGAATACATGAATATGGAAAGTATGATGAATTTATTTAATGTATGTAGGTCTTGCATTACTTACTACTATATATTTCCATAATGATATGAATTCTACTAGAAGTGGTAAAGCGGCAAGTAAAAAGTAAGTTATTAATTTACCGGGTGATACATATTATATCATATCGTGTCCACAGAGATTGGCGATAGGGAAAAACTATTGTTCGACAATTTCAATCCTTCTAAGTTTGGAAAAGGGGTTTACGAAAAAAGTGCAGGAAAAGTAAATAAAGCAGTAAAGAAAGCGATAAATAATCATCTGCAACCTAAGAGAATTCATTATGGAATCGCATTTCACTTTAACCATCAAATAATTAAACTTACTGATCAATTGCACGCGACCTAAATCACTTGTCAATACCATCACGTATCACTCACACTAAGGCTATCTCTAATGCGAAGTGAGACATCACCCGTATTGCTCTTGTCGATGATCTCTCAACTGACTCAAATAACCCAGATACATTTCATAACCGATACCCATATGAATATTAAGCCTAAATTTATGTCTAGAGTCTAGAACCTAATAGATATTCATTCAAGAAATAGATTCGAAAAGCATATGTCTACCACTAACTAAAACTCTGCAATTCAGCAAAAATCAAGAATAAACACCGGTATTAATTTGTAAAAGAGATTTCATATAATCTCATGATCAACAAATGTACATACAATAAGAGTAAAGATATACATGTAACAACTATCATAGGAATGATACATAAAGAAGAAGGAGATGAATAGGAAACTTCTCACGGTATCAACACGATCTGAGACCACCCATAGCCAATCGACATGATGAACCACCCAATGATGTTGCTTGAACCTCTAAGCTACAAAGAATTTGATCAGAGCTCCTCCAAGAGGGAAAGAGATGATAAAAACCTAAAAATCTGTTTCTAAACTATTTATACAAAATTTATCTCAGCAGACTGCGCTTAGCAGGCTCATCGTGCTAAGTGGGTTGTGTTTATTTAACACATTAAACTGCGCTTAGAAGGACTTGTGCGCTAAGCAGGCTAAAAAATAATGCTTCATCCAAAATGTCAAAATGCAAGCAGCACGCTACAAAATACGTTGAGCACACTCGCGCTTAGAGGCCTTTTGTGCGCAAAGCGATCTCTCCTGGGAAAAACTTCTCAAAACTGATCTGTTATTTAGAAAGCGCGCATCGGGAGCCATGCCTTCGACACCTTATTCCTCAATGCTGCAAAATGCAACAAATACCTACAAAATGAATGGAAAAATATAAAATGGTACACTATGTACACAAAAACACAAATAAACATAAACCAAACGTATTTACACAAAAGTCGGATTTATTCAACGATTATTAACAACAAAGAGTCGATAAGTGCAACAAAAAGTATATACAAAAATAACTACAATTTTCACTTATCAAACTCTCCCCAACTTGAACTTGTTTATCCTCAAACAAGGCCAAACAACTCAATGAACCAAAAGTAATCAACCAAAATATCAT
Source organism: Vicia faba (assembly GCA_948472305.1). Classification (NCBI taxonomy): domain Eukaryota; kingdom Viridiplantae; phylum Streptophyta; class Magnoliopsida; order Fabales; family Fabaceae; genus Vicia; species Vicia faba. Next base: position 490,519,521 of record OX451736.1, read on the forward strand.
GAATCAATAAGTTTTAAAACAGAAAACAAATGTATGGTTCAACCAAAAACACACACGCAAGGTAAATACATACCACGATCCTACAATAACAACATGTAAACGAAATGAATTATAAGTACAAAAATCATACTAAACATTCTAAAACAAAACAAGCTCAACCGTGAACCACACCTAGTAAAAATTCATCAGTAGATGAAGAACACACAAAGGTGAGGGACAAAAAACACCCATCCACAATCTTGCAAACAATAGACTAAATCATGAATTCATCCAAAAACTCATATTGAAAATACAAAGGCAAGAATCACAAGGGCTTTTTAAGGTTTTAATGTGGCTTGGTTTACAAACAAGGGATAAGTCCTAAAGATAATCGAAACAAAAAATTGTCTTAACCTAAGGGGGTGATCAGCTCACAAAGACTCAAGCAAAAAAAATTCAATAAAACTTCTTCTTCATTCCAAAATTTTCACCAACACACATCACTTATTAACACAACATTATTCCATACTCTTTTTGTTTTTGTTTTTCAAAGTTTTTCTCTTTTTTCTTTCTTTTTCTTTTTCTTTCTTTTTCACTTTTTTTTTCTTTTTCTTTTTTTTTCACAACCTCATAGCAATCCCAACATAAGCACATAAACATTTCTCTCTCCAACTTGAATTCAACCATATCATAATGTGAATACTCCCTACTTTCTAAGGCAAGGCAAAAATTCAAACCATAAATCATAGTTGAGGGTTCAAGAAAACAAAGAATCAATATCCATACAAAAATATGAATAAAACACTCATAGACAAGCATTTGTCAAAAACAACATGGACATCGACAAAAAGGTTCAAAGAGGTTACTAATGATCACACACTCACAAGGTGAATTAACTATTTGGCCAAGGTAGTTATGCTAAAAATAAAACAAAAATGCCTTGATCATTTTCATGCTTTCATACAATCAACACAAACAAAAGATTAAACATAATAAAATCCAGTTAAAACAAGAATTGTGGCCTCCAACATATATGAACAATGGAAAGCTTTCTCACATTTATGGGTAAAAAGGGAACTAAAGTGATTCAAGTCATGAGAAAATAATCCAAAAAGAAAGAATGGCATGGTAATTGTACAAATGAAAAGTTTCCTAAATATTTTATGTTATAAAAAGCGATAAACGAGTACCTGGAGAGTACCAACTTCAAAAACTATCATTACCATTCATTCGCAAGTTGACACGCTTAAAATCAGAAAATCACCAAATACGACTTCAAGCTATCGGACTAAAATTTGAGTCCAAACAACAAAAGAAAGAATTGAAAATATTACTATTAATTATTATACTATAAAGCCTTGGGTGAAGTGGGAAAAGGGAGATTCAAGTGAAAAATTAAAAATAATTCACTGGCTCTGCACAATAGGGCACACTAAGCACAGTTAAGCGCGCTACACTAGAACAGCAAAAACCAGTCCAACAGACAACAGTGCAACCTCCTCATTCACCTACATTATCCTTAGTTACACATCTAAACAACATTTACAACACAAACACACTTCCACAAGCTAAACACGACAAGGTTGTGGAAAACCGCAAAAAAAAAACATAAAACAACTAATATAAACATACTAAAAGAATGAGTGAAAATTGATTAAACAAGTTGTAAAGTGAAAATTTGAGAATTTTACGAACAACTCGAGCATAACTTTTTTAATGAATGTTCACCATACTACCTAAGCTAGAAATGATAAAGTAACAACGAAACAAAAAACGATAAAACATGCTTATTTCACGTCGTAAGCTCGACGCCTGATATTTAGAAAATAACACATTGCTTCAGACAAGCCAAATGCTTCACTCCCGCCTTCACTTAAATCTCTTCAAGCTCTAACCGAAACTACACATCTAACCACACTTTGGAAAACGTGAAACAAAACAAGTATACTATATACAAATGTATAAATCACGTAAATGTATAAAATAAACAAGTATGGATAAAATGTACAAATACACATTATAGACATATTTACAAAACTTAGAAAGAAAAACTATCACGATGTAGTTAATATCAACACCAATCTCCGACAACAAAGCCATTTTGTTGGAAGAAGTAAAGCGGCAAGAAAAAATTAAGTTATTAATTTACCGGGTGATATAGGTTATATTGTATCGTGTCCATAGAGATTAGTGAGAGGGAAAAACTATCGTTAAACAGTTTCAATTCTCCTAAGTTTGGAAAAGGGGTTTGCGGGAAAAGTGCAGGAAAAGTAAATAAAGCAGTAAAGAAAACAATAAACAATCATCTGCAGCCTAAGAGAACTTATTCTAGAATCACACTTTACTCTAACCATCAAATACTTAAACTTGCTGATCAATTGAACGCGACCTAAATCACTTGTCAATACCATCATGTATCACTCACACTAAGGCTATCTCTAACACAAAGTGTGACATCACTCGTATTGCTCTCGTCGATGATATCTCAACCGACTCAAATAACCTGAATGCATTTCATAACTGATACTCACATGAATATCAAGCCTAAATCTATATCTAGAGTTTAGGACCTAATAGATATTCATTCAAGAAAGAGATTCGGAAAGCATATGTCTACGACAAACCAAAACTCTGCGATTAAGCAAAAATCAAGAGTAAACACTGGTATTAATTTGTAAAAGAGATTTCATACAATCCCATGATCAACAAATGTACATGAAATAAGAGTAAATATATACATACAACACCCATCATAGAAATGATACATAGGGAAGAAGGAGATGAATAGGAAACTTCTCGCGGTGTCAACACGATCCGAGACCATCCATAGCCAATCGACATGATGAACCACCTAATGATGTTGCTTGAACCTCTAAGCTTCAAAGAATTGGATCAAAGCTCCTCCAAGAGGGAAAGAGATGATAAAAATCTATTAAAAAAAATCTAAAATATTAATACAAAATTGATCTCAGCAGACCACGTTGAGCGGGCTGCATTTATTTAACACACCAAACTTCCCTAAATCACGCTTAGTGGAACTTGCACGCTAATTGGGCTCAAAAACAATGCTTCTGCCAAAATATCAAATGCAAGCAGTGCACTATAAAATGCGTTGAGCACACTCGCACTTAGCAGCCTTCTGCGTGCTAAGCAGACTCTCCTGGGCAAAACTTCTAAAAACTGGTATTTTATTCTGAAAACACGCATCCAGAGTCGTGCCTTCGACACCTTATTGTTAGAACAAGATTGGTTTTGATCATATCTCAGAGTTTTGATTATAATAAATAAATTATATTTTATATATTTGATACTCTGATGAACGTATTTAATTGTTTCAGATAATGTTCTGACAGAAGCATTTTGATGTGCTGAGCTGAAAATAAATGAAGAAGTTCTTTGATGAAAGAACTATTTGTTTTAGCGCAAGTGCTGATGCTGACTCTGGTAAGATAATTATTTAAATACATCTTCTAACGCTTAGCAAGTTTATGTGTAAGCTATGTTTCAGAAGTTCTTTGAAAGCAAGCGCTGATCAGAAGTACTTAGCAAGCAAGTGTTGTTTAGAAGATATGCAAGCATGTTCTGAATCAAGACGTGAAGCTAAGTTCTGAAAGAATATAGAAGCTAACAAGTCTTGTCAAGGATCAGGAAACATGCTCTTACAAGTGTCGTTTGCTCATTTAATGCAAAGACGGCTACATGCACTCAAGTGTCTACGCTAGTTCATTGGAAAATGGAATAGTGCAAGGAAACACGCAAACATTTAATGATCTCCACATTTGAAGGCAGCAACGGTCATTTTGTTCTTACTATATATAGAAGAACATTTATTGCAAGCCAACGACCGAACCACTCATCAATTTTAAAAGAAGCAAGAACTACGTGAAAATATTCTAGGCTCACAAATAATTTTCATACACTTTGTGCAATACTATTCTTAGTGAAAAATCACAGTTATGATATAGCTTTCTTAGAAGCAAACTTTGTTTTACTATCTGTAAAGATTTAACTCTTGTAATTGTTCCTTGAGAGGCCAAGTTTGGTCAGATTTGTCAAGTAGACTATGACTAGTTTAAGTCTTAGTGGTGCGAGTCACTTGTAAGATTACTTGCGCATTGTTAGTCACAACAGTTGTTGTGTGATTGTAATCAGTTGAGTATAGTGAATTAAGTCCTTATTGAGAAAGGCGAAATCACCTTGGCGGGTGGACTGGAGTAGTTTGAGTTCAAACGAACCAGGATAAAAATAACCTTGTCTTTCCATTATTGTTGAGCCTTTAAGAAAAAGAAAAATAGAAACTCATTCAACCCCCTCCCCCCCTTCTAAGTGTTTTCTCACCCTTCAATTGGTATCAGAGCTTGACTCTGAGCACAACACTTAACTGTGTCGGGAAAAGATCCAGAAGAAAACACAAATGGCTACTAAACAAAACAACAATAGTTACAACAAACCTCATGTATTTGATGGAGAAGATTTTGAATATTGGAAAGATAGACTAGAAAGTTTCTTTCTAGGTCATGATAGTGATTTATGGGATATAGTCTTGGATGGTTACACACATCCTACAGACTCGGAAGGAAACAAGATTGATAGAAAAAATATGGATAGACAACAAAAAGATGATTTCAAAATCATCATAGAGCTAGAAATATTTTTCTAAATGCTATCTCTAAAATGGAATATGAAAAAATCACAAATAGAGATACAACACATGATATGTTTGAGTCTCTTAAAATGACTCATGAAGGAAATGCTCAAGTGAAGGAGTCTAAATCTTTGGCTCTCATCCAGAAGTATGAAGCCTTCAAAGTAGAAGAAAGTAAATCTATAGAAGCAATGTTCTCAAGGTTTCAAACTCTGATCGCTAGTCTGAGAGTTTTGAACAAGGGATACACTAAAGCAGACCACGTTAAAAAGATCATCAGAAGCTTACCTAGAAGATGGGCACCTATGGTCACTGCTTTCAAAGTATCAAAAGATCTGAACAATGTGTCTCTTGAAGAACTCATCAGCGCTCTCAGAAGTCATGAGATCGAACTTGATGAGCACGAGCCTCAGAAGAAAGGTAAGTCTCTTGCCCTTAAATCAATTAAGAAATATGATACTAACGCTTTTCAGGTTGAAGAGGAAAACTCTGAAGAATCTGCGTTAAAAGAAGTTCAGGAACTTTAAGAAGTCAGAAGATAAACCATAATCTTCTGTACACAAAAAGTCAAACAGAAGAGAGATAATCTGTTATTAATACAAATAAACTGGACACTACAAGAGTGATTGTCCAAAACTTCAAAGAGAAAAACCAAAGAAAAAGTTTGGTAGAAAGAAAGGTATGATGGCAACCTGGGACGATTCAGAATCCTCTGAAGATGAATCTGATTCTGAAGATGAGAACACCAACCTAGCTCTGATGGCTACCACAGCAGATGACTCAGACTGTGAGTCAGACCCAAAAGAGGTATTCTCTGAATTTACTAGAGAAGAACTTGCTGAAAGTTTATTAGAACTTCTGGAAAACTATAGTAAGCTCAAAATCAAATACAAGAAACTCAAGAAGAGTCTTGCATCTGATCTTGAGAAACATGAAACAGAAAAATCTGAACTCAAAGAAAATAATTTTAAACTTAAAGAAGAAATTCAAAAAGTTCAAAAAATTTCTAGTTCAGATTTTGTGTCAAGTTCAAAAGATATTCTGAAAGAATATGACTGTGGCTTTAAAACTTTTCTTGCTAAAAGCATAGACAGAAGCAAAATGGCTTCAATAATCTATGGAGTTAGTGGGAAAAACAGAAGAGGAATTGGATATGAACCTCCCAAAGGGAAGGAGACATATATACCAAAACTTGTTGCTAAGATGACTTTCACTTACAAACCTCTGAACAAACAATTCAGGTTTGGACACACACATGATATTAAATATACATCACATTCTGGAAACTCGTATGCGAACCCAAAGTTCAAATAGAACTTGAAATACTCTAACCCAAGAGGACCAAAAAAGATATGGGTACCTAAGGATAAAATAATATTTGTTGCACATGTCCTTAACAGCTCAATTGAGACACCAGTCATGGTACCTGGACTCTGGGTGCTCACGACACATGACGGGAAAAAAGTCTATGTTCCAAAACTTGGAATTTAAAGCTGGAGGAGACGTCAAGTTTGGAGGTAATCAGAAAGGGAAGATTATTGGTTCTGGAACCATTGGAAACGGTAACCTTCCTTCTATCTCTAATGTTTTATTAGTAGAAGGATTAGTGTATAACTTACTGTCTATAAGTCAATTAAGTGACAACGGTTATGACATTATCTTTAATCAAAATTCCTGTAGAGCTGTTAGTCAAAAAGATGGAACAATCCTCTTTTCTGGCAAGAGAAAGAACAACATATACAAAATTGATTTATCAGATCTTAAATCTCAGAATGTTAAATGCCTTTTGTCTGTTAGCGATGAGTAATGGGTATGGCACAGAAGATTGGGACATGTCAGCTTAAAAAAAATCTCTCAACTAAATAAATTAAATTTAGTCAGAGGACTTCCCAATCTGAAGTGCAACTCAGAAGCTCTGTGCGAAGCATGTCAAAAGGGAAAATTTTCAAAACCTTCCTTTAAATCCAAAAATGTTGTTTCTTCCTCTAGGCCATTAGAACTACTTCATATTGATCTGTTTGGGCCAGTTAAAACTGCATCCATCAGAGGCAAGAAGTATGGATTGGTCATTGTTGATGACTTCAGCAGATGGACATGGGTTAAGTTTTTAAAATACAAGGATGAGTCACATTTTGTGTTCGTTGACTTCTGTAACCAAGTGCAAAATGAAAAATATTTTAGAATTATAAAAGTCAGAAGTGATCATGGTGGAGAATTTGAAAACCATCATTTTGAAAAATATTTTGAAGAAAATGGTATTGTTCATAATTTCTCTTGTCCTAGAACTCCCCAACAAAATGGAGTTGTAGAATGAAAGAATAGAATATTACAAGAAATAGCCAGAACCATGATCAATGAAACAAATATGGCTAAGCACTTTTGGGCAGAAGCTGTGAACACAGCATGTTATATTCAGAATAGAATCTCTATAAGACCTATTCTTGAAAAGACTCCCTATGAATTGTGGAAAAACAGAAAACCCAACATTTCTTATTTTCATCCTTTTGGATGTACTTGTTTTATTCTGAACACTAAAGAAAATCTGAACAAGTTTGATTCTAAAGCACAAAAGTGTTTTCTGTTTGGATATTCTGAACACTCAAAAGACTATAGAGTATACAACACATAAACTCTGATTGTTGAAGAATCAATCAAAGTCAGGTTTGATGATAAGCTTGGCCAGCAACAGCCAAAGCAAAGTGATATTTCTGTAGGTACAGAAGATCATCCCTTAAACTCTGAAACTTCAGAAGCAAAGGAAGACTCAGAAGCAAAGGAAGACTCAGAAGATCATCCTCTTGACAATGCTCTGGATAATCTCAGAATCTCTGAACAATCCACTCAGAAAAGGTTTCCCAGAATCTCTTCAGCTCATAAAGAAGACGTGATTATTGGAAGAAAAGAAGATCCCATCAGAACAAGATCCTCTCTCAGAATCAATGAAGAATCATTGTTTGGATTGGTATCTCTGATTGAGCCAACTTCTATTGATGAAGCTTTGGAAGATAATGATTGGATCTTAGCAATGCAAGATGAACTCAATCAATTTTCCAGAAACGATGTGTGGGATCTAGTTCCAAGACCCAAAGGATTCAACATTATAGGAACTAAATGGGTCTTCCGAAACAAACTAAATGAACAAGGAGAGGTGGTCAGAAACAAAGCACGACTGGTTGCACAGGGTTATAGTCAACAAGAAGGAATTGATTATAATGAAACCTTTGCCCCAGTCGCCAGGTTAGAGTCTATTAGATTATTAATTTCTTTTGCTGTTCAAAATAACATTTCATTATATCAAATGGATGTTAAAGTTGCGTTTTTAAATGGCTATATAGAAGAAGAAGTTTATGTCCATCAACCTCCTGGCTTTAATGACTCAAAACATCCAGAACATGTTTTTAAATTAAAAAAGTCTTTGTACGGTTTAAAACAAGCTCCCAGAGCTTGGTATGATCGTCTGAGTAATTTTATTTTAGAAAAAGATTTTACCAGAGGGAAAGTGGACACAACTTTATTCAGAAAGACATTTAAAATGATATCTTAATTTGTCAAATTTATGTTGATGATATTATTTTTGGAACCTCTAATATCTCCCTTGGAAAAGAATTTGCTGAGACCATGCAGGCAGAATTTGAGATGAGCATGATGGGAGAATTGAAGTTCTTTCTAGGAATACAAATTAACCAGACTCCAGAAGGTACTTACATACATCAGACGAAGTATGTTAAAGAACCTCTGAAGAAATTTCAGATGTCAGAAAGCAAAGATGCTAAGACACCAATGCATCCAACATGCATTATGGGAAAAGATGAGGTAAGTATGAAGGTAGATCAGAAGCTCTACAGAGGTGTGATTGGATCCCTTCTCTATCTGACTGCATCTAGACCTGATATATTATTCAGCGTATGTTTATGTGCTAGATTCCAATCAGATCCTAGAGAATCTCACTTAACCGCTGTTAAGAGAATTCTGAGGTATCTGAAAGGTACTACTAATCTGGGTCTATGTTACAGAAGATCAAAAGATTTCAGACTAGTAGGTTATTGTGATGCTGACTTTGCTGGAGATAGAATTGAAAGAAAGAGCACCTCTGGAAGTTGCCAGTTTCTGGGTGACAATCTTATCTCGTGGTACAGCAAGAAGCAAGCAACAATTGCACTTTTAACAACAGAAGCTGAGTATATATCTGCTGCTGGATGTAGTTCTCATATGATTTGGATGAAAAGTCAGCTAGAAGATTTTAATATTTATGAAAGTAAGATTCCTATCTTCTGTGACAATACTTCTGCAATTTGTCTTTCTAAAAATCTTATTTTACATTCTAAAGCTAAACACATTAAAATTAAATATCATTTTATAAGGGACTATATTCATAAGGGAATTTTAAATTTAAACTTTGTAAAAACAGACCATCAATGGGCTAATATTTTTACCAAACCCCTTTCAGAAGATAAATTTAAATTCATTTTGAAAAATATTTCTATGGAATTATGTCCTGAATAAAATAATAATTATCTTCTGTGCTTGACTTTAGAATGTTCTAAAATGAATGTTCTGATTAACAACTCTTCAGAAGTTAGAAGAGAAGTTACATCAGAATCTATATGTAAAGTTCTGAAATGTTATAACATTTCATTTCAAGTATAGCTCAGCAGTTCATTAGATCAAACAGCTGTCCCATGCAACCTTTAGGAGATGAACACTTGGTGTGTTTCTGAAAGGTCACGCGTGCTAAGCTATTGACGCCGTTCTAGGTAACTGTTATGATTTGATTAAAATATCACGCTTTCCCCTCACTTTTCAATATCATTAAATGCTAAGTCATGATTAGATTCTTTTTATTTAAATTTTTATTAAATACTCTTTTTACAGTTTTATTTTTAAAAACCTATTTCTGAAAAGTCTTCATATAAATACCTTTGTACAAACCCTTCTCACTTTTACTGTCTCTTTCAAAACTCAAACGTCTCTGTGTATTTTTCTCTGAAACCCATTTTTCTTCTCTCAAACCTAAGTGCTCCTATGGCTTCCTCCTCTACTCATTCTGAGAACATTCAATCTGAGCAATACATCATTCCTGAAAGAACCACTCTCATTCCAGTGGATAGCTTCGAGGTTATAAGTGAATTAATGGTGCATTTTGATAATCTTAAAGCTAATGGTTTTGATCTTCTTCCTACTGTTGAGTTTCAAGGTTGGGGAAACTTCTTTGACCGTCTAGTTGGTCCAGTTTTTCCACACCTTGTTAAAGAATTTTGGATACACGCAATTGCTTCTCCAAAAGTCATCCTTTCATTCGTGATGGGTAAGGAAATCTCAATTACTGAAAATCTAATCAGAAAACTTCTAGGTTTTGAAGGAACTGGAGTAACTGGAATTTCTAGTGGAAGAATGGAAATGTCAAAGGTTTATACATAAATTTTTACAAATGGGCAAGGGTCTTCTAAAGTCAGAGATTTGAAAAATAAGTACAAGATATGGGCAAGAATAATCCATGGTTGCATTCATCATAGGAAGGAAACTAGCTCTCCAGACTATATAAATGCTGACCAACAATACTTGTTGTTCTGTCTTGGAACAAACATTAAGATTGATTTACCCTATCTCTTGTTTGATCATCTCTGGACTCATGTCAAAGAAACGAGAGAAGCAGAAAGAATGAAGAACCTTAAATCCAAAAGGAATTGGATTCCAATGGGGAGACTGATTTCAGACATTCTGACTGAGAATGGTCTGATTGCTCACCTGGATGAAGAAAATCTGATGGGGGAGTTAGAGCCTACTTGTGGAAAGGCTCTGACTGGAAAGAACTTGGTGAAGAGGAATATTATTGACAAACTGCTGATAGAACTAACTCCTTTTGTTTCAACAACTGTTAAGAGAAGGAGGATACTAATTGCTGATTTTCCACTGTTCAACTCAGGTGATCACCCTCGCATCATCCTGCATTACATTCAAATTTGTAAAGAAAGTGGAACACCCATTGATCTTGCTTGGCTTCAAGGAAGACATGAAGCTGCTCCAGACGTTGTTCTTCACCAACCATTGAAGAGGAAAGCAGATGAAGGACCATCTGCCATACCTCATAAGAAGAAGAAAAAATCAGGTACACCTGCTGAAACTATTACTGTTTATGATTCTGAAAATATATCTACATCTGCTGAACCCCAAACCCTAGGAGACATAGATGTTGATATAGACCTGACCATACCCTCTGAACCACTTGCTGAAAATCCTCAAAGAGATCAAGTTTTATCAGACTTGAGTGATTTTGACTCTGATGATTTTTCTGAAACCCAAACAGAACCACCCCAATCAGAACCATCTCAATCTATTCCGCCTGAAAACCTTTCTAGACCTCCTCCCAGACCTTTATCACCCAGACCTTCTGGATGGTATGATGCTGGCTCTTGGAGAATACCAGGAATCAACGAACCTCTGGCCACTCTAAAGCCACCATTCAACCTACCTTATGAAAACATCTTTGCCATAAACAGAACACAATCACAAAATCCTACCCCCACTGCTGACAACACCATAATCATTTCACCTGACATCACACCACCCACATCTCCACAACTTCCAACTCCTAACTCACCAGTGATTTCACCTCCTCAATCTCCAGAACATAACCTCCATCCATCACATGAAGCATATGAACCTTGTGAACCATCAGCAACACATGAACCCTCTGAAACTCTCAATCCATCAGAAACACCTGAACCTTTTGAACAACCTGACCAATCAGCAACACATGAACAATCAAAAAATCCTGAACCAGCTGACTTTCTGAAAACTGTAGTTGATTTTGAATCTCTACAATTTCTGAAAAACAAAACCTTCAAAAAGGAAATTCCAAAACCTGTTCAGCCAGATGTAAATATATTTTTTCATAATTTTTTAACAGAAGTTCAAGCTTGGTTGGACCTGCTGAAGGAAGATTTCACCAGAAATGTGAACCCAGCAGCAACAGATCTTTTGTGGGAAACGTTCAGAAGAACCTTAGATGCTGAGTCACTGAAGCTGCAAGACTTGTGTCACTCTCAGGTGATTGAGAACTTCTCCAAACATCTTCATGCCTTTCAGTCAGAAGTTGCTGATATTTGGGACAAGAAGTCTTCTCTGATGATTGTTGATGCTCCAACTGATCAAATGGACATTTCAGAAGATGAATCTGAAGATGCCTCTGAAGATTCAAATCCTCTGGCAATAGTTTTGTTGAATCAACCTTCTGCAAAAGCTGCACCTGAACCCGTGCCAACTCTTATGGTGGATCTGGGAACTCTTCTTTCAACTTTTGTTCGTTCTGACTCAATGGTTGCTACTCCAAAAGTTGTATCTGCTGAAGCTTCCTCATCCTCTGATCCTACTTCACTTGTAATGGATACTCTGGATGAGCTTAAGAGGGATAATGAAGCTATTCATGAGCTCTTGGATAAGCAAGATCAGACAAACCAAGAAATCAGAAGCTAGATGATGAAACAAGAGGAATCTGCATCTAAGATCAAGAATCTTCTTATGGCCCTTGTTTTTAAGAAATCTTAGTGTCATTCTATTTCTTATTTTTCTTTGTTGTTTTGTTGAACCTCTGAATCTTTTATTAAAAAAAAAAAAATTTACGCTCTTCAACTATTTTTATATACTTTTTGATTATGCCAAAAAGGGGGAGAAAATGAGTATTTTGATCTAATCTCTGATTAACAGTTATGGGACTAAGTCTCAAACATTCTAACAAAATACATGATTTCTTTCTATATGTAAAAGAATTTTGCAGGTATCATTTAAACTCTGGAAGTTTAATTCAAATGAACATTATCTTCAAAAGACCTGATGAAGTAATCCCGGAAGAAAATTTCAAAGCTCTGATGAAAATTCTCAGGAAGTTTTTCTTATAGAAATATTTATTTCAGGGGGAGATTCCTACCTCTTATTAAATTTTATTTCTTATCTGAATATTTTTTTATCATCATCAAAAAGGGGGAGATTGTTAGAACAAGATTGGTTCTGATCATATCTCAGAGTTTTGATGATAACAATAAATTATATTTTATATAATTGATACTCCGATGAACGTATTTAATTGTTTCAGATAATGTTCTGACAGAAGCATTTTGATGTGCTGAGCTGAAAATAAATGAAGAAGTTCTTTGATGAAAGAACTATTTGTTTTAGCGCAAGTGTTGATGCTGACTCTGGTAAGATAATTATTTAAATACATCTTCTAACGCTTAGCAAGTTTATGTGTAAGCTATGTTTCAGAAGTTCTTTGAAAGCAAGCGCTGATCAGAAGTACTTAGCAAGCAAGCGTTGTTTAGAAGATATGAAAGCATGTTCTAAATCAAGACGTGAAGCTAAGTTCTGAAAGAATATAGAAGCTAACAAGTCTTGTCAAGGATCAGGAAACATGCTCTTACAAGTGTCGTTTGCTCATTTAATGCAAAGACAGCTACATGCACTCAAGTGTCTATGCTAGTTCATTGGAAAATGGAATAGTGCAAGGAAACACGCAAACATTTAATGATCTCCACATTTGAAGGCAGCAACGGTCATTTTTTTCTTACTATATATAGAAGAACATTTATTGCAAGCCAACGACCGAACCACTCATCAATTTTAAAAGAAGCAAGAACTACGTGAAAATATTCCGGGCTCACAAATAATTTTCATACACTTTGTGCAATACTATTCTTAGTGAAAAATCACAGTTGTGATATAGCTTTCTTAGAAGCAAACTTTGTTTCACTATCTGTAAAGATTTAACTCTTGTAATTGTTCCTTGAGAGACCAAGTTTGGTTAGATTTCTCAAGTAGACTAGGACTAGTTTAAGTCTTAGTGGTGTGAGTCACTTGTAAGATTACTTGTGCATTGTTAGTCACAACAGTTATTTTGTGATTGTAATCAATTGATTATAGTGAATTAAGTCCTTGTTGAGAAAGGCGAAATCACCTTGGAGGGTGGACTAGAGTAGTTTGAGTTCAAACGAACCAGGATAAAAATAACATTGTCTTTCCATTATTGTTGAGCCTTTAAGAAAAAGAAAAAGAGAAACTTATTCAACCCCCCCACCTTCTAAGTGTTTTCTCACCCTTCACTTATTACTCAATGCTCCAAAATGCAACAAATCCTACAAAATGAATGAAAAAACATCAAACGATACGCTATGTACACAAAAACACAAGTAAACACAAACTAAACATTTTTGCACAAAATTCGGGTTTATTCAACGATTTTAAACAACAAAGAATCAATAAGTGTAACAAAAATTATATATAGAAATAACTACAATTTGCACTTATCAAATTCTCACCCTTCTGTTAAAATGATATTTTACACAATATCTCTCAGGTACCGAAGATAGTGGTGCTTCTTGCGAGGATTAGTTGGAGGAGCTAGTTCCTTGTTTATTTGCTTATTAAGTAGTGAGTCATGCTTTGGTCTATGTAACACAAGGAACATTTGAAATCATGTTTGTTTTGAGAGATGTTTGTTATACTCTCTTTATTTATGATGTATTGATATTATGTGATGAGTGGCCTTTAGTGCCTAGAATTTTATTATATAAGTGTCATTATGGGATTTCAATTATTTATATCGTTATTAAAGAGAATTATTTCGTTGTGATGTGCATATGTGTATGGAACATGATTTTAAATGTGTGTTATGAGCATGACTGATGTATTGTGTTGGTTTTGAAATACATGTGATGCCCTCTTTTGATATGCATGCTAATTTACTCTGATTATGTCATTTATTTGCATGGGGTTTAGAGAGGGTGTTACTGCGTTCGCCATGGCCCCTAAAGTGACCGTCATGAACCTAAAAACCAGAAAATTTCCTGCGCAGACAGTGTTCTCCATGTGCGATTCTTCCACCCAAAAACACCTTTTAACATCCAAATTACTACGACTTAAGGCATTATAACCTATATCTAACATGTATTTTCAAATAGAAACATCACAACACTATTACTCATCATATTCAAGGATTTATCATCAAAACCTAACAATTACAAAACCATATAAATTTAGGGATTTCATCCTAAACATGTTTCTACCCATCATATATCATCATACAATCCTAATAACCATGTAAAACCTCCCCCTTACCTTAATTTCTTGATGAACTTTTGAATTCCTCCTTAGGTGTTCTTCTCCTCTTTCTCCCTTTTCGTTTGTGTCTACTTTTGCCTCTTTTCTCTTTTCTCTTTACTGACATAGTTTTCTTTTCCTCTTATACTCTTAACAAAATAACACTAACCCAACAACTACTAGGCCAATTACTCATCACACTCCCACATATTAGGCCTAATTACCAATATTTTACTAACACGTCACATATAACATACATCAAATAATTTAAATTAATCAATTACTCACAAAATCAAATAAATAATTAAATAATAAAATATATAACTACTTAATAAAAATGGGGTGTTACATAACCTAGGAGTGTTTAGCTACTCGTATTGATACAAATAAATACTAAGTGATAAGATAAAGATTACATGAGAATATCCTTGAAAATCTAGCCTCCAATGGCTTCCAATCCTCTCAAAATATCACTTCTGATACTCTTTTTTGTCACTTTTAGACGAAATTCGCAGAATCCTTAACAAGATACCAAAAATATGCTTTTAAAGCAATCAGAATGGATCAGAATGCGTCAGGAAAAGCCTAGAAAAATGGTTCATTGCACGCGTCATGGACTATATCGCATGTGTGATACTGCATGTACACCTTTATCATGCGTGTGATGCATCGCGTGATTATTCCAGTAACTTTGTTCTTTTTGCTTCCTTTTTCAGCCAATTTTCACCAAGTCCTTATTTCTTCATATTTAGTGATTTTTGCATCATTCTTTGGCCTTTATCCTTCATATTTGCTCATTTTTTTACTGATTTTTCTCTGATTCTTCGACAAAATATATGTAATGCCAGAGTGTCATCATATGTTATAATGGAAATCTCAAGGTTTTTTACTTGGGGATTGGATATATGCCTCATGGTTTTAGGTTGAATCAGGATAAAATCGGGTGTATTCTTCTCAAATCTTTCAACTATTTATTTACTTATTCTTATTTACTTGTCATTCTATTTATTTTTCTGTGTAACTATTGTTTTATCCTTTATACATGTAATTGTTAAAAAAGAGAGGATTGTTATCTTGAAGTCTATATTATAAAGGTTTTAAGATAAACTTGAGATAAAAGATTTGTGTAAGAAGATTTTGGTTTGATCTTGTGTTAAAATATATATGATACATGAAATCTCAAGGTGTCATCTGTGACACCATAAACCCCAAATCTTTTTTTATAAATATAAATTATGGAATAATTAATATAATAAATAGTATACAAAACATAGGGTATCACACATTAATTATAACATGCATTAGCAAATTCCCATACTTGCGTAACATGTTTAGGATTCTCAATAAAACATTGAAAAGAAAAAACATAATATTCTTTTAAATTACAACAATGTCCTTGATGTCTCGGCATCAGAACTTTATTTAGACTCAATCCTTAATTGACAAACATATGTCTGCAACATAGTACACATGTGATTAAGATGGCCTTCTGCACCATCTTCACTGGATCGCCTCATGAAACAACTACTCCTTAGTCTCATTCTGAGGGTATCATGTTTATAGGTACATCATACAAACAAGAAAGAAAATAGGCGAGAATATATTTTACAAAAAAAAACAGTATAAAAACAGTAAGGTAGTACAATGCAAACATTCACAATCATCATCACAATATGGAAAATATCATGTTAATTCATACAATAACACATCAATGCACATGAATGCTATATAATGCACACTAACCTCTACTTTGTATACGTGTGGTATCAGACACTGAACACATAGTATATTCATGGAAGAACATGCATGCTACACTCTGTACTATAACACTCTCTCTAGGCTCAACAGTCTAGGAGTACATGTGGGATATATTTGTACCATGAAACTCTCTCGAGTTCTACAGTTTATGAGTATATATAAGTTACATTTGTACTACGACACTCTCCTAGACACCTGTATACCAGTAATTTCTAGGAGTACATGTGAGATACATATGTACTACAAAACTCCCCTAAACTTAACATACTTCCACGCTAGTATGATGCATGAACAAACCATCAAATATAATCCTTCTGGACCGATCCTCTTTGAAACACATTCATTTCACTACCACATAAGAGCTTCATAATAATTTCCTTAGAACACATTTCCATCACCGCCACATAAGGGATTCACATTGATTCATCTCAATCATTCATAATTTACCATAGTCATATTGATACAACAGTATCATTAACCTTTATCACAAGAAATATTATTTCAGTAGCTTTCCAACTTAATTGAACAAACCTTAAACGAATTTACGAAACACAAGTTACACGTGAAATTTCATCAATTCGGACTTCGACATGTGGCACTTCTGCACTTCCCATTTCTATAAAATTTGAAATTTCGAAGGTGTAACCGATTACAGGCTACTGGTAACCGGTTACTGACTGATTGTAACCAGTTAAAGGATGCTCGTAATCGGTTATAACATGTTGTACTTGCTTTAATTTATCAACCACCACATCTCGGATGATCATGATTTTTCTGTTTATAACATCATATAGCTTGTAAACTCCAGTAGGGTGATACCCTACTAGTATCATCATCTTTCCCTTATCATCCAACTTCTTTCTAAGTTTTCCCAGAACAATTCGTTACACCATAGAACTGAAAAATTACCAATGGTTCAGAATAGGTTTGAATCCATACCATGCCTCTTCTGGTGTTATCTTCTCAAGCTTCTTTGAAGGACACCTATTTAACAAATAGGTAGTTATGGATACCACTTCTCCCCACAACTCTTTCGACAAGTTCTTCCCTTTCAACATATTTCTCACCATGTTGATAATCGATCAATTCTTCCTTTCAGAAACACTGTTTTTCTGTGGTGTATAGGGTGTTACTCCCTCATGCATTATCCCCTTTTCATCACAAAACTTCCCAAAGTCATTTGAGACATATTCGCCTCCACTGTCGGTTTTGAGAACTTTGAGCTTGTGATCACTTTGCCGCTCAACCAAGGACTTGAACTTTTTAAACACTTCGAATACCTCATATTTTTCCTGGATTAGGTATGTCCATAGCTTTCTACTAAAATTGGAAATAAATGTGACAAAGTACTTATTGCCACCGACGAATCAACTTGCATCGGCCCGTACACATTGGAATACACCACCTCAAGGTGATGTTTGGTTCTATAACTTGCATCCTTGCTGAATTTACCATTGTGTTGCTTCGCTTGCACACACTCTTCATAGTTTTCAGCTGGTATATTGATGAATGGCTACCTGGTTACCATTATGTTCTTTTGCAAAGCGTTGAGATCTCGGAAATTTAGATGCCTAAGACGGTAGTGTCATAACCACTCTTCTCGACTAGACACTATAGCAATACACCTAAGCTCCGTAACCTTTATAATCAACCTTGAAAGTTCTATTGGCATCCATATGAGTTTAAGGATCAAAACCCCATTTGTATCCATAACGCGTAACGTCTTGTCTTCCGTACTGATCTTGTAACCCTTCTCAAGCAATTGGCTAATACTTTGAAGGTTAAATTTTATTCCTAGAATGTAAAATACATTTTTTATCAAGGAATATCCATCATCCATTTTCATGATCTAAACATCACTGGTACCATCGACCGCTAAAGTGGTGTCATCCATGAATTTCACTTTATTTTTCACGGCTTGATTGATTTTGACAATCCAATCCTTCTTCCTTGTCATATGTGTAGAACAATTGGAATCCAAATATTATTCCTCACTGCACTTGACTCTTTCTCTCGTAGTCACCATAACATTTTCTTCTGCATGTAACCGACTATTATCTTTACGTAATCAATTATTGCACGTTTCTGCAGCATTCCTAGAACAATTGATGTTGTTGTCTCGCAGGATGTTATTACTGCGTTCAACTTCCATGATCATGACCAAGAGTGTATTATCATCATTAAAATCTTGTCTTGCAACCTTGGCTTCATCTGCTTGAGGGTCCTTCTTGTTCGCGTTGCAATCTCTTACATAATAACTAAACTGTTAACAATTGTAGCATTGCGCCTTGCTCTTTTCAAACCTTCCCTTTTTATTTTGTTGTAGCTACTCCCACCCTTTTGACAAGTTGGATTATTTGAATTTTGAGACTCTCTTCCACCAAAATTGTGAAAATTCTCTTACTCTTCATGGTCTATTTTCCTTTCGACTTCTTGTTCTTCTTATCGAATCGAGCTTGCAAAGCGATCTCCTCCTTTGCCATGTAATTATTTCTCTCCTCCATGCTTTGCTCATGAGCCTCAAGAGAGCTTTGAAGCACTATTTTGCTCAACTTCGCAAGATCCTTCGATTCCTCAATCGCCACTACAATATTGTCAAATCTTGTCGTCAAAGAACTCAAGATTTTTAACACAACATTCTGCTCAGGAATAGTTTCTCCACATGACTTTATTTGGTTCACCAATCGAGTAATTATCGCCACATAATTGTTGATCGTATTTTTTTCCTCTATTTGGATCAATTCAAGTTGACGCTTGTGAGTTTGTAACCTCACCACCTTCGCCTTGTCAGCCCATACATATTCTTTTTCTAAGATTTTCCATGCTTGCTTTGAGGACTCGCAATCACCAACTTTCTCAAAGTTGTCACCATCCATAAATTGATGAATAAAAAATAGTGCTTTGTAATCTTTCTTCTTTTCTTCTTTATGTGTTGCTCGTTGTGCATTTGTTGCACCTTCGACAAGGGGATTCACCTCATTATTGATTACTTCAAGAACATCTTAGTAGCAAAATAACACCTTCATTTGCTTGTATTATTTGTCGTAATTCTTCGCATCAATGAGGGGTAGGTTTGTAGGGACACTATCATTGGAGACATAGTTCATGTTGCACACCAAGTGTTTGTGGATCTGAATCGGACTTTTGATGCCAAATGTTGGAATATGCAATCACAAGATTGGTAAATAATAGAGAGTTTGAGTATGTGGAGAAAGAGAGAGTGTGAGAGGAGAGAGTTAGAGAGAGAGAGAGAGAGAGAGAGAGAGAGAGAGAGAGATTTGAGGGTGAGAATTTTGATATTTTTTATTTTCATTACAAACATTACCTATAAGGTATATATACAAGTGATTTCGATGTAAAAACATAAAGTCAAAAACCAGAAAAAGGTAAAAGTCGGACTTGTAACCGGCTGCAACTGACAGATATCAGAAAATAACTATTAGGTGTACCGGTTACTGTGAATGTGTAATCGATTATGCCAACTCCAAAAGTGATTTTTCTTTAGTTCAGAAGTGATTTTCTCACAGCTGTAACCGGTTACACCCTCGTGGTAACCGGTTACAACACTTGAATTATAAGTTTTCACTTAACAAAACTCTCTATTGTTTATCAATCTTGTGATTGCATGTTCCAACAATCCCAACTCAATAGAATCATACGTCTTTTCAAAATTAACTTTAAAGAAGATAAGTTATTCTTTTGATCTTTTTGTGTTGTCAATAACATCGATAGCAAATAATACCATCAAAGATTGGACACCCCTTCATAAAACCTAAGTGACACTCTGAAATTGACCAATGACCATCTTCGTTTTGTTTGATAGCATCTTTGTCAAAACTTTATACGTGTACCCCGTAAAAAATGAGACAAAGTTAAACACACTTAGAGGATCGTTAGTTTTCTAAATCAAAACAACAAAAGTACAATTTGATCATTTCACCATTAAATTCACATTTACTATCATCCTAATATTCTTTTAAAAAACTAAAAAATGGCTCCATGTGGTCTATGAAAAAACTAAAATGAAGATATAATTTTGTAGTCATATATTTGTAAAGGGTCTATTAAGGGCGGGAGAATTGTAACCCCCGTGAGGGGCAAGCCCCATATGTCGCCCGCATTTACAAACTATTTCATCTTAAGTGTGTATTACTTGCATATTCATGGGAAACGTGAGAAAAGACGATCCTCGGTTAGAGAGAAGTCAGAATCAACATGTTAATCCACGATTCTCTAAGAAATAAAGATTCAACTGTCCATCACTGACTAAGTGGATGGTTATCATTTCCAAGGAAACTCTAAGTCCAAGAGCCATTATAAACACTTCATCCCTAGCAAGTGATAAGACAGGTTAGAATATACACAAAATATCTCATAAGCTACATAGTTTCTCACCTCACATAAGCATTGCTCTCTTATCACTATAAATATCAT
Source organism: Vicia faba (assembly GCA_948472305.1). Classification (NCBI taxonomy): domain Eukaryota; kingdom Viridiplantae; phylum Streptophyta; class Magnoliopsida; order Fabales; family Fabaceae; genus Vicia; species Vicia faba. Next base: position 490,540,426 of record OX451736.1, read on the forward strand.
CAAACAAGGTCTCTTATCGCTGCAAATAAACCCTAACAATAAAAAAAACTAATAAGTCATTTGATCACCCCTGTGAGTATAGGAATATCATGCATTATATATTTTTAACAAGTACAAATTTGATGTTGCAATGAATTTTTAAATCATTTTTGTTTAACTTTGTAAATTAATTACTAAAAAATTGAATTAGTAAAAAAAAGAGAAAATAAATTCCATCTTTAATTTTCTCATCACAAAACTTTAAATAAATAGCAACAAATAATTAACCAAGAAAAAAACATGAAATTCCTTTGTAAATCAATCATTATATTCAGTGGGGAGAAATTTAGTGACTAGAGAAATTGCATTCTTGCATCACTAATTTTACTTCTCTAATAATACAATTTTGTAAAGAATTTGCACATGCATAATTCCAATAACTTTTTGGTCTCAACTTCTTTTATATAAAGAATTTTCAACAGTGATTATGTAATAAATTTAATTATGGCATAAACCAATACCAATATGTATGGCTATTTCTACTCCATCCATATATATGCATGAAATAGTCAAAGTCATGCCCACTCTAGTAGACTTTCTTTTGCTGTTTCTATAAAACCTAACACATTCAAAATTATATCGTCATTGCCGTTTCACCTTCCGTCATTAATATTCAACGTTTGTCTTTTGGTGCCCTCATAGAGTAGGGACCCCCAAAAAAAAGTCTATATTTATCTCATTCATTAGGTCATAAACTTGAAACCTTTTGAACTATTTTTCTAACATACATACATCTCATAATGGAAATATTTGACTTATTTTCCAACTTAATTAATTCATCAGAAAAATCCTAATAGCAACTCAGATTCTTTTATATAAATAAATGCTTATACCGAAAGAAAGAAAAAAAGGAAAGTTATTTTCATGTCATAAGAAAGTTTCAAAAGTTTGTGGTGTGTGGTACTCAACATTCACAAATGGAAGCAACTAAATTAGATAACTTTGAGAACAAGAAAGAAGATGAAGTTGTTCTTCCCGGATTTAGATTTCACCCAACAGATGAAGAGCTTGTCGGGTTTTATCTTCGGCGAAAAGTCGAGAAGAAGCCTCTTCATATTGAACTCATCAAAGAAATCGACATCTATAAATACGATCCATGGGATCTACCAAGTAAGCTTTCATTTCCACTATATTTTTGTTATGTTAGTATCATATCAGAGATTTGACCTAACTCAACCTTACAGTTGAGTGTTGTTTTCATCTTTAAACTTATGTTCAGATCATAATATATATGTTCGACTGATGTGAGACTATTTAACAATAACTATAGTATCATTTTGATTTTACTATATGGTTTCTGATATTAATTTATGAACATGTTTGTGATGAAACATGAAGAACCTAGTACTATGGGGGAGAAAGAATGTTATTTTTTCTGTCTACGAGGAAGAAAATACAGGAACAGCATAAGGCCAAATAGAGTGACAGGATCTGGATTTTGGAAAGCTACAGGGATTGATAAATCTGTGTATTGTGTTAAAGAATCACATGAATGCATTGGATTGAAGAAATCATTGGTTTATTATCGTGGAAGTGCTGGAAAAGGTACGAAAACTGATTGGATGATGCATGAGTTTCGTCTTCCACCAGCTAAAGGAAAAACTGGGAATGATACAGGTTTTAATCATGGCAATGATGTTCTTGAAGCTGTAAGTTATCAATTTTGCTAGCATTTTTATGAGTATATTTTATTCTATAACTGAAAATATATTGCTTGTATCATAAGATAAGTTAAAGTTTTCTACTGTTTGAAATTTCTACACAGATACCAATTGAATTGTCTTAACGGAATAGTTAAAGTTATTTTTTATAATGTCAGAAAATAGATAAATTTTATTAAAATGTGAAAGCAAAACACTTTTACCATGAATAAAAACAAATCTAAAGAGAGTATATTCAAAATAATGACAGCAGCATGTTGATGAAATCTTGAATAAAAAGTACTGAATTAGAAAAGCATGAGATTTGAGGTTAGAAAATTAATATAATAAAAAATGAATGACTTTGGATGTCTCAAAATCTTCTAAGATGCATCATACATGACATGTATAAAAACAAAATTAAGGATGTTGAAAATTTTTAAGCAAAATTAATTTTACAAGATCAATTTTTGTCACCGCAGAATTAGATTTACACTAAATTTATTTTAATGGTTCATCAATCTCCTAAAAATCTCCCATTTATGCAACCAAGTCAACTCGTTTCTGGTACTTTGTTTTATCTATCAATTTGCACAACCTTTTAAAAAGTGTCTTTGTTTCCAACATGTTTCTAACTAAGAACTTTATGTTTCTTTGTTTTTATTGCAGGAAGTGTGGACACTATGCAGAATATTCAAACGAATCCCATCATTCAAAAAATACACACCAAATTTGAAAAAAGACTCGGAATCACCACCATTCACTACCACCACCAACAACAACTCTTCATCTTCCAAAACATGCAGCTTTGAATCCGACAACACCAAACCATACTTGACTTTCACAGACTCGCAACTTGTTCAACAGAATCACGAAACAAAACCGTTCTTTAACGAACATGTCGACCAAAGGATTAACCACTCATTTCTAACTCAAGTTCCAACAACTTTGTCTCCATCAAGTTTTTGGAATGAACATCACAATGTGATTGATGATGAAGTAGCATTCGCAAATGAGAATTGGGATGATCTTAGATCTATGGTTCAGTTTACCTTTGATCCTTCAAAGGTTTATGATTGTAAAGACTTTAATTAGAGTTAATTCAATAGCATCAAACACTATCTACTTTAGACTAATATTACTACCACCTTATACAACTGCGAAATTTCATCGCATTTAATTGATATGCAGTGTCAGCGTAAAAAAAAAAACATTTTTGTTGTATAACATTTTTGTCAGAACATAACACAGCTTAATTAACTGATGAAATGAAAATCGATTAAGTTACACGCTTAATCAACAAAACGGTATATAATTAGTAATTACACTCTATAATGTTGAAAAAATCATCTATCTTGTACATGTCTTTGGTTTATGATCAAGGCTGATGGAAAGAGTTTGATCCTTGTTCATGGTGATGATTGATCCCTGGCTGGCTAACCACTGGAATATCCAAGCTGCTTCCGTCAGTTTCTGGCGCTGCTACTTCCCTTACATCGGCTATCCTTGCCTCTGTCGCCTGAATATCGCTCCATTCATTGTCACCAACTGGCTGGATGTTGTTTACCTGATCTGTTGCCATGTGAACTACGTTCTCCGCAGGGATAGGGTTTGCTCTAGAAACACTTAGGCATGCTTTATCGACATTTTCTTCTGTCGGGTCGACATGCTTTGTATCCGAGCATGACTCCGTCTTCTCCACAACTTGTGTTGCATCAATGTGTTGCCTGTTAACAAATGAAAAAATTTATCTGATACGTCAAATTTCTTTTCTGGATACTCCACATAGCCTTGTGCACGAGTACAGGTCAACCCGGTAAAGAAAACAAGTCAACAAATATAATTAACAAAGGTTCGGGCAAGACGAAACGAAAACAAGATGCTGACCTTTGAAGTTGTGCTTTTAGCATGTTAACATATGCGAGAAGCTCCTGCTTCTCTTTTGTTGCTGCCGATTCTCTCTGTAGAGCCTCCTTTATCCTAGCTTCAGCATTTGCCTCTGCAACCCTAACCTTCTCTTCCGCCCTTACTACAGTTGCTTCTAAAATCACACCATGCTCTCTAGCTTTCCCGAGTTCAGTACGCCACATATGCGCCTCCTGAATCGCGGCTTCTCTCTGGCTGGTTAATTGCTCTCTTTCTTTGCTTAAGCTCGTAATTTTTTCTTCATACTCCTTTAGCTACAAATCGGCGATTTAAAACAAATAAAACATTCAAGTTTCATCGAAAATAATAACTAAGGGCCAATCATTCAAAACAGTTTGGTTAAACGTACTTTCTGTGCATAAGCCTCCTGCTGCTTCTCGGATTCTTTTCTCAAACGATCAATTTCTGCACAGGCAATTCTCCTGTGGTCATCCATAGTATAAGCAGCGGATGCTGCGGCTTCAGCAGCCTCGGCAGTCTCGGATAACTTATCTGCTATTTCTTTTATAGTTGAATCACGTGCCCGAAGGTCTCGAGCCAAATTCTGTAACTCCTCGTCCTTAACTCTTAGTGTTTCCTATAAAGTAAAACCGCATTTTCAGAACTGAATGCAAAGTAATAAAAAAACGTAAAGGTGCAAGAAGACAATCTATATCTATAGGGTGTACCTTCATGATAGCTAAATCATCCATAGGACCATCAGTGTTCCTATTTGGCATCATTCCAAGAGCATTTCGCAGAGAAATCTGCATCGCTGCTTCAATTTCTTTAGAACATTCCGAGGCTGTTGAGTTGGCGGCAGCAACAACGGTTGCAACAGTTCCTAATTTCGCAGAACCGTTCCCGCTTAAGGAATTCACAGCTTCTTTATGAGCTTTCAGAACCAACTGAGTGGCACTGGTGTGCGAGGAAAATAAATCAGACAAGGAAATAATTAAAACTATTAGACAAGAAAAAATTGTAATATATATCGTTTCATTTTAGTGGTAGCTAGAAGAACATGGTTGAGAACACTTACAAAATTATCGACGGGAGATACTACAATAATGAATCTCCCATAATTTCGATTGGGGCAAGGAAATGTAACTTTCAAAAATGAATTTTAGCAAGAAAAAACAACGGAAAAGTTGAACGAAGAAAGGAAAGCGCATAATTTGAAAAATCTTCCGTAATTTGGAGTCTCGTAAAAGTGAGCAAAGTTGGGAAAATGTTTGGTGGCCCCAACAACTCTCTCCCAGCAGGAGGAAAACAGCGAGCAAACAATTTCTTTCATTTCTCCTATTTCAAACTGTCTTTTCATTACAGTGTTTCCGATGGCAGATGGCGGTCCATGGCGGAGAGCCAAAATCCCGCCATACCAGCCGCTTTGTGTCGCTGTCATAGCGGATTATGACGGAAACTCCCGCAATATCGACTGATATTTATTATTGCGGCGAGCCCGAAAACTGCCACTAATATCTGCCAAGGCCGATATTCCATAACACTGTTTTGTAATATCTCTCTTTTTGGGAGGTATTTTTGTAATTTAATATACATGATTCTTTTTTTCCTCTTACCTTTTACACAATCAAGCAAGAGAAGAGACATGTTTTAACTTTCTTTCCTTTTGTTTCCTCTCCTACCAAACAACTAAGTGCAATCATCTTATTTTATACCAGAGTATTCAACAACGGCCAATAGCGACACTATCCTGCTACAGCGGAGCGGATGCTGGCCGCTATCAGAAGAGCCTTAGCGGCCGCTATCGGGTAAATAGTGGGTACTGGGGGAGATGTGGTTTTTGTCCCACTATCCTTTTCCCCTCTGAAAAACCAAAATTACCCTTAAATTTGAGGTAATTTTGGGTTTTTCAATAAAATTTGAGTTGAGACACCCTAACCTTCCTTCACCAACATTTCCGCACTTTAGTCGCTCCAAAGAAAAATCACAAGTTCCTCCCTTGTTCTGTAATTTGTACAAAAAAATGATCAAATAGCGGCAATTCCGCTATACACTATCCTATTTTTGGGGTTGGCCGCTCTACGCCGCTATCCGGGATTGACTACTCTACTTTATACTCGTTTTCTTATCGGAACCCTAAGCTCTAGAATGCGGATGCACCCCTATAAATATCTAATAAATTGTTGCTTTGCATACAACAGAGTACCATTTAATTTCTTAATATACTGCACGACTATATGGAATTCAAAAAAGGGAGTGAAAAGTCAGGAATTATAAAACATACTGCAAAGTTGACACCCATGCTCTAGCTGCACCAGGAGTCTCGGCGCATAGAAAATAATCCTTTTTTTGTGGCGTCCCGATATCTAAACGAGGAAGTTAAGAAGCAACAAAAAACAATGATTTCCATGCATATGTTACCAATTAATGATTCGTAAGTTTTAAAAACATAAAAATGACACAAAAGGATACAAATGCAGCACCCGTCATACTTCGGTAGCCCGCTGCAACACACCGAAATAAATGAATACATTCTCAAATTAATATAAAAATAAAACAAAACTATAAAGTAGACACTCATTAGTCATTAATAATATTAGAAACACTACATCACCGACAACTCTGAAAAAAGGCATGTTCGTATGATACCGACACTTGCAATTATGTTCAATTTATTCATTTAGTTAAAACTATTACTGGTGTCAATGTGCCAATGTCGGTGTCATGTCCAGTGCCCGTGTTCGTGCTTCATAGATTAGATTAAAAAAAACACCATCCTTACTTAAAATTCACAGGAGATACAGTAATGGTGCTATTCGCATCAAATAGAATTGTTCCCTTAACAGTGGGCTCATTTCTTCTTAACCTAAAAACCAAAGAAAAACAACAACAAAGAGGATCAACAACCAAAGTGTTACTACTTTTCACTTCTCAAAGAAAAACAATATATGCAATATATTTGTATATATACACATACTTGTATTCCATTCTTCCAGTTGTTGGGTCCAAGATCACCCAACGTTCATTCCATTTCCTCAGCTATCAACCAAAAAAAAGAAAGCAAACAGATTTTTCACATGAGTTAGCTAACATTCAAAAGGGAAACATAGTGTTAAGAAGTATGGTTGAACCTAACTCAATCCTACAAAACTGACTTGTACATGTACTTTTAAGTGATTGGGCGTAACTAAACCTTATAAAACCGGCTTGTAGGGTGAGGATTGTCCACAATCATAATAAGCACATGTTCAGGCCATATATTGTCCGATGTAAGACTCGGCTCTGATATCATGTTAAGAAATGTGATTGGGCTTAACTCATCCCTACAAAACCGACTTGTACAGTGAGTGCAATTTGCATTGCCCGGTACTCATATAAGTACATGTTCAAGTCATATATTGTGGGACGTGAGACTATAGCATATTTTTCTAAGAAGATCAAAACAAAATTAGATATTCAAAGGATCACAAAACCCACAACACATTTGAATAATGAGGTAACAATAATTCAAATTACACAATAAAAAACAAAACTTTAAGGTTAATAAGAAAAGGGTTAATAACGTTAGTAATGAAACAAAAAAACACAGTATTGAAAATTGATGATCAAAGTTAATTACAGTTTCGGATCTCTTGAGAAGTGGTCCCTGCAACAAGTTTCTACCAGAAGCGGAAGCTAGTTGGCGCTTGATCTTGTCCAAACTGTTCTCTGTGTTTTCGATAGCTCGCTGCATCATTGTGATTCAGCTCAGTGTTAACAACAACGTTTGAAGTTTCAATTCAACAACAGAGAAAAGGTGAGAGAGATTGGTTACCGGAGAAGCCATAGACGTAGGTAGATCAACTCTTGTCGGAAGATTCTTGAAACCCGACAAAGGGTTTTTGTTTTTGTTTTGGTTTTTTGATGAAATGGTTCTTCAGATTTGGTTGTTCTTCTGTTTTTATTTTTAATCTGCTTGAATATATAATTTGAGATGAAATTTTATTTTAATAAATTTTAATTTAATTATTTAATGGGAAAGAGGAAGACTGGTTGGTAATTTGGTAATGGTATGCTGACTAGCAGGTGCACCTTACTTGATTGTTTAGGTTTTTTTGTGATACATGAGATAATGTAAAAAGGATGAGAATAAGAGGAAAATAAAAAAAAGTTTATTGGATGTTAATTGATAAATTTGAGAGAATGGTCACTATTACTTTCATGACTAGGTGTTTGGAAATACATCATATCCATTAATGAGAGAGAACACAAATTGTGGGAGTAAATTGTGTTTTTGAAGGATTAGATGGTCCAGTGTTTTAGGGTTTATGGATTATTTGAAAAAGTGTTATTACGATCAAACTTTAAAAATAATTTCAGTTGTATGAATGATAAAATGCTAAATATATAATAGATGTAGCTCGTATAATCATAGAGTTTTTTATGAAGATGTGTTGAATCTCTCTCTTATAATTATAGAGCATTGTGATTGTTGTTGTTCTGGATTCCTCTTATAACTAGTATCTAAGTCTTGATTTGGTTTAATAGGAAAGTGGAATCTGCTTTAAAATGTGGGTATATAATAGAGTTCGGAGTGGTGGAAAAGTGTGAGTCTTGAATTTGCATATCAAAATGTATTCAGATTAAGTGTAATTTACAAGAACAGACTCAAGACTCATATGATGGACAATCATGCTCCTCCTAAAGTATTGCATACAATAAGCAATAACACTTAACTAAGACCTAGACCTACGACTCAACACAAAAGAAACTGACGTAGTGAATCAATACATGCAAGAATTGATTCAAGACACACAAAAAAAATCTGACAAAATATTCTCACAGAAACAAAGAGTAAGTCTAAGTTTCTCTCAAAATAAACAAAATTTGATGTTGGACTAGAAGCATCAAACTCACTTAAGGGAAAACAATTCCCCCAAGCAAGACTGACTTTAAAAAACAACAAAAACATAACTTTTTAATATAGATATATTAGTCACCAGCTATCCAATTCCCCCTCCCGAGTCAATGAAATTGACCCAGTCTTCATCAGCATTTGAATCTGAATCATGTAAATGAACATGATTCTTCCTCAAGGATTTCATCTTTGTTACAAATGTTCTCCCTATCCAGGATGCTCCAGTTGATGTTCCAACCCGACCTTCTTTGGATCATTGCCCTTATCCTTGTTGGATTTCAGCAAATGGACCTTCTTGACACCTGTATCTTTGGAAGATTTACTCATGATGAAACACAGTATGTGAGAAACATGAGGAAGTAAAGCATATAAATACAAAGTGAGTTACTTTGATTGTAAGAAAAACCTTGCTTGTAATGATAAATCAGTCAATGAAAGTGTTATTGAAAGGAGATAAAATCTTGGCAAAATATTCATTTTGATCCCTTAACTATACTCTTGAGTTCATATTGGTCTCTTAATTTTTTTTTGTGTCACTTTGGTCCCTTAACTTTCAAAAAGATTCATTTTAGTCATTTTTGTCTAATTAGAGACGGAAAAACTTTGAAATTGGTCCCTAAATTTGTCGTTAATTAGACAAAAAGGACTAAATTGAAACGTTTTGAAAGTTAAGGGACCAAAGTGACACAAAAATATTAAGGAATTAATCTGAACTCAGGGGTATAGTTAAAGGACCAAAATTAGTATTTTGCCTAAAATCTTCTTTAGTAACAATGTACCACTCAATGAGAGAGAGAGAGAGAGAGAGAGAGAGAGAGAGAGAGAGAGAGAGAGAGACGCCCTTGTTTGAACTTTTCCCTTTTTCAAAACTTTGGCTATTGAAAATGTTATAACATTTAAAATAACATTCTCCATGCCATTGAAAATGTTTCTTCTGAGATTGCACACAACATAAAGAGACATATAGTTAGCAACACCGACTAAACAGTTACTACCAAAAGCTCTCTCACTGTGCAATTCCAAAAATACCCCTTTTATACTCAAAATAACTTGCACCTCAAGATAAAATCCTTCCCGAAGCTCCTTAGCCAAACCAAACATGAGAGAGCCAATATTTGGTAGCAAGATCCCTGACATAATGATGACAGGCCCAATGACTTTGTTCTGCAAGCAGAATAAAATTTTTGTACCTTAATTGCAGTAGAATGTTACGCTACAATGTCATAACATCTAATTAGACATTATACCCTTTTAGTAACCAACCCAAGATAGAAAACACCTTTCTTCAGCAAAGTATCTAATCTTCAAGACATACCAGGACGCAATTGATTATAATCTCAGAGATCATAATATCCTTCAATGATATAATCTTCTTCAGATTTAGCCAAGCATTTTACTCCAAACATCACCATCATTATCTATTTCATTTCAGAAACAACTAATGATCATAGACTAAAATAACCTCCAAATAATGAGCTCTCTATTAAATAACTTGTTTTCTTGAGAACTTTCTTATTTAGTGTCATCTAGCCTTTTGAAAAATTATGCAATCTCTAGAGTATCAAACTGCCAAAATGATGTTACAACATCTGGTTGAACATCAGTACCTTTCTCAATAAACACATCACTGATTTTGATCCTGAAGTTACTCATCACTAAAAGTACTTCTTTCAATAAAATAACTCAGAAACATATCTTGTTATCATTCAAGGATTAGATAAGACCCTTTGAATAGTATATAAACAATACATTCACAAAAGAAAACCAAACACATCCTTATATCCACCAGGATCTTCACCTTGCATTGAACTAAACAAAACCATTGACTAGAGCTTTTGCAATTGTCTGATGTTGCACCTTTTGATGTGACATCTTGACTTCTTCTTTCTTGAACACAAAGTAAAAGGATAAACAACTAAATACTTGTGAAATTCATAAATAGAAATTGTTCTTAAATCCTCAGAGGAACATCATACTCGTCAATAGGGACAGACAATTCATCCTTGATGACATATACCTTCCGACCTTGGTCACACAACTGAATTGTGTTTATTACAATAGTCACTAGTTCTTGAGCAAGAAGAAAACCAATTACCAAAACTTAGAAAATTCATCCTGAATTATTTAGTTGTTCAATGTCCTTAAAACTTTACTTTAGCATCATCAACATAGTAGCACTTGATTAGAATGAGACTTAAACAAACCACCAGGAACACTTTTAAGTGTCTGGAATTGTTAGTGTCAAAATACCAATCATCTTAGTTGAAGACCTGAGAAAGATATGAGAGATAAGGCAATAAATACCTTCCCTGAGTATTAACCACTGCTTGGTTAAACAAGACTGCATTTGACTTTGAAAAAGTAACCAAAATTGTTGAAATCAACTTATCACATAAGAGATATCTTCAGTGCAAGTAAATGCTTGTAGCATGAGTAAGCTGATGTCCAGCATTATGTTATGATATCCTTGACTCAGCTTGCCTTCTGATAAAAAAAAAACTTTTATCACTTTGAGTTTTCTCTTCGCTAATAAGCTTAGAAGAAAACTTATCCTGCTTAAACTTTTAATTATCTTCCCTCTTGAAGAAACTCCTCCAACTAAAATGGATTATCCTTACAAACTCAATCAAGACATCAAGCTCTAAGATTAAATAGAGACATTTCACCTTGCAAAAACATAAATAGTAGATACTTCTTCATTCTCTTAAGACATAAGATCATAAATAAATCATCTTTTCTTCACAGTTGAAAATTCTCTTCATTCTAGATACAAATCATATAATAAAAAACTTCTAGCTCATAATTGAAACAACCAGATGAACAAGCCATCGAGATGAAATCAATGAAGTCGCCATTTGTTGTACCCTAAAATTTCCCCTCTCATTTCTCAAGAATTTTCTCACAAGATTTCTACTGGGTCAAGACTGCACAAGGTTTGATCAGCTCAAGATACTTCCTCAACACTGATGGATCAAATTAAGTTTTGGGTTTGGACAAGTACAATTGGACTTTTAATGCTCCATATAGTTTCCATGAATCATATTGGGCTCTCAAGCATCAGGTCGAAGAAAGGAGGAAGTGGAAACTGACGAAAGGGCAAAGCAGATCGAAAGGAGTGACTGCAGATAACAGTTCGAATTCAAAATTTGGTTCAGGCTATTCGAATCAAGCTTGCTTTGGTTCACGAGCTTCAATTGAGCATTTGGCCTCCTTAAAGAAAGTTTAATCCACAAGCTTTGATTGGGCATGTGGCCTCCTTCAAGAAAGCTTGGTTCATAAGTTCGATTGGGAATTTGGTCTCCTTCGAGCAAGCTTGGTTGAAGAACATTGATCAAATCTCATAACCTTATACTCTAAATCTCACTTGCCAGGCTATGTTGCTTCTAAATCTTTATATAATCAGAGGCTTACACAAATTTGTGATACATTACACAAAGATTTGAAGCTCTATCCATTGGATTATACCATTTTTAGATGAAATGGCAAAAAGCTACGTATCTATTTTCATAAAGATTACTTTAATCACAAAGTCAGCTTCTTGAGCTCCCAACCTGATTTTATCTAAACACAAGCAACATCAAAAGCATGAGTCAAATCTCCTGCGCCCAACAAACATCAGGCCATGCTTGTACTTGTATTTGGGAACCATGAAAACCCATTCAACTGGATTTTTCATTTTCAACTAAACCATAAGTTGTTATCTTAAAAATATGATTACTTCAACTTCCCAAACCTTTTCTCTATAAATATAGAGACCATTTGCAAATCAAAGGGTCAAAATTCTTATTGTGTTGAAAAATCCTCAAACACTCTCAAACTCTAAAAAACTCAGAACCAGTACAAAACTTGGCACATCCTGACTTCACACACAAAAATCTCAAATCCCTTCATACGTTAGTGAGCCTTTCGATTCACCCCCTAGCTTCCATATACTAGCCTTTTGATTCACTCTCTAGCCTCTGTGATGCGGTGGGAGAACTGACTTGGGGCGTTTGTGTTTGTGTTTGCAAATGTCGCGGTTAGCAAGAGTCGCCACCGATTTTTCTTTTATCCAAAAGGAAAGGTAAAAAAGCACAGGAAAGAACTTTGAGATGTTTTCTTGAGTTCGGGGGGTAGATTATGAAAAGGGAAGGTGCTAGCACCCTTTTCATCCATGGTTTTCCATGGGCTCTTAGTTACTTGTTTAGATTATTTGCTTTGTTTTGTTTGAAATGGTGTTTGATGTGATTTTGAAAGTATTTTGTAAAAGAGGTCATTCGTTTAGGCGATCTTTGTAATGATTCTCGTTCGTGAGAATGTATACAAAGATGTTTGTCTTTTGAAAATGTTTTCAATGTTTTGTAAGAAGTTTTGAAATGTTTTAAAATGTGTGTGTGTTTGTTTTTGAAAATAGCAAGGATTTGTTTTGAAATGGAACAAGTAACTAGAAGCTACCTACTTACTCAAATGTCTTTCTTGTGCATTTTTATTCCTTTGACATTGTTGACTTACCATTAATTTGGTACACAACCCTATCTTTGGATGTAAACGGGACAGGCGTGGGTCATCGTATGACCATGATAGCAAATGTTTCCAAGTATGCATGTTTGAGTGACCAAGATCATTTTGTTTAGGCAACCTTTGAATAGCGTCATCGAGGGACTATGATCTTATACTTGTTTTGTTTTGCCAAGATACTTCGCATACGTAACATGGCCATTTTATTTTAGGCAACCAAGTGGGAGAAACCCTAAGGGTGCTTGTGTGCAAAGTGTATCATTTTCATGCTTTTGTCTTGCATTTAGGGTTTTCTATTTGTTTTGATTTTTGTTCTTGTCATGCAAACCCTAATTACTAAGCATAGTATATAAAGCGATAAATTGCGTAAAATAAACTAAACTATTACAACAATTATTATGGGAGGGGGGATACACGTTTTGAATGGGGATTTTGCACAAATATAAATCTAAATATATTATTTACAACCAAATCGAATATTGCGCGAATTAAATAAATAGACAAATATTTAAAATGCAATGCAATGTATTTATGTAAAAAAAATGTTTTGGTATTTGTTTTTTGTATGAGAAAATAATTTAATTTAAACCCTAAAAAATAAGGAAAAAATAATATTATTTTTTGGAGGGGTGAAACCCTAATTTTTAATTAAAAGAAAATAATGCTTTATGTTATTATTTTGTCCATTTTTGTACAAGAAAATAATAAATAATATTATATATAAATTTTAAAAATTAAATATATATAAAAATAAGTATTTATGAGTATAAATAGTATAATAAAAATATTAAGTATTTTTAAATATATTTATAAGTTATTTAAGAAAATAAAATCTATTTATCATAATAAACTATTTTTTTATGCAAAAAATAATTAAAATAAATAAAATAAAATTGCAAAAAATAAAGAAATTAGTTTTAAGATTTTTATTATTCAGAAAAATAAATAAAAGCAATAATTATGAAAATATGAAAAGAAATATGAAAAATATAACAAATAAGTCAGGGGGTGCAAATATCAAGTCAGGGGGTGCAAATAATGAAAACAAAAAGGCCCAAGGCGCCAAAAAGCTTAAGGCTTCATCCCTGTCCTCTAGCTAGTCTTCCCTGCGTGCGCTTCATGTTCATATTTGTATCTCTCTCATGCTTGCACAAAAACAAAATCTAATAACATGAAACATGTGGCATTTGAGCTCACGATTCTAACGATATAAATTATGTGACATAACTCTAAAAGATCAAGGAGAATTTTAGCAGCCCTAATTCGTGACCTAACTTTTTCAGCATTTTCAATCTTTAAATTCTCTCAGCATAGTTAATATAAATGAAAAGTATGCATATGTACAACTTCATTGTGACATGGACTACATTTTTTCTTCACAAATCGTGGCTTGAGGATGCCTATTCAGAGGGATAGAGTTCAAGAAAATACCTCCTTCAGTTGGATTCGAGTAGAGCAATGCAGGGACTTTAATGGAGGCATGAGGATTGTTTGAGCTTCCTTGAACTTCCCTGAAGCTATTCCAATGCTTACTTTGCTTTGAGGATAGCTGGAAATCTCTGCACAAGTCAAGCTGCAAGCTTCAAGGTTGAAAATGTCAAAGGCTGAAACAGGGGATACAGAACCAGGGTGATGGCTTGGATTGCTTTGGTAGGATGTTTATGAGATGCTTGAAGTGTCTAAACATAAAACGCACGAGCCAAATGAGTGTTGGCTATGGTTTTGCAGATTCTGAGTTTTTGGACAGTATTTGTGTGTTTTTGAGTTTTTGAGAGTTTCAGCTTCACTCCAATCGTGTTTAGCCTTGCAATAAGTTTGTAAGTATGTAGAGAAATGATCCAAAGTCAGTCCTTACTAGCTGTACAAGCTTTGGACCTTTTCACCAACTTTCTTGCTTTTGAAGTAAAGTGACATGACCAATGCTACATGCTTGTCCTTGCTTGCTTAAGAGCTGAAATTCACTTGTACAATTTGCTTGAGGCCTGTGTACATTGCTTGCACCAAAGGGACAGGTCCAAGGCTCAATATTGATAAAGTTACAAAAGCTCATCTTTATGAAAATGGCAATGTGAACTTTATGCCTAAAATGGAATTATCTCTTGTACAAAGCTTCAAAAACAAAGATAATGCCTTTGTCAACTGAGTTTGCATTTAATTATGGAGTGTAGAGTGAGTTTAGGACCTGTAAAGCAAGATACAAACAGCATGGATCTGATTTGCAACTTGATGCTTTGTAAAAATGGCTTGATCAAAAGTGATAAAATGCCAACTTCTCTTCTTCGATTCTCCCTAACCAAAAATGATCTTGGAGAGTTCTTAGACATTTTGGAAAGCTTGCAATGTGCTCTATAATCCATATTTGAAATGAATTTTTATATACCTCTTAGAACTAGGTGAAAAATTTCCATGAAGTTGGGTCCAAAACCTGCCTAAATTAGGGCAAAATTTCACTAAGTTAAGAAGTTCATGGACCTATATTCACAAATTCATAACTTGAGATCCAAGCATCTTTTGAGAAATGTTTATGAAGAAAAGTTGTATATTTCATGGAGGACTACAACTTTCATGTTGGAAGTTTTCTTTGAATCAAAATGCATCATGGTGAAAAAGTGGTGAAAATTTGGGGAAAAATAAGAAAATTTCCATACTTAGAAAAATTCTAAGTTATGAAAATTTTCAAATTCAAAACCCTAATTTTCAAAATTGGTTTTCTTGGTGAACAAGTTTCATATTTTGACATATCTTGATGAATTATGACCCTTGACACTTCATTTTGACCAAAAAGTCAAAGTTTGACTTTTCAATGTACAATTGACTTTTGATCAGTTGACTGAAAAATTCATCTGTCAATCCAATAAACTTGAGATCTTCTGAACCATGTAATTAGTTCAAGATGATGCCATTGAACCCTTGAAATCATGTTTGAACCCAATTGGTCATTGGCTAGGTTAAAAATCAGAAATTGTCCTTTCTCAGTCAAAACCCTAATTTTGACCATTTTGCCCTTTTGATGATTTGATCAAATTTCTTGAGGAGTTGTGATCCCAACTTGATCAAATGGTACATATGAGTCAAAAATGTTGTTGTGGATCAAAAGTTATGAAGTTTGACTGTAAATTGGCCATGGTTGACTTTTTCCCCAATACAACTGATTTTTAGGTTAACTGTCTAATTGACTGATAAAAAATGTGGTTCAAGGCTTGAAACTTAACATGAGCAATCTTAGGGATCCAAAATGATGTATGAAAGTCACATGAAGCATTGATGGCCCAAAAATCCTTGTGCAAACTCAAACCCTAATTTTGGGTTATCAGTGCAAGATGAGATGTCTTGAGCTGACCAAAACCTAATCTTGTCTTGAGTCCAAGAAGTCTTGTGAGAAAAATCTTGATAAATGAGAGGGAAAATTTTGGGGTATAACAGCCTCCATATACTAGCCTTCTGATTCACTCCCAGCATTTTATATATCAGCCTTTCGATTCAGTGACTTTCAAAGCAAAGTAGCAACTGGAATAACTTCCGGGAGGTCAAAGCAGGCTTAACCCATCATCGAATCATTCCTGGAAGTCATACAGAACTCATTCAAATTGCACTTAAAGAGGTAAGTTTCTTTCAAAACTTAGAACTCTTCATTCAAGCATCATTTTTATATACATTGTAAAGAAAAAAATGTAGACATCATGTCTAGGAAGCTGATCATGCTCTTAGTTTTGATTTTCATTGCTTGTGTCTTGAGAATTTCAACTCTGACTAGTTAGGTTTTGATTTTGGTACTGAATAAATTCATGCTAACCTTCGACCCATAACTGTTGAAATTATGTGGTTAGATTCGTTTTGAAACTTTAGACAGGTTTGATATTTATATCTTTCGATCTGGCTGAGAAATGAAGCTTTTCGAAGCTCAACATTGGAGTTATGCATCTCTGCACTCGAAGGAATAAGATGAAGCCATGTTTAACATTCAGAACTGAATTCATTTTATATTTAGTGCAAGTTGTATAACTAACGGATGAAACAGACCACCTCAGTGGTACAAACAGCGCGCGCTAAAAGCCTTGCCATGTAGAAAGTCCTGGGTTTAAGCCCCAGCGAGACCTTTTATCATTTTTTTTCTTCATATTTTCTCACTTTGCCTTGTTTGCAGGAAGCACACCTGGGCCTCCACAGTTGGGCTTTGACATTTTTTTTATGTTTCTGACCCCCTGTTTACTAACTAACAAACAGGACCTGAGTCCAAACATAAAAAAACTGTTTTCTACATAAAAAATGTTTTAAACACAAAAACTGTTTTCTACACAAAAACTGTTTTAAACACAAAAAACTGTTTTCTATCCAAAAACACCAAAAATATATTTAAATTATTTAGTTTGTTTTATTTAACTTCTTACAATGAAAAAGACCAAAAATATTTTCCTATTTATTTTCTTTTCTTTAACTTAATTAAATTTCCTTAACAAAATCAAAACAAAATTTATTTTCTTTTCATTCATGTCTTGTACATTATATTCCTTTCAATTCTTGTATATTATTCAAGTTCAATATGGTTGTAATACATAATTAGGATTAATTTCTTGCAATGCCTATTTGTAAATTTGTACACCCCATCCCCAAGTGATGTAATAGCGTAGTAAATTTACTTTCCGCAATTTACCGCTTTCATAAATGCTAGTAAATTAGGGTGTGTATGGCAAGACTAAAATCAATCCTAGACAACCCTAATCCAAGATAAAATCAAGCATAAAAAAATAAACACTTGCGCACTTGCACCTCTAGGGTTAACTCCACTTGTTGCCTTAAGAAAATGGTCATAATATGCATGTGAGACATCTTAGCAAAAACAATAAAAAATACAAGATCATAGTCCCTCGATGACGCTCCGAATGTTGCCTTCAAATGATCTTAGTCCCTCAAGAGAAATGCTAAGACATCTCACAACATTGTTATTCATGACTATACGATGATCCACAAACGTCCCTTCACATCTAACAATGGAGCTTCTTACCAAATCAATGGTAAGATAGCAACATCTAAAGGAGGAGGAAAAGAATATATACCTTTTGAGTAGGTAGAACGCTCGTAGTTGCTTGCTCTTAAACTAAAACCATTTTCACACTTATACTTTCAAAACATCTTCAAAAACAAACATCTCTTTAAACCTTTTTCAAAACTGACACTTTGTATGTATTCTTATAGAGACGAGAATCATTACAAAGTTAGCTGCAACAAAGGCATTTTGCAAAATATTTTCAAACTTACACCCACCATAAAACACATTTCCAAACAAAGCATTTTCAAGTGATCTAACAAGCAACTAAGAGCCCATAGATAACTATGGATGAAAAAGGTGCTAACACCTTCCCTTTTCATAATCTATCCCCGAACTCAAGAAAAAATCTCAAAGGTCTTTCCTGTTCTTTTCACCATTTCCTTATTGGATAAAATAAAAGTCGGTGGTGACTCTTGCTATTTGCAACAATTGCGATCAAACGCAAAACAATCAAGTCAGTTCTCCCACTGTATTACACCATCGAACGCTTTTTATCCCACAGGAAGGGAAAGGTAAACGTCGAGTAAATCTAAGAAGTGTGAAATCACGATCAAACGACCGAGAGATCGGGTAAAGGAGTCTGTTACACGAAGGGAAGATATTAGCACCCTGCATGCTCGTAGTACTCTATGATATCCACTCTTGTTGTTCTAATCAAAGGGTGTGTTTAAATCTAAAGCTTACGAGCTAAAAGAAAAAAAAGCAAAGAGCAAATGCATGCAAAAGAAAACACAAAGAAAAGAAGAAAATATTTACAAAGTTTTGCTCGACTGAGCCTCGTGACCAGATGCATGTGTATCCCTTTTAAGGAATCAGAGCGTCGTAGTTCGACTCACATATTTCTGTTTGTTGTATGTTTTTTACCTTGAAAAAGGATTTTAAAAGAAACTAGTAAAGGTCGCGTAAAGTCGATATAAATATTAAATAAATATTATATAGTTATTATTAAAAAATATATATAAAAGATATATAAATTAAGTAGTCTCGGCCAGTGAAAAATATATATTTTAGTAGAAAAAATAAAGAAAATAATTAAGTAGTCATATATCTGTCGTTCGCATGAGTCACACAATATTGTTATAAATAATATATAAAATTTAAAAAGAATAACAAAAATTGAATATTCATAAAAAATTTATGTATTCACTAATCATAATTGTCTCATGTTTTTTTTTTACAAAAACAAATATTTGTATAATTTTTTAGCATAAATATTAAATTTTTATCATTAAAAAAGCTAATATTTTTTCAAGTCTATTTTATTTTATTTTTAAAATATTTTTATTTATATAAACTAAATTTAAAAAGTAAATATTTATTATTTGATTTTATTATTTTATTCTTTTCATTTATTATTTTAAAAATATATTTATCTCATTTTAGTTTTCATACAAACGCACATGGTATTGCTCAGCTAATCTCCATATTTCTAAATACTTAAAGAATAGGCAATAATAATAATAATAATAATAATAATAATAATAATAATAATAATAATAATAATAATAATAATAATAATAAGTAAATAATAATAATAATAATAATAATAATAATAATAATAATAATAATAATAATAATAATAATAATAATAATAATAATAAGTAAATTATAATAATAATAATTAATATTCAATTAATTTTAATAACTTCTCGTTACCTAAAAAACCATTTAACCTATAATTATATTTTTAAATATTCATTTTTAATTAATTTATAATAAATGCTAATTATTATTTTTTAATGACTTTCCATTATTAAAAATCTAATACCCGTGTTTTCTATTAACCCATTTTTTCAATTATTTTTGTTACCAAAAATCATACGAATATATTTAATATAATTTGATAATTGCTATTAAATCAAATATATGGATGAAAAATAAGTTCGGCCTATCGAACATGCTAATAATTTTTATAATTGTTTATAATTTTAACTCTACAATTTCTATTAACAAATATTATAAAATAAAACATATTATACAGCAAAAAAAAAACATACTGATTTAATAACACATTAAAATAGATAATAATTTGATTAGATTTAATAAATTAAATAATATTATGTTTGTTAAATTTGTGTAGTAATTTAGAAGTTATATGATGTAATAATTCAGAAACCATTAAATATATGATCTCTAATATTTGTTCAATTTAAACAAATATTTTGTCAATATAATTTAAAATTTAATTGGTGGAAAATTTCAATCCCTCCAACAAAAAATATTCCACAATATAGCTTTATATATCTTGGTAATTGTTATTAAACCAGATATATGGGTGGAAAAATAAATTCCCCTCTAAATTTATGGATGTTACTGATATTATATAATTTTATTTAAGTTTTATAAGTCAAGTAGCAAGAATCATATTTGATTACATATTTTGTAATTTCATGTGTTTGAGTGAATAGAAGATTTATTTAAAAAAAATTATACATTTAATATTTTATTAGAAGGAGTATATTGTATCATAAATTTGTATATGATTTTTTATAAAGCATATGCTGTTTTTTTAAAAATCTAAAATGAATAATACTTAATTGATTGAATATTTTTTTATAGAATCATTTTTGTTAAAATGTAAAATAATAATGAATAATTCTTGTGATGTTAGGTCTCTATATATTTGCACTGCTTGCACAATATTATAGACTAATATGTAAATATATAATTCATAATGAAAACAAAATATATTGGGCTTAAAAATAATCAATAATTTTTCTTGTCGCTAAATGTAAGGAACAATAATTAGTTGTTGTCATTAACCAAGAGTTATTAGGAGATTAAAAAGACAATTATGGACATGAAATTTGGCCTAAAGATGTGATCTAAATTTAAAGAGAGCATAAATATTTGATTAACTAACAAAAATATAATTAAAAAATTAACTCTAATTCTAATCTAACCATTAAAAAAAGTTAATTATTATCAAACTAAATATATATTTTATCATTATTTTGATAAAAACAAATATTCACCCAAAAGAGAAAGCTTGGATTTATGAATAAATAATAAATTAAGTAATTATGAATTAAATATGAGGAGATCATAAAAATTTATGATTATTGTATGGTGTATATTTAAATATTAATATTATAATTATTTTATTATATTAAATAGATAGTCAAAGTTAAAAAATATAATAAATATTGAAATAATATAACAAGTGTGAGTAAGTGAGAAAATAGTCTCGCATTGAATATGAATGTGGAGACTTAGGCATATATAAGTCGGATAACTCATTCACCTATCACCTTAAAGTTTTAGGTAGATATGTGATGTGTTTTTCACAAAGGTATTTATTCATATATTATATATTGATGTTCCTAGTATCTCCATCAACAATAAATAAATATAATAAAATATAACTCTAAAATTATTTTATTAGTTTTAATAATTAAAATAATAATTAGAGATTAATTAGAGCATATATAATACTAATAATAATGATGATAATTAAAATTATTATATTATTAGTTAAAATTGTACACTTAGAGATTTCGGAGATAATTCCAACTCAAAATTTTAAAGGTGTTATATGAAATAACACCATGCTAAAACAAAATATTACCCTCTGAAATAAAAATCTCAAACAATTGTAAAACATATTTAGAAATTGTCAATTGAAAATTTGTAATGAAGAGGGAATAGATTATTAAAATATTTAATGAAATAATATATTATTAGAAGATTTAAATGAATCAATTGTATCTAAACTAAAACAAAATCTTACCTTTAGATCTGAAAAAGCTTCCAATTATTATCTTTAGAGTTATGGAAAAGTAAAAACACAAATGAAAATTATAATCAATGTCACTTATTTTCAATAGAAAGAGAGAGGCAAATAATATTGAAATAATTGATACATTGGAAAGATACCGTCCTTAAATAAAAATGAATTTATTATTAAATAAAAATGTAATAATAAAAAACAAAAATAATTAAAAATATAGTTAGTGGGAGAGAGATAAAATTTATTAAATAGATTTTTATAGGTCTAAGTAATGATATTAGTAATATATTAAAATTTAAATTATGATATAATGACATTTCTAACCTTAAATTAAGAGAAGTAATTAGTTGAATTTTTTTTTACAATAACCAGGTTTTAAAATAAATTTTTGCAAATAACCGCGTTTCGAAAAAAATTACGCAAATAACCATGTTTCAGATGACTCTCCAAAGGAGGAGTCATCTCACTTGACGCCTCCACCTCTAGTTTTGCCCTAAGCGCCATCTCACTTGGCGCCTCTTCTTACTTTTAGTCAAGTGAGATGGCACATGCACTTTAAAAGTGAGAGGAGGCGCCATCTCACTTGGCTCATAGGGCAAAATGTTGTTTTATAAATAATTTGTCCGTTTCTCCGTCGTTTCTCGCACTGTTTTGTTATTTTTTACTCTGTTATTTGCGTCATGACATCGCCCATGATTTTTAGCAGAGATGGTTACGTTATCTTCTCCGCCACGAAACCTGCGATGAAAATGAAATTCTGGCACATTCACTCCATGGAGCGTCTGAAGCGGGAGTTGATGCGATGGCTAGATGGAGACATTGCGGAGGGGGAGAAAATTCGAAGGATCCAGCGAAGACGAACAACAACCTCACATGCGACAGGAAGACCTAATGTATGGTTGGAGGAAGTCAAAACAGATAGTGAGGAAGTTCTTGGTATGACTCCTCCCAGCTTCCGTACACCTTTTCAATCGCCTTAGTCTTTGTTAACCACGCCTTACGGTAAGACGGAGTATAGTTAAAAACCGTGGTGATGTGGGAGATGATTGTTTTCACCTTCAAAGATGGGTCGTTGCTGACCAGTGGTAGGATTTCTTGACAGATGAGATCGTAATTAAGTTTTCGGTGGTCCTGTGATTGGGTAGAACTTACACAAGTGTGGATAGTCATGGAACCTATGACCCAGCAATCACCTCTTAATCTGTATGATGCAGTCAACTTGAACATACAGCCAGGGTGGACACACTTGATCTTGTACCTTTCTGGGTTGACACGGTCCACCTTAAAATCAACCAAGTTGAGCATGTGGAATTTTTTTATGGCTCTGATGCATTCCTCTGTTACGAAACTTGTCATTCTCTTTTAAGTTTTCATCCGACTGCATATACGAATTGAAAAATAAATCAGTAGACGTTCATCTCCGCCCATGTTGAAGTTTGTCATGTGCGGAGGTGGTGTGTAGATTTCGTTTGCAGGAATACTAGGTATGCCATCATCGTCGGAATCATCATTCACCATTTCATCAAACTCTAACTCGTCATCTTCTTCTTCTTCATCAACTGCATCTACCTCAGCTTGTTCATTCTCCAAAGGATCAACCACTTGTGTCACCTGAGGCTCTCGCAGCATAATGTACAATTCAATATAGTCGTACCCAGAATACACATGGCTGGAAAACATATTCTGCAGATCCTCGTCATCTTGAACTTCAACCTTATAAAAAATTATTTGGTTGTTTCCAAAAAAAACTGGATTCTGATAAAATATCTGTGTCACTGGGCCTCGTCCAAGTTTGGCCTCTAATCATTTTTTGAAGTACGAGAAATTGGCTTTCCCATTTAAAAGAAATCGGATGTTGTCTGTGTCTCTAAACAAAAACCCAGAGGTGGGACAAATGTATGTCTCATCGTTGAAATGTGCTTTGATGACATATTGTGGTACAGAGGCCATTGCGTAGGGTTGTTTGAAGGTTTGAAGGTTGGAATGTTTGAAGTTTATGAGTTATTCAAAGGTTTGTATGTTTGAAGTTTATTGATTGTATGAAGGTTTGAAGGTGGTAAGGTTTGAAGGTTGGAATGTTTGAAGTTTATGAGTTATTCAAAGGTTTGTATGTTTGATTGTTTGAAGGTTTGAAGGTTTGATTGTATGAACATTTGAAGGTTGGAAGGTTTGACAGATTAAGTGAATCAATGTTATGATAAATGTAAGACTAAAAATCTCATACTGAATTTCAATTAAGTAAGGATGTAACCCCCAAGGCTGCCAATAGTGTTACATGCATTCAGGCATGGCATCCCAAAGGCTGTCACGTAGCTTGTGCCTACTCTGCAACCAATGACACCTCTTATTCGCCAATTGGGATGGCGACACCTTTCATTTTTGTACTCTTTCGCCAAGTCCAATGGCGCCTCCCTTAATGTCCAATCGTGTTACATGCATGCAGATATGTAACCCCCTAGGCTGCCACCTAGCCTGCTGTTGTACCCCAAAATTTGCCCTCCCATATTCTCCAAGAAATTGCCAAGTCAAGCTGCAAAATTCCCCAAGGGTTGCACAGTCCAACAGTCTCCTATACAGTCAAAACTAGGGTTTGGGTTCTGATCAAGAAAATGAAGTTTTCAAAGACCCAATCAAGTCTCATATGCCTACAAATATGGTCAAGCATCCTCATGTCAAGTTTCAAGGCATTCAGCTCAAAATTGCACAGTCAAAACCCTAAATTGCACTACAGTCAACTGTAGGGGCAAAATGGTCATTTGACAGTCAAAAGTTCAAATTTTTGGTCAATATATCATTTTGAAGCCACAAACATCATTTGATCAATGCTTGATCATGATTCTCAAAATTTGGCTCAGAAAATCATCAAGATGCAAAAGTTACTATATTTGGACAGCTGAAAAAGTCAACTGAAATTGACCAGGGCATAACTTTCACATGGATTATCAGAAAAATTCTATCCAAAGCTCATTTTGAAGAGAAAGACATTTCCTACAACTCATCTTCATATTCCAAGTCCAAGAAATGCTCTCACAAAAAGTTATCAATTTCAACATTATAGGTCATTTTCAAAAGTCAACAAAAAGGGACTTTAAGTCAAAGGCCATAACTTGAGATTGGTAAATCAAAATGACATGGGATCAAAGGCATTGGTTAAAGGACTCAAAGACCTTTCCAAAATGTCCAAGAACATGTGAAAAGCTTAAAAATTGAGCAAGTTATGCCTTGTGGAAGTTGGGAAATTTTTAGGAATTTTGAAAAGTCAACATTGATGCAAATGATTCAAAATTGCTAATGGGCCCATTTTTCTTCCAAGATTCATCATTCCAAGCATGTGCACGACCATTTGGCCCAAAGGGAAGTATTCTCTCATTTTTTATTTATTTATTTGAATTTCTATTAATATTAATTCATTTAAATCAATTAAATATGTGGAAAATATCTAAATGAATCAAACAAATCTTTTTGTACACATTCTAGACTCAATATTTCGTGCATAGGCTAAATATGGCAAGATTTGGTTGATTTGAGCATGATTGAACAAAAATGCACATGAAAAAGATTCAAAAAGATCTTGGAAAATCAATTATCAAAAACCATTATGGCCATGGATTTTATTCAATTTTTTTGACCTAATAGCTTCCATACATAACCAGGAATACAACCCTAATCCTTACACACTCTATGCTGCGCAGAGAACTCCATTACAAACTTGGAAAATTGTTGAAAAAACTCAATTCTGAAATCAGTGATAGAGGGTGATTCAAGACACAAAAGCTTTTCCAATAGCTTCCTCCAGTCTTCCTGATCATATTGCAATCATAAACTTCCATTCAAACGCCAAGAATCGGTACCAGGAACCTCAACTGTATCAAACAAATTGCATAATCATACATTCTATTACATGCGTTATTTGTGAATTTTGTTTATTGATTTTTGTTCATATTGAAGTTTTAAAGCTAACCAACACCTCTAATTGCATTTTTATTGACTATACGAGATTATACCATGATTGAATATTAGGGTTTCCTGAGCTTCAAATTAGGGATTCTTAATAGAGGAAAAATTGGACATCCCCAGTACCACCATTGCAATCAACGCATCTGGACGAAGAGATCTTGACCTTCGCGATCAATTTATATACACCCTAGCGCTAGTCGCTATTTTTCAATAGCCTACCTAATACAACGCTACGAAAACCGTTGCCATCGTGTTTTGTTTTACAGGATGAGGAAGAAGATGATCTCGTGTCACACAGCGATTGGCGCGTTTGAAAATTGGCGCGCTACCCACTAACATCTTGTTTTTTCTCTTATATTATTTATTCGTCTATTATATAACAAACGCGTCATTTGGTTCAGTTGGAAAATGCTTGTGGCTTCAACATCCAAGACCTGGGTTCGAGTCCCAGGTCTGTATAAATTCCATATTATTTTGCAAACTACGTTCCCATGTAATACAGGTATTAAGACGTACCATATGCCTCCCTCATCCAAAAGGCCACGCGTCCAAGGGATGCAGATCAAGGGCTCAGAGCTGATGAACACGCTACAATCCCAGTCAACGTACAACATGCTAGCAAAAAGTCAAAGGAGGCTTCAGAATAATGGGCCAGGTTATTCAAAGTATACCTCCATATTGGGACTACCCCCCCTGGTTTGCCATTCTTTTTATTTTTCTTATATTTTATTTAATTTATTATTTTATTTTCTTGATTGTTTAATTTAATTAATTATTGCTATAAAATATAAAAACATCACAAAAAATCAGAAAAAGATAAAAACATAATAAATTATTTTATTCTAATATTTTCATAAATAAATTAACATGTAAATATTTAGTTTTAATTAGGTTATAATTTTAATTTCTTTTAATAACAAAAATACAAAAATATAGAATTTAGGTTTAATTGTTAATTCTACTCCTTTTAATTTCCCTTTTTTACAATAATAATATTTATTTTATTTATTTTCATAAATTAAAAATGCATGTAAATTAACTTAGGTTTAAATTAGCTAAAAATTCAATATTTTTCAAAATAACTAAAAAATAATTAGAATTAGGGTTTGACATTTTATTTTAGTTATAATTAATTCTCCTTTTTCCATTTAATCTTAAAAACACTAAAAATACAAAAAAAAAACATTTTTTTTTTAATTCTTAATTTTAATTCCTCATTAATGCTAATTAATTAATTCTTGTAATTTAATTTGCAAAAGGGTCCAACGCCCGCATTCGTAATTTATTTAATTCGCACATTTATTTTATTTCGCTTAATTCATTATGTATCTCTCCCAAAGCGTTGTAACCTAAACTTTTCGCACTTTTATTTCTTTGCTTTATTTGCTTTCCGTCAAATCGGGTCCGGTTTAATTTTGGCGATGTGGACCCGCGCCATTTGTAATAGCTTTAGAATTTATGTTCCCGCAAATATAAACTGTTAAACAAAGCATGAAAGAATGTATGGCCTTAAAAATAAAATCAAGCGTAGATCACAACCAACATGACAAGACAAATATCTGAAAACGACACACAAATCGCACACACCACCCCTAGGGTACGCCTCACTGTTGCCTTTCGAAAGGTGATCGTCGAGTAGAGGACGTCTTAGTAAGTCCTCATGATCCGGGAACCTGGCATGAGGGTAGCTTCTAAGGTGTCTTCCCATTGCTCTGGTGATCACCATGTCCCGAAACTCGAATTGACCCGAACACCTCCAACGGTGGTGCTACCTACCTCTCAATGGTGGGATGGCACTACTTTAAAGGACTTTTACACAGACGAATTCCTTAGGGTAGGTAGGTTCTCAAGGATACTTGCTCTCTTCAAAACAAACAAAATCTTTTCACACCAACACTTTTCAAAAGCTTTCAAAGCAAATTTTTCAAACACTCTGACGTACGAGTCGAACTGAATTTTTTCAAAGAAACTTTTTTTTAAAACCCACAATTGAAAAGCAAGCAAACATTTTTGAAAACACATTGAGCAAGTATCTAAGAGCCCATGGATAACCATGGATAGAAAGGGTGCTAACACCTTCCCTTTCTATAACCTACTTCCCGAACCGAGAGCAATCTCTTTAAGGAATTTTTTTGTGCTTTTGTCCTTTCCATTTGGAGAAAATAAAAGACGGTGGCGACTCTTGCTTCCGCGACATTTCGCGAACCAGCGTTAAACAGTCAGTTCCAGATCCACCGATCACACCTGCGCCTACTCTGCACCTACACTGTAACTTGTAAGTCTCCTCCCATCACCTCCAATAGTGTTACATGCATTCAGGCATGGCATCCCAAAGGTTGTCACGTAGCTTGTGCCTACTCTGCAACCAATGACACCTCTTATTCGCCAATTGGGATGGCGACACCTTTCATTTTTGTACTCTTTCGCCAAGTCCAATGGCGCCTCCCTTAATGTCCAATCGTGTTACATGCATGCAGATGTGTAACCCCCTAGGCTTCCACCTAGCCTGCGCCTACTCTGCACCTACACTGTAACTTGTAAGTCTCCTTCCATCACCTCCAATAGTGTTACATGCATTCAGGCATGGCATCTCAAAGGCTGTCACGTAGCCCGTGCCTACTCTGCAACCAATGACACCTCTTATTCTCCAATTGGGATGGCGACACCTTTCATTTTTGTACTCTTTCGCCAAGTCCAATGGCGCCTACCTTAATGTCCAATCGTGTTACATGCATGCAGATATGTAACCCCCTAGGTTTCCACATAGCCTGCACCTACTCTGCACCTACACTGTAACTTGTAAGTCTCCTCCCATCACCTCCAATAGTGTTACATGCATTCAGGCATGACATCCCAAAGGTTGTCACGTAGCCTGTTGAAACAACCGGCTGAAAATCATCAAACAATAAAGTCGCCATCGAACGTCTTTTATCCCACATGTAGGGAAAGGTAAACATCGAGAAAACCTGAGAAGGGAGAAGTCACGGTCTTGCGACCGAGAGATCGGGTAAGGGAGTCTGTTATGTGAGGGGAAGGTATTAGCACCCCACACGCTCGTAGTACTCTACGGTATCCACTCTTGTTTTCTATCTTATGGGTGTGTTTAATCTATGCTTACTGTCTACTATACTACTGAAGGGAATGCATGCAAAAGAAAGGGGAAAAGGAATGTAGGGAAAATAAAATTATGCTCGCCTGGGCCCTACCCCAATGCCTACGTATCCTTTTTGAGGAATCAGAGCTACCATAGTTCGGCTCTTATGTTTTTGTTTGTTTTGTGTTTTTTATGGACAATGTTAATTCCGCCTTCTGCCGCAGCTCGACCTTTGGAGACTTATGCGTTGGCACATAAGTAAACTAATCATGTCCTTACCTGAAAAGGGTTTTAGAGAAAAGGTGCTCAAGTGCACAAAATGATTTGAATTGGTTTTTTGTTTTATTACCTTGAAAAAAGGGTTTAAGTGTTGTTAGCATGTTTTTGATTTGCTAAGAAAATAAGTTTTTGTTTTGAATGCACATGCAAAAGAGGGGAAGAAAAGAGTCTAAGTGAGACTAGCCTACTTCTAACCTAGTGTTATCATACAATGGTGGTCCTAAGGTTTGGACTAACAAAAAGGAAACGTCTACCTAATGTTAGCATGCATGATTAGCAACCTAAGGTCTAACTCGCATCCGAACAGAGCAAGCGCATCCTACAGAGCAAGCGCATCCTAAGGGAACATGGTATGTACAAGGATAAAGTAAACGAGCTAATAAGCTCAAGAGAGCACCTAAAGAGATCCTGCCTAGGTTAGCATGCCAAAGGAAAGTCTAACAAAACTATCCTATAGGGAACATGCGATGAGAGCGAAGTCATGATCTCAATTTCTAAATCGAGTGACTCATCGATCGACAAGAAATAATAGAAAGTGATAAAATCCTATAGGGAGCATGCACTGAGAGCGAAGTCGTGATCTCAATTTCTAAATTGAGTGACTCATCGATCAACGAGAAAGTAAACAAACACAAGCACAACACATATAGCAAATGAAGTGCGGAATGCCTGCTACAGGTCTTTAAATAACGACTTCGAGCGCACACTCTTTATTCCCTACTTCACATGATATCTAGAAAGTGGTAAAGTGCAGAAATAAAATAGAGTTGTGACGATACCGAAGGGAGAAGGTCCGTTGCCTCTTCATAACCATGCAAGCCATAAGAAAACTCTACAGAGGCCTCCTTGAATTCCTTGATAAAAATTATGCTCTTAGCTAGCTTTAAAACTTCATGAAACTCCTCACTCAAGTCTCTTTTATTTAAAAATCTCACACAAAATTGGCATTAAAATCTACCCAAAACATGGATAAAATAACAAACAAAGTTAATAAAAGAAGTAAAATTCTATTCTAATATTTTTTGAATTTTTATCATGTGAACAATTTAAAAAAAACCATGTAGAAATATCACACAAAATTATTTAAGAAATGATAGAAAGTATTCAGGGGGTGCATTGCAAGTAACTGAAATATGCATTAAGCCCAAACTAGCACAACCCAATGAGATCTTTTTTATTCACAAAATTCAGTCTTCTTTAAAAACTGCAATGGGCTTATTAGATATTATATAGCCCAAACCCATCACCAACTATTTCATTTCCCTGTCATTATTAAATTATACACAAAATATAATATATATAAAAAATAATAATAAAATAGGAATAACAAATAAAATTGGAATGAGGATTAGGTTTTGTATGTCATGTGATTGTGAAAGAGTCTCTTATATGCTTGAAGCCAAAAATCGCCACCGATGAAACCTCTCAGCACTTCACCCAATGATTCTCGTCTCAGCGCCGCATAGCATCCTCCGTATCCATTCATTCCCCCGCTATATTCTGACTCAACTCGAGACGACCGGACCTCAACCTTCTTCGATTCTCATCACCGTCTCATGGGTGTCGTTCATCTTCTTCTCAATGACTCCACCTTGGCTTCAATTCTCGATTTAATGCCTTCTTCGCATGGCTTCATCCCCGTGAACAATCAAGCGAATCTATCGTCTAAAACTTCTGATCAGCCTTCGGCACCACGCACTCCTCATCACTCTGTCTTCATTTCGATTGCTTCGAGAATCTATGTTCTCACTTCTCAACCTTCGTTTACGCTCCGAATGTCACCGTCCAATTCACTTTGCTATCATTCTGTTGCGATTTCTCCCCTCCGATTCGAACTCACCTCCATCCGTTCATTTTCACGATCTCTGTTGCGGCTTTACAGGAAGAAAATGGGCGAAATCGATCCGATAGAGAAGAAGAAGTATGTTTCGCTTTTAGGTTCCTCTTCTCTGTATTTACGTTTTCCTTTCCTCTTATCCGCTTTATGTTATCTGCTTCTTCGTTTCTTGATTCTTTTCGTGCTAAATCCAAGTTTGCTTTTTCAGTTATTGTTAGTGCGAAATGAAATGGTATGATGGTATGATGTTATGATGTTATGTAAAAGTAAACATATACACACAAAGCAAACAAGTCCTTAGGTTTAGGCTTGCATGGAGTTTATAGGTAAGTACCATCTTGAAGTTTAATTGGCTCAACCTGTCCTAGTAATAGTAACCGGGTTCTAGGGGATCTCAATATCACTGATCTTTCTTCACCGAGCATTGTTTCAGCGCAAGCCTCTTTAATGGCGACCGAAATATCCCGAAATTCCAATCTCATTGAGCGTAGAATTGAGTATCAACCAACTTCGGACTGCACCAAAGTCGTCTACCTCACTACTTCCTAATGGCCAAGTTGTTCAATTAAGGTTCTAAGGTCAGTTAGTGCTTCATGACACCACACAGCGGCCCCGTATTCTCGTTGACTACTCAAGGGCTACCGGGACTGTTGTACCCCAAAATTTTCCCTCTCATTTATCAAGAATTTACTCACAAGATCTCCTTTGGCTCAAGACTGCACTAGGATTGATCAGCTCAAGGCACCTCCTTAAACACTGATGACCAAAATTAGGGTTTGAGATTGCACAAGGATATTTGAATTTCCAATGTCCCATATGACTTTCATGGATCATTATGGACCCTCAATATTACTCATGTCAAGTTTTAAGCTTTGGATCACACTTTTGCTCAGTCAATTGAGCAGTTGACCTAAAAATCAACTGTATTGGGGAAAAAGTCAACTATCGTCAATTTACAGTCAAACTTTATAATTTTTGATCCACATAAACATTTTAAACTCATATATATCATTTGATCAAGTTTGGAGCATAATTCCTCAAGAAATTTGATCAAATCTTCAAAAGGGCAAAATGGTCAAAATTAGGGTTTTGACTAGGAAAGGGCAATTTCTGATTTTTGACCTAGCAAATGATCAATTGGTTTAAGGCATTATCTCAAGAGTCCAATTGCATCATTTTGAACTATTGACATGGCACAAAACATTGCTCAAGTCCAATGGATTGACAGATGAATTTTTAGTCAACTGATCAAAAGTCAACTGTATACTAAAAAGTCAAACTTTGACTTTTTGGTCAAAATCAAATGTCAAAAATCAAAAATCATCAAAGCATGTCAAAATATGAAACTTATTCATCAAGAAATCAAAAATTCAAGATTTCATTTTGAAAAGTTAAAATTTCTAAACTTAGAAACTTTTCTAAGTGTTGGAAATTTCTTGTTTTTTAACAACTTTGAGCAAAATTTTCACCATGATGTAAGATGATTCAAAAGAAACTTTCAACATGAAAGTTGTAGATCTCCATGAAATCTACAACATTGCTTTACATAACTCCTTCCAAAAGTGCTTGGATCTCAAGTTATAATTTTAAGAACACATGGTCATGAACCAAAACACTTAGTGAAATTTTGCCCTAATTTGGTTAGGATTTTGGCCTAACTTCATGGCACTTTTTCATATAG
The DNA here is from genome assembly GCA_948472305.1 of Vicia faba. Taxonomy (NCBI): domain Eukaryota; kingdom Viridiplantae; phylum Streptophyta; class Magnoliopsida; order Fabales; family Fabaceae; genus Vicia; species Vicia faba. The sequence goes on from OX451736.1 coordinate 490,572,990, forward strand.
TTCCAAGGGGAATTTTCAAAAGTGATTGAAAGAGTGGTTGTAGAGCATATTACAAGCTTTCCAAAATGTCACATAACTCCTTGAGATAATTTTTGAATAGGGAGAATCGAAGAGATGAAGTTAGGGTTTTCACACTTGAATTACAAGTCATTTTGTGATGAACAAGATTCAAAATTCAAACTTATGCTGCATAACCTATACTTTGAAGGCCTCAAACTTGTTAGGAACTCCATAATTAATTGCTTGCACAACTGATAGAGGTCTCAATTCAAGCATTCATTGCAAGGCCATGCTTTATATCCATTTTGGGAAGAAAGTGCACATTGCCATTTTGATAAAGTAGCTTTTTGCATAAAACTTGTTCTTGAGCCTTGCACTTGTTTTCTTCTGATGATACAAGTCCCATAACTCAAGAGAAGTTTATCTAGACACTTACAATCACTCAGCCCATGCTTGTACTTCCTCTTGAAACTTGTTTTCCCACTTTTCTTGAAAATCAAGTAACATAGTCATTAGCTTGTAACTTGTACTTCTGACTCTCCAAAGCACTCAAGCTTTTTGCATATACATACACAAGTCATTTTCCATAAATCCAACGCATGCATAAGCCTTGAAAACACCAAGAACACAAAATCACCAAGAACACCTCAAAATTTGCCATTTCTGAGTTTTGAATCCAAACTCCAAATTTGCTCGTGCGTTTCTTGGCCTTTTACTTTAAAAAGCTTCTAAATAACATACACAAACACTTCCATCACCTACAACACCACTGTAACACCTCCATCATCATCCACCATTTTTAAAAATAGCACCTTGCACCTTGACTTCTCCAGAACTCCTCAGGCACTTTCAGCTCAAGCTAAGCATCACATTAGCTTCCTGGGAACTTGAGGAAGCTAATCCAATCATTGGAACTCACTAAAAGCTACTCAAACTCAAAACACGATACCCTCTTGTAAGGTAAGTTATCTCAACTTTGAACTTTTCATACAAGCATCATTAATGGTTTATTTGTGAATGAAAAATGTAGATATCATTGCCCCGAAGCTAACCATGTCCATAGTTTTCATTTATATTGCTTGAGCTTAGAGAATTTTAAGATTGAAGTTTCTGAAATTTGTAGGGTTCAGATTAGGGCTACTAAAATTCATGTTTGTCTTTGATCTATAATTTTATTGCTTTGCATTTCTGAAATCGTGAGGAAATTTTCTACAAGATTCATGTTTACATTTTTGCAAATGGATGAGAGATGAACAAGATGCAGGTACTCTGGCTGGGCGTGAGGTTGAAGATGAAGTTCATGCCATGGGCTTGTTTTCTATCGTATATTTGTTGTTTTGTTTATATGAACGAATGTATAGCCACTCCAGTGGTAGAAGCGCGCGCCTGTGACTATAGGGACCTGGGTTCGAGCCCCAGTGGTACCCTTTTGGATTTTTTTCTTCATATTTCTCATATTTTCTGATCTTTTTTGGCAGCGCTGGGCCTCATCCTCTTGGGCCTCATGTTTTTTTTTTACTTCTGACCCCTTGCTGGCTTTTCACACCCTGGCCCATTTTATTTCTTTTTCTCAAATTTTATTTATTTGTTTTCTTAAATATTTTATCTAATACTAAAAAAAATCAGAAAAAATATAAAAACATTAAATTTATATTTTGATATAGTTTATTTAATTTTTTTACACAAAAAAATTATTTTATTTAATCATACTTTGTTTATTTTACTAATTGATTTGTAAATTTAATTAGAAACTAGGTTTTAGTTATTTTCTTTTACACAATTCAAATATATTATTTTAAAATGTGAAAAGACCAAAAATATTTTATAATACTATAAATTATTTTCAAGACAAAAATACCAAAAATATTCTTCTTATAAACTTAATTCATTTTTTAATCAATTAATAGATTAAGGTTTTATTTGAATTGTTTTCCTAATAAATATAGATTTTACTTTTTACCAATTTAATTAATTATTTTTCTTTAATTTAATTAGGTTAAAACAAAACCCCTCTTCCCTAAAAAATCCAAATAAAAGTCTATTTTCTTTCCATTTTACATTCTTGTATATTTACTCATTTTTGTACATTATTTATCCAATTTCAATATGGTTGTAATAGATAATTAGGCTTTATTTTCTTGCAATCCCCATTTGTAATTTGTACACCCCCTTCCACAAGTATTGTAATAGCGTAGTAATTTTAAATTCCGCAATTTATCGCTTTATATACAAATGCTAGTCATTAGGGTTTATATGGAAAGAATATAACCAATCAATTAGAAAACCCTAATCAAAGACAAAACCAAGCATGAAAAACAATACACTTGCACACAAGCACCCCTAGGGTAAATCCACTTGGTTGCCTTATAAATGGCCATGTTACGCATGTGTGGTATCTTAGCAAAAACAAGTAAAATATAAGATCATAGACCCTCAATGACGCTATCCATGTTGCCTTTCAAATGATCTTAGTCCCTAAATAGAATGCTAAGATACCTTTCAACATTGCTAATCATGGTTATACGATGACCCACGCTCGTCCCGTTTACATCCAAAGATAGGGTTACTTACCAAATCAATGGTAAGATAAAAATGTCAAAGGAAAGAGGAAATGAATATGAAAGACTTTTGAGTAGGTGGAATGCTCATAATTACTTGCTCCATCTTAAAACAAAACATCCTTGCTATTTTCAAAACAAACACCTACACTTTCAAAACATTTTACAAACATGAAAACATTTTCAAAAGATCAACATCTTTGTATACATTCTTACAAACGAGAATCATTACAAAGTTTGCCTAAACAATGGCCTCTTTACAAAATACTTTCAAAAACCACACAAAGCACAATTTCAAACAAAAGCAAGTGATCTAGCAAGTAACTAAGAGTCCATGGAAAACCATGGATGAAAAGGGTGCTAATACCTTCCCTTTTCATAATCTACCCCCCGAACTCAAGAAATAATCTCAAAGGTCTTTTCTGTGCCTTTTCACCTTTCCTTTTGGATAAAAGAAAAGTCGGTGGCGACTCTTGCTAACCACAACATTTTGCAATCAAACGCAAAACACCCAAGTCAGTTCTCCCACCGTATCACAGAACTGGCGACTCTGTTGGGGACAATTCTAAAAGTGGGATTACCTTAGGGTTATATCATATTTACTTGCTTTCATTGTTTGACTTGTATGCTTTACATTATGGTTCTTTGTTTGGGTTTGAATCCTTTATAGGTAAGTAGCAATACGTTGTGGAAATTGTGTGAGGTATACCGACATGGTCTAAGCAATAACTACGTTAGTGCGACATATTTATGGGTACCGATATCCCTTGAGTTAATCAAGGAGAATACGGGGCCGCTGAGTGATGTCATAAAGCACTAATGATCTTTTAGAACCTTTACTTTACCAACTTGGCCATTAGGACGTAGTGAGATGACCGACTTTGGTGCAATCCGAAGTTGGTAGATACTCGATACTACACTCATTGAGGTTTGGTTTTTTGGGATATTTTGGTCGCCATTAAAGAGGCTTGTGCTGAAACAATGACCAAGGAAACAAACCAATGATATTTAGCTCCTTAGAACCCGGTTACTATTGCTAGGACAGGTTTTAAGCCAACTAAACTTCAAAAGGGTAATTACCTATAAGACTCCATGCAAGCCTAAACCTAAGGACTTGTTTGTTTTGTTTGTATATATTTACTTGTACATAACATCATGAACATCATAACATCATACTCATTCACTAACCATTTCAAGGATCTGGGGATTTATCTTTGTTCTGTTTTGTAGGACATGGATTCTATTCGCAGAAAAACCATTCAAGTCAATCTTGTAAGGATCACTCCACAAATTAAAGAGCTAGCTTCAAGGATTCCTGAAAATTCTCCATTCACCGAAAGACATGGTCGTCTCCTAAACTTGGTCACCCCCAACACTGATGAAGACATGATGAAGGTGCTCTTTCAGTTCTTTGATCCTTTACACCATTGCTTCACATTTCCTTATTATCAACTTGTGCCAACTTTGGAAGAATTCTACCAAATCTTGAGGATTCCCATTATCAACCAACTACCTTTCAACGGTACGGAAAGAGATCCAAAGCCATAAGATATTACTCAAGCTCTACACTTGCAACCATCTGATATCACAACCAATTGGGAAACAAGGAGTGGTGTCAAGGGTTTCCTAGCAAAGTTCTTGTTTAAGAAAGCCCATAACTGTTGGAACTCTTTGGATTTGCAAGCTTTTGAAGAAATTGTATCTCTCCTCATCTATGGGATGGTTTTGTTTCCAAATCCTGACCAACTTATAGACGTAAACACCGTCAAGATCTTCATGTCTCGTAACCCGGTGCCTATTTTGCTAGGAGAAATCCTACATTCTTTTCACACTCGCACTATGAGGAAAAGAGGTATCCTTATGTGTTGTACTCCTCTCTTGGAAATATGTTTTATTTCGCATCTTCCCCAATCTTTATTGAAGAATGAGCAAGGTTCAAGGTGGTCACATAGGTTGATGACGCTCAAACATTCAGACATTCATTGGTGTTCCCGATCTATAGAGAATGTTACTATTGTCGACCGTTGTGGAGAATTCCCTAATGTCCCTTTACTTGGAATTAGGGGAGGTATCACCTACAACCCCTGCTTAGCCTTAAGACAGTTTGGTTATGCCTGAAGGGATGGCCCACATGAGATGCTCATTCAAGGTTTGGTATTTGACTACGAGAACGACGATCAAGGTCATCGCCAGAGATTTATCAGAGCTTGGAGGATGTTGAACAAGGTAGATAGTAAGACATTAGGGCACAAGAATTCCATCCCTCTTGAGCCTTAACTCAAATGGGTACGAGCTCGCACTCAAAGTATTATGATGCCTTATCCCGGTAATTATTGAGCCTGTTATGGAAGGAGATGTTCCATACACTATTCTGCATCCTAACATCCCCACCTCTCTTGAAGATTTACAAAGAGATTGGATACAACTCAAGGGGGAGCGAGATACTTTTGAGGCCTAATTCTATGCTAGCGAGAAGAAGGTTTTGGAACTCACTAAGCAACTTCATGAGGAGAGGAGCCTGAATTCCTACATCGTACCAAAGAGGATGCGTACAACCTTTTTATCTTAGAGTTTTTGTATTTTTTTTGCTCAAAGAGGCATTAATGTACTCAAGCTTTAATTTATTAATATAACGTGTGTTTCTTTTTTGTCTAAAACGAATTTGAATCTCTATAAATCCTTGAAATCATTGCATATGCATCTACCATTCATCATAACATAAGCAGGTTTCTTGCGACAAGTCTCCTCATCTTTCTACTGTTTATTTCAGTAAGATGGATCTCGAGCAGATGGTGAAGGACCTCCAAGCACAAAATGCTCAGTTTCAACAGATGTTCTTAACTCTAGCCAAAGGACAAGAAGAGTTGAAGACCTTGTTGGTTGAAGAGAAAAATAAAAAAACAAAGAAAATAACCAAAGTTATAAATATGGGACGAAGATTCCAAGGACAAGAAAGAAGGACTCTAGACTTTGCAACGTCATCTGGTGAGAAAGACAATCAAGATGGGAAAGGAAAGGAAGCAGTTGCCCAGCCAGATTCAGAAGAGGAAGAGGAAGAAGAAGATTATTCTGAAGAACAATATCCTCCGGCCGATGATAAGTATAAGCATTTGGAAGAACGGTTAAATGCAATGGAAATTAAAAAAAGTGTCTGGACTGGACTTTGAGGAGTTGGGGTTAGTATCTAGGATTGTTATTCCTCCAAAATTCAAGGCACCAGTGTTCGCCAAGTACGACGGAGTTTCGTGTCCCAAAATGCATCTCCAATCCTATGTGAGGAAAATACAACCTCGCACTGTTGACAGGGATTTATGGGTACACTTCTTTCAAGACAGCCTGTCCGGAACTCAACTTGATTGGTTTTATCAACTAGAAAGAGCCAATGTTCATAATTGGGAATATCTTGCCGCTGCCTTTTACAAACAATACCAATACAACGCGGACCTGACTCCCACCCGTACTCAACTCCAGAGTATGGCCATGGTTTCAAGTGAAGGCTTCAAAGACTACACTAAAAAATTGAGGGACTTAGAAGGAAGAGTCCAGCCTCCCCTATCTGAAGGAGAGTTAGTAGACATGTTTTTAGGCACAATGTCCGGTCCTTTCTTTAATCACTTAATTGGGAGTTCCTCAGCAGGTTTTACCGAATTGATATTTACCGGAGAAAGAGTGGAAGCCGGGATAAAGAATGGGAAGATTCAAAAAGATGCATCCTCTGTTGCTATAAGAAAACCATTCATTGAAAAAAAAAGAAGTTGTTGCTATATATCCTCAGAGAAATCAAGATAGGACTGAACGTCGTCGAATGGCGGGGGCTGTCATGATTCCTAAACCCGCACCGGCTCAACAAAGAAGCAACCAACCAAGAACGGAAACACCAGTCAGACAGTTCACCCGAATTAATATGACACAATCTCAAGTATTTCCACATTTGTTAAGATCCAATCTAGTGACTTTAAAAGAAGCTTCAAATAATCCTAACACAACCTCTCCTCATTATCATCCTAATTCGCACTGTGCATACTATTCTGAGAGTCTCGGCCATGACACTAACAACTTTTGGGCTCTGAAAAACAAGGTACAAGACCTCCTTGAAGCCAAAGAGATTGAATTCGACGCGCTAGAAATTCCCAATGTTATCACTGTCCCTATGCCCAAGCATGACCGTGATGTCAACGCCATTGAGGAAGATATGTTTGTTACTTTGGTTGATGAACTTGTGACCCCACTCCTGACTATCAAAAAGAACTTGTTGAATGTCAGTGTGTTCCCAGGCTGTGATGAAAGCTATAATTTCTGTTTATCCTCACCAACCAGCTGTCATTTGTTAAAAGCAAGCGTTTAATGCCTAATAGACGACAAGGAGATTTTGTTCGAGAAGACTTCTATTCCAACTGTTTCTTATAATGATGTTTCCATAGTGACCATTTCCGCCAATTCTTCGAGGGTCTCCACCAAAAGACCCGTTAGAATTATATCAGTTCCTAAAGTAGCTTCATTGATAATTAAAATACCTGGACCAATCCTGTATTCGTCAGACAAAACCGTCATGTGGAATTATCGAGGTGATGTCTACTATCACGGTATCAAGCAAGATTGGCCAGCTGCTGAAAATTCAAGTTTTGAGAAAGTTGACTCTGGTATCAGTAACATCGCATGGACTAGCAAGATAACCCGAAGCAGAAGGGTATTCTCTCCAGAAATTGCTCTTCCCAAAGTTATTTCTCGACCTGTAATCATTCTTGTTGTTGTTGCTCCTCCAAAGGCTATTCCCAGTCCTGCAATCATCTATGCTAATACTCATGTTGACAAAACTATTGCAGTCCCTGTTATCAGCCCAACTGACATTCCTACTGCCGAGTCAACCGAGACTCGATGCAAAGGTATTCTGGTTGAGCCTGTCCGGACGAAGGCACAATAAGTAGCTATCCCTGAGACCTCCCAAAAAGATATGGAGGAAATTCTAAAGATTATAAAAAGAAGCGACTACAACATAGTCGAACAGCTGGGGAAAACTCCATCAAAAATTTCAATGCTGACTTTATTGTTATGTTCTGAGGCTCATGCAAAGGCCTTGGTAAAATTCCTTAAAACTGCCCATGTACCCCAAGAAACATCTGCCGATCAGTTCTAAGACTGCGTAGCCAGCTTGACCGTAGATAATGGTTTAGGTTTTTCGGATGTTGATTTAACGCCAAGGGGGAGGAAGCATAACGAGGCATTACATGTCTCAGTCGAATGCAAGGGAATGACTTTGGCTCATGTCTTGGTTGACACTGGTTCGTCTCTGAATGTGTTTCCTAAAAAGGCTCTTGATAGGCTTGACTGTGAAGGATTGAACTTAAAACCGAGCAACATAGTAGTGAGGGCCTTCGACGACTCAAAAAGGATGGTGCATGGGGAAGTGGACATCCCCATAAAAGTTGGAACACAAACATTTGATTCAACTTTTTTATGTAATGGATATTCTCCCTTCATATTCCTGCTTATTAGGCCGACCATGGATTCACAATGCTGGTGTCGTTACCTCTACGTTGCATCAAATGCTGAAATATCCAATTCAGGGGAAAATCATCATCGTTCATGGAGAAGAAGAGTATATGGTCAGTCACCTAAATTCCTTCAGATATGCGGAATTAGATGGTGAATTTATTGAAACTACATTCCAACACTTTGAATAAGTCCCGCAAACTGTGGCAGTAACATGGGCTGTTTCCCAAGTCCCAAAGATTACAAGACCTCCGCTCAAGATGTCGTCTTTGAAAGATGCCAAGGCAGTGATCGAAGAAGGTGGGTGCACTATTTTGGGCCAACTCCCAGATATCCCATACAAATATGACAAATTTGGTTTGGGTTTCACTTCACGAGCCCAAAAAGATGTACGTCGTGCTCATATCGGAGGACCACCCTTGAAGATCAGCAACCATAAAGTCAACACAGTGGAGGATGATGAAGACAACTATAACCTGGAGGATTGGATTTTCCCAACTGTCAGTGGAGGGCACAACAACTGGGGAGCTAGAGGTTTTGTCCCAATCACTTTTATCCAATAACAATTTGTCTTTAAATTTTGTCGGATCTGTAATATTAAACAATTCAGACTCTTAAAACCTTGTGTCTTACCCGAGGCACGATGGTCCATTTGTAAGGGTTATTATCTCATTTCCATACGACATCAATGAATCATGGACGTTTTTGCATAAAAACTTTGTTCTCATTGTTTTTCTTTTTACATTTTCATCTCTTTCAAAGATAGCTATACTCTTACACACACTCACATTCAAATTGCAGATCTACATCCGTTCGAGATCCCATGGGTAACGATTCTGCTATGGCCTTTTGTGACTCTGAAAATCTAATCTACCAAGCCGAAGACGAAGGTGAGGAATATTGTGAAGTGTCTGGGGAACTAGCAAGGTTACTACAACAAGAAGAGAGGACCATACAGCCCCACAAAGAACCAGTGGACACAATTAACCTAGGTACCGAAGAAGACAAAAGAGAAGTCAAGGTGGGTGCCAATCTGGAACCCAGTGTCAAAGAGCACCTAATTCAGTTGCTACATGATTATGTCGAGGTCTTTGCCTAGTCGTACGAAGACATGTAAGGACTTGATGCAGACATCGTGGTACATCATCTACCAACAAAAGAAGACTTCCCTCCGGTAAAACAAAAGGTCCGTCGTATGCGACCAGACATGTCGGAGAAGATTAAGGCAGAATTCATGAAACAATTCAACGCCGGATTCTTGGCCGTCACTTCCTATCCACAATGGGTTTCCAATGTTGTTCCCGTGCCTAAAAAGGACGACAAGGTACGAATGTGCGTGGACTACAAAGATTTGAATAGGGAAAGCCCTAAGGATGATTTCCCACTTCCCCATATTGATATTCTAGTTGACAATACGACACAACATAAGGTGTTTTCCTTCATGGACGGTTTCTCAGGCTACAACCAAATCAAAATGGCGCCTGAGGACATGTAAAAAACAACCATTGTCACACAATGGGGCACATTATGCTATAAGGTTATGCCATTTGGGTTGAAGAATGCTGGGGAAACCTATCAGTGTGCCATGGTAGCTCTATTTCACGACATGATACATCACGAAATAGAGGTCTATATGGACGACATGATAGCTAGATCTCAAACAGAAGAAGAGAATCTTGATCATTTACAGAAACTGTTTGAGAGGCTAAAAAAGTATAAGCTGAGGTTGAACCCAAATAAATTCACATTTAGGGTGAGGTCTGGTAAACTCCTAGGCTTTGTTGTCAGCAATAAAGGTATTGAAGTAGATCCCACCAAGGTGAAAGTGATACAAGAGATGCCTGCTCCTCGTACTGAGAAGGAAGTCAAAGGATTCTGGGGACGGTTAAACTACATTGCTAGATTCATTTCCCGCCTGACAGCTACTTGTGAACCAATCTTCAAATTACTGAAGAAAGATTGAGTAGTCAAATGGAATGATGAATGTCAAACTGCCTTCGACAAGATCAAAGAATACCTGCAAGATCCTTCGGTGTTGATTCCATCAGTCAAGGGAAAACCCTTGATCATGTATCTAACCTTTTTAGAAAATTCAATGGGGGTGTGTGCTGGGGCAGCATGACGAATCTGGCCGAAAAGAGCATGCTATTTATTACCTGAGCAAAAAGTTTACCGACTGTGAAACAAGATATTCACTGCTTGAGAAAACTTACTGCGCTCTGGCATGGGCTGCTCGCCGGCTAAGACAGAATATGCTGACCCATACTACCTTATTGATATCTAAAATGGATCCAATAAAATGCATCTTCAAGAAACCTGCCCTCTCTGGGAGAATAACAAGATGGCAGATGATCCTGACAGAATATGACATACAATATACTACCCAGAAAGCAATAAAGGGCAGTGTACTAGCTGATCACCTTGCTCATCAAGATATGGATGACTACTAGTCCATGAAGTTCGAATTCCTAGATGAAGACATCATGATGGTAAACAACTGTGAAGAATTCAGACCATATGACGGACCTGAACAAGGATCCCAATGGACCCTGGTTTTTGATGGGGCATCCAACACACTCGGCAATGGTATAGGTGCTGTAATCATATCTCCTGAAGGATGTCATACTCCCTTTACGGCAAGACTCTGCTTCAATTGTACAAATAACATGGCAGAATTTGAAGCGTGCATTTTTGGTCTCAAAGCTGCCATAGATTTGGGGATCAAATCCTTAAATGTATTCGGAGATTCAGCTTTGGTCATCAGCCAAATCAAAGGGGAATGGGACACCAAACACCCTAACCTTATCCCCTATAAAGAACATGTGCTGATATTGATCTCACATTTTGAGAAGATTACCTTCAAGCATTTCCCGCGAGAATAAAATCAGCTAGCAGACGCACTAGCCACAATGTCATCCATGTTTAAACTTAAATGGGATAACGAGGCTCCCCAGATCACCATTAAACGAATGGATGAACCAACTCACTGTCACGAGATTAATACTGAAGAAATAGTGGACCAGCCTTGGTTTCACAAAGTCAAAAGATATCTCGAGGCTCAAGAATATCCAGAAGGAGCTTCAGTCAATGATAGGAAGTTCTTAAGGAGATTATCTGCTAAAATCTTCCTTAGTAATGGCATTCTCTATAAACACAACCATGACTCTGTGTTACTTCGGTGCGTAGACAAGGTTGAAGTGGAAAAGATCATGGTTGAGTTACATGAAGGCACTTTTGGCACCCATTCCAGTGGGCATACGATGGCAAAGAAAATCCTACGGGAAGGCTATTACTGGTCTACCATGGAAGCATATTGCTATCAACACTCTCGAACCTGCCACAAGTGTCAGATCTATGCTGACAAGGTGCACGTACCTCCGGTTCCTCTGAATGTCTTGACGGCTCCTTGGCCTTTTTCTATGTGGGGTATCGACATGATTGGAGAAATCAAACCAACAGCCTCTAATGGACACCGCTTCATCTTAGTGGCCATTGACTATTTTACAAAGTGGGTTGAGGCAGCCTCCTTTGCTTCCGTCACCAAGAATGTGGTAGCTCGGTTCATTAAACAGAATCTCATCTGTCGGTATTGTATCCCAGAGAGGATCATCAAAGACAATGGTACGAATCTAAACAATATATGATCACTACCCTGTGCGGGCAAATCAAGATCTAGCATCACAATTCTTCCCCTTACCAGCCAAAGATGAATGGTGTTGTCGAAGCCGCAAATAAGAACATCAACAAGATCATACAGAAAATAACAGTCACATACAAAGACTGTCATGAGATGCTACCATTTGCTGTCCACTGGTATCGTACCACAGCGCACACATCAACCAGGGCAACACCCTACTCTATGGTATATGGCATGGAGGCTGTCTTGCCTATTGAGGTCCAGATCCCCTCTCTGAGAATTATAAAGGATGTAAGGTTGAATGAAGATCACTGGATCCAAACTCGACTTGATCAACTAAATTTAATTGATGAGAAAAGGCTTATTGTTGTCTGTCATGGTCAGATGTATCAAAAACTGATGATCAAGGCTTTTAAAAAAAAGGTCAGATGCCAAGTGTATCAAGTCGAGGATTTGGTGATCAAATGTATCATACTACCGCAGGGAGATCCCAGGGGAAAATAGACTCCTACATATGAAGGACCATTTGTAATCAAAAGAAGATTCTCTGGTGGAGCGATGATCTTGACCACCATGGATGACGACGACCTGCCGCACCCTGTGAATGCAGGCATAGTCAAAAGATACTACGCATAAGAGACCTGCTAGGTTGACACCTAGGAAAAACAAGGGCATCCCGGCGAATCAAAAAAGTTCGGGAATAAATTAGGGATAAAACAAAAAAATATGTACACCCGACAAGCTGGAAACCTGAAAGGGCGGCTTGGGCAAAAAAGGGTATCCCGGTGGACTGAAAACCCGAAAGGGCAGTCCAGGAAAAAGTTATGGAATTAAAGCATATGACTATGTCTTGTTGGATCACATTACGGACAAACTTTGGATTCAACTGACAAACTCAACGGTCCTGATCAATTCAATCAGCTTCAGACAAGGCAACAAATAGATAAGATACTCAGAGACACGAAGGCTATAGCAGAATGGGAACCCCATGGGATTATTTCACATAGCTATCTTTTCTTTGTATCAAATTTTCATTTTTTACGACGACATTCTCTTACTAGAATGTTTGTCTCATTGTACAAAAATGCTTACTCAAAGTCAATACAAAAATATCCCTTTGAAAGTGCAAAACTATCTGTTTTTCTTTACTCTTGTGTTTTGTTTACGAAAACGTCCAATGATTCATTTTTGAACATATGCATTTGAACGTAATTACCGTTTACAAATGAAAAAAATAGAAAGACAATCACCAATGGCTTTAAAGAGATAGGGAAATCTCTCTAACCTATTTCCATAAAATCCCCCGCAGTATGCAGTTTAATCAGCGGAACAAAATTTCCAGTTATCACTCCCCGGTAGAAGTCGCCAAATTTCTCAGGATTCCCCAACAGGATTTTACAAGCAGTACACGACATTTCCCTTGCAACAAAGTTTATTTCTCTAAGTGGAAGTTCATGAAGACTTGGACTCCTTATCCTCAGCAGTAGTCGAGGGTTTATTTTCCCCAATCCAACAAGCAGTGTAGTAGATTAGCTCACATGCGCATACATCACATCCATATATCATAAACATCGATAACACAAATGCATGTATCACAATCTCATTGTACCATGCATTTCATACAACATGACATTTCATATTAACTAACATTTTACCCTTTTCAGGATAAGGTTAATCAATAGCTACCATTAACAATGTTCAAAGGCTTTTCAGATACAGTTCAGATACGCTCCAAACACGGATGCCATCCTGATACTCATTCAGATTCAACTCTCAGATACAGCTCAGATATGCTCCAGACACTGATGCCATCCTGATACTCATTCAGATTCAAGCTTCAGATATAATTCAGATACGCTCCAGACACGGATGCCATCCTGATACTCATTCAGATTCAACCTTTAGATACAGTTCAGATACGCTCTAGACACGGATTCCATCCTGATACTCATTCAGATTCAATCTTCAGATACAGTTCAGATACGCTCCAAAAACGGATGCCATCCTGATGCTCATTCAGATTCAATCTTAAAATATAGTTCAGATACACCCTAGACACAGATGCCATCTTGATACTCATTCATATTCAACTCTCAGATACAGTTCAGATACGCTCTAGACACTGATTCCATCCTGATACTCATTCATATTCAATCTTCAGATATAGTTCAGATACTCTCCAGACATGGATTCCATCCTGATACTCATTCAGATTCAACTTTCAGATATAGTTCAGATACGCTCAAGACACGGACGCCATTCTGATATTCATCCAGTTTCAGCTTACAGATACGGTTCATCAATCATTTATGGATGACATCTACAAGCACATATCCAATAACTTTCCATCATCCCTACAAATGGCATCTTTAAGCCCATTCCCTATACCATCAACCTTCACATCACAAAGTGCAAATTTTTGGGCACTCTAATGTCCAATCATCTTCCACCTTCGAGTCACGAATGGAAAAACTCGCCAATCTAACTCTTCAGGCTTAAGAAGATTGAATAGGGGCAGTTGTTGTACCCCAAAATTTTCCCTCTCATTTATCAAGAATTTGCTCATAAGATCTCCTTTGGCTTAAGACTACACTAGGGTTGATCAGCTCAAGACACCTCCTTAAACACTGTTGACCAAAATTAGGGTTTGAGATTGCACAAGGATATTTGAAATTCCAATGCCCCATATGACTTTCATGGATCATTATGGACCCTCAATATTACTCATGTCGAGTTTCAATCTTTGGATCACACTTTTGCTCAGTCAATTGAGTAGTTGACATAAAAATAAGCTATATTGGGGAAAAAGTCCACTATGGCCAATTTACAGTCAAACTTCATAATTTTTTATCCACATCAACATTTTGAACTCATATGTATCATTTGATCAAGTTTGGACCATAATTCCTCAAGAAATTTGATCAAATCTTCAAAAGGGCAAAATGGTCAAAATTAGGGTTTTGACTAGGAAGGGCAATTTCTGATTTTTGACCTAGCAAATGATCAATTGGTTTAAGGCATGATCTCAAGAGTCCAATTGCATCATTTTGACCTATTTACATGGCTCACAACATTGCTCAAGTCCAATGGATTGACAGATGAATTTTTAATCAACTGATCAAAAGTCAACTGTATACTAAAAAGTCAAACTTTGACTTTTTGGTCAAAATAAAATGTCAAAGATCACAATTCATCAAAGCATGTAAAAATATGAAACTTATTCATCAAGAAATAAAAAATTCAAGATTTCATTTTGAAAAGTTAAAATTTCTAAACTTAGAAATTTTTCTAAGTGTTGGAAATTTCTTATTTTTTCACAACTTTGAGCAAAATTTTCACCATGATGCAAGATGATTCAAAAGAAACTTTCAACATGAAAGTTTTATATCTACATGAAATATACAACAATTCTTTATACAACTACTTCCAAAAGTGCTTGGATCTCAAGTTATAGTTTTAAGAACACATGGTCATGAACCAAAACACTTAGTGAAATTTTGCCCTAATTTGGTAAGGATTTTGACCTAACTTCATGGCACTTTTTCATATAGTTCCAAGTGGAATTTTCAAAAGTGATTCAAAGAGGGGTTGAAGAGCACATTACAAGATTTCCAAAATGTTCAAGAACTCCTTGAGATCATTTTTGAGTATGGAGAATCGAAGAGATGAAGTTAGGGTTTTCATACTTGAATTACAAGTCATTTTGTGATGAACAAGATTCAAAATTCAAACTTATGCTGCATAACCTCTACTTTTCAGGCCTCAAACTGTTAGGCACTACATAATTAATTGCTTACACAACTGTTAGAGGTCTCAATTCAAGCATTCATTGCAAG
The DNA here is from genome assembly GCA_948472305.1 of Vicia faba. Lineage (NCBI taxonomy): Eukaryota > Viridiplantae > Streptophyta > Magnoliopsida > Fabales > Fabaceae > Vicia > Vicia faba. The sequence continues at coordinate 490,588,511 of OX451736.1, forward strand.
GCCATGCTTTATATCTGAAGATGTGAAAAACACAAGAAGGGGGGGTTGAATTGAAAAACTTGGATCAAAAACAGCTTAATGACACAGTATTTTTATCCTGGTTCGTTTGATCTCAAACTACTCCAGTCCACCCGTCAAGGTGATTTCTCCTCTCTCCAACAAGGTCTTAATCCACTAATCTCAAAAGATTACAACAGCTACTTTAACAACTGTTAAAGTCTTCTTGAGTACAACCACAATCCGGTTAATCTCAAGGAACTCTTTTACAATATGATTGAACAAAAATGTGTTGTTGTTTTCTAACAAAAACAGTTTATCACAACTGTGATAAATTACACAGGTTAAGCTTATAATAAAGAATGAATATTGCTAGAGCTTGAATATGCGTGGTTTGGAATTCTTAGCAAATTGTTGTGTGCGTACGTACATACTTCTTTTTGTAAGAAGACTTGTTTATATAGACAATATAATGACGTTGTCCATAAAGCAAGTTTAATATTATTTAACACACTTTCCTTTTGGAGAAGATCTTGTCTGAAGAAAGTCATTGACATTAATTCTGTCTTGAATGTTCAGTAACGCTTCAGAGTCTTCTTTCCTTAACTACTGATGATGCTTCAGAATATTGATGACTTGGTTTGATATGTTCTTGTTCAGAGTCAGAGTTTACTTGGTTAAGCGTAGATTCTGATCATCAATCTTCAGCGTATGTTCTGATTGCTTCAGCGTGTAGCACATATGGCTGATCTTCTGATGCTGATTTTGATCAGAACTTCTGCATACATAAAACATATTTTTAAGGTGCATATTTGTTCTTTGTATTTATTTATTCTTTGTATTTGTTATCATCAAAACTCTAATCAAGGATTGTAGAATCAAACTATGTTCTAACAATCTCCCCCTTTTTGATGATGACAAAAACCAGATTTTTCAATTAAAAAATAAAGAATAAAAGGTATAGAATAAAGAAGAAAAACTCCCCCTGAGTTGATTACTTCCCTTAAATTCCTTGAGTCTTTGAGCATCAGAGTTTAACTGCGTCTTTTCATCAGAGTTTTGTACCTGTTCAAGCTTTTCAGAAGAAAGAAGTTAAGTAGTTCAGAATGTTTGAGACTTTTGTCTCAGTAAACAGTTATTGAAAATATCTTACTTTCTCCCCCTTTTTGTCAGTTATCAAAAAGGCTATATAATCAGAGCTAAAAAGTTTATTTATATTAAAAATTAGAAGCAATGATAAGTAGTTCAGAACAGAAGCAATGTAAAATAAAACGTTACAGATAAACAGATTTAAACACAAAAGAAAATCTAAGAGGGAGGAGAAAGGCGTGTGAACAAAGCTTCCAGCAAGTCCTTGATCTGGGTGTTGGTTTCCTCTTGTTTTCTCAAAATGCTCATGATTTCTTTGTTTGTGTCATCCTGCTTATCCAACCTTTCCTGGATAACAACATTTGCTCTCTTCAATTCTTCCAGAGTTTGCCTTTCATAGGAAGGAGTTGGAGATTCTTCAGTAACTGGATGCTTCTCAGAGCATTCTGCAACTTGATCATTTTGAACCAATTCCTCTGCTGAGATAATCTCATCTGGAGCAGCAGTCAGAGTGAGACCTTCTGATTCTGGTTGAACTTTGTCTGAGGGACAATGTTCTGACCAGGGAGCATTATCCAGAGGGAGAATCTGTTCCTTGAGCAATTGACTCAGAACTTGGTCTTTAAAAACCTTTAGCAGATCACTGAAATTCTGTTGAACCTGTTCATAGCTCTGTTCTTGCAGCTTATGTGTTTCAGAACTTAGCTATTTTCTGAAACTTGTCCATAGATAATCTGAAGCAGCAGGATTGGTTATCTCTAGACTAGCTTGCTTCAAGGAGGTTATCCATTTCTACATTTCTGTTTCAAACATCAACAAACTAGTACCAACATCTGGTGTGGTTTCAGATGGTGTTGGTTTTGGAATGGCAGTTTTGGTTTTGTGAGAAATAGCAGCTAAACGTTCAAATACCGTTGGATCAATGATAAGTATTACATTGTCAGTTGGATTTCTCTTGGGTGAGGGAGTGGGAGAGTCTGGTATAATTATTGGACTGGTTGGGGAATTTGGTGGTGTAGATTCCAGAGAAGAAGGAATCTGTGGAATGTCCAGGATGGTGAGGGGCAAACGAATGGCCAGAGGTTTAGTGATTCCTGGAATAGGGATTGTATCTGAATTTGAAGTAGGTTCTTCAGATTGGTTGGATTGAACATTGTGAGGTTCTGGTTCACAGGTCTCAGATGGTTGGTTCTTAGAAGTTTGAACTTCTGGTTGTGATTGTTCAGGTTGAGGAGATGGTGGATGAGGAATATCTTGTTGTGGAGAGAGAGGTAGTGGAATATCTGGTTGTGGAGCTTCTGTTGTGGTTTCGGAATTTGGATTATCAGGGATTAGAGGATTTGGATTTTCTGGTGTGGGAGCTGAAGTATCTTGGTCAAAAGAGTCAATGTCTGATAGAACTTTTGCAAGTTCTGGTTGAGTTAATTCAGTATTTGGATTGATAGGAAGGGAGTGAGTTTCTCTTAGACTTAGAGTTTCTGAGGGATCAAACCCTATGTCAAAATCATCAAAAGTTTGTGGTGTTGGAATTTCTGATTGGGTAGTTAAGGGTTCAGATGTTGATATAGTTATTGATTCTAAAACAGTAATAGAAGAAGGATTACCTTTCTTTTTAGCAGCTTTTGGAGTCCGCTGGGATGATTCTTCTGCTGCTGCCTTCCTTTTCTTGTTCTTCTTTAAAATAACTTATGGAGCTGCCTGTTGCAAGTCCTGGATATTTAACCCTGGTGCAGTGCCATCTGCTTTACACGCATCCAAATATCTGACAATTATCTCAGGCATGGAGTCAATCTCAGAGAACATAGGAAAATCATCCAAAGGAATTCTTCTGGAAGTGATGGTTGCAAAGGAAGTAACATTGGGTTCCTTCTTGATGTTCTCAATAATTTTCATCTTTTTCAGATTCTTTGCATTCAGAGGCTTCCCAGCAGTTGCCTCTAGAGAGCTAATTTCCTGTGCTTCAGTCAGATGCTCTATCAGCCTATTCTCTGTCCGAATATCTAATATGAGTCTTCCAAGGGGTATCCAGTCCCTTTTGGTATGCTCATCTTCTCTTGTCTCCTTAACACTGGTCCTCAGATGATTAAATAGCAAGTGAGCGAGATTTACCTTAGTCTTTTTGGAGATGAAGTAGATCAGAAACTGTTGATCAATGTTTATGTAATCAGGAGAGTTAGTTGGCTTCCTGTGGTTGATGCATCCCAGAATTATCTTAGCCCAGATTCTGTGATGATCCTTCAGATCCCTTATCTTGCTGGAGGGAAGACCCAGAGTGAAAATTTCCCTTGCAATTGAAGCAACATCAGAACATCTTTCAGCCATGTCTATACATCTGACACCTCCACCATTGTAACCTATCAGTCTTGAAATTAGGTCTTCATTAATGACTATCTTCTTCCCCATGACATGCGAATTAACTTGATGGTTTGAGGATGAAGCATGAATCCAGAATTCTTTCACAAGAATTGGAAACGTTGGACCTAGAAGACAGTTAAAATATATGTTCCATCCTTGAGCATTGACCTCTTCAGAGAGATTAAAACCATTTTCTTGAAGACTTTCAAAATCAATAATCAGTTCTGAAAGAACTTCCAGGTTGTCAATGGGTGTGAGTAGAGTTCTGTATGGTTCTTCGTACTGTTCCATAAAATCAGTTCTCTGAGTACTGGTGTTTGGGACGCTTGAAGAAGCCATGTTCACACAAGAAATTTGAGAAAGATGAAAGGGTTTTGAAAGTACGAACAGAAAACAATTAGAATGAATTGAGAGAGTAAAAGTGAAAGAGTGTAAAGAGTGAAACTTGAGTTTAAATAGATTTTTGAAAATATAAACTGTAAGAGAGAGAAATAATTAGTAATGATTATAAGCATTAATGACAGCTGATTTTAGGGGATTCAGAAAGATATTGGAACGGTTACCCATGACATGTGTCTCAATGCACCAAATCAGCGCTTTTGACCTTTCAGAAAAGTGAACGCGTGTTCAGCCTCAGAAGGTAGCTGATGAATGGATGACAACTGTTTGCTTACGTGAACAACACACTTCTATCCTTGAAATGAAACGCTCAGATCTTCATGGATAGATTCTGATACAATCTGTGCTTCTAAAATTCTGAAGGCAGGTTGATCAGTAGTTCATAGAAAAATAACCAAAATTCTGAAGGTTAAGATATGTAAATATAACAATTTATTCTGGGCAAAGCTTCATGCTGAGATGTTTCAAAATGAAGTTAAACCTATCTTCAGAAAGAGGTTTTGTAAAGACATCAGCCCATTGATGGTCTGTGTCAATGAATTTTAAATTAAGAATCCCTTTCTGAATATAGTCCCTGATAAAATGATGTTTTATTTCTATATGCTTAGCCCTAGAATGCAAAATAGGATTTTTACTGAGACAAATAGCAGAAGTATTGTCACAGAGGATAAGGATGTTACTCTCAAATATATTGAAGTCCTCAAGTTGACTTTTCATCCAGAGCATTTGCGTACTGCATCCAGCTGCTACTATGTATTCAGTTTCTGCTATTGATAGAGCTATTGTGGATTATCTTTTGCTGGACCATGAGATCAGATTTTCTCCCAGAAACTGGCAGCTTCCAGAAGTGCTTTTACGCTCTACTCTGTCTCCAGCAAAGTCAGCATCACAGTATCCTACTAAGCTGTAATCACTTGATTTTCTATAAAACAAACCCAGATTAGCAGTACCTTTCAGATACTTGAAAATTCGCTTAAATATTGTTAAGTGAGATTCTCTAGGATCTGATTGGAATCTAGCACAAATGCAAGCACTGAATAAAATGTCAGGCCTTGAATTCGTCAGATAAAGAAGAGAACCAATCATACCTCTTTAGACCTTCTGTTCTACCTTTTTACTCACCTCTTCTTTTTCCAGAATGCACGTGGGATGCATCGGAATCCTTGAGGGCTTACATTCTGAGAGATCAAATTTATTCAGAAGTTCTCTGACATATTTGCTCTGATGAATGTAATTTCCTTATGGAGTTTGATTTATCTGAATGCCCAGAAAGAATTTTAGTTCCCCCATTAGGCTCATCTAAAACTCTGCCTGCATACATTTAGCAAACTCTCTTCCCAGAGAGGGTTTAGTGGATCCAAATATGATGTCATCAACATAAACCTGACATACTAAAATGTCATTCTTAACTGTCTTACAGAACAAGGTTGTGCCCACTTTCCCTCTGGTGAATTCCTTTTCTAACAGGGAAGTTACTTAGTCTTTCATACCAAGCTCTGGGAGCTTGTTTCAGACCATAGAGTGACTTCTTTAGTTTGAAAACATATTCTGGATTTTTGGAACTTTCAAAACCAGGGGGTTGGTGCACATATACCTCTTCTTTTATATAGCCATTTAAGAATGCACTTTTGACATTCATCTGATACAGAGTGATGCCTTTATTAACATCAAATGATATTAAAAGTCTGATAGATTCTAACCTGGCGACTGGAGCAAAGGTTTCTGTATAGTCTATCCCCTCTTGCTGACTATAACTTTGTGCTACTAGTCGTGCTTTGTTTCTGATGACTTCACCTTGCTCGTTCAGTTTGTTTCTGAACACCCATTTTGTACCAATGACGTTGAATCCTTTTGGTTTGGGAACCAGATCCCATACGTCATTTCTGGTGAATTGATTTAGTTCCTCTTGCATTGCCAGAATCCAGTCATTATCCAGAAGTTCTTCATCAATTGTTGTTGGTTCAATCAAAGAAACCAGTCCCATGAGAGATTCCTCAGAGTTTCTGAATGTTGATCTTGTTCTGATTGGATCATCCTTCTTTCCCAATATTGTATCTTCTGGGTGATCAATGCCGCTTCTGGATAGTCTTTTCTAGAGTTGATCAACAAAAGGTGCTGGATTGCTTGTAGTGACTTTTTCTGCTGTTGAGGGAGTGTCTCTATTGAAAGCCTCTGATGAGTTGTCTTCAGTACCTGTGAGTTCATCTTCCATACCTGCAAGGAATTCATTCTGCTTTGACTTTTGAGAGTCAAGCTTATCATCAAACCTAACACTGATTGACTCTTCAACAATCTGTGTTTCTGTATTGTATACTCTGTACCCTCTTGAGCGTTCAGAGTATCCTAACATAATACACTTTTGTGCTTTAGAGTCAAACTTGTTCAAATAATTTTTTGTATTCAGAATAAAACATGTACATCCAAATGGATGAAAATAAGAAATGTTGGGTTTTCTGTTCTTCCACAATTCATATGGAGTCTTTTCCAGAATAGGTCTTATGGAGATTCTATTCTGAATGTAACACGCTGTGTTTATTGCCTCTGCCTAGAAGATCTTAGCAACGTTAGTCTCGTTGATCATGGTTCTGGCCATTTCTTGCAATGTTCTATTCTTTCGTTCTACAACTCCATTTTGATGGGGAGTTCTAGGACAAGAGAAATCATGCAGAATGCCTTTTTCATTAAAGAATAATTCAAAATCTTTATTTTCAAATTCTCCACCATGATCACTTCTGACTTTGACGATTCTAAGATCCTTTTCATTCTGAACTTGGTTGCAGAAGGTAACAAACACAGAGTGTGACTCGTCCTTGTGTCTTAAGAACTTTACCCATGTCCATCTGCTATAGTCATCTACGATTACTAACCCATACTTCTTACCACTGACTGAAGCAGTTTTTACTGGTCCAAATAAGTCAATATGCAGAAGTTCTAATGGCTTAGAGGTGGAAACGACATTTTTGGATTTGAAAGCAGGTTTTGTAAACTTGCCTTTATGACATGCTTCACACAGAGCATCTGAATTGAACTTCAAGTTAGGAAGTCCTCTGACCAGATTGAGTTTGTTAATCTAAGATATTCTTCTTATACTAACATGTCCCAATCTTCTGTGCCAGATCCATTGCTCGTTGTTAACAGACAGTAGACATTTTACATTCTGACTTTTTATTTCAGAAAGTTTTATTTTATAAATGTTGTTTTTCCTCTTTCCATTAAATAGGATAGTCCCATCTTTCTGACTAACAACTTTGCATGAATTTTTATTGAAGATTATATCATAACCGTTATCACTTAGTTGACTTATGGATAACAGGTTATGCATTAATCCATCAACTAATAACACATTACTTATAGAGGGAAGATTTCCATTACCTATTGTTCTAGAGCCAATGATCTTTCCTCTCTGATTGCCTCCAAAGCCCACGTGGCCTCCAGGCTTAAGTTCCATGCTTTGGAAAATATGCCTTCTTCCCGTCATGTGTCGTAAGCAGCCAGAGTCCAGGTACCATGATTGGTGTCTTTGCTTTGCTGCTAAAGATATCTGCCACATGTATGATTTTATCCTTAGGTACCCACATTTTCTTTGGTCCTGATTTGTTAGTTTTACCAAAATTCTGATTGAATTTTGGTTTGACAGAATAATTACTACTCGTGTATTTTATGTCATGTGTGTGCCCATATATAAAATGTGAATTAAGTGGAGTGTGTTTTATAACTAAGTCCATGGCATTTTTTGGTGTAGGAACCTTACCTTGATATCCTATCCCTTTTCTGCCATTTCTGCTAACTCCATAGATCATTGAAGCCGCTTTGCTTCTGTCTATGTTTTTAGCTAGAAACTTCTGAAAGTTGTGATCATACTCTTTGATGATCTCATCAGCATTGCTGGGAGTTTCAGAGATTGTTTCCTTCTGAGAGTTTTGCAACTGGTTTTCTAACTTTGAAAATTTCTCTTTTAACTCAAAATTCTCCAATCTGAGACTCTCAGTCTTATCAGAGTCAGAGACAAGATTCCTTTTCAGGTTTCTGAATTTGACTCTGATCTGCTGATACCTTTCCAAAATTTCATTAAGGCTTTCAGCAAGTTCAGCCTTAGTAAAGTTTATAGTAAAGTCAGGGAATACCTCTTCAGTGTCTGATTCTGAGTCTGAACTAGAAGCTTCACTGTCTTCTGATATGTTTTCCATGAGAGCTATGTTTTCTCTTTCATCATCTGATTCTGAGTCAGCTTCAGATGTGTCAGAATCATCCCATGTAGCCATGAGGCTTTTCTTCTTTTCTTTGGGAAACTTCTTTTTGGGCTACTCCTTCTGAAGCTTTGGATAGTCACTTTTGTAGTGCCCTTGCTCGTTACATTCATAGCAGATGATGTCTTTGTTGTTTGGCTTTCTGTATCCTGAAGAACCTTCAGATCTTTTGTGTCCAGAGGAGGATTCTGACCTTCTGTATCTGGAGGAGGATTCATTCTAATTTTCTGATCTTCTGGGATTTCTGAACTTCCTTTGTCTCTGCTTCCACAGTTGGTTCACCCTTTTGGAGAGGAGAGACAGTTCATCTTCTTCTGATGAGGATCCATCAGAGGTTTCCTCCACAGCCTGCAAAACTTTAGAGTCATATTTTCTGTTAGATTTTAAAGCTAATGTCTTACCTTGCTTTTGATGTTCATCTTCTGCTAGCTCTATCTCGTGACTTCTGAGTGAGCTAACAAGTTCCTCCAGAGAGATTTTGTTGAGATCTTTTGCTAGCTTAAGTGTTGTGACCATTGGCCTCCATTGTTTTGGCAAGCTTCTAATGATCTTCTTAACATGATCATCAGTAGAATACCATTTGTCAAGAACTTTTAGTCCAGCAACAAGAATTTGAAATCTTGAAAACATGGTTTCTATTGATTCACTATCTTCCATCTTGAATGCCTCATACTTCTGAATGAGCGCAAGGGCCTTGGTTACTTTGACTTGAATGTTGCCTTCATGCGTCATTCTCAAAGAGTAAAACATATTCTTGGCAGTTTCTCTGTTTTATATTTTCTCATATTCTGAATATGAGATGGCGCTGAGGAGAATTGTTCTCGCCTTGTGGTGGTTTCTGAATTCACGCTTTTGCTGATCAGATATCATTTTCCTGTCTATCTTCTGACCACGTCCATCCACTGGATGTATGTATCCATCAGTTACCATGTCCCACAAATCAGCATCATGGGCCAGAAAGAAACTCTCAATTCTTTCTTTCCAGTAGTCAAAGTTTTCTCCATCAAAGACTGGAGGTTTACCACTGAATCTGTCCCTGTCTTCATTGTTGTCATTGCTGATGTTTTGGCTTGGTCCCACCATGGTGTTTTTCTGAAGCTGGATCTTGTACTAACACGGTTAAGTGTTTAAGCTCAGAACCAGGCGCTCTGATGCCAATTGAAGATGTGAAAAACACAAGAAGGGGGGGGGGGGGGGGGGGGTTGAATTGAAAAACTTGGATCAAAAACAACTTAATGACATAGTATTTTTATCCTGGTTCGTTTAATCTCAAACTACTCCAGTCCACCCGTCAAGGTGATTTCGCCTCTCTCCAACGAGGTCTTAATCTATTAATCTCAAAAGATTACAACATCTACTTTAACAACTGTTAAAGTCTTCTTGAGTATAACCACAATCCGGTTAATCTCAAGGAACTCTTTTACAATATGGTTGAACAAAAATGTGTTGTTGTTTTCTAACAAAAACAGTTTATCACAACTGTGATAAATTACACAGGTTAAGCTTAGAATAAAGAATGAATATTGCTAGAGCTTGAATATGCGTGGTTTGGAATTCTTAGCAAATTGTTATATGCGTACGTACATACTTCTTTTTGCAAGCAGACTTGTTTATATAGAAAATATAATAACGTTGTCCATAAAGCAAGTTTAATGTTATTTAACACACTTTCCTTTTGGAGAAGATCTTGTCTGAAGAAAGCCGTTGGCATTAATTCTGTCTTGAATGTTCAGTAACGCTTCAGAGTCTTCTTTCCTTAACTACTGATGACACTTCAGAATATTAATGACTTGGTTTGATATGTTCTTGTTCAGAGTCAGAGTTTACTTGGTTAAGCGCAAATTCTGGTCATCAATCTTCAGCGTATGTTCTGATTGCTTCAGCGTGTAGCACATATGGTTGATCTTCTGATGCTGATTTTGATCAGAACTTCTGCATACATAAAACATATTTTTAAGGTGTATATTTGTTCTTTGTATTTATTTATTCTTTGTATTTGTTATCATCAAAACTCTAATCAAGGGTTGTAGAATCAAACTATGTTCTAACAATATCCATTTTGGGAAGAAAGTGCACATTGCCATTTTGATAAATTAGCTTTTTGCATAAAACTTGTTCTTGAGCCTTGCACTTATTTTCTTCTGATGATACAAGTCCTATAACTCAAGAGAAGTTTATCTAGACACTTACAATCACTCAACCCATGCTTGTACTTCCTCTTGAAACTTGTTTTCCCACTTTTCTTGAAAATCAAGTAACATAGCCATTAGCTTGTAACTTGTACTTGTGACACTCCAAAGCACTCAAGATTTTTGCATATACATACACAAGTCATTTGCCACAAATCCCATGCATGCTTAATCCCTGAAAACACCAAGAACACAAAATCACCAAGAACACCTCAAAACTTGCCATTTCTGAGTTTTGAATCCAAACTCCAAATTTTCTCGTACGTTTCTTGGCATTTTACTTTCAAAAGCTTCTAAATAACATACACAAACACTTCCAACACTTGCAACACCACTGTAACACCTCCATCATCATCCACCATTTTCAAAAATAGCACCTTGCACCTTGACTTCTCCAGAACTCCTCAAGCACTTTCAGCTCAAGCTAAGCATCACATTAGCTTCCTGGGAACTTGAGGAAGCTAATCCAATCATTGGAACTCACTAAAATCTAATCAAACTCAAAAAACGATACCCTCTTGCAAGGTAAGTTATCTAAACTTTGAAATTTTCATACAAGCATCATTAATGGTTTATTTGTGAATGAAAAATGAAGTTTCTGAAATTTTAGGGTTCAAATTAGGGCCATTAAAATTCATGCTTGTCTTTGATCTATAATTTTATTGCTTTACATTTCTGAAATCGTGAGGAAATTTTCTACAAGATTCATGTTTACATTTTTGCAAATGGATGAGAGATGAACAAGATGCAGGTACTCTGGATGGGCGTGAGGTTGAAGATGAAGTTCAGGCCATGGGCTTATTTTCTATCGTATTTTTGTTGTTTTGTTTATATGAACGGATGTATAGCCACCCCAGTGGTAGAAGCGCGCGCCTGTGACTATAGGGACCTGGGTTCGAGCCCCAGTGGTACCCTTTTGGAATTTTTTTTCATATTTCTCACATTTTCTTATCTTTTTAGGCAGCGATGGGCCTCATCCTCTTGGGCCTCATGTTTTTTTTTACTTCTGACCCCCTTGCTGGCTTTTCACACCCTGACCCATTTTATTTCTTTTTCTCAAATTTTATTTATTTGTTTTCTTAAATATTTTATCTAATACTAAAAAAATCAGAAAAAATATAAAAACATTAAATTTATATTTTGATATAGTTTATTTATTTTTTTTACACAAAAAAATTATTTTATTTAATCATACTTTATTTATTTTACTAATTGATTTGTAAATTTAATTAGAAACTAGGTTTTAGTTATTTTCTTTTACACAATTCAAATATATTATTTTAAAATGTGAAAAGACCAAAAATATTTTATAATACTATAAGTTATTTTCAAGACAAAAATACCAAAAATACCAAAAATATTCTTCTTATAAAATTAATTCCTTTTTTAATCAATTAATAGATTAGGGTTTTATTTGAATTCTTTTCCTAATAAATCTAGGTTTTACTTTTTACCAATTTAATTAATTATTTTTCTTTTAGTTAATTAGGTTAAAACAAAACCCCTCTTCCCTAAAAAATCCAAATAAAAGTCCATTTTCTTTCCATTTTACACTCTTGTATATTTACTCATTTTTGTACATTATTTATCCAATTTTAATATGGTTGTAATAGATAATTAGGCTTTATTTTCTTGCAATCCCCATTTGTAATTTGTACACCCCCTCCCACAAGTATTGTAATAGCGTAGTAATTTTAAATTCCGCAATTTATCGCTTTATATACAAATGCTAGTAATTAGGGTTTGTATGGAAAGAATAAAACCAATCAATTAGAAAACCCTAATCAAAGACAAAACCAAGCATGAAAAACAATACACTTGCACACAAGCACCCCTAGGGTAAATCCACTTGGTTTCCTTACAAATGGTCATGTTACGCATGTGAGATATCTTAGCAAAAATAAGCAAAATATAAGATCATAGACCCTCGATGACGCTATCCGTGTTGCCTTTCAAATGATCTTAGTCCCTAAAGAGAACTCTAAGATACCTTGCAACATTGCTAATCATGGTTATACGATGATCCACGCCCGTTCCGTTTACATCCAAAGATAGGGTTACTTACCAAATCAATGGTAAGATAACAATGTCAAAGGAAAGAGGAAATGAATCTGAAAGACTTTTGAGTAGGTAGAATGCTCCTAATTACTTGCTCCATCTCAAAACAAAACATCCTTGCTATTTTCAAAACAAACCCCTACACTTTCAAAACATTTTACAAACTTGAAATTTTTTTCAAAAGATCAACATCTTTGTATACATTCTTACGAACGAGAATCATTACAAAGTTTGCCTAAACAATGGCCTCTTTACAAAATACTTTCAAAAACCACACAAAGCATAATTTCAAACAAAAGCAAGTGATCTAGCAAGTAACTAAACCATGGATGAAAATGGTTCTAATACCTTCCCTTTTCATAATCTACCCCCCGAACTCAAGAAATAATCTCAAAGGTCTTTTCTGTGCTTTTTCACCTTTCCTTTTGGATAAAAGAAAATTCGGTGGCGACTCTTGCTAACCGCAACATTTTGCGATCAAATGCAAAACACCCAAGTCAGTTCCCCCACCATATCACAGGGACCAACAAATGTGTCACACTAACGTATCTATTACTTAGGCCATATTGGTATACCCCTCACAGTTTCCATAAGTTATTGCTACTTACCTAAAAGGTGTCCCAGATCTGGGTAGAGGATCAAAGCAAGCCCAAACAAAGAACCATAATGTAAAGCAAGCAAATCAAACAAAGAAAAGCAAGTAAAGGTGATCTAGCCCTAAGGTAACCTCATTTTTAAGTTTCTTCCCCAACAGGTTCGCCAGTTTTGTAACACAGTGGGAGAACTGACTTGGGATGTTTTGCGTTTGATCGTAGTTGTTGTGGATAGCAAGAGTCGCCATCGACTTTTCTTTTATCCAAATAAAGAAACGGGTGAAAAGAACAGGAAAGACCTTTGAGATTATTTTCTTGAGTTCGGGGGGTACATTATGAAAAGGGAAGGTGTTAGCACCCTTTTCATCCATAGTTATCTATGGGATCTTAGTTGCTTTCTAGATAATTTGCTTTTGTTTGAAAGTGTGCTTTGTGATGGTTTTTGAAAGTATTTTTGAAAAGCGCATTCATTTAGGAAAACTTTGTAATGATTCTCGTCTCTATAAGAATGTATACAAAGTGTTGGACTTTTGAAAATATTTCATGGGAAGTGTTGGTGCATTTTGAAAAGATGTTTGTTTTGAAGATGAACAAGAAACTAAGAACGTTTCTACCTACTCAAAAGTCTTTGTTCTTTTCCTCCTCCTTTAGATGTTGATATCTTACCATTGATTGGTAAGAAGCTTTATCTTTGGATGTAATGGGACGGGCGTGGGTCATCGTATAGTCATGATAGCAATGTTGTGAGACATCTTAGCATTTCTCTTGAGGGACTAAGATCATTTGAAAGGAAACATTCAAAGCTTCATCTAGGGACTATGATCTTGTATTTTTGATTGTTTTTGCTAAGTCATCTCACAGGCATATCATAACCATTTTCATAAGGCAACAAGTGGAATTACCATAGGGGTGCATGTGTGAATAGTGTGTTTGATTTGCATGCATTTAGTCTTTGATTAGGGGTTGTCTACTTGTTGTTTTTATCTTGCCATACAAATCCTAATTACTAGCATTTATATGAAAATGATAAATTGCGAAAAGTAAATATCCTACGCTATTACAATCACTTGGGGATGAGGTGTACAAATTTACAAATGGGGATTGAAAAAAATTAAAGTCCTAATTATCTATTACAACCATATTGAAATAATGTACAAGAATTGAAATGTAAGATAAATTTGTTTTGTTTTTTTGGTTAAGAGAAGAAATAAATTTGCTTAAGAAAATATTTTTAGTCTTTTTGTTTTAAAAGATATAAAGCAAAGTGTATGAATATAAAGTGTTTTTTTGTGTTTTTGATTAATGAAAATAAATGTGATGATAAAAATAATAAGAGAAAAAAGGAAAATCAGAATCAGTGCATTGCTAAAAGGATAGAAATGAAGAGCAGAAGTTCTGACTCTGGTGCGCTGCAAATCATAAAGAAAATGTTAGCAGAAATGGGGACAGCCAGAAGTTCTGGGTCCAGACGCACTAAGGTTCTGAGGTTGCTGGGAACAAAGGAAGTCCTAGAAGTTATGATGTAACTGGAAACCTAGAAGTTCTAGTGTTACTGGAAGGTCAGAAGTTTTGGTTGTTTAGAGATTCTAGAAGTTCTAATACAGTTGAAAACCTAAAAGTTCTAGTGTTATTAGAAGGTTAGAAGTTCTGATGATGGGTCCGTGAGGTGTCAATGCTGTTGGATGGGAATATCTAAAAGTTCTGGTTCAGGATCACTATTTTGAAAAACAAATGGAGGGGCTTATCTAGAAGTTCTGGTACAGGGATAATGTTTGACAAATAATGGGGGAAGATGTTAAGAAATAAACATAAAAAGGTGTTTCTGGGGCTAGAACTCAGGACCCTTAACACTAATGTCTTATGCACGCTCTCTCTACCACTGGGGTGGCTATACACCCAGTATTAGAAGCAAAAACATAAATATATATTACAAAGTAAATTCTGATGATGATTAACTTCATCTTCTTCTTCGTGCCAACCAGAGTATCTGCAGCTTAATCATTCCTCAACAAAAATGGAAAATGAAAACATAGCAGTTATGGCAGATTTCATCATGGTTTCAGAAATATAAAGCATCAAAACTGTAAACCTGAAGCAAGCATGAATTCTGCTAATCCTAATTCTGAACCTTAATTTCCTCAGAAGTTTTGATCTGAAATTCTCTCTACTTAGGCTATATACATGAAATCTATAAATATATATAGAATCAGAGTTATGATATCTACATTGTATCTTTGAAAATGCAAGCCTAATAATGCCTAAGCAATGAACTGAAAGTCATAAGAAAACTTACCTTGCAGCTGGAGCTGGAAATTGTTCTGTGAATTAGAGTCTGGTTCAGATTGCTGTGATGTTCTGATCAGCTTTCTCAAGTTCTCGGGAATCTAGAACAACCCTTAATTTGAGCTATGAATGGCTGGAATATTCTGGAGCAGCCAAGAAGCAAAGTTTTGATTTTTGAAATGGAGATTGGTGAAGATTGTGTTACAGTCTGAAAACAAAAGTTGGGATGGCTTCTAAGTGTATATCAGAAACTGTATGGGTAATTTGGCCGAGAAATGCTCCAGAAAAATTAGAGTTTGGATGCAAAAAACCAGAAATTAACAGGTTTGTGTTTGGGCTGCAGTTTCAGGTTCTTGGAATTTTCAGTGAGGTTTCAAGGCTTTTTCCAATCTTTTCGACCCTTTTAACAGTTGCAAATGAAGTTTAATTTATAGGCCAAGGATTTAGAAGCATGGAGAAGTCAAGAGTACAACCATCACGTGTTATGGACAGTTGACTTATTTATGAAGGAAGTTTAGACAAGTATGGTTCAAGGCACAAGAGAGTGGTTAGAAGCTTTAGCCGCGCCTAATATGATTTTGTAGGCATGATTTGTGGAGAAGTACACTCAGAAGAAAAAGTAAAGCATGGGCCCAACATAAACTTTGTACAAAAACTTGATTTTCAAGGACAACAATGGTACTTCTATGCCACACGTGGAAAGATCCTTTGGATAAAGACTCAAAAGTAGGTGAGAGCATTAAATGATTATGAGATTTAACAAGCAATAAAATCTGTAACCTGAGATTATGAAACCTAGCTTGAAACCGGATCAGAAGTTCAGCATAAACATAACTTGGATTAAGAACAAATGTCCAACTTCTGATATTTAAATCTCCTTGCTCCAGCATAATTTGAAGGAGTTCTCAGACTTTTCAGAAAGCTTATAACGTGCTTTATAAACCCTCTTTGAATTACTTTTGTAAATTTTGATCGTGCCTACGTGAGAGTTGGCCCAGAATTTCTAACCAAATTCTGACTTGGAAATGCTCAGAATTTACTAAGTGTTTTAGTTTCATGGACGTACCTTCAAGGATGTATAACTTGAAATCTCAACATTTCTAGGAGAAGTACTGTTCCGCAATGTTTTAGATCTCATTGATATCTATAACTCTTGTGTCAGAAGTTCTTCCCGAATCATCTTGCATCATGATGAAAATCTGGCCAGAAGTTCTGAACTTATCATATTTCTTAACACTTAGAAAAATTCCTAAGTGTTTAGAATTCTGACTTTTCCAAAGTTGAAATTCTGGCTGCAGATACTCAATGTCACGTTCAATGTTATGACACCGTATCTGACTTTCTATAAGACAGTAAATACAAAAACAATAAAGAACACAGTCAATTGTTTACCCAGTTCAGTATGCAACAACACCTACTCTGAGGGCTACCAAGCCAGGGAGGAAATCCACTATAAGAGATATTAATTCAGGAATAAACCAACCAGTTTATCTCCTTCACTTAAGACCTACCCAATGCAACTTCAATCTAAGTACAACTTAAACCTGAGTTCCTACTCACTCCCCCTCAATCACAGCAGTGATACATAAAACAATTTGACTAATGAATTGATGAAGACACTCTTCAAAACATACACTTGATTATGCTTCACAGCTTTTTAATCAAGCAACACAAACACTCTTGCTTCACAGCTTTGAGTGATACATAAACCTAACTTGACTTTGCTTCACAGCTTTAGTCAAGAGACATACAAACACTCTTGCTTCAAAGCTTTGAGTGATACACAACCCTTACAATTAAAACCTATTCCAAGTCACTTATCACAATGATAATTGCTTGGATTACAATAGTTAAAACTATACAGCTTCTAAATGATCTTCTGTCAAAAGGGATACATTCCAAGACAACAGCTCTGTTGAATATATAGCAGCTGCATCTTCAGTTAGGGTTTCCATAAAAAGCTAGGGTTAATTCCGTTTGACCTTAAGACTAGGTCACAGGACTAGATCAACCAGGTTGGGGTTGAGCTAGGTTAACCCAAAGAAAGCGCAGGATTCTGTTCTAGAAAGACTGGGTCATTTTCCTGAAAAAACTCAGAATTAACCAAACTGCATACCTGTTAGTTCAGAACAGGATGTCTTAACATTTGTTATGACATCTAAATTCCTGTTTACTGATTTTGGTAAATGTGATCATTTTGCAAAATGCTCAGATACACACTCATAAACATCAGTACCTGTATGACAATATTTTTCTACAAGGGTACCTAATAAATCTGTACCTAATAAACTAGAATGTTATGACATCAGTCATGACATTCATACACCTGGTTTTACCAAAAATGCATGCCAATACATAAACAACTACAAACTCCCCCTTTGGCAGATTTTTGGCTAAAGCCCCTAAGCAATCAGAGATAGATAGCAGCAGAATAAATATGACTGCAGAAAAATAGAATGTCTAATAAAGTACCAAAATATATCTCCCCCTCTTTAGCCACAAATGGGCCAAAGATACATGTTCTTAAAGATTATACAGTCATCCAGAAAAGGTAACACAACAAGACAAAGAACTGAACACACTTTGCAAACTCCACCAGGGACCAGCAACACCACCAAACAGCAACTCCACCAACCTTTAAGCACTGTCATCAGACTCAGAGGAGCTAGTTTCTTCAGTATTGAGATGACCTTCAGCTTCTACACCCTCTTCCCTTCTGTTTCCTTCAACTTCCTCCTTTTCTAACCTGGCAATTAGGTTTTCTAGGGTCTTTTTCCTAGCTTCCAGTTCTTTGCAGGTCTCCTTTAATACAGCTATGACATCAGATGTTTTGGACTGGGTCTTCATAGACGATGTCTCAGCTGATGTTATGACAATATCAGGAGCATGAGATCCCTGAAACAGTTTGTAGTGCAACCCAAGGGCAGGAGCTCTTTTGCAAGCAGTATCTCTTGCCACCAGGATATCAGGGAATTGTGCAAGGATAATTCCACAAAGGAGGGAGGGAAAGGCAATTGGTCCTTTGACAACATAACTTCCAGCATGTTTTAAAGTTTGTTCAAAAATATACCTGCCATAGTCAAAAGCAGTCTTGGTTCCCACAGCATAAATAAATCTCCCCAATCCTGTGGAGATAGTTGATTTATGGTTTGTAGGGACCCAGTTGGCTGCACCAATCTTGTGCAGGATGGCAAATTTCATGCTAAGTTTGCTGGTATTCAGCTTGCCTTTCAAGGGCCAGCACTTCACTTGCCTTGCTGTGATGGTTTGACAAACTTCATTGTCAGTGACTTCTAGATCAGGACAATCCTCATTTGATCTTCCAAGAAATTTGTTAATTTCTGATGGAGAGAAATTAACCCTTCTTCCTCTAACAAAAACACTTTCAAAGTCAGCTGACCTTCCATCAGCATAATCATTAGACAAGTTAACTATGAACTCCTTGACCAGATTTTCATAACACTTGGTAAATTTTATCACTGTCTTCATCAGTCCAGCATTCTTGATCAGGTCCATGATGTCTTTGCACTCCATGGCATCATTGTTGAGTTCTCTTTCTAAAGCTATTCTCTTCAAGCAAACATACTTCCATCTGTTTGCATTGTCAGGATGGTGGAAAGAGATGTTGTCTGTTGGGACTTCAGGAACTCTAGCAATTTTGCTGGAGGGCAGTTTCCTTCTGATAGGAATTTCTTCAGCATCAATCTCAAACTCTGATTCCTCATCAGAATTAGAAGATTCAGGTTCTTTTCTCTTCTTTGTAATTGGTTGTCTACCAGCATACACCTGGGCTTTCACCTTCCCTTTGGACTGACCAGTTTTCACAGATTCTACCCCATCCTTGCCTTCAGTCTTGGATTTCTTAACAGCAGGTTTATCTTTGGACATACATTTTGCATCATTCTGATTACCCTTTCTTTTCATCATTCTCCTAGCTATGCTAGGGTTTACATTGGCAATCAGATCATTGTCTGAGTATTCCTCATCCACATCAATGATAGGTGGATCAGCAGTCTTTTCTGAAGGGTTCTGAATGTTGTCATTTTGTGTCATAACATTCTCAGAGACATCTACATTCTCAGAGACATCCACATTTGGGCTTCCTGATTGATTTAAAGGGACAGAAATCCCCGGTACAGGTTAGTTTCCGCTTAGTATACTAGTAACAAGCCTAGCAATAGCTTGATGAACTTGAACTGATCCTTCTCTATTTGGTACAAAAGAGGAAGGATGAGAAGGATTACCAGAGGCAGCAGCTTGAGCTCTTCCTGCATGTCTAGTTCTCAGCTTTTTGACTTTGGCGGGGTCAGTTGCCATCTCTCTGAGAGGAGTGATCTCAAGAACTTCAGATTATATGCATGTGGTGATTGCTCGAGAGTCTTGGTCAGATGATGAAGATGAAGAGGTCGCCTTGGTTGAAGATGATGTTTGAGACATTTTGATTGACTTAGAGCACCAGTAGCAATTTGAGAAAAAACTTTGATTGAGAGAAGGGAACAGGTTGCAAAGTCGAGAGAGGTAGGAGGCAAAAGAGAGTCTTTTCAACTTCTTAAAGATTTTGAAAGAATTGGGAAAACATATGATTAACCCACTAAAAATAGACTTAACAAAATTAACTCCTTCAACCCTTGTTTTAAGAAAAATTAATTGCTATAATTTCTCATGTTGGCAAATAACCAACCTGCCCCTCAAGTTTTCAAGTTTATTTCCAACAAGAGCCTTGGTAGAAGAATCAGCCAGCTGAAGATTAATGATACCATGTTCCAGTTTAATTGACTTCTTCTCTACAAAGTCAATGTGCTTGGTCCTGCTATGCTGAGTAGGGTTCATGGAAATATTGATTGTATTCAGATTGTCACAATACAATGTCATAACATTTTGTGAGACATTATACTCAGTGAGCATCTGTTTTGTCCAGATATTTTGAGAACAGTTACTACTAGCTGCAACCATTTTAGCATAGAGTTGGGAAGGCATTCTTTTGACATGAATCATAGTTCTGGTTGATTCTTGAATGATCTTATTTTTCTTTTTGTCAACTCCATTTTGATGGTGAGTTATAGGAGGAGAGACTTCACGACTCATTTCTTCTGGGAAACAGATTTTATTAGACTTGTTGTTTCCAAAATCCTTGTCATGATTACTTCTGGTTCTGACAACACATCCTTCTTCAAGTTTATTCACCACATAATAGACATGTTTCTTTTTACCAAGCCTTTCAATTTTAAGTTCACCACAAACCCTTCTTTTATCAATCTGTAGTCTTGGAGTCCTTCTGACTGCTTCCATAGAGATAACTCTTTTCATTCTTCTTAGATGAAGATGACCAAGCTTATGATGCCACAGTTTCATCTCTTTTTCTTCTTTGGTAATTGGACACATAGTGGAGTTATTAGTGTTTTCAGGCTGCCACAAGTAACAGTTATCTTTGGATTTGATTCCTTTCATTACAACTTCTAGTTTTTCATTAATTACTAGACATTCAGATTTTGAGAAGTTGACCCTGAATCCTAGATCACATAATTGACTGATACTAATAAGATTAGCAGTCAGCCCTTTTACCAGCAGTACTTCATTCAGACTTGGAACTCCAGGGCAGTCCAAATTACCAACTCCTTTGATTTCACCTTTAGCACCATCTCCAAAGGTCACAAAACTGGTGGTGTGAGGTTTAACATTATTGAGGAGGTTCTTGATTCCAGTCATGTGTCTGGAACACCCACTGTCAAAGTACCAGTCTTCCTTTGCAGAGACCCTCAGGGAAGTATGGGCTATCAGGGCAGTAGCCTTTTTCTTCCATTTAGGAGCATGTGGTACCTTTTTAGACTTAGGTTTGACACCTGAGTTCTGATTAGGGTATCCATGCAATCTGAAGCAGAAAGGCTTTATGTGGCCATATCTCCCACAATGATGACATCTCCATCTTTGGTACCTTTTCTTCATATGTCTCTGTTCCTGATGTTGAGAGTTGTGTTGAGACATCTGCTTTGACATTTGTTTAACAGGCCTGATCTTCTTGTCTGTACTAGATTTCTTGGCTTCCACAAATCCTAGTCCAGATTTGTTTCCCACATTTTGTCCAACTTGAAGAATCTCTTCCAATTTGTCTGTTCCATTAGTCAGCATCTTGACAGATTTGGTCATTTGGATCAGTTGTGAGTTCAGCAATTGAACTTCCCCTTCTAGATGACTTATAGTTTTAAGATCTGCCCTTTTTTCAGCCTCCAGCTTTATGATGAGTTTTGATTGTTTCTCATTCTGCACACAGACTTCAGCACTTCTGATACACAATTTCTTGTAGGTATCAGCCAGTTCTTCAAATGTCACTTCTTCATCACTGGTGTCACTTTCAGAGGTACAAACACCAGTTAGAGCAGTAACTAGTTTGGCAGATTCTTCTTCAGAATTACTTTCTGAATCACAGTCAGACTAAGTAACAGTCATTCCTTTCTTTTGTTTCTTAAGAAAGGTAGGACATTCAGCTCGAATATGCCCATATCCTTCACAGCCATGGCATTGAATTCCTCTGCCTTGATTTCCCTTCTCTTCTGACCTTGGTCTTCTGCTGGAACTGTCAATGTCAGAGGGAATGTTATGAACATTAGACCTTGACTTTGGATCTATTCTTTTGATGAGTTTGTTGAACTGTCTTCCAAGCATGGCTATAGCTTCTGAAATATTTTCTTCTTCATCCTCCTTGTTTTCAACATCAGTGTTGGATACAAGTGCTATGCTCTTGTTCTTCTTGTCACCATTTTCAGTGATCCCCATCTCAAAAGTCTGAAGAGACCCAATTAGTTCATCCACTTTTAACTTGCTGATGTCCTGTGCTTCCTCTATGGCAGTTACCTTCATTGCAAATCTTTTAGGCAAGGATCTGAGAATCTTTCTCACCAATTTTTATTCTGACATCTTTTCTCCCAGTGCTCCTGAGGTGTTGGAAATCTCCAAGATGTTCATGTGAAACTCATGAATGGTTTCATCTTCCATCATTTTTAGATTCTCAAACTTGGTAGTCAACATCTGAAGCCTTGACATTTTCACTTTGGAAGTGCCCTCATGAGTAGTTTTGAGAGTGTCCCAAACTTCCTTGGCCAATTCATATTGATGTACTAGTCTGAAAATGTTTCTATCAATTCCATTGAACAAGGCATTTAAAGCTTTGGAATTTCCCAGGGCTAACTCATCTTCTTCTTTACTCCAATCTTCCTCAGGCTTCAAACTGATTGTCCCATCTTTCTCAGTTATGGTGGGATGGATCCATCCTTTGTCAGTAGCTCTCCAAGCCTTTTTGTCCAGAGATTTTAAGAAGGCAATCATATGAGGTTTCCAGTAGTCATAATTTGTTCCATCCAGAATGGGTGGTATATTTCCAAAAACTCCTTCTTTGTCCATAGTGCCAGAAAGTGATATCCCTAGATCTCACCCAGTAATACAGGCAGGGTGCCTGCTCTGATGCCAATTGAAATTCTGGTTGCAGATACTCAATGTCACGTTCAATGTTATGACACCGTATCTGACTTTCTATAAGACAGTAAATACAAAAACAGTAAAGAACACAGTCAATTGTTTACCCAGTTCAGTGTGCAACAACACCTACTCTAGGGGCTACCAAGCCAGGGAGGAAATCCACTATAAGAGATATTAATTCAGGAATAAAACAACCAGTTTATCTCCTTCACTTAAGACCTACCCAATGCAACTTCAATCTAAGTACAACTTAAACCTGAGTTCCTACTCACTCCCCCTCAATCACAGCAGTGATACATAAAACAATTTGACTAATGAATTGATGAAGACACTCTTCAAAACATACACTTGATTATGCTTCACAACTTTTTAATCAAGCAACACAAACACTCTTGCTTCACAGCTTTGAGTGATACATAAACCTAACTTGACTTTGCTTCACAGCTTTAGTCAAGAGACATACAAACACTCTTGCTTCAAAGCTTTGAGTGATACACAACCCTTACAATTAAAACCTATTCCAAGTCACTTATCACACTGATAATTGCTTAGATTACAATAGTTAAAACTATATAGCTTCTAAATGATCTTCTGTCAAAAGGGATACATTCCAAGACAGCAGCTCTGTTGAATATATAGCAGCTGCATCTTCAGTTAGGGTTTCCATAAAAAGCTAGGGTTAATTCCGTTTGACCTTAAGACTAGGTCACAGGACTAGATCAACCAGGTTGGGGTTGAGCTAGGTTAACCCAAAGAAAGCGCAGGATTCTGTTCTGAAAAGACTGAGTCATTTTCCTGAAAAAACTCAGAATTAACCAAACTGCATACCTGTTAGTTCAGAACAGGATGTCTTAACATTTGTTATGACATCTGAATTCCTGTTTACTGATTTTGGTAAATGTGATCATTTTGCAAAATGCTCAGATACACACTCATAAACATCAGTACCTGTATGACAATATTTTTCTGCAAGGGTACCTAATAAATCTGTACCTAATAAACTAGAATGTTATGACATCAGTCATGACATTCATACACCTGGTTTTACCAAAAATGCATGCCAATACATAAACAACTACAAAAGTAATTTTGACTTTTGATTTTCTTGATGAACAAAATTCATATTCTAACATGTATTGATGAAATATGATTCTTGAAACTTGATTTTGATCCAAAAGTCAAAGTTTGACTTTTTAGTGTGCATTTTGACTATTTTGCCCCTGTGCCAATTCAAACCTAAATTGATGTATCAGTGCTGCAAACTTGAGTCATGGGAGATCTTGTGAGGAAATTCTTGAGAAATGATAGGGAAAATTTTGGGGTACAACAGTTGGTAACGTGCAGGTAATCTAGAGTGAAGGTTGTCCACCTTCATCAATTCGAGTCGGTGTCGTCGCTCTGATACATAACACTCGGAGGGGGGGATGAACACTTGTTGCTTTATAGTTGTTTTTACTTCCGTTACTGAATTTTAAATTGATTTACTAAATACTTTGTTGTTTCTAAAAGTTTTCTCCAGTTGGACAAGATGTTATGTCCTTTTAAGTTGGATATTATGATTCCGCTGCGTAGTTATGAAAGTTGTTGGTTTTAAAAGACTGAGTTATGTTGATGTTAGTTCATCCTAGTTTTAAGTTTTATGTATCTGTTTTAAAAGTGATTAAACGTCGTTGTTATAAGCCTAATGTGTAGCATCTCATTTATTCGTTGGAAATTTTAAAACTTTGATTTTATATAATTCGTTGGGTAGAAATGGGGTGTTACACGGTGACGAAGTGCTCGTTCCTGTTCTCCCCCATGGAGACACCAACGGGAATTAGTTAAGCATCACATTAAAGCTCTTGATGTGATCTTCGGGGTCCATCACACTATCGTAGGTCACTAAAGGTGGTGGCTTCTCCATGTTGATGGGGATATGGGTCTCCATAATCGCCGAGTGAATGGACCACGAGCATTATCTTTATCACTGCAATTAGGTGAGTGCAATGGGGAAGAATCGAACCGTGGACCCTTACAACATGGTGAATTTCTTGGTTGGATCCTGTGTTTCTCTAAATGCCCATCGACGACCGCGGGGGTCATATTCGTCATTATGGTTGGGTGAGTGCGACAGGGAAAAATTGAACCGTGGACCCTTACAGCGTGGTGAATTTCTTGGTCGGCTCTTGTGTTTCTATGGATGCCTGCTGGCTTTGTTCCTCTTGGGAACTGGGGATCTTCGTTCTTTGCACTGTGGAATACAATCACACTTCTTGTCGACTTCAGGTTATGGTCTCTCCAGCCGAGGGCCTCTCTCGGTTCAACAATGAGTGATACGAAGACTAAAGAATCACTTAAGGCGATCATCCATGGGAACTATGAAACCCTCCGAGTGTACGTTGAGCGATTCAATTGTGAGGTTATTCAAGTCCCCACAAATTCCTGCATGAAGAGGTATCTGCTCGAGAAAGGGATACATCCTAGCAATTTCAAAAAGGAAGTTAGCATCGAGACTCCTCAATCATTCTCCAAACTCCTCTACAAGGCCCAGTTCTACATCACCTATGAGGAGAAAGAGGCCGCCAATAATGCTCGTGACTACAGGAACTGTGATGGGACTAGGCCCCCGAAGTATGATGACTTTGTGCCTCCTCGACAGGGTGGAGAGAAGAAAAGAGATGATAGGAACCACGACTTTCACGAGCACATAGGCGCAACCGGCCGTTTTATTGAATACACTCTACTGACCGCTCCCTGTAAGTGCATCCTTGTTAAGTGTATGAATTTTGAGTTCAAATAAAGGGGTGTTGGCTTTCCCAATCCAATAACCCCTAAAAATAGTGTTGACAAGACAAAGTATTGATGTTTCCATCGCAACCACGACCATGTCAGCGAAGATTGTATCCACCTAAAGGATATACGTTCTCGCTGAAACGAGAAACATTACAACGTTCGCCGCACTAAGGAGTCTTTTCAAAATATCTTCAAAACACACTTACACAAAAAAGCATTTTCAAAGTGAGCTAGCAACTAAGAGCCCGTAGATAACTATGGATGGAAAGTGTGCTAACACCTTCCCTTTCCATAACCTACCCCCCTTACTCAGAAAATTATCTCGAAAGATCTTTCCTGTCTTTTCACCCTTTCCTTTGTTGGATAAAAGAAAAGTCGGTGGCGACTCTTGTTAACCACAACATTGCGATAAAATGCAAAACTAGTAAAGTCATTTCTCCTACCATATTGTAATGCGTATCTTCAATCTTGATATGGATTCCTACTTTTTGTTTGAGGAAAATCTCCTGGGGAATGTTGATTTCTGTTTGGAGAGAAAGGTTCAAGATCATTGGTCGTTCATTGCTCTATTGGGGAATTTAATTCTTATATACCCTGACTGGGGATAAAAGAGATGGATAACCTCTCGAAGCATTGTCTGACCGAGTTTCTGATATGGATGTCAACTCGTCTAGAAAGGATAAGGTTAAACAATTTTTGGGCCTTCTGTAACAACTCTCTGGGGTTAGTGGTTTGGACTGCCCTTTACTGGAGAAAGAGATTTTTCCGGTGATCTGTAGTGGTCAGAGAAATAGACTCACGTTGGGGAGACTGAACTCTGCTGGGGAAATAAACTCTGTTGGGGAAATAAACCCTAAACTTTGACGGAGGAATACTCTGCTGAGGAAATACCCTTGCTTGGGAAATGAGCTTTGCAGGAGAATATGAGCCTTGCTGGAGAAAGGGAATTCTGCAGGGGATTTTACAGTGTTGGAGAAATAAACTCAGTTGGGGAAGAGAATTTCCATAAACTGTACTGATGCCATAATCTCTGATGGAGGTTGGGACCCTGTAGGTTGGCGACGTTTTCAGGGAAAAGATCATATTCCCTTATCTCCTAGGGGGGTTTGCTGGTAAAGTGTATCTTCGTTGAAGATGAGCTTGTTAAGACTACTCTGTGGGGATAATCCCATGGAAGTTGTTCTGCATGGATAACCTTGTGAGGATTTTTCTGTAGGAATACAAGGACGACTTGAACATTATCTCAACTCCTAGAGTCTTGGGAAAATGCTTATTCCTGTTTTTATGCATATACTTGTTAACAGTAATCGTATTCATATGCATATGTTCATTTAATTTATTCATTGGACATTTTTGTAACCAAAACAGAAAAAGGTAAATCAAAAGTTTGAATTTTGAAATTTGTATTTCTATTGATAGTTTCTCATAAACAGGCGGTTTAATACAAAGAAATGGAAATCCTAGTAAGGGGAAATCATCGTGAAATGAAAAGAGCACAAAGTGAAACAAAACATATAGCTATGTGGAAATAACGTCGGGTTTCAATTCTGCTTTTGCCCCCTATGTCTTCAAGCATCCCATCCCTTGTTGTCGAAAGAAGTTAACTGAATTGATATGTACCGCTTAAACTTGACTTTGGTAATAAAACTCATTGTAAGTAATCCAACAGGCCATAGTCGTACGCTTTAATCCTTAACTTTTGCCTAGACCGCCCTTTCGGGTTTTCAGTCCACCGGGATACCTTTTTTTGCCCAAGCCGCCTTTTAAGGTTTTCGACTTGCCGAGTGTGCAATTTATATATATATATATATATATATATATATATATATATATATATATATATATATATATATATATATATATATATATATATATATATATATATATATATATATATATATATATATATATATATATATATATATATATATATATATATATATATATATATATATATATATATATATATATATATATATATATATATATATATATATATATATATATATATATATATATATATCCCTAATTTTCTCCCGAACCTTATTGGTTCGCTGGGATGCCCTTATTTTTGCCTAGGCCAGTCAACCTAGCGGGTCACTTTTTCATGCGTAGTATTTTTTACTATGTCTGCATTCACATGGTGCGGGAAATCTTCACCGTCCATGGTGGTTAGTATCATGGCACCGCCTGAAAATATCTTCTTGACTATAAATGGTCCTTCATAAATGTGAGTCCATTTGCCTATGGGATCACTCTGCGGTAGGATGGTGCATTTATTACCAAGTCACCAGCCTGATATACCCGATGCTTGATTTTCTTATTGAATGCCTTGATCATACGCTTCTGATACATCTATCCGTGATAGACAGCTGCGAGCCTTTTCTCGTTAATCAAATTCAACTGATCCAGCCTAGTGTGAATCCACTCATCTTCGTCTAAGTCTGCATCTTTCATAATTCTCGGAGAGGGAATCTGAACTTCGATGGGTAGGACGACTTCCATATCATAGACCAGAGAGAATGGGGTTTCCCCAGTTGGTGTTCTAGTGGAAGGGAGATAGCCATGAAGAGAAAACTGTAACATCTCGTGCCAGTCTTTGTAGGTCATAATCATCTTCTACATAATCTTCTTAATATTCTTATTGGCGGCTTCCACTATGCCATTCATCTTTGGTCGATACAGAGAAGAGTTGTGGTGCTTGATCTTGAACTACGTGCAAAGTTCAGTGATCATATTGTTATTAAGGTTATCACCATTGTCTGTAATAATCCTCTTGGGGATGCCATATCGACAAATAAGGTTATGCTGGGTGAATCGGGCCACGACATTCTTGGTAACAGAGGGGAACGAGGTTGTTTCAACCCACTTTGTGAAGTAATCAATGGCGACGAGGATGAAGCGATGTTCGTTAGAAGCAGTAGTCATAATCTCTAATCATATCAATACCCCACACCGCAAATGGCCAAGGAGCATCCCATACATTCAGAGGTACTTGAGGCACGTGTACTTTATCAGCATAGCTCCGGCACTTGTGACAAGTTCTTGAATGGTGGTCACAGTTAGTTTCCATAGTCGACCAATATTAACCTGCTCTTAGAATCTTCTTGGCCATAGTATGTCCGCTAGAGTGAGTACCAAAGATACCTTCGTGCATATCTTCCATAATCATTTCTGCTTCTTTCTTGTCTATATAATGAAGCAGAGTTGAATCATGGTTACGCTTGTACAAAATTCCATTTCCCAAGAAGAATTTAGTCGAGAACCTCCGTAGGAATTTCTTGTCATTGATCGATGCCTCTTCAGGGTACTCTTGAGCACCAAGGTACGTTTTCACTTCATAAAACTAAGGTTTTTCTTTTACTCTGTCAGTATCCACTTCCTAGCAGTGTGCTGGTTCATCTAATCGTTAAATAGTGATTCAAGGAGCTTTGTTATTCCATCTAACTTTGAACATAGATGACATTGTAGCTAATGCGTCCGCCAACTGATTCTCTTCTCATGGTATGTGCTCAAAGGTGATTTCCTCGAAATATGGGATCAGTGTTAACACATGCTCTTGGTAAGGGATAAGATTCAGGTGCTTCACATCCCATTCTCCCTTGATCTGACTGATTACCAGGGCTTGAGTCCCCATATACATTCAAAATTTTGATTCTCATGTCAGTTGCATCTTTGATACCCATGATGCATGCTTCGTATTCAGCCATGTTGTTGGTACAGTCAAAGCATAATCTGGAAGTGAAAGGTGTATGGAAACCCTGAGGACAGATAATTACAACACCAATTCCATTACCAGGTTATTGTACCCCAAACTTTTCCTCCATTTTCTTCAAGATATTCTCATAGGGCTTTCAACTAGTCAAGGCTACCAAGGCTTCTTAGGCTTCAAGACATGTCAATTGATTTTTTGTTTCATCAGCAGTTCAGGGTTGCAAGTGTTTCAAAAAGTGAATCATATTTTCTCCTATCTATTTGCTCTTGTGCAAGGGTTTTGATTATTGAATCTGTAACGTCTTTCTCGACAAAATCTCAGAAGCATTATCATCATGAGTATTGTCTCAATACAATGTCAATCAACAATTGAGAATCATCAAGTGGATTAGGGTTTCATCTTGAAACCATTATTCTTCATCAACATCATGCAAGGCTTTTCTTCTTCAAAGGCTCCAAGGAGCATGAGTTAGGGTTTTTATTTCATTATGCTGAAACTTGAAAAAAGTTACAACTGAGGTTTTTTAGGGGTTTGAGCTCAAAAATAAGGTGTCTTGTAGATCATGGTTAGATTTGCATCTTCTTATATTTGCCCCTATCAAGTGAGCCATGTTTTTGGGATTTGACTATGGTAGTTTCATCTTATGACTAATGTTTCATGGAAACTATTTATCTTCAATTCAAAGGAGGCTAGGGTTTTTGGAAATCATGATTCAAGGGTGGTATCTCCATTCAATTGTGGTGCGATACTGTGTATAAATGATGCAAGTTCTTTGAATTCAAGCATGAATTAGCATCATGATTTTCATGGTTGATCTAATTGTAAAAGTCCCCCTGGAAACAAGATTGATATATCATGGCTTGAGTTCAAAGGTATACATGATTAAGTTCCCTGACTTTGGACAAAGTCAAAGTCAACTTTAGAAAGTTGACTTTTTGACCAAAGTTCTACTTAATTTTTAGATTCAAATGTTAAAATAATGAACAAAGATCAAGTGGCATGACAATCTAAAATATGGAATCGAAAATTTTCAAGCAAGTTTCATCATCTGGCCAAATATGATAGTTTACATGATTATGGATCAAGGAAGTTTTGCCAAAATCTTCATTTATGGTTCCTTCAAGATTACAAATGTGTAGTTTACAAAATGTGTTGCTATCTTTACACTTTTGAAGGACTACAAGGTTATGAAACATTGTCCTAAACCTACTCTAATATCCTATGGGATTCTATTTGCTAAAGATTCAAATTCTTCAAATTTCCATTCGTGACTTGAAGGTGGAAGATGATTGAACACTAAAGTTCCCAGAAATTTGCACTTGATGTGGTGGTTTATTGTGTAGAGAATGGGATTAAAGATGCCATTCAGAGGGTCTGGGTAATGTATCAGGATAAATCTTTTGGTTGATTTATACTGAAGTAGTGGACGTCCTTTTCCTGCTGATTTTCCTACAAGGAAAATGATTAGTTGTATACAGATGTATGCAGGGCATGATGATGTTCTCAAAATAAATGAGATTATGTTGTATGCATTTGTCATGCATGTGTTATGATCTATGAATGTTTCAAGGATTATTGGGATTTATCTTTGTTCTGTTTTGTAGGACATGACTTCCACCCGTAGGAATACTATCCAAGTTAATATCGTAAGAATTCCTTCTCAACTCAAAGAGTTAGCATCGAGGGTTCCTGAGAGTTCTTCATTCACCGAAAGACATGGTCGACTCCTAAACTTGGTTACCTCAAGCATCGACGAAGACATGATGAAGGTGATTTTCTAATTCTTCGACCCTTTACACCATTGCTTTACGTTTCCTGATTACCAGATTGTACCTACTATGGAAGAATTCTCTCAACTCTTGAGGATTTCCTATTCTCAATCAACTACCTTTCAATGGTACTGAAAGAGAACCAAGCCCTGAAGAGATTTCCCGAGCACTATACTTACAACAATCTGATGTCACAACTAATTGGGAAACAAGAAGTGGTATCAAAGGGTTCCTAGCCAAGTTCCTGTTGGAGAAAGCTTAAGATTGTTGGAATACTCTGGATTTACAAGCCTTCGAATAAATCTTGGCCCTTCTCATCTATGGGATGGTTTTATTTCCAAATCCTGACCAACTTATAGATGTAAGTGTTGTCAAAATCTTTATGTCTCGCAATCTGGTGCCTACTTTGTTGGGAGATATCCTGCACTCTCTCCACTCTCGCACCATGAGAAAAAGAGGAACCCTCATGTGTTACACTCCTCTACTGGCTAGATGGTTTGTTTTGCATCTTCCCCGATCCGTGTTGAAAAACGAGCAAGGTTTAAGGTGGTCCAACGGGTTGATGTCACTCAGACATTCAGATATTCACTAGTGTTCCCGGTCCTTGGAAATCAGTACTATCATCGACCGTTG
This sequence comes from Vicia faba, assembly GCA_948472305.1. Taxonomy (NCBI): domain Eukaryota; kingdom Viridiplantae; phylum Streptophyta; class Magnoliopsida; order Fabales; family Fabaceae; genus Vicia; species Vicia faba. The sequence continues at coordinate 490,620,080 of OX451736.1, forward strand.
TGGGGAATTCCCTAATGTCCTTTTGCTTGGCATTATGGGAGGTATCACTTACAAACCTTTCTTATCTTTGCGATAGTTTAGGTATGCCCGAAGAGATGGTCCTCATGATATACTCATCCAAGGAGTGGTGTTCGACTACGAGAGCAATGATCAAGGCTACCGTCAGAGGTTTGTGCGAGCTTGGAGGATGGTGAATAAGGTGGATAGTAAGACATCGGGACACAAGAATTCTATTCCCCTTGAGCCTTTCCTTACCATTTTCATCTATTTTATTCATATTTATTTTGATTTGTTTCAAATAAATACAAAATGAATTATATAAAATGAATGTAGATGGGCTTTGGCATTTGAGCTGGTGATTTGTCCTTCCTAGAAGCCCACAAACTCGTGCACAATTGTCCAGGTACATGCTAGCATGGAAAGGGCAAGTTTTGGAAAATTTTGGAAGCTTTTTAATTTGTTGGATTTTGGTTGGAAAACATAGTTATGCCTTGATTTCTTTCCATTCAACCTTGTCTCCCTCATTCTATCCTATATGTATATACATCGTGTTAGCAAGCCAAATGACAGGTATAAACTGACCAGAAAGCCACAAAAGGTTGCAAAAATCACAAAGTTTTCAAAGTTGGAATTCCAGCCCTCAGCCTGTTTCAGTTCCAAATAAGGACTCAGACGCGTTCCTGGAAGTCCCCAGAAACTTTTCCAACCGTCACCAAGTCCTAAAATGCCACAAAATGATCCAGCCAACTCTCATGGTTTGTCCCATTTTTTAATTTTGTTTTGTACAATTCATGTGATATCAATATGATTTGACCATGCATTTTTGTTTATTTAAGTATTTACAAGCTTCTGGCATAGTTGGATTGCATTTCTGGTATAGGAATCGTACGTCACCATTGTTAGAGTTTACACCTTCAAATTGGGGTTTCTGGAAATAGCCAAAATTAGGCCTAACCAAGGGTCTCTTTGTGCTCATGAGGTTGAGGCCAATTCATCCATGGCCTCACCATGAATTTATCATGCGTATTATTGTTTTTTTGGGTTACAGGTGCTATATGACAGAAAAAACTGTCACTATAGGTCCAAGCCTAAAACGACGGATGAAGGAAGAATATGAATACATGGCAGCCCCTCACTGGGCAATATAAATCCACGCGCGCATTTTTTTTAATTTTATAACCATTGTTTTCTTTGCATTATATTCTTTTGTTGTGTTTGGTATAACAGCTTGAACATCCAGCTCAGTTGGCAAGAAGCGCGCTTATGAGGGAAGGGACATGGGTTCGAATCCCAGGTCCAGTATTTTGTTTATTTAACGTTCGTTGAATGCAGATCTAGTACTTTTCCTCTCAAGCGCTTACCATAAGTCCTCCAGCTCCAGCCAGTGGATAATGATGAGGCCAAATCTAAGACATCCCAAACACGTGGACCACCATGGACGCTCAGAAGCTTCCTCCACAGGATCTCAGGATACCTGGGTTATCCATTGGGCCCAACTTTTTTTTCACAACACACCCTCTATTTATTTCTGACGTCTAGCCCAACTTTTTTTCTTTTGACTTGTTTATTTGTTTTTGTTTATTTATTTCTTTTAAATAATAATAATAATAATAATAATAATAATAATAATGATAATAATAATTAGACTTAGGTTTATTTTTTTAAGTTTGTAAATTAATTAATTTAACTATCTTCAAAATGAGCTATAGGGAATTGGATTCTCTTCAAAATGAGCTTTGGTGGGAAAATTTCTGATAAAGTATGAGAAAGTTATACCTGGTCAAAGTTTGGTTGACTCTTCCTATAGAAACCCTAATTTGCCATTTTTGACTTTTGATGAGTTAGGGGCATTTCTTGAGGAATCATGATCAACCCTTGATCAAATGATGGATATCACTTCAAAATGTTTACGTTGACCAAAAATCTTGAAGTTTGACTGTACATGGGCCACTGTTGACTTTTGACCTAACACAATTGATTTTCCAATACTTGAGCAATTGATTGAGCAAACTTATTGAGCAAGGAATGAAACTTGGCATGGATGATCTTGAAGACATATTAGGATCTTGGAAAGCATTTGAGACCTTTGGAGCTCAACCATCTTGATGAAAATTGAAACCCTAGTTGGGGGTTCATTGCCTTAGGAGGAGAATTGTCTCATCAATTATTTGTCAACCTTGAGCAATTGAGAACCTCTAGGAGTATGTCTTGAGTGAAATGAGAGGTAAAATTTTGGGGTACAACAGCTGCCCCTGTTCAATCTTCTTAAACCTGAAGATTTAGATTGGCTTGTTTGCCTTTCGTGATATGAAGGTGGAAGATGATTGAATACTAGAGTGTCTAGAAATTTGCACTCGTCCGAAGTGAGACTATTGGTGAATAATATCGGGAATGGGCTTACAGATTCCATTTGGAAAAGATGACAGAAGACTGTCGGAGATGGGCTTAAATATGCCATCCAAGGAATATGACGGAGATTCGTCGGAGATGGGCTTAAAGATGCCATCTAAAGCAGATGCTGACTTCATAAGAAGTCTCCTTGTGGGGATTCTTGTTCCTTCTGTCCGAGGAGGAGTCCGCTGGGGAATGTTTTTTAGGGGAATAGAGTCTAGGAGCTTCGGTTTTCCATTACTCTACTGGGGAGTCACCCCTTGACTGAAGAGACGGAAGTGAAGTGCTATCTGGTCAGGATCCATGCTTTGAAGTGACTTGCTGAGGATGATAAGGCTGACTACTATCTGATCGTATTCTAGGCTTCACAACGAATTACTGGGGAAATGAGATTAAACTGTTGTCTGGTCATACTCTAGGCGTTGTAGTTTCTCAAACTGGAATAGAAATCAGAAAAATCTTAGTGTCGATTTAACTGAACCAGAGAAAAGATCTACCAAAAAAGAATCAATAATAAATCAATGGTTAATTCGAACTGAACCAGCAGAGGTCTTGATTTATCTTTGACTGGATAAAAATCAGAAAAATCTTAGTGTGATTTAACTGAACCAGAGAAAGGATCTACCAGAAAAGAATCAGTAACAAATCAATGGTCGATTCAAACTGAACCAGCAGAGGTCTTGACTTATCTTTGATTGGATAATGTGATCGGTGGATCTGGAACTGACTGTTTAAAGCTGGTTCGCGAAATGTCGCGGTAAGCAAGAGTCGCCACCGTCTTTTATTTTCTCCAAATGGAAAGGACAAAAGCACAGAAAAATTCCTTAAAGAGATTGCTCTCGGTTCGGGAGGTAGGTTATAGAAAGGGAAGGTGTTAGCACCCTTTCTATCCATGGTTATCCATGGGCTCTTAGATACTTGCTCATTGTGTTTTCAAAAATGGTTTGTTTGCTTTTCAACTGTGGGTTTTAAAAAGTTTCTTTGAAAATTTCAGTTTGACTCTTGTATCAGTCCTCAAGAGTGTTTGAAAAATTGCTTTCGAAAGCTTTTTGAAAAGGTGTCAGTGTGAAAAGTATTTTTGATTTGTTTTGAAGTTTAGAGCAAGTATCTAGAGTTGTCTACCTACCCTAAGGAATTCGTCTGTGTAAATGTCCTTTAAAGTAGTGCCAACCCACCATTGAGAGGTAGGTAGCACCACCGTTGGAGGTGTTCGGGTCAATTCGAGGTTCGGGACATGGTGATCACCAGAGCAATGGGAAGACACCTTAGAAGCTACCCTCATGCCAGGTTCCCGGATCATGAGGACTTACTAAGACATCCTCTACTCGACGATCACCTTTCGAGGCAAGGCAACAGTGAGGCGTACCCTAGGGGTGGTGTGTGATTTGTGTATCATGTTCAGTTATTTTGTCTTATTCATGTCAAGGTGATCTATGCGTTTGTTTTTATTTTATCATTCATTCTTGCATGCATTTATTAACAGTTAAAAAGATGCGGAAATTAAAAGTTCTAAACTATTACAAAGGCGCGGGTCCACATCGACAAAATTAAACCGGGCCCGATTTGACAGAAAATAAATAAAGCAAATAAAGTAAAGTGCGAGAAGTATAAAATGTCCGAGTTACATGGCTTTGGGAGAATTACATAAATATTTAAAAGAAACGAAATAAAACGCGCGAATTGAAATAAGATTGGAAACGAGGGCGTTGGACCCTTTTGAAGTTAAATTGAAATTAAAAATTAATTAATTATTTATTGAAATAAAAGAAGTGTTTTTTAGGTTTTTTGTATTTATGAAATAAGAAAATTAAAATTAAAATTAAAAGAAACCCTAATTCTAAGTTATTTTTAATTATTTGAGAAAAATGTTAAAGTTTAACTTAATTTACTAAAGAATTTATGTACATGTTTATTTACAAAATAAATTAGTAATTAATAATAATAATAATGATGAGAAAATTATTTATTAAAAAAAAATGATGAAAAAGTTAAAAACCTAATTTCTACATATTTAATTTATTAAGAAAAATATTAAAGTTTTGAAACCTAAATTAATCTAATTAATTGTTTAGAGTTTATTTACAAAAATAATAATAGTGAAATTAATATTAATAAAATAAACATTTTGATTTTTATGATTTTCCTGTTTTTTACTATTTTTTATATTTTATGAAAATAAGTTAAATTAAAGGAATTAATTAAAAAAAGAAATAATTGAAATAAATAAAATAAGGAAAAGAAAGAAAATACAATACCTTGGGGGGTTTCTGTCCCCTTTTTGGAGGTGAATTGGAGTGGTTTGGCCATTTGTGTTCTGGCCTCATCATGCATAAGTTGTTCTACTTTGGCCATTTGGCTTTTGGCTTTTGGCCATTTGCGTTTTGGCTTTTGGCCATTTGTGTTTTGGCTTCAATATTCCTTTAATGTCTGGCTTAATGTCTGCCTCGCCATGTATTGGTGTCATGCATAAAATGTTCTGTTTTGGCCATTTGGCTTTTGGCCTTTTGGCCTCAACGTTCCTTAATGAACGTGGGATCCTGTCTAAATCTGCAGTGTTGAACCTCAAGAACACATTAAATAAAATCATAAAAATTCAAATAAAACCAACATATGAAGAAATTTAATATTTAGGCACAATATGACATGTATGAATGATTATACCCTTTTGATCACGGAGATCAAATCAACCTTACCCTTATTGGAAAAGTAGTGACATGAATGCTTTTATGCCCTTTGGATCATGGAGATCAAGTCAGCCTTACCCTTACTGAAGAAGTAATAAGATGTTGGTTTGTAACTGAGATGGCTTTGTTTGTAGTGAGAGAGGGATTTGTAATAAGGATTTCAAGGTTTTAGGGTTTTTGAAAGAGTTTGATATTCCAACAGTGTTGTGGCAAGGTTTTTTCTCTCTTTTCCTCCTCTCTTTTTTTCTTTTTTTCTCCTCCCTGGTTTGTGTGAAAAGAAGGTGATTATATAATGGAAATTAAGGTAAAGCAAATGGGCTTTGAATGTGCAATTGGGCCTCCAATATTCACTTGAATTCGTCACTTTCCAGGCTAAATCGCAGGGACTTAAGTGCATTTTTTGAAGTTGAAATGTGAAAACAAAATGTAGCCGGCATCGAGAACTAACTCCTGTCCGAAAATCGACTCAATCGGATAAACGGTGAATTAGTTATGAATTTTTGAAGTTTCAGCTCAGACAAACTTATTTTGGGCTCCAGTGTCGACTCTGATACGTTCTTCAATAAAAAACTGGTAATGATCGGTGTATAATTTGGTCTCGACTTTTGAAGCAAAGTTGTAGATCTATGAGTCAGTAACCTTGTGTAAAAATATGAGTCCAATCCGATAAAAATTGACCGAGTTATGAATTTTCGAAGTTTCGGCTCAGATGAAATAATATTCAGCATTCAGGATTTTCAGCGTGTCACGCACTCTGAGCAAAAAACGAAGGCCTTTTGAATACCGTTTGAACTCAATACCTTCTGTGAAAATGTAGCCAACTCAATTTGTGAAATTTTGGCGCCGGAACCAGCTCGATACGATGAAAATCGACCAAGTTATGATTTTTTGAACATGACACAAATAAACTTCTGTCACAAATTTTCTGCACGAAAATACCTGATAAATCCACATTTTTGAAGACCTTCTGATCGAAATTGGCTTCCAGCCGTGAGAGATGAAAACGTAGATAATGTCAAGACGGAATTTTGGCCACCGGAACGGGTTCAAAACGAGTCACAATCTTCAAGTTATGAATTTTTTAGCGCGTAAAAACTGCACTTTCAGCACACTTTTTCACTATATTTCTTCAAGAAAACTCACACATTCGGATACCTTCTTTAAAGAATTGACTCTTGAGCCGAACCTGAATTTGAGAATACGTTATCAGAGATATCTTGGCAAAAGAATACCTGAATATGACGCGCCAGGTTGGACTTGTGAATTTTTCTTGAAATGTTTTTTTGAGAAATATGGGAGGGCAAATTTTGGGGTACAACAGTTGCCCCTGTTCAATCTTCTTAGACCCGAGGATGCAGATTGGCTGACGTGCCTTTCGTAATCCGAAGGTGGAAGATGATTGAACACTAGAGTGCCCAGAAATTTGCGCTCACATAGTAGCAGTGTGATGGTGGAATGGGCTTATAGATGCCATTTGGAGATTGATGGATAGGATGATGGGCTTATAGATGCCATCTGGATGTGATGAATAGGATGATGGGCTTATAGATGCCATCTGGATGTCGATCGCGTAAGAGATTCCTTAGCGAGAACCTGCATACCTGCAAAACAGAAAATGATTACCTGACACGTTGCAGGAGCTGATTTTCAGATGCTTAGTATAGATGTGTCCTGTCTGGTTACAGGAGCTGAGTCTGGAGCTTCACAAGATGATGAATGAGCTAGGATGGTTACTGCCTTAGCATGAATGGTAAGAGAACCTTGGACGATTACTACCCCAACAGGAACGCTGAGAGAATCTTGGGTGTCTTCTACTGGGATAAGAATCAGGGAGATCTTAGGGTCGATCTGACTGAACCAGAGAAGGCCTTTGACTGGATAAGCATCAGGAAAATCTTAGGGTCGATTTAACTGAACCGGACAAGGTCTTGGAATATCTTCAACTGGATAAGCATCAGGGAGATCTTAGGGTCGATCTGACTGAACCAGAGAAGGCCTTTGACTGGATAAGCATCAGGAAAATCTTAGGGTCGATTTAACTGAACCGGACAAGGTCTTGGAATATCTTCAACTGGATAAGCATCAGGGAGATCTTAGGGTCGTTCTGACTGAACCAGAGAAGGCCTTTGACTGGATAAGCATCAAGAAAATCTTAGGGTCGATTTAACTGAACCGGACAAGGTCTTGGAATATCTTCAACTGGATAAGCATCAGGGAGATCTTAGGGTCGATCTGACTGAACCAGAGAAGGCCTTTGACTGGATAAGCATCAGGAAAATCTTAGGGTCGATTTAACTGAACCGGACAAGGTCTTGGAATAAGCTAAGAATTTAACTGGATCTTTCCTGAAAGGTAAAGGTCAGTCATATGCAATGCATGATATGGATCAAGCAATGATGTTCTCAACATGAATGAGACTTGTATGATATGATGTGTCTATATGCATGTTATAATGATGTATGTGATGTTTTATGTATGTTTTTGTCTAGGAAAGTAAATCCTTGACGGGTGCCGGGAAGTCGTATCCTGGGCTGATGTTGAAGAATAGATTTTGCTTCCGCTGGGGATGATAACTGCAGGAATACCGGTAGGAGAAGATGACTCCGTTGCGGAATAAACTTGGTAAATGGAGGATTCTGCGGGGAGAAAAGATACTCTAGCGACCATGCTGGGAAGCAATACTCTGTGGGAAGAGGGATGCTTTGCTGAGTGTTGATAATAATTTGCTGGGGATACACTCGTTGTTGGAAGTGTTGATAATAATTTGCTGGGGATACCCTCGTTGTTGGAAGTGTTGATGGACTTCGCTGGGGTAAGAAGACTTCGTCGAGGACGCTCTTTCCGTGGCTTTTGGCTGAGGATAACCCAGTTATATCCTGTTAAGGAAATAACTCTTTAAATCAAGCCGGACGACGCGCTCGTGCTCTGCGAGGGGATAAGCTTCCAGAATCTACTGGGGATAAGCTTATTGCTTGGGGATATGAATTCCATCTTTCCTGGGGAACTGGATTGGACTGGACTCTTGGGGAGGTTTTGATATGCTGGGGAAGCGATTCCTTTGAATATTTGATGTACCACCGGGGAACAATCTTTGGACCAAGACTGCCGGGGATGCTTGTTATGAATATATGTATTGCTGCTGGGGGATGTTGGGATCTGCGGGAGCATACCCAATTTCCTTGAGATTTATCAACTCTGCTTGGAGAAGAATGCACTTACTCTCTGGGGAATTAAGATGTACTGATCATGTTCTTTAGCTGGACCTACCTTGGTACCTTGGAGGACGGAAACAATCAGATTGCTTAAACCATCCGTTATTGCCCCTGTTTCTATGGGGGAGGCACATGTGGGATGCTGATAATTGTTGAGGGTCAAACCTTCTTCTGGTAGGCAGGTGACAAGATGACAGGACATAGTCGTACGTTTTGATCCCTAACTTTTGCCTGGACCGCCCTTTCGGGTTTTCAGTCCACCGGGATACCCATTTTTGCCCAAGCCACCCTTTCAGGTTTTCGACTTGCCGGGTGTACAGATTTTTTTCATTTCATCCCTCATTTTGCCCGAACCCTTTTGGTTCGCCGGGAAGCCCTTATTTTTGCCTAGGTATGTCAACCTAGCGGGTCTTTGATTGTGCGTAGTATTTTTTCGACTACGTCCATGTTCTCAGAACGTTAGGGAGTTGCCCCTGTTTAGAAGTGTTTTGTCACCAGAAGATGTTTGATCAGGCAAGATTCGTTATTGAAATGCCCCAAGTGACTCAGGCGGAGATTTGCCCCAGGCCATTTTTGCCTTTGAGAGATTCTCCGAATCTTGACTGGATTGCCCCAGATGATGGACCATGATCATGTCTGCCCCTTGGTTGGAAATGCTTTTGTTCACTAGGTATTTCTCGTGCGAATTTCCCTGCTGTTCAAACAAAAAGTCATATGCAAACAAAGTTATGTTAAAAATGCAAAGCCTATGTCTGTCTTGAAGATTTTTGAAAATGCATTCTTTTTCATAAAACAAGCGAATGTTTGTAAAACATGATGTCAACTCCGTATTTACCGTAGGCCTTAAGGAGTCAGGATACCTTTCGTAACAATATGCTTTCGAACTAACCCATGCTTCAGCTAGGACTTTTAAGGGTTATAACGTGGCCTGGTTCACGGTTTAAGAAACAAAGGATAAAGGCTCAAATTTTATTTGTACCCACCCGCTCTTCGTGATGTTCTCCAAACCTAAACTCAGTTGATCGTGCGTTAGACCTTGTTTGAGTCTTTGCTCTGATTTTCCGGTGATGATTCGGATGTTGATAACTTATTTTGAATAGGCAGTCCTTCCTTTTTGTTGAGGGTTTGTAGAACCTCTTTCTTGTCTGATTTTTTTTGTTATCCCTTTCTTTTTGCCTGAACTGTTTCCTTTTTTGGAATTACAGTCAGCGGGATGCCCCAGTTTTGTAAGTCTCCTTCATAGGTTTTGACTTAATGGATATTTTTTTGTTGTTGAGATAATGACTGCCTTTCTTTATTGATTAATCGGAACCATCAATGTCTTTCTTCGTTTTGTAAGGACTTCTTCGGTGCCATTCGTTATGCACTTGGATCAACTGAGAGACTACCCTGCCCCAGGTTATGATTAAGGGTTTTAAATTTCGAAAACTCCTACTTCTTTGGCTCGGAAGGGTTGACGAGGGATTATCTTCCTTATAACTCCAGTGTTTATGGATTGAAACAATGCCTGTACCTCATCAGCAGGGTCTGTTCAAAAGCATACTGTAGATTATGGTATCGTTTTCGTCATCCTCCCTCAAGAGGCTTAGAATTTTAGATCAAGAGTTGACATCAGAAAAGATATGAAAATAATTTGCATATAGTGAATACGAATATATTGTTTCAGAACAGACATATGCGATGCATTAATGAAATAACAATGTTTAACATGAGTAAATGTTTGAACAAAAGAAAACTGCAACTTGAACATTCGAATGAAGAAAAGTTTTCCAGTCTCAGGATTTGTCACTTCAAATGGTGAGTCTTGCAGGGATAGTAGAAGAACTCGGCCTGACCATCTTGTGCGAACTCTAATGCCCCTTCATCAATCAGGTCCTGGATCTTGTTCTTCAGAGCCCAACATTCATTTGTATCATGCCCCGGGCTATCAGAATGATAAGCGCAGCGAGCGTTGGGGTTATACTTTGGTGACGTTGTATTTTGAAACTTCGGAGCCTCTTTTAGAGTTACCAGCTTGGCCTCCAGCAACTGTGGCAATATCTGGGATAAGGTCATGCTGAGCCGAGTGAACTGCCTTCTCTCACTCTTTTGTTGGTTGTGATGTTGAATTTGTGACGCTGGAGCCATTTGAGGAGCTCTCCCCTTACCTCCTTGTCTCAAAGGTGGTTGAACGATGACTGGCTTTTTACCCTTAGACTTTTGCCCCAGTTGGTTACCCTGAAGCAGTTGGTTGGCGAGAAACCAGAGCTCATCTTGTCTTTGAGCTAACCCTTGAATGGCAGTCACCTGCCCCAGCATCTGGACCTTCAATGCATCCACCTCAGCTTGTAGGTGTTTCAGCCTTTCATCCTCGGCACTGTTTCTGACAAAGGTCTCCATGAGAAGTGTCCTTAGCTCTTCCTGCCCCTTGGATAGATTCAGGAGGATTTTCCCGAACCTGGTCTCTTGAGCAAGAAAGTCCTGGTTGTCTGGTTGGAAGGCCATTGCTAAAATAAACAGCGAGAAAGGTAAGTGACCTGCAATAAGGGTACCTGCAATGCAATGATATGTATGATATGCATGCAATGTTTTCAAGGACCTCGCGGGGTAGACAAGAAATTTGTTAAAATTTGAAACTGGTAGCTTGATTGAAGGCACTGCATATTGCTGAGAGTCCTTCTTCAAGGGTCAAAGGCTCACCATATCCAGTGAGTCATAGCCCCTGACTACCTTGGCTAGAGGAAAATAAATCCTCTTTGCCCCTTGCTGGGATAGTTGATTCACCATGACCTGCATCACAAGCCCTTGAGGTCCTTGAAATGGGTTAGGATGTATTCAATGGTATGATGTCATGATGCATGGGGTAATATGAATAAACCCTGTTATGAGCCCTTATTAAGGACTATAAACAAACCCTGCAAGAGATTCAGTATACTTGTCATGAGTCCCAATTAAGGACTAAAACAAACCCTGCAAGAAACTCGGTAAACCTGGTTATGAGTCCTAGTTAAGGACTAAAACAAAAACCTGCAAGAAACTTAGTAAGCCTTGTGATGAGTCTTAGTTAAGGACTATGAACAAAACCTGCAGGAAGTTCAGTAAACCTTATTATGAGTCCTAGTTAAGGACTATAAACAAAACCTGCAAGAAGTTCAGATGTCAGATAACAAGCATGCAAGTAATCCAAGTTTGAAGGCACACAAGTCACGCAAAAGAGCCCTTAGAGTTTAGGCCAGCATGGGGTCTGGGTATTACCCTCTTGAAGTTGGTGGGCTCAACCTGTCCTATCAGAAGTAACCGGGTTCTAAGGGTCCCAATATCACAGGATTGCTTTCATTGTTCATCGTTTCGATTTAGCCACTGAACTGGCGACCGAAATATTCCAGGAAAGCAACCCTCAATTGAGTGTAGTATCGAGTATCAACCAACCTCGGACTGCACCAAAGTCAGTTATCTCACTACCCTAAAGAGGCCAAGATTGTTCAATTAAGGTTCCTAAGGTCTGTTGATGCTTCATGACACCACGCGGAGGCCCCGTACTCTCCTTGACTGAACTCAAGGGTTACCGGTACACACCAAAGTGCCACATCAACGTAGCAGACTGTTTCAACCATGTCGGTATACCCCGCACAGTTCCCTCACAGCCTTGTTGCTACTTTCTAAGAAGGTATCCCCCAGATCCGGGTTAGGATCTATAGAACTCCCAAGCAACCCACAATTTAAAGCACACAAGGAAAACAATTGAAAACACAGTTATGAACTAGCCCTAAGGTACACCTCACTTTAAGTTTATATCCCCAGCAGAGTCGCCAGTTCTGTGATCGGTGGATCTGGAACTGACTGTTTAAAGCTGGTTCGCGAAATGTCGCGGTAAGCAAGAGTCGCCACCGTCTTTTATTTTCTCCAAATGGAAAGGACAAAAGCACAGAAAAATTCCTTAAAGAGATTGTTCTCGGTTCGGGAGGTAGGTTATAGAAAGGGAAGGTGTTAGCACCCTTTCTATCCATGGTTATCCATGGGCTCTTAGATACTTGCTCATTGTGTTTTCAAAAATGGTTTGTTTGCTTTTCAACTGTGGGTTTTAAAAAGTTTCTTTGAAAATTTCAGTTTGACTCTTGTATCAGTCCTCAAGAGTGTTTGAAAAATTGCTTTCGAAAGCTTTTTGAAAAGGTGTCGGTGTGAAAAGTATTTTTGATTTGTTTTGAAGTTTAGAGCAAGTATCTAGAGTTGTCTACCTACCCTAAGGAATTCGTCTGTGTAAATGTCCTTTAAAGTAGTGCCAACCCACCATTGAGAGGTAGGTAGCACCACCGTTGGAGGTGTTCGGGTCAATTCGAGGTTCGGGACATGGTGATCACCAGAGCAATGGGAAGACACCTTAGAAGCTACCCTCATGCCAGGTTCCCGGATCATGAGGACTTACTAAGACATCCTCTACTCGACGATCACCTTTCGTGGCAAGGCAACAGTGAGGCGTACCCTAGGGGTGGTGTGTGATTTGTGTATCATGTTCAGTTATTTTGTCTTATTCATGTCAAGGTGATCTATGCGTTTGTTTTTATTTTATCATTCATTCTTGCATGCATTTATTAACAGTTAAAAAGATGCGGAAATTAAAAGTTCTAAACTATTACAAAGGCGCGGGTCCACATCGCCAAAATTAAACCGGGCCCGATTTGACAGAAAATAAATAAAGCAAATAAAGTAAAGTGCGAGAAGTATAAAATGTCCGAGTTACATGGCTTTGGGAGAATTACATAAATATTTAAAAGAAACGAAATAAAACGCGCGAATTGAAATAAGATTGGAAACGAGGGCGTTGGACCCTTTTGAAGTTAAATTGAAATTAAAAATTAATTAATTATTTATTGAAATAAAAGAAGTGTTTTTTAGGTTTTTTGTATTTATGAAATAAGAAAATTAAAATTAAAATTAAAAGAAACCCTAATTCTAAGTTATTTTTAATTATTTGAGAAAAATGTTAAAGTTTAACTTAATTTACTAAAGAATTTATGTACATGTTTATTTACAAAATAAATTAGTAATTAATAATAATAATAATGATGAGAAAATTATTTATTAAAAAAAAATGATGAAAAAGTTAAAAACCTAATTTCTACATATTTAATTTATTAAGAAAAATATTAAAGTTTTGAAACCTAAATTAATCTAATTAATTGTTTAGAGTTTATTTACAAAAATAATAATAGTGAAATTAATATTAATAAAATAAACATTTTGATTTTTATGATTTTCCTGTTTTTTACTATTTTTTATATTTTATGAAAATCAGTTAAATTAAAGGAATTAATTAAAAAAAGAAATAATTGAAATAAATAAAATAAGGAAAAGAAAGAAAATACAATACCTTGGGGGGGGGTTTCTGTCCCCTTTTTGGAGGTGAATTGGAGTGGTTTGGCCATTTGTGTTCTGGCCTCATCATGCATAAGTTGTTCTACTTTGGCCATTTGGCTTTTGGCCATTTGCGTTTTGGCTTTTGGCCATTTGTGTTTTGGCTTCAATATTCCTTTAATGTCTGGCTTAATGTCTGCCTCGCCATGTATTGGTGTCATGCATAAAATGTTCTGTTTTGGCCATTTGGCTTTTGGCCTTTTGGCCTCAACGTTCCTTAATGAACGTGGGATCCTGTCTAAATCTGCAGTGTTGAACCTCAAGAACACATTAAATAAAATCATAAAAATTCAAATAAAACCAACATATGAAGAAATTTAATATTTAGGCACAATATGGCATGTATGAATGATTATACCCTTTTGATCACGGAGATCAAATCAACCTTACCCTTACTGGAAAAGTAGTGACATGAATGCTTTTATACCCTTTGGATCATGGAGATCAAGCCAGCCTTACCCTTACTGAAGAAGTAATAAGATGTTGGTTTGTAACTGAGATGGCTTTGTTTGTAGTGAGAGAGGGATTTGTAATAAGGATTTCAAGGTTTTAGGGTTTTTGAAAGAGTTTGATATTCCAACAGTATTGTGGCAAGGTTTTTTCTCTCTTTTCCTCCTCTCTTTTTTTCTTTTTTTCTCCTCCCTGGTTTGTGTGAAAAGAAGGTGATTATATAATGGAAATTAGGGTAAAGCAAATGGGCTTTGAATGTGCAATTGGGCCTCCAATATTCACTTGAATTCGTCACTTTCCAGGCTAAATCGCAGGGACTTAAGTGCATTTTTTGAAGTTGAAATGTGAAAACAAAATATAGCCGGCATCGAGAACTAACTCCTGTCCGAAAATCGACTCAATCGGATAAACGGTGAATTAGTTATGAATTTTTGAAGTTTCAGCTCAGACAAACTTATTTTGGGCTCCAGTGTCGACTCTGACACGTTCTTCAATAAAAAACTGGTAATGATCGGTGTATAATTTGGTCTCGACTTTTGAAGCAAAGTTGTAGATCTATGAGTCAGTAACCTTGTGTAAAAATATGAGTCCAATCCGATAAAAATTGACCGAGTTATGAATTTTCGAAGTTTCGGCTCAGATGAAATAATATTCAGCATTCAGGATTTTCAGCGTGTCACGCACTCTGAGCAAAAAACGAAGGCCTTTTGAATACCGTTTGAACTCAATACCTTCTGTGAAAATGTAGCCAACTCAATTTGTGAAATTTTGGCGCCGGAACCAGCTCGATACGATGAAAATCGACCAAGTTATGATTTTTTGAACATGACACAAATAAACTTCTGTCACAAATTTTCTGCACGAAAATACCTGATAAATCCACATTTTTGAAGACCTTCTGATCGAAATTGGCTTCCAGCCGTGAGAGATGAAAACGTAGATAATGTCAAGACGGAATTTTGGCCACCGGAACGGGTTCAAAACGAGTCACGATCTTCAAGTTATGAATTTTTTAGCGCGTAAAAACTGCACTTTCAGCACACTTTTTCACTATATTTCTTCAAGAAAACTCACACATTCGGATACCTTCTTTAAAGAATTGACTCTTGAGCCGAACCTGAATTTGAGAATACGTTATCAGAGATATCTTGGCGAAAGAATACCTGAATATGACGCGCCAGGTTGGACTTGTGAATTTTTCTTGAAATGTTTTTTTGAGAAATATGGGAGGGCAAATTTTGGGGTACAACAGATAAGAATCAGAAAAATCTTAGTATCAATCTAACTGAACTAGAGGAAAATATTGAATTAACTTTGACTGGAATGGAAATCAGAAGAATATTAGTATTGATTCAACTGAACCAGACAAAAGTCTTGGGTTATCTTCAACTGGAATAGGAATCAGAGAGATCTTAGTGTCGATCTGATTGAACCAGAGAAGGTCTTGGATAACCTTTGACTGGAATAGAAATCAGAAGAATCTTAGTATCAATTCGACTGAACAAGACAAAAGTCTTGGGATATCTTCAACTGGAATAAAAATCAGAGAGATCTTAGTGTACATCTGACCGAACTAGAGAAGGTCTCAGATCAACTTTGAATGGAATGGAAATCAGAAGAATATTAGTATTTATTCAGCTGAACCAGACAAAAGTCTTGGAATATCTTCAACTGGAATAGAAATCAGAGAGATCTTAGTGTCGATCTGACTGAACCAAAGAAGGTCTTGGATCAACTTTGACTGGAATGGAAATTAGAAGAATCTTAGTATCGATTCGACTGAACAAGACAAAATTCTTGGGATATCTTCAACTGGAATAGAAATTAGAGAGATCTTAGTGTCGATCTGACTGAACCAGAGAAGGTCTTGTGAGGACATCTTTTTGAGGAAATTGCTGAAATATCCCTTCATCAGACGTAGCTTTTGAGAAGACTACTAGGTCACATAAGTAGCGGTGTTTGTTGATTTGACCTTTCCCTGAAAAAGGTAAAGAGTTAGTCATATGCAATGTCATGATTTATGAAATGCATTGTGATGATGTTCTCCAAATAAATAAGATTATGCTGTATGCGATGTTTATGCGCATGCCATGATGTATGAATATATGATACTATTGCGATATTTCTTAGCCTGGGAAAGTAAATCCTGAACTGTTGCGGAAGAGTATTGGGAAGCTGAATCCTTCATTTCATTTGGGGATGATGAATAGAGATGATTCGCTGAGGATCTCCTCTTTCTATTTGAGAATACTCTGTCGGGGATTGACTCTGCTTGAGAATAACTCTGTGGGGGGAGAGATGATGTATTGGGAGATTATGCCGATGTAGAGACATAAAATCTGTTGGGGATGAACTTCCGTAGTTAGAGAAATAAACTCTACTTAGGGAGGAAGTGTTATAAACTATTCGAAATTATAAAACTCGGCTGGGAAATACAGATTTCGGCTCTTTGAAGGAACTTTACTGGAGAAAGTAACTTCTGCTCGGGGAAGGAGAGATCAAAACTTTGGTTGTTTCTACTCTGTGGGGAACATAGACATCGCATGGTCGTATTGTAATGGCGACTTTGTCTCAAACTGTCTCTGCCCCTGTACCTGTTGGAAGGAGTAATTGTCGGGACTATAAATTGCTTTTTTAGACTTTGCCCCGTTTCTTAAAGTCATTAGCAATTGGCTTTATGTTTCTTATGCCAGTATTTGTGAACAATAATCATATTTAAATGCATATGTCAAAAATAATCGTTGGACATTTTTGCGAAACAAAACAGAAAAAGAAAAAGAAATAGTTTTGTACTTTCAAGGAATGATTTGTATTTATTTTTTTGAAGTTCGCCTATAACAGGCATTTTATACAAAGAGACTGGCGTCCTAGTAGGAGAACGCAATCATGAAAATGAAAACTATACAAAGTTGTGTACAAAGAGAAAACAGCTATGTGTAATAATCCCATTGAGTTTCAATTATGCTATTTCCCCTATGTCCTTGAGCGTCTCATCACTTTTCTACTTGTCTGAAGCTAACTGGATTGATCGGTATCGTTTGAGCTTAATAGTTGATATTGAAGTCTGGTCCCAAGGTGATCTAATGGGACATAGTTGTACGCTTCAAATCCCTAACTTTTGCCTGGACCACCCTTTCGGGTTTTCAGTCCACCGGGATACCCTTTTTTCCCAAGCCGCCTTTTCAGGTTTTCGACTTGCCGGGTGTACAAATTTGTTTGTATGTATATCCCTAATTTTTGCCCAAACCCTTTTGGTTCGCCTGGATGCCCTTATTTTTTCCTAGGCCAGTCAATCTAGCGGGTCTTTATTTACGCGTAGTATCTTTTCACTATGTCCGCATTAACAGGGTGAGGAAGGTCGTTACCATCCATAGTGGTCAAAATCATGGCTCCACCTGAAAATATGCTTTTGATCACAAATAGCCCTTCGTACGTGGGAGTCCATTTTCCCCTGGGATCACCTTGTGGAAATATGATGCACTTGATTACTAGATCACCCACTTGATATACTTGACATCTGACCTTTTTGTTGAAAGCCTTGATCATTCATTTTTGGTATATCTGACCATGACAGACAACATCAAGCCTTTTCTCAT
This sequence comes from Vicia faba, assembly GCA_948472305.1. NCBI lineage: Eukaryota > Viridiplantae > Streptophyta > Magnoliopsida > Fabales > Fabaceae > Vicia > Vicia faba. The sequence continues at coordinate 490,637,804 of OX451736.1, forward strand.
CAATTAGATTCAGTTGATCAAACCGATTTTGGATCCAATCATCTTCGTTCAAACCCGCATCCTTCATGATCCTCAAAGAAGGGATTTGAACCTCAATAGGCAGGACAACCTCCATACCATATACCAGAGGATAAGGTGTTTCCCTTGTTGACGTACGTGCTGAGGTGCGGTAACATGAAGAACAAATGGTAACATCTCGTGCCAGTCTTTGTATGTCACCGTCATCTTTTGTATGATTTTCTTGATATTCTTGTTAGTAGCCTCCACAGCGCCATTCATCTTCGGTCGGTAAGGGGAAGAATTATGATGATGGATCTTGAATTGCTTATAGAGTTCAGTGATCATTGTGTTATTGAGATTTATACCATTGTTTGTGATGATTCTCTCTGGAACAACATACCGAAAAATCAGGTTATACTTGATAAACCGCACAACAACATTCTTGGTAACAGTAGCAAAGGAGGCGACCTTAACCCACTTTGTTAAGTAATCAATGGCAACTAGGACAAAGCGATGCCCATTAGAAGCGGTAGGTCTAATCTCTCTGATCATGTCAATGCCCCACATTGCAAAGGGCCAGGGAGCCGTCAAGACGTTCAAGGGAACCAGAGGTACATGCACTTTATCAGCATAGATCTGGCATTTGTGACAAGTTCGGGAATGCTGATAACAGTCTGCTTCCATAGTGGACCAATAGTATCCTGCCCGTAGGATCTTTTTAGCCATGGTATGTCCACTAGAATGGGTACCAAAGGTACTGTTGTACCCCAAAATTTGCCCTCCCATATTCTTCAAGAAATTGCCAAGTCATGCTTCAAAATTCCCCAAGGGTTGCACAGTGTAAGAGCCTCATGAACAGTCAAAATTAGGGTTTTGGTCCTGATCAAGAAAATGAAGTTTCCAAGGGTCCAATCAAGTCCCACATGCCTATAAATATGGTCAATCATCCTCATACCAAGTTTCAAGACTTTCAGCACAAAATTGCACATTCAAAACCCTAATTGCACTACAGTCAACTGTAGGGGCAAAATGGTCATTTGACAGTCAAAAGTCCAAATTTTTGGTCAACATCTCATTTTGAAGCCACAAACATCATTTGATCAATGCTTGATCATGATTCTCAAAGCTTGGCTCAAAAATCATCAAGATGCAAAAGTTTCCTTATTTGGACAGCTGAAAAAGTCAACTGTAAATTGACCAGGGCATAACTTTCACATGGATTATCAGAAAAATTCCATCCAAAGCTCATTTTGAAGAGAAAGACATTTCCTACAACTCCTCTTCACACTTCAAGTCCAAGAAATGCTCTCACAAAAAGTTATCAATTTCAACATTATAGGTCATTTTCAAAAGTCAACAAAAAGGGACTTTAAGTCAAAGGCCATAACTTGAGATTGGTAAATCAAAATGACATGGGACCAAAGGCATTGGTTAGAGGACTCAAATACCTTTCCAAAATGTCCAAGAACATGAGCAAAGCTTAAAAATTGAGCAAGTTATGCCTTGTGGAAGTTGGGAAATTTTTGGATATTTTGAAAAGTCAACATTGATTCAAATGACCTAAAATTGCTAATGGGCCTCTTTTTCTTCCACAATTCATCATCCAAGGCATGTGCACGACCATTTGGCCCAAAGGGAAGTTTTTATCATTTTTTATTTATTTATTTGGATTTTTATTATTAATAATTCATTTAAATTAAAATAAATATATGAAAAATACTAAACCTAGGTTTTAAATCTTTTTATGCATATTATATACTCAATATTTCGTGCATAGCTAGATTTGGAAAGAATTGAAGAGAATTGGCCATGATTTGTACAAAATAGCATGAAAAAAGATTGAAAAAGATCTTGAAAAATCAAATCTTACAAACCATGAATGCAAAGGTTTTGGATCAATTTTTTTAACCCTAATCACTCTCCTATACATACACAAGCAAGACCTAACCCTCCTAACCAAAAAGCTGCGCAGAAAAAGCACATGAACACTTGAAATTTCTCTTGAAAACTCAAAAACTGAAAACCATATTCCAGTGCTTTTCAAGGTGAAACAACGATTCTATCACATTCCTGGGACATCAAAGAACCTTCCTGGATCAAGAACACAGTCCCTAACCCTTTGAATCATTGTACAGAAGTCAAGCTTTTTCACTTTTTTTTCATAATCGTATTTTATAATTTAAGCCCATTCATTGCATTTTGTTCATAAATTCTTATTAGTTAACTGATTCTGAAGCTAACCCAATTGCTTAATTGTGTTTTTATCACCTCTATGCGAATCTACCATTGTCATATTTTAGGGTTTATGAAACTGTGAATTGGGGTTTTTTATTTAAGGAAAAATTGGCATTCAAAACCTGGACCATTGAATCAATCATGTTTGGACGAAGAGAAACCAACCCTCGCGCCTAATTTATGAGGCCTTATAGCCTGTTCGCTATTTTTTTGAAAGTGACCTTCTGGAACGGTGCAAAACCGTTGCCAGTTCTTTCTTTGTTTCAGGAAAAAAAGAACAACGCGAGGAAGATGATGATGTGTAGAGCGATGATTGGAGCGTTTAAATTTTCGCGCGCAAAGAGCACTAACGCGTGGATTTATTTTATAATATTTGTTTGATATCTAACATACAGAAAGTGCGTTTGGAACAGTTGGCAAGCGTGTTGGTTGGTAATGTTCAGGACCTGGGTTCGAGCCCCAGGTCCCCACCCCCTTTCATATTTTTCTTCATTTAATATTCAGGTGTGGTTTCAATGCTGAAGACGCATCATACATCCTCAGAATCAAGCCGTCCACGTGTGTGCCAGGACCAATCAAAGGGTCACGATTGCAAGACTACGATGAACGTCAGTCAACGCCTGGACATACTAGTGAAAAAAGTCAAAGAGGCCAAGGTTGATGGGCCCAAATTGCTAAAGATTCACCCTCCAAATTAGGGGACAACACCCCCTTAGGTTTGCAAACTCTTTTACATTTTTTTATTTTTTTCATTATTTTTACTTTCTTTTAATTATTGTTTTTTTTATTAATTTAATATTTTCATAATATATAAAAAACACATAAAAAAATCAGAAAAGATGAAAAAAATTAAATATATTTATTTAATAGTATTTTGTAAATAAAGTCCATTAATTAACTAGTTTTAAATTAGGTTTTAATCTTAACTTTTTTAATAAAAATCTAAAATTGGTAGAGTTAGGGTTTGAATAATTTTTCGTCCTTTTTTATTTTCTTTCATAATAATTGAATATTTATTATTACTTATTTTTATAATTAAATTGCATGTAAAATAATTAGGGTTAATTTTAGGCTAAACTTTAATATGTTTTCATAAAAAAAAATAAAAATTATAGAATTAGGTTTAATTGCATTAAAATCATAAAATACCAAAAACAATTTCTTTTCTTTTTTTAATTAATTAATTTCATCATTTAATTTAATTTTGCAAAAAGGGTCCAACGCCCTCGTTTTTAATTCTTATTTAATTCGCATATTTATTTTTATTCTTTATAATATTTATGTACCTCTCCCGAAGCCGTGTAATTAATTTCTCGCACTTTACTTTTCTTTAATTCTTTATTTTATGTCAAATCGGGTTCTGGAAATTTTGGCGATGTGGACCCGCGCCTTTTGTAATAGCTTAGAATCTTTACCTTTTCTCGCACTTTTAACTGTTAATCAAGGCATGCAAGAATGAATGACAACAAATAAAAACGAACGATAGATCACTTTGACATGACAAGATAAATACAAATGAACATGACACACGAATCACACACCACCCCTAGGGTACGCCTCACTGTTGCCTTGCCTCGAAAGGTGATCGTCGAGTAGAGGATGTCTTAGTAAGTCCTCATGATCCGGGAACCTGGCATGAGGGTAGCTTCTAAGGTATCTTCCTATTGCTCTGGTGATCACCATGTCCCGAACTTCGAATTGACCCGAACACCTCCAACGGTGGTGCTACCTACCTCTCAATGGTGGGATGGCACTACTTTAAAGGACATTTACACAGACGAATTCCTTAGGGTAGGTAGGTTCTCGTAGATACTTGCTCTAATTTCAAAAACAAATTCAAAAATACTTTTCACACCAACACATTTTCAAAAAGCTTTCGAAAGCAATCTTTCAAACACTCTTGAGGACTGATACAAGAGTCGAACTGGAATTTTCAAAGAAACTTTTTAAAACCCACAGTTGAAAAGCAAAAAAACAATTTTGAAAACACAAGTGAGCAAGTATCTAAGAGCCCATGGATAACCATGGATAGAAAGGGTGCTAACACCTTCCCTTTCTATAATCTACCTCCCGAACCGAGAGCAATCTCTTTAAGGAATTTTTCTGTGCTTTTGTCCTTTCCATTTGGAGAAAATAAAAGACGGTGGCGACTCTTGCTTCCGCGACATTTCGCGAACCAGCGTTAAACAGTCAGTTCCAGATCCACCAATCACAGAACTGGCGACTCTGCTGGGGACTTAACTTAAAGTGAGGTGTACCTTAGGGTTAGTTCATAACTGTGTTTTCAATTGCTTTCCTTGTTTGCTTTAAATTGTGGGACTGTCTTGGGAGTTCTATAGATCCTAACCCGGATCTGGGGATACCTTCTTAGAAAGTAGCAACAAGGCTGTAAGGGAACTGTGCGGGGTATACCGACACGGTTGAAACAGTCTGCTATGTTGATGTGGCACTTTGGTGTGTACCGGTAACCCTTGAGTTCAGTCAAGGAGAGTACGGGGCCTCCGCGTGGTGTCGTGAAGCATCAACAGACCTTAGGAACCTTAATTGAACTATCTTGGCCTCTTTAGGGTAGTGAGATAACTGACTTTGGTGCAGTCCGAGGTTGGTTGATACTCGATACTACACTCAATTGAGGGTTGCTTTCCTGGAATATTTCGGTCGCCAGTTCAGTGGCTAAATCGAAACGATGAACAATGAAAGCAATCCCGTGATATTGGGAACCTTAGAACCCGGTTACTTCTAATAGGATAGGTTGAGCCCACCAACTTCAAGAGGGTAGTACCCCAAACCTCATGCTGGCCTAAACTCTAAGGGCTTCTCTTGTGTGACTTGTGTGCCTTCGTACTTGACTACTTGCATGCTTTATCTGACACATGAACTACTTGCAGGTTTTGTGTACAGTCCTTAATTGGGACTCATAACAGAGTGTACTAAGTTTCTTGCAGGTTTTGGTTTGCAGTCCTTAATGGGGACTCGTAACAGGGTTACCTACATTATCCCATGCATCATGACATCATACCATTGCATACATCCTAACCCATTTCAAGGATCTCAAGGGCTTGTGATGCAGGTCAGGATGAATCAAACATCTAGCAATGGGCAAAGAGGATTTATTTTCCTCTAGCCAAGGTTGTCAGGGGCTATGACCCACTCGATATGGTGAGCCTTGACCCTTGAGGAAGGACTCTCAATAACATGAAGTTCCTCCCATCAAGCTACAAAATGCAAATTCCAACTCTAACAAGTTTCTCTGTTTACCCCGCGAGGTCCTTGAAATCATTGCATGCATATCATACATATCATTGCGTAACAGGTACCCATTCTCTGCAGGTTGCTTACCTTCTTCGCTGTTTATTTCAGCAGTCTCGTCATGAATCCTGAATCCTCAACCGAGCACACTATCAAGGCCCTCCAGGCTCAGAAGGCCCAGTTCCAAGAGCTGATCATGAATTTGACCCAGGGGCAACAAGATCTGAAGACCCTGCTCTTGAAAAAGAAGAAGAGGACTGTTTTGTTCAGCCCTAGACGCAGATCTGGGAACACACTGCAGGATGAAGCTGAGAGGACAACTCCATCTGTGGGGAAAGGCAGTCATTAAGAGGAAAGGGTTCCCAGTCCAGTGGTCTCCGACAATGAGACAGATTTCAACGACGAACAGTACCCTCCGGCTGAGGATAGGTACAAACAGTTGGAAGACCGGCTAAGTGCTATGGAGATACAAAAAGTGCCTGGCCTGCTTCGAGGATCTAGGTCTGTCTTCTGGGGTAGTGATCCCGCACAAATTCAAGGCACCTGCCTTTGCAAAGTACGACGGGGCATCCTGTCCAAAGCTGCATCTCAGGTCATACATGAGGAGGATCCAGCCCTACACGGCCGACAGGAACTTATGGATCCACTTTTTCCAGGAGAGTCTTTCAGGGACTCAGCTTGACTGGTTCTATCAACTGAATGGAGCCAACATCCGCAGCTGGGAGGACTTGGCCACTGCTTTCTACAAGCAGTACCAGTACAACGCCGACCTTGCTCCCACGCGCACTCAACTTCAAGGAATGTCTATGGGTGCAGGCGAAGGTTTCAAAGAATATGCTCAAAAGTGGAGGGACCTTGCTGGAAGGGTACAGCCACCTCTAACCGACCGCGAGCTCGTCGATATGTTCTTAGGGACCCTGTCCGGTCCATTCTTCAACCACCTGATTGGGAATTCTGCTGTTGGATTTACAGATTTAGTCTTGACCGGGGAAAGAATAGAAGTTGGCATCAAGTCAGGGAAAATACATAATGATGATTCCTCGAACACTGAGAAGAAACCATCCAAGAGAGAATCTAGTGCGGTCAACGCAGTAGCTATTGTAAAGCCGGCCGGTACTCCTCAGCGTCACCGTCAACAAAGGGAAGAAAGACCTAAGAGGCAATTTACTCCCCTCGGCATGACCTTGTCACAGATATTGCCACAGCTGCTGGAAACTAAGTTGGTAACTCTCATGGATCCCCCGAAGAATCCTAACAGGACACCTTCAAGGTACAATCCCAATGCTCGCTACGCCTATCATTCCGACAGCCCGGGGCATGCTACAGATGACTGTTGGACTTTGAGAAATAGGGTTCAAGATCTGATTGACGCAAAGGAAGTCCAGCTCGACTCTCCAGAGGCTTCCAACGTGATCACTGCTTCCATGCCAAAACATGGCTAGGATAGAAAGCACTTTTTTTGTTCATTTGAATTCAAGTTGTAATTTTCTTTTGATTGTTCAAACATTTACTCATGTTAAACATTGTTATTTCTTTAATGCATCGCATATGTCTGTTTTGAAACAATATATTCGTATTCACTGAATGCAAATTATTTTCATGTTTTTTCTGATGTCAACTCTTGATTAAAAACTCTAAGCCTCTTGAGGGAGGATGACGAAAACGATACCATAATCTACAGTATGCTTTTGAACAGACCCCGCTGATGAGGTACATGCATTGTTTCAATCCCTAAACACTGGAGTTATAAGGATGATAATCCCTCGTCAACCCCTCTGAGCCAAAGAAGTAGGAGTTTTTCTTTTCGAAATTCAAAACCCTTCATCATAACATGGGGCAGGGTAGTTCTCTCAGTTGATCCAAGTGCATAATGAATGGCACCAAAAAGATCCTTACAAAACAAAGAAAGACAGTGATGGTTCCGAATGATCAATAAAGAAAGGCAGTCATTATCTTTCAAAATAAAAAAAAAACCATTAAGTCAAAACCCATGAAGGAGACTTACAAAACTGGGGCATCCCGCTGACTGTAATTCCAAAAAAGGAAACAGTTCAGGCAAAAAAAGAAAGGGATAACAAAAAAAAAATCAGACAAGAAAGAGGTCTTACCAACCCTCAACAAGAAAAGAATGACTGCCTATTCAAAATAAGTTATCAGCATCCGAATCATCACCGGAAAATCAGAGCAAAGACTCAAACAAGGTCTAATGTATGATCAACTGAGTTTAGGTTTGAAGAACATCACGAAGAGCGGGTGGGTACAAATAAAATTTGAGCCTTTATCCTTTGTTTCTTAAACCGTGAACCAGGCCACGTTATAACCCTTAAAAGTCCTAGCTGAAGCATGGGTTAGTTCGAAAGCATACTGTTACAAAGGTATCCTGACTCCTTAAGGCTCGCAGTAAAATAACGAGTTTGACATCACAATTTACAAAAGAACTCACTTGTTTTATTAAAAAACTGCATTTCCAAAAACTTCGAAACAGACATAAGCTTTGCATTTTTAACATAACTTTGTTTGCATACGACTATTTGTTTGAACAGCATAGAAGCTCGCACGACGAATATCGGATGAACAAAAGCACTCCCAAACAAGGGGCATGACGTGATTATTGTCCATCATCTGGGGCAATTAAGTCAAGATTCGGAGAATCTCTCAAAAGGCCAAGTAGCCTGGGGCAAATCTCCGTCTAAGTCACTTGGGGCATTGGACGATCAAACGAAGATCTTCTGGTGGCATGGCAACACAACAACAGGGGCACCTCCCTACATTCTGAGAATGTGGACATAGTCGAAAAAATATTACGCAAAATCAAAGACCCGCTAGGTTGACACACCTAGGCAAAAATAAGGGCTTCCCGGCGAACCAAAAGGGTTCGGGCAAAAATAAGGGAAGAAATGAAAAAAATCTGTACACCCGGCAAGTCGAAAACCTGAAAAGGCGGCTTGGGCAAAAATGGGTATCCCGGTGGACTGAAAACCCGGAAGGGCGGTCCAGGCAAAAATTAGGGATCAAAACCTATGACTATGTCCCGGTATCTCGTCACTTGCCTACCAGAAGAAGATTTGTCAAACGGCAGTCATCAAACACCTTCACAGGTACCTTCTTCTCCAACAGAAACTGGGGCAATAATGAGTTGTCTAAATGATCCGGTTGCCCTGCCCACCAAAGTGCCAAGGTAAGTTCAGCTGAAGAATGCGACCAAGATACCTTCACTCCCTGCAGAGTGAACGCGTCTCCCGGGTTTTATTCAAAAGTTATTTCTCCACCAGAGCCTATAACTGGGTTATCCTCAGCTAAAAGCCACGGAAAGATCGTCCTCGGCAAAGTTCTTCTTATTCCCCAGCGGAGTTCATCAAAACTTCCAACAGAGCACAACAACGGTATCCCCAGCGGAGTTATCTTCATCAACCTCAGCAAAGTACTTCTCTTTCCCCACAAAGTTCACTCCCCGTAGAGTAATCTATTCGCCAAGTTTATTTCCCAACGGAGTTATCTTCTCCTACCGATATTCTTGCAATCATCATCCCCAACGGAAATGAAGAATCTCACTCTTCAACATCAGCTCAGGATTTGACTTCCCGGCATCCGTCAAGGATATATTTTCCTAGACGAAGATACATTCATAAACGTCACATTGTTATACATCATGATACATGCACATATGCATCATATCATACAATCTCATGTGTTGAAAAATATTATTGCTTGATCCATATCATGCATTGCATATGACTGACCTTTACCTTTCAGGAAGGATACAGTTAAAAGATTAGCTATGTAGACGAATTCAGTCAAAGTAGACAAATCCAGTCAAAAGAAGACAAGTCCAGTTAAAATTACTTCCACTCGTCGTTATAGACACTCGTCGTGATAGACACTCGTCGTTATAGACACTCGTCGTTATAGACACTCGTTGTCATAGACACTCGTTGTTATAGACACTCGTCGTCATAGACACTCGTCGTCATAGACACTCGTCGTTATAGACACTCGTCGTTATAGACACTCGTCGTCATAGACACTCGTCGTCATAGACACTCGTCGTCATAGACACTCGTCGTCATAGACACTCGTCGTCATAGACACTCGTCGTTATAGACACTCGTCGTTATAGACACTCGTCGTTATAGACACTCGTCGTCATAGACACTCGTCGTCATAGACACTCGTCGTTATAGACACTCGTCGTTATAGACACTCGTCGTTATAGACACTCGTCGTCATAGACACTCGTCGTCATAGACACTCGTCGTCATAGACACTCGTCGTCATAGACACTCGTCGTTATAGACACTCGTCGTTATAGACACTCGTCGTTATAGACACTCGTCGTTATAGACACTCGTCGTTATAGACACTCGTCGTCGTAGACACTCGTCGTTATAGACACTCGTCGTTATAGACACTCGTCGTGATAGACACTCGTCGTTATAGACACTCGTCGTTATAGACACTCGTCGTTATAGACACTCGTCGTCATAGACACTCGTCTTCATAGACACTCGTCGTCATAGACACTCGTCGTTATAGACACTCGTCGTTAAAGACCACTCGTCCATGAGGATAACCTGTCAGTAGAGACAACTCACCAACCTTACTAATTCCAGATCCGATTCCTGTATCTTGTCAGGGTGTATCTGTTGAAGACATTTCAAGACCTAGACCGATTCAGTTAAATCAACTCCAAAGATTTCTTATCCAGTCCAAGGCCTTCCCTAGTCCATCTAAATCGACCCCAAACAGATTTTCCTGATAAAGACTCAGTAGAGGTTATCCTATGGTTCTCTCCCCGATCCTGCGGAGATGATAATTCCATCCAAGGTTTTCTCAATGATTGCTATTGAGACTGTAATTGCCTATGGTTCTCTCCCCGATACTGCGGAGATGATAATTGCCACCAAGATTTTCTCAACGATTGCTGTTGAAGTTAAAATCATCTAAGGTTCTCTCACCGTTCCTGTTGAGGTAGCAATCACCCCTGGTTCATTCATCACCATTTGAAGCTCAAGATTCAGTTCCTGTAACCAGTCAGGACATATCTACACAAAGCATCTGAAGACCAGCTCCTGCAACATGTCAGGTACTCATTTTTCTTTTGCAGGTACGCAAGTTCTCGCTAAGGAATCTCTTACGCGATCAACATCCAGATGGCATCTATAAGCCCATCATCCTATTCATCAATCTCTAAATGGCATCTATAAGCCCATTTCCACCATCACTGCTACTATGTGAGCGCAAATTTCTGGGCACTCTAGTGTTCAATCATCTTCCACCCTCGGATTACGAAAGGCACGTCAGCCAATCTGCATCCTCGGGTCTAAGAAGATTGAACAGGGGCAACTGTTGTACTCCAAAATTTGCCCTCCCATATTCTTCAAGAAATTGCCAAGTCATGCTTCAAAATTCCCCAAGGGTTGCACAGTGTAAGAGCCTCCTGAACAGTCAAAATTAGGGTTTTGGTCCTGATCAAGAAAATGAAGTTTCCAAGGGTCCAATCAAGTCCCACATGCCTATAAATATGGTCAAGCATCCTCATACCAAGTTTCAAGACTTTCAGCATAAAATTGCACAGTCAAAACCCTAATTGCACTACAGTCAACTGTAGGGGCAAAATGGTCATTTGACAGTCAAAAGTCCAAATTTTTGGTCAACATATCATTTTGAAGCCACAAACATCATTTGATCAATGCTTGATCATGATTCTCAAAGCTTGGCTCAAAAATCATCAAGATGCAAAAGTTTCCTTATTTGGACAGCTGAAAAAGTCAACTGTAAATTGACCAGGGCATAACTTTCACATGGATTATCAGAAAAATTCCATCCAAAGCTCATTTTGAAGAGAAAGACATTTCCTACAACTCCTCTTCACACTTCAATTCCAAGAAATGCTCTCACAAAAAGTTATCAATTTCAACATTATAGGTCATTTTCAAAAGTCAACAAAAAGACACTTTAAGTCAAAGGCCATAACTTGAGATTGGTAAATCAAAATGACATGGGACCAAAGGCATTGGTTAGAGGACTCAAAGACCTTTCCAAAATGTCCAAGAACATGAGCAAAGCTTAAAAATTGAGCAAGTTATGCCTTGTGGAAGTTGGGAAATTTTTGGATATTTTGAAAAGTCAACATTGATTCAAATGACCTAAAATTGCTAATGGGCCTCTTTTTCTTCCACAATTCATCATCCAAGGCATGTGCACGACCATTTGGCCCAAAGGGAAGTTTTTATCATTTTTTATTTATTTATTTGGATTTTTATTATTAATAATTCATTTAAATTAAAATAAATATATGAAAAATACTAAACCTAGGTTTTAAATCTTTTTATGCATATTATATACTCAATATTTCGTGCATAGCTAGATTTGGAAAGAATTGAAGAGAATTGGCCATGATTTGTACAAAATAGCATGAAAAAAGATTGAAAAAGATCTTGAAAAATCAAATCTTACAAACCATGAATGCAAAGGTTTTGGATCAATTTTTTTAACCCTAATCACTCTCCTATACATACACAAGCAAGACCTAATCCTCCTAACCAAAAAGCTGCGCAGAAAAAGCACATGAACACTTGAAATTTCTCTTGAAAACTCAAAAACTGAAAACCATATTCCAGTGCTTTTCAAGGTGAAACAACGATTCTATCACATTCCTGGGACATCAAAGAACCTTCCTGGATCAAGAACACAGTCCCTAACCCTTTGAATCATTGTACAGAAGTCAAGCTTTTTCACTTTTTTTTCATAATCGTATTTTATAATTTAAGCCCATTCATTGCATTTTGTTCATAAATTCTTATTAGTTAACTGATTCTGAAGCTAACACAATTGCTTAATTGTGTTTTTATCACCTCTATGCGAATCTACCATTGTCATATTTTAGGGTTTATGAAACTGTGAATTGGGGTTTTTTATTTAAGGAAAAATTGGCATTCAAAACCTGGACCATTGAATCAATCATGTTTGGACGAAGAGAAACCAACCCTCGCGCCTAATTTATGAGGCCTTATAGCCTGTTCGCTATTTTTTTGAAAGTGACCTTCTGGAACGGTGCAAAACCGTTGCCAGTTCTTTCTTTGTTTCAGGAAAAAAAGAACAACGCGAGGAAGATGATGATGTGTAGAGCGATGATTGGAGCGTTTAAATTTTCGCGCGCAAAGAGCACTAACGCGTGGATTTATTTTATAATATTTGTTTGATATCTAACATACAGAAAGTGCGTTTGGAACGGTTGGCAAGCGTGTTGGTTGGTAATGTTCAGGACCTGGGTTCGAGCCCCAGGTCCCCACCCCCTTTCATATTTTTCTTCATTTAATATTCAGGTGCGGTTTCAATGCTGAAGACGCATCATACATCCTCAGAATCAAGCCGTCCACGCGTGTGCCAGGACCAATCAAAGGGTCACGATTGCAAGACTACGATGAACGTCAGTCAACGCCTGGACATACTAGTGAAAAAAGTCAAAGAGGCCAAGGTTGATGGGCCCAAATTGCTAAAGATTCACCCTCCAAATTAGGGGACAACACCCCCTTAGGTTTGCAAACTCTTTTACATTTTTTTATTTTTTTCATTATTTTTACTTTCTTTTAATTATTGTTTTTTTTTATTAATTTAATATTTTCATAATATATAAAAAACACATAAAAAAATCAGAAAAGATGAAAAAAATTAAATATATTTATTTAATAGTATTTTGTAAATAAAGTCCATTAATTAACTAGTTTTAAATTAGGTTTTAATCTTAACTTTTTTAATAAAAATCTAAAATTGGTAGAGTTAGGGTTTGAATAATTTTTCGTCCTTTTTTATTTTCTTTCATAATAATTGAATATTTACTATTACTTATTTTTATAATTAAATTGCATGTAAAATAATTAGGGTTAATTTTAGGCTAAACTTTAATATGTTTTCATAAAAAAAAATAAAAATTGTAGAATTAGGTTTAATTGCATTAAAATCATAAAATACCAAAAACAATTTCTTTTCTTTTTTTAATTAATTAATTTCATCATTTAATTTAATTTTGCAAAAAGGGTCCAACGCCCTCGTTTTTAATTCTTATTTAATTCGCATATTTATTTTTATTCTTTATAATATTTATGTACCTCTCTCGAAGCCGTGTAATTAATTTCTCGCACTTTACTTTTCTTTAATTCTTTATTTTATGTCAAATCGGGTTCTGGAAATTTTGGCGATGTGGACCCGCGCCTTTTGTAATAGCTTAGAATCTTTACCTTTTCTCGCACTTTTAACTGTTAATCAAGGTATGCAAGAATGAATGACAACAAATAAAAACGAACGATAGATCACTTTGACATGACAAGATAAATACAAATGAACATGACACACGAATCACACACAACCCCTAGGGTACGCCTCACTGTTGCCTTGCCTCGAAAGGTGATCGTCGAGTAGAGGATGTCTTAGTAAGTCCTCATGATCCGGGAACCTGGCATGAGGGTAGCTTCTAAGGTATCTTCCTATTGCTCTGGTGATCACCATGTCCTGAACTTCGAATTGACCCGAACACCTCCAACGGTGGTGCTACCTACCTCTCAATGGTGGGATGGCACTACTTTAAAGGACATTTACACAGACAAATTCCTTAGGGTAGGTAGGTTCTCGTAGATACTTGCTCTAATTTCAAAAACAAATTCAAAAACACTTTTCATACCAACACATTTTCAAAAAGCTTTCGAAAGCAATCTGTCAAACACTCTTGAGGACTGATACAAGAGTCGAACTGGAATTTTCAAAGAAACTTTTTAAAACCCACAGTTGAAAAGCAAACAAACAATTTTGAAAACACAAGTGAGCAAGTATCTAAGAGCCCATGGATAACCATGGATAGAAAGGGTGCTAACACCTTCCCTTTCTATAATCTACCTCCCGAACCGAGAACAATCTCTTTAAGGAATTTTTCTGTGCTTTTGTCCTTTCCATTTGGAGAAAATAAAAGACGGTGGCGACTCTTGCTTCCGCGACATTTCGCGAACCAGCGTTAAACAGTCAGTTCCAGATCCACCGATCACAGGTACCTTCATGTAAATCTGCCATAATCCTCTCTGCTCCGCTCTTGTCTATGCACCAAAGTAAAGTAGAGTCATGATTGCGCTTGTAGAGGATTCTGTTACTAAGGAATAACTTTGTGGCAAATCTTCTCAAAAACTTCTTATCATTGACAGATGCCCCCTAAGGATATTCTTGAGCCTCAAGATACCTCTTCACTTCATGAAACCAAGGCTTGTCTGCTACTTCTTCAGTGTCAATCTCATAGCAGTATGCTGATTCATCCAACCTCTCAATAGTGATCCGAGGAGCCTCATTGTCCCATCTGACCTTGAACATGGATGGCATAGTAGCTAGCGCGTCTGCTAACTGGTTCTCTTCTCGTGGAAAATGTTCAAAGATGACCTCTTCAAAGTTTGGAAGCAATGTCAGCACATGTTCTTTATAAGGGATGAGATTCGGGTGCTTTGTATCCCACTCCCATTTGATTTGACTTATTACCAAGGCTGAATTCTCGAAAATGCTCAAGAACTTGATCCTCAGATCAATAGCAGCTTTGAGACCCATGATGCATGCTTCATACTCCGCCATGTTGTTGGTACAGTTGAAACATAATCTGGCCGTGAAAGGAGTATGACAGCCTTCGGGAGATATGACTACAACACAGATGCCATTTCCGAGTGCGTTGGAGGCTCCATCAAAAACCATAGTCCATCGGGATCCTTCCTCAGGTCCTTCACCCGGTCCAGGTTCTTCACAGTCAGTCACTAACATAATATTCTCATCCGGGAATTCAAAGATCATGGATTGTAGTCATCCACAGCCCGATGAGCTAAATGATCAGCTAGTACACTTCCCTTGATTGCTTTCTGGGTACTGGATATCGTTTTCGGTCAAGATCATTTGCCATCTTGCTATTCTTCTGGAGAGAGCGGGCTTCTTGAAGATGTACTTGATCAAATCCATCTTAGATATCAACAGGGTAGTGTGGGTCAACATATACTATCTCAGTCGGCGAGCAGTCCATGCCAAAGCGCAACAAGTTTTCTCGAGCAGCGAGTATCTTGTTTCACAGTCGGCAAACTTTTTGCTAAGGTAGTATATTGCATGCTCTTTTCGACTAGACTCGTCATGTTTCCACATCATACACCCAATTGAATTATCTAACACTGTTAAGTACATTATCAAAGGTCTTCCTTCAATCGGAGGCATCAAAATTGGAGGCTCTTGAAGGTATTTCTTGATTCTCTCGAAGGCGGTCTGGCATTCGTCATTCCACTTTACCATTTGATCTTTCTTTGGGAGTTTGAAGATTGGCTCACAAGTAGCGGTTAAATGGGAAATGAATATGGAAATGTAATTTAGGCATCCCAAGAAACCTCTAACCTCCTTCTCAGTGAAAGGAGCCAGCATCTCTTGTATAGCCTTCACCTTTACAGGGTCTACCTGAATACCCTTGTCACTAACAATGAAACCTAGCAGCTTACCAGACCTTACCCTGAAGGTGCACTTATTTGGATTTAACCTTAACTTGTACGTCTTCAACCTATCAAATAGATTTTGTAGATGATCAAGGTGCTCTTCCTCAGTTTGAGATCTGGCTATCATGTCATCAATGTAGACCTCTATCTCATGGTGAATCATGTCATGGAACAAAGCTTCCATGGCTCGCTGATAGGTTGCCCCAATGTTCTTCAACCCAAACGACACCACTTCGTAACAGAAAGTTCCCCATTGTGTGAAGAAGGTTGTCTTCTCCATGTCTTCAGGTGCCATCTTGATCTGATTGTAACCAAAGAAACCGTCCAGGAAGGAAAAGATCTTGTGTTGCAGGGTGTTGTTAACTTGAACGTCAATGTGGGGAAGCAGAAAGTCATCCTTGGGGCTTGCCCTGTTCGAATCTCAATAGTCTATACACATTCGTACCTTACCGGTTCTTTTAGGTACCAGGACTATGTTAGCAACCCATTGGGGATAAGAAGTGACAACTAGGAACCCAGTGTTGAACTGTTTCATAACTTTTGCTTTGATTTTCTCTGACATTTCAGGGCGCATGCGATAGAACTTCTGCTTTACCGGGAGGAAATCTTCTTAAGTTGGCAGACGGTGAACCACAATATTCGTGTCTAGTCCTGGCATGTCTTCATATGACCAGGCAAAGATCTCAACATAATCATGCAACATCTGAATCAAACGCTGTTTGACACCTAGCTCCAGATTTGCACCTATCTTGATTTCTTTCCTGTCCTCTTATGTGCCCAAGTTTATTGTCTCAACTGGCTCTTCAGGAGGCTGTATAACCCTTTCTTCCTGCTGTAACAACCTGGAAAGTTCTTCGAGTACCTCACAATATTCCTCACCTTCGTCCTCGACTTGGTTGATCGGATTTTCAAATTCATAACCGACAATAGCTGAACTGTTATCAATGGGATCCATAGTGGATATGGATCTGCAGTTTGATACGTGAGTGTGTGTAAGAACATAGCTGTATAGACAAAGTAAAAGCAGAAAATAAAAATAGAGAGCGAAAAATTTGTATGCAAAAACGTCCAATGCTTTATTAATGCCATGTGAAATTGCAACATGATAACCCTCACAAATAAACCATTGTGCCCCGGGTAAGACACATGGCCATAAAGTTTATATTATTTATTACATATCCAAAAACAAGAAAGACAATTACTTCTGAATAAAAGTAATTGGTACAAAGTCCCTTTCTATCTAGTTACTGAGTCCACCATTGGTAGTAGGGAAGATCCATCTATCCATGTCATCGTCACCGTCACTGTCTTCTAGAGCGTTGACCCCATGATTGTTGATGCGTAGGGGAGGTCTTCCAGCACGAGCACGACAAACAGCCCTTTGAGCCCCTGAAGAGAAACTCAAACCAAAATTATCAGATTTGTATGGAATATCTGGGAGCTGGCCCCAGATGGTATACCCTCCTTCTTCAATAACTGCTTTTGCATCCTTGAGATAAGCCATCCTCAAGGGAGGTTTGGAGATTTTTGGCAGATTGATGATAGTTTCAGTTACAACCATAGTCCGAGGCACCTCTTTGAAGTTATGACACGGAGTCTCGATGAACTCACCACCACTTCTACGTACCTGAAGGAGTTCAGGTGACTGACCATGTATTCTTCTTCACCGTGTACCATGACAATCTTTCCTTTTACAGGGTACTTCATCATCTGATGCAGAGTAGATGTGATAGCTCCCGCCCCATGGATCCAAGGGCGACCCAATAAACAAGAATAGGATGGTCTGATATCCATCACGTAGAAGGTAGAGTTGAAAGTATGAGAACCAACTTTGATGGGGATGTCCACCTCCCCGTGCACCATTCTCTTCGAACCGTCAAAATCCCTCACTACAATGTTGCTGGGTTTTAAGGTCAAACCTTCATAGTCTAGTCTATCTGTAGCTTTTTTAGGCAGCACCTTCAATGATGAACCAGTATCTACTAGGACATGGGCCAAAGTAGTTCCCCTGCATTTGATAGAGACATGCAATGATCATTGTGTTTCCTCCCTCTAGGTGTCAGATCAGCATCAGAAAAACCCAAACTGTTATCAGCCATCAAACTGGCCACACAATCTTCAAATTGGTCAGTAGAGGTTTCCTGTGGCACATGGGCAGTTTTAAGAAATTTTACTAGAGCCTTCACATGAGATTCGGAGCACAACAGTAAGGCTATCATAGAAATCTTTGAAGGGGTTCGCCTTAGTTGTTCGACTACATTGTAATCGCTCTTCCTTATAATTTTCAAAATTTCTTCCATCTCCTTCTTGGAAGCCTCTGGGATAGATACTGATTGCGCCTTCGTATGGACAGACTCAATCAATATGTCTTTGTCCCGGGTCTCGGTTGACTCAGTGATAGGGGTGTCAGCAGGGGTAATCACAAGAATTATAGTAGTAGTATCAGTAGGAAAAAAAGTAGGAATGATCACAGGACCAGTGTGATACGGTGGGAGAACTGACTTGAGTTTTTGCATTTGTATTCACACTTGTTCGGTTTAGCAAGATTCGCCACCGACTTTTTATTTTATCCTAAAGGAAAGGTTAAAAAGCACAGGAAAAACCTTTTGAGATGTTTCGTGGGTTTGGGGGGTAGATTATGAAAAGGGAAGGTATTAGCACCCTTTTCATCCATGGTTATCCATGGGCTCTTAGTTACTTGTTTTAGATCACTTGCCTTGATTTTCAATTGCTTTAAATGGTGGTGTGTGTGTGTGTTTTTGAAAAGTAGAAAGGATGTTTTCTTTGCAAGTTTGATCAAGTAACTAAGAGTTGTCTACTCCTAAATTTACTCAAAGATTTTTCTCATGTTTTAACCCTTTTAACAGTGTTGTTTCACCATTGTATTTGGTGAACAACCTTGTGTTAGGATGTTAACGGGACGGGCGCGGGTCATCGTATGGACCATGAATGAAATGGTGCCAAGTGTCTTTGGAAATTTTGCTTGAAGGGACTATGGTCATTTTGTTTAGGCAACTTCGAAAGCGTCATCGAGGGACTATGATCATTTGATTTGTTTTGTTTTGCCAAAGAAACTCAACGTGCAAGCATGGCCCAATTTGGAAGGCAACAAGCGAGATTACCCTAGGGGTGCAAGTGTGAATTGTGTATTGATTGTCATGCATTTATCTTTGTATTAGGTTATCTAGCAGTTGATTTTGAATCCTCGCATACAAACCCTAATTACTATACAGTATATAGAAAGCGATAAATTGCGGGAATTTAAAGTCTAAGCTATTACAAATAAGTATTCGGGAATGGGGGTACAAATATTTACAAATGGGGATGAGACTTATCAGGATAGTAGTGTCCAAATATATTTACAACCAAATCGAATCAATCGCAATGTAAAATGTAGCAATGTACAAGAATAAAAGATAAGCAAATATATTGGTGTAAGTGTATGTGATTTATTTACAGGTGAGAAAGATGTTAACTTAATGCAAATTTAAGTATTTATTTATTAAGTATTATTATCTCTTTTTTTTTTGTATTTTTGTTGATTATCTATAAACAAAAGTTTTAAAAAGAAAGGAAAAAGGATGTTTTAAGAAATTCTATTTTTTATGTATTGATGTTTTTATGTACAAAAGTTTTAATTAAAGAAAAGAAAAATGTTTCAAGTTTAAGAAAAAATTAATGCTGAGGTATTTATATATAAACAAATGTTTAATCAAAAAGGAAATAAAAAAAATCTATTTTCTTATGTATTTATTGATATCTTATATACAAGGATTTTATTTAACTTAAAAATAAAATTTTATTATATATTTTTAATCATACTAATAAAAAAGTAATTAAGAAAAATTTATATAAAAAAGTTAGTGAATTATTTTATTTTACAAAATAAGTGGTGTTATATAGAAAGAAAATAAATAAAGGTGTTAGTTTGAATAAAATAGAAAATAAGAAAAAGAGTTAGATGGGCTTTATGGGGTTTGCTCTGGACCAAACAACAAATAAGCAGAAGGAGAAATGGGGGGGGGGGTGCACGCCAGTTTTGGGCTTAAGTCTTTTGCTCCAAGGGTCAGGCCTATTGCGTTTTGGGAAACATTTGTTTTAGGGTTTCATTCATTTTGTTTCATTTGGCAATTGGGGTTACAACATTACAGAGGCGCCGTTTCCATCTTTCTTCGTTTCCTTCGTTCTTTCTCAAGCCAAGCTTTTTCTGAACAACATCCTTCGCCCAGGACCACCAGGCGCCGCCGTCAACTCCTTCTCCCTCCATGGATTACTCAAGCAGCGGTGACACAAAGGTATAATTTTTGTCTTATTAGGGTTTCGAGCTTTGCATGTTATTAGTTCTTTGACAACTTCTGATTTTTCATGTTATCATTATTTGTGTGAGGTATGAAGGAATAAGAAACAAACCTTTGGAGAGGAGGAGTGGAGAAACGAACTGGAGGCGCTTAGGGCGGCCAAGGCGAGGGAGCGCGATGCTGTGAGCTTTGGAAATCTGGTATTCAGTATCTTGCTTTTTGTGGTTTTATGATGACGATTCTGAAAATCCTGCTTGTTGCTTCTTTTCCTCTTCTGACTGGTTGCCCTTTACTTCTGTATGCTTGCTCTTCGCTTATGTATGCTTGCTCCTATTTGCTTCTGAGTGATGGCTTTGAGTGTTGATGATGTGTTGAAATTGATTCTGAATATTGTTTTTTTTGTTAGACCATGTGATAAGCCTAACTCTGAGGGCTTTGTTGGTTCAGTTATTGTTTCGATTTGTTAAAGATGCTTGTATGATATTGACTGAGATTGGGATTTATGCTTGTATGATATTGACTGAGATTGGGATTTTGTGTAGCCTATGAGGAAATCAGTTATGAGGCTGGCCTGTGGTTTAAAACAGGTTGTATGGCTTTTTTTGGTTGGGCTTTACTGGTTTGAATGAAGTTTGACAGGATTTGTTGGGGTTTCTGGTTTTGTGTGAAGTTTGACAGGATTTGTTGGGGTTTCTGGTTTTGTGTAGTTTGGTGTTTTAGGCCTGGTTGGAATTTTGTTTGGATAAAGGCTTGAGATTACAGGCCTTTAGGCAGGCTGAAGCTCACAGGCTTGAAGTTTGTTTCTGGTATATTGTTTACAGGTTGATGCTTTAGGCTTGTGTTTGAGATCTATGCAAGCTTTAAGGTTTATGCAGGCTTTGTTTGAGATTACAGGCTGCAGGGCTTTGTTGTTGGAAGTCAAGTTACAGGCTGGTTATGCTTCTGGTTTGTTTATGCAGGATGTGTTATTTTTTGTTATGTCCTTCTGCCTCTTCTTTTGTTATGATATCAACTGTTTGTTTTATATCTCTAAGCCTTAAGCCTGCTGTAAGCCTCTCCACCTCTTTTACTCTCTCTCTCTCTTCTTTCTATTAAAGCATATTATATTGCTTCAAAATAGCTTTTCTGAAAAGGTGATAGGCTGGGAAATGATGATTTTGAAAATTTTGCTTGCACATTAGTTTTCCTCTGCATACTTTGTACTTCTTGATATCTTTCTATATCTTCTTTGGGAAGCTTTTTGTACTTATTGACAACTTTATATCTTTGACAGTTTGGTTAGTTTGAAACTGTGACTTGTTTAGTTTCTTTGACAGTTTGATTAGTTTGAAACTTGTGACTTGTTTTGGAATATTCACTTTGCAATTTATGCAGTTTGGTTTGCTATTCAGTTTGCCTTTGACTATGCAGCTTTATGCATTTTTTTTAATTTGCAAAACATATCTCTATCCCTCTTTGTGAACCAAGAGCAATTCTTGTGATTTGCAGAGAGGGTGAATAACTGATTCCGGCCAATCACCTTTAATGATGAGTCTTTAAATTAACTGTCTGCCCTTTTTTATTTTATCTGCATTGACTTCTTTTCTTTTCTTGTTTTTGCAGATAAAGTCAATTGAGCAAAGGAGCATTAGATAGGGGATGCAGATTTAGGATAATTAGGATATCTTTATTTCAATTTTAATCATTTGTAATAATATTAATGTAAATAACTGTAAATAAATTTACAGTATTCAAATAATATCTGTAACAAACAATTCAAAATGAATAAACATCCTTCTTTGCCAGTTAATTCTTCTTTCAAATTACTGTCCATTTAATTATTTGAGTTTCTTAAATTAAAATAACTGGAAGTAAATCCAATTATTCTGACTTAGAACAAAATAATTAATAAACACTATGGTCTTGCCATTTAGCATGAATCAATAATGAACCCGGCGCTCCAATTAACCATAGCAATGCACAGCCAATCACAACAAATGCCCAAATGTCCTTTCCTTTTACTGATTAAATCAAACACAACAAACTCTCAATCAGAAGCCTCAATCCATATCTCAGAGTAAATTGAAAAGAACTGTAGAATTAATTCTTTCTGAGGATGCGTGCACAAAACCCTGATTCTTGATTTAATGTCGAAGGAGCGCCTGCCTGATCAGAACCTGAGCCAATTCAACCAAACCCTAGCAGTCTGCTTGAACTGTTCCAGAGCCATGAAAACCCTAATTTGGATAGACTGATAATAAAAAGTCTGTTTGAATGATTCTTGGACCAATCTGAAGAATCAGGAGAAGCCCGAAGCTGTGATTTCTGGTGGAAAAATAGGAGGGCAAATTTTGGGGTACAACAGTTGCCCCTGTTCAATCTTCTTGAACCTGAAGAGTTAGATTGGCAAGTTTGCCTTTCGTGACTCGAGGGTAAAAGGAGATTGGACACTAGAGTGCCCAAAAAATTTGCACTCGGTGATGTGATGGTAGAGGGAATGGGCTTAAAGATGCCATTTGGTGATGGGCTTAAAGATGCCATCTGGAGATGTGACAGGGGGATGGGCTTAGAGATGCCATCTGGAAATTGCTGGTAGGAGGATGGGCTTAGAGATGCCATCTGGAAATTGTTGGTAGAGGGATGGGCTTAAAGATGCCATCTGGAAATATTTGTTGAACTGTATGTCATTGGTGAGTGGGTGAGCATCAGAAAGGTATCCATGTTTTGGAACATCTCTGAACTGGGGGTCTGAATAAGCAATAGATTGACATCCGTACCTGGAAGCATCCGTAAACTGTTTTCAAAAGTTAAGTCTGAACAAGCGATAGATTAACATCCGTTGTTGGGAAGAATCCGTAAACTGTTTTCAGAGGTTGAAGAATCTGAACAAGCGATAGATTAACATCCGTTGTTGGGAAGAATCCGTAAACTGTTTTCAGAAGTCTTGAAGTTGAATAAGCAATAGAGCAGCATCCGTTATTGGGAAGCGCCCGTAAACTGTTTTCAAAAGTTGAGAAGAATCTGAATAAGCAATAAGTTAACATCCGTTACTGGAGAACCCGTGAACTGTTTTCAGAAGTCTTGAAGTTGAATAAGCAATAGAGCAGCATCCGTTGTTGGGAAGCGTCCGTAAACTGTTTTCAAAACTTGAGAAGTGGAGAAGGAACCGGTGTAGGGTTTCCTGATGATGAGTCCGTGTAAAACTGCATCTGGATGAATCTGGAATAAGTATCAGAATGTCGCCATGTCTGGGTCACATATGAACTATCTCTGGGTGAATCTGGAATAAGTATCAGAATATCGCCATGTCTGGGTCACATCTGTACTATTTCTAGAAAGAATCTCGGAAGATGATGATCTTTGTCTGTCGACTGATCTTACCTGAAAAGGTAAAGAACTAGTTGTATGCAATGTTATGATGCATGATGCAATGTATGTTATATCAATGTTTATGATATGAATGTGATGAATGCGCATGTAAGCTGATGAGCTGTCTTGCTGAGGATAGATGAATCCTGGATGGCAGGAGATAAAAGCATCTTGACTGCTGTCGGGGAAAGTAATTCCTTGACTGCTGCAGGGGATTGCAAGAATCTTTTGATTGCTGCAGGTATTGATCTGGGATCTTGAAAATGTTGGTCGGGGAGATAGTTGTCCTGGTTGGTTTCAGGTATTGATCTCCGACCTGAGAAAGAAAGATAGTTTTCCTGGCTTGCTACAGGTGTTGATCTTTAATCTCTTCATGTAGATGGTTTCCTGGCTTGTTACAGGTGTTGATCCACAATCAGTCGTCCACAGATATTTTCCTGGATTGCTACAGGTATTAATCTGTAACTTAAGAAATACGCCACTTCGAGAATGAGAATCTTCATTCTGTTGGGAGTCAGAAATTGGGAGTATACCAATCTTCTGAGGTGATGAGAATCTTCATGCTGTTAACGGTCAGAAACTGGGAGTATACCAATCTTCTGAGGTTTTAAGGATGAGAGTCTTCACTCTTGAGTGTCAGAAATTGGGAGTATACCAATCTTATGAGATGATGAGAATCTTCATGCTGTTAACGGTCAGAAACTGGGAGTATACCAATCTTCTGAGGTTTTAAGGATGAGAATCTTCATTCTTGAGAGAAACAAATTTTTAGGAGCTTCAATTGTCCGTTATTCTGTTGGTGGTTGTAACTTCCAGCAGGTGATGAAGGAATTGTTGGACACTTTTGACATTCGAATGCCCCAAGTGATGATGAAGGAGTCTCTTCATGCTGTTAACCGTTAACTGCTATCTGGTTGTAATCCAGGCTTCGCGGTGGTCTGATATTGTGAATGAGTGACAGAATGGCTACCGTGTCTGGAGCGTATCTGAAACTGTATCTTGGAGGTGAGATCTGTAAGAGTAGCAAAATGACTTCCGTATCTTGGAGTGTATCTGAAACTGTAACTAGGATCTGAATGAGTGACATAATGGCTACCGTGTTTGGAGCGTATCTGAAACTGTATCTTGGAGGTGAGATCTGTATGAGTAGCAGAATGACTTCCGTGTCTGGAGTGTATCTGAAACTGTAACTAGGATCTGAATGAGTGACATAATGGCTACCGTGTTTGGAGCGTATCTGAAACTGTATCTTGGAGGTGAGATCTGTATGAGTAGCAGAATGACTTCCGTGTCTGGAGTGTATCTGAAACTGTAACTAGGATCTGAATGAGTGACAGAATGGCTACCGTGTTTGGAGCGTATCTGAAACTGTATCTTCCAACAGGTGATGAAGGAATTGTTGAACACTTTTGACATTCGAATGCCCCAAGTGATGATGAAAGAGTCTTGAATCAGGTTACTCTGCAAATTGAGAGATTTCTTGAAATCTTGACTGGACTGCCCCAGGTTAACTGAACTTTGAAAGATCTGTTGAAACCTTGACTGGACTGCCCCAGGTTAATTAGATGGTGACATGTCATGCCCCTTGTTGATAGGAGACTTGTCGTTGGAAGTGTCATCCTTTTTGAAGTGATTTTGTTCACTGAGAGAGTTTTCGTTCCTCCGAACATTTGCTGTATGAATTTCTTCGCTGTCAAACAAATAACCATGTGCAAACAACGATATTCAAATAATGCAAAGTTTATGCTTGTCTCGAAGTTTTGAAAAATGCGTTTTTTAGAAGAAAACTTTTTATAAGACAAATTCAACACAAGATTTAGAGCAAGGCCTCACATGAGTCAGGATACCTTTTGTAACAGTATGCTTTCGAACTAACTCGTGCTTCAATTAGGACTTTTGAAGGGTTGTAACGTGGCTCAGTTCACGGTTTAAGAAACAAAGGATAAAGGCTCAAAGTATATTTGTACCCACCCGCTCTTCGTGATGTTCTTCAATCCTAAGCTCAGTTAATTGTGTGTCGCCCTCTATTCGAATTTGGAACGACTTTTGGGTGATGGTTCCCCAGTTGAATTTTGGGAGACAGTCATCATCTCCTTTTTCTTTTGCAACATTTTTCATGTTGTTAAGGATTTATAATGACCTCTTTCTTTTGATTTGTTATCCCTAACTTTTGCCTGACTGTTCCTGTTTTCGAGATTACAGTCAGCGGGATGCCCCAGGTTTCTTAAGCCTCCTTTATAGGTTTTGGCTTAGTGGGCTTTTCTCTTTTGAGAGGTAATGACTGCCTATGAGATAAGGAACCATCACTGTCTTTTGATTCTAGAGGAATGCTTTTCTCTTTTTGATGTCGTTCGTCGTATTACGAACCGAGAGTTTGCGACTTCAGTGTGCATTTTTTGAATTAAACTGAGAGACTACCCTGCCCCAGGTTTATATCAAAGGTTTTGATTTGTTTAGAACAGAAAACTCCTACTTCTTTGGCTCGAAGGGGTTGACTAGGGATTATCTTCCTTATAACTCCAGTGTTTGGGAATTGAAAGAAATGCCTGTATATCATCTGCAAGGTCTTATTCAAAAGCATACTGTATGAGATTATGGTATTGTTTCCTCATCCTCCCTCTAAAGGCTTGCAGCTTTTTATCAAGAGTTAAATATCATAAAGAAAGCATAAGAGTAGTGAAAACGAATGGATGAATTCAAGACAAACATATGCAATGCATTAATGAAACAAAGTTTGACATTAAAAGATAATTGTTTGAATAACAAAGAGATTACAACTTAAAAATCCAAATGAAATAAAAGTCTCCCAGTTCGAGCTTCGTCACTTCAGGCGGAGAAATCCTTAACGGAAGATTTTCATCTCGCCGTCTGGCATGAACCTCAGCACTTCAATGTCAATCAGATCTTGAATCTTGTTCTTCAAGGCCCAACAGTCGTCGGTGTCGTGTCCCGGGCTATAGGAGTGGTATACACAAAATGCGTCGGGATGATAGTTAGGAGCAGAGATATTGGGCTTTCGAATAGGATCCCTCAAAGCAGTCAGATTGACCTCCAACAAGCGTTCCAGTATTAGAGATGACGGTATGTCAGTCTCAGTGAACTGTCTCCCCGACGTATTTTGCTTACACTGATTACCCCATTGACGCTGATGAGGTTGTTGATGGGCTTGTGACCCTGAAGCAAGTAGGGGAGCCTTCCCTTTGTCCTCTTGTCTGGGGGGGGGGTTTAGTGGTGACTTGCTCTTCAACCTCAGATGTTTGCCCTACTTGGTTGTCCCAAAGCAGTTGTTTGACGAGAGCTCTGAGTTCCTCTTGTCTTTGAGACAAGTCCTGGATGAGAGCCATCTGGCCCACCAGTTGTCCCATCACCTGGATCCTCAATGTTGCCAAATCAAACTGCAGTTCTCCCAACTGGTCACTCCTGGCATTGTTTGAATTCTCCTGGACCAAGCCCTTTGTGAGGAGAGCTTTCACTTCTTCTTGCCCCAGGGACAGGTTCAAGAACATTTCCTGAAGCTGAGCATTTTGGTCCTGGATGTCCTTAACAGTCCTCTCTAGAGCCATCTCTTACTGAAATAAACAGTAGGAGGGTAAGGAAACCTGAAAAGGAAAGAACTGTCATGATGCAATGCATGATATGTGGATGCATGTTTTCAAGGATCCCTTGGGGTAAACACAAGAAAATGTTAGAGGTTGAACTTCGATCTTTGATTGGAGAACTTTGCACCGGTGGATGTCTTTCCACTAGAATCAAGCTCACCATGTCAAGTGGGTCATAGCCCCTGATTCAAGTTGTTGCACTTGATCTTTGATGGCATTTGTTTAGAGGAGAAACCTCTTGCCCTTTGGTATACGTCTGGTTCAACGTAACCCAGCATCAACAGACCCTCGAGTTCCTTGAAAGGGTTAGTAAAAATGCTATGGTATGATGTCATGATGTTATGTACATGCATGAAAAAGCAAGTAAGTGTATATACAGGTAATCATATTCACACAAAGCAAACAAGTCCTTAGGTTTAGGCTTGCATGGGGTTTGTAGGTAAGTACCCTCTTGAAGTTAGTTGGCTCATCCTGTCCTAGAAATAGAAACTGGGTTCTAAGGAGCTCAATATCACTGGATTGTTTTCTATGTTCATTGTTTTGGTTTAGCCACTTAACTGGAGACCAAAATATTCCGAGAAAACAACCCTCAATGAGTGTAGTATCGAGTATCTACCAACTTCGGACTGCACCAAAGTCGGTCATCTCACTACCCCTAAAAAGGCTAAGATGGTCAATTAAGGTTCTAAGAGTTCGTTAGTGCTTCACGACATCACTCAGCGGCCCCGTACTCTCCTTGATTGAACTCAAGGGTTACCGGTACTCACAAATATGTCACACTAACATAGCTTACTGCTTCAACCGTGTCGGTATACCCCGTACAGTTCCCTCACAGTTTTATTGCTATTTACCTAAAAAGGTGCCCCCAAATCTGGGTGTAGGATTTACAACAAACCCAAACAAGGACCCAAAAAGTAAAGCAAACAAGGCAATCAAAGCAAGAATGTAAAGGTGACCTAAACCCTAAGGTAAGCCCACTTCAAAAAGAATCCCCAGCAGAGTCGCCAGTTCTGTGATACGGTGGGAGAACTGACTTGAGTTTTTGTGTTTGTATTCGCACTTGTTCGGTTTAGCAAGAGTCGCCACCGACTTTTTATTTAATCCTAAAGGAAAGGTTAAAAAGCACAGGAAAAACCTTTTATGATGTTTCGTGGGTTCGGGGGGTAGATTATGAAAAGGGAAGGTATTAACACCCTTTTCATCCATGGTTATCCATGGGCTCTTAGTTACTTGTTTTAGATCACTTGCCTTGATTTTCAATTGCTTGAAATGGTGGTGTGTGTGTGTGTTTTTGAAAAGTAGCAAGGATGTTTTCTTTGCAAGTTTGATCAAGTAACTAAGAGTTGTCTACTCCTAAATTTACTCAAAGATTTTTCTCATGTTTTAACCCTTTTAACAGTGTTGTTTCACCATTGTATTTGGTGAACAACCTTGTGTTAGGATGTTAACGGGACGGGCACGGGTCATCGTATGGACCATGAATGCAATGGTGCCAAGTGTCTTTGGCAATTTTGCTTGAAGGGACTATGATCATTTTGTTTAGGCAACTTCGAAAGCGTCATCGAGGGACTATGATCATTTGATTTGTTTTGTTTTGCCAAAGAAACTCAACGTGCAAGCATGGCCCAATTTGGAAGGCAACAAGCGAGATTACCCTAGGGGTGCAAGTGTGAATTGTGTATTGATTGTCATGCATTTATCTTTGTATTAGGTTATCTAGCGGTTGATTTTGAATCCTCGCATACAAACCCTAATTACTATATAGTATATAGAAAGCGATAAATTGCGGGAATTTAAAGTCTAAGCTATTACAAATAAGTATCCGGGAATGGGGGTACAAATATTTACAAATGGGGATGAGACTTATCAGGATAGTAGTGTCCAAATATATTTACAACCAAATCGAATCAATCGCAATGTAAAATGTAGCAATGTACAAGAATAAAAGATAAGCAAATATATTGGTGTTAGTGTATGTGATTTATTTACAGGTGAGAAAGATGTTAACTTAATGCAAATTTAAGTATTTATTTATTAAGTATTATTATCTCTTTTTTTTTGTATTTTTTTTGATTATCTATAAACAAAAGTTTTAAAAAGAAAGGAAAAAGGATGTTTTAAGAAATTCTATTTTTTATGTATTGATGTTTTTATGTACAAAAGTTTTAATTAAAGAAAAGAAAAATGTTTCAAGTTTAAGAAAAATTAATGCTTAGGTATTTATATATAAACAAATGTTTAATCAAAAAGGAAATAAAAAAAATCTATTTTCTTATGTATTTATTGATATCTTATATACAAGGATTTTATTTAACTCAAAAATAAAATTTTATTATCTATTTTTAATCATACTAATAAAAAAGTAATTAAGAAAAATTTATATAAAAAAAAGTTAGTGGATTATTTTATTTTACAAAATAAGTGGTGTTATATAGAAAGAAAATAAATAAAGGTGTTAGTTTGAATAAAATAGAAAATAAGAAAAAGAGTTAGATGGGCTTTATGGGGTTTGCTCTGGCCCAAACAACAAATAAGCAGAAGGAGAAATTGGGGGGGGGGGGGGGGTGCACGCCAGTTTTGGGCTTAAGTCGTTTGCTCCAAGGGTCAGGCCCATTGCGTTTTGGGAAACATTTGTTTTAGGGTTTCATTCATTTTGTTTCATTTGGCAATTGGGGTTACAACATTACAGAGGCGCCGTTTCCATCTTTCTTCGTTTCCTTCGTTCTTTCTCAAGCCAAGCTTTTTCTGAACAACATCCTTCGCCCAGGGCCACCAGGCGCCGCCGTCAGCTCCTTCTCCCTCCATGGATTACTCAAGCAGCGGTGACACAAAGGTATAATTTTTGTCTTATTAGGGTTTCGAGCTTTGCATGTTATTAGTTCTTTGACAACTTCTGATTTTTCATGTTATCATTATTTATGTGAGGTATGAAGGAAGAAGAAACAAACCTTTGGAGAGGAGGAGTGGAGAAACGGACTGGAGGCGCTTAGGGCGGCCAAGGCGAGGGAGCATGATGCTGTGAGCTTTGGAAATCTGGTATTCAGTATCTTGCTTTTTGTGGTTTTATGATGACGATTCTGAAAACCCTGCTTGTTGCTTCTTTTCCTCTTCTGACTGATTGCCCTTTACTTCTGTATGCTTGCTCTTCGCTTATGTATGCTTGCTCCTATTTGCTTCTGAGTGATGGCTTTGAGTGTTGATGATGTGTTGAAATTGATTCTGAATATTGTTTTTTTTTGTTAGACCCTGTGATGAGCCTAGCTCTGAGGGCTTTGTTGGTTCAGTTATTGTTTCGATTTGTTGAAGATGCTTGTATGATATTGACTGAGATTGGGATTTATGCTTGTATGATATTGACTGAGATTGGGATTTTGTGTAGCCTATGAGGAAATCAGTTCTGAGGCTGGCCTGTGGTTTGAATGAAGTTTGACAGGATTTGTTGGGGTTTCTGGTTTTGTTTGAAGTTTGATAGGATTTGTTGGGGTTTCTGGTTTTGTGTAGTTTGGTGTTTTAGGCCTGGTTGGAATTTTGTTTGGATAAAGGCTTGAGATTACAGGCCTTTAGGCAGGCTGAAGCTCACAGGCTTGAAGTTTGTTTCTGGTATATTGTTTATAGGTTGATGCTTTAGGCTTGTGTTTGAGATCTATGCAAGCTTTAAGGTTTATGCAGGCTTTGTTTGAGATTACAGGCTGCAGGGCTTTGTTGTTGGAAGTCAAGTTACAGGCTGGTTATGCTTCTGGTTTGTTTATGCAGGATGTGTTATTTTTTTTATGTCCTTCTGCCTCTTCTTTTGTTCTGATATCAACTGTTTGTTTTATATCTCTAAGCCTCAAGCCTGCTGTAAGCCTCTCCACCTCTTTTACTCTCTCTCTCTTCTTTCTATTAAAGCATATTATATTGCTTTAAAATAGCTTTTCTGAAAAGGTGATAGGCTGGGAAATGATGATTTTGAAAATGTTGCTTGCACATTAGTTTTCCTCTGCATACTTTGTACTTCTTGATATCTTTCTATATCTTCTTTGGGCAGCTTTTTATACTTATTGACAGCTTTATATCTTTGACAGTTTGGTTAGTTTGAAACTGTGACTTGTTTAGTTTCTTTGACAGTTTGATTAGTTTGAAACTTGTGACTTGTTTTGGCATATTCACTTTGCAATTTATGCAGTTTGGTTTGCTATTCAGTTTGCCTTTGACTATGCAGCTTTATGCATTTTTTTAATTTGCAAAACATATCTCTATCCCTCTTTGTGAACTAAGAGCAATTCTTGTGATTTGCAGAGAGGGTGAATAACTGATTCCGGCCAATCACCTTTAATGGTGAGTCTTTAAATTAACTATCTGCCCTTTTTTATTTTATCTGCATTGACTTCTTTTCTTTTCTTGTTTTTGCAGATAAAGTCAATTGAGCAAAGGAGCATCAGATAGGGGATGAAGATTTAGGATAATTAGGATAGCTTTATTTCAATTTTAATCATTTGTAATAATATTAATGTAAATAACTGTAAATAAATTTATAGTATTCAAATAATATCTGTAACAAACAATTCAAAATGAATAAACATCCTTCTTTTCCAGTTAATTCTTCTTTCAAATTACTGTCCATTTAATTATTTGAGTTTCTTAAATTAAAATAACTGGAAGTAAATCCAATTATTCTGACTTAGAAAAAATAAATAATTAATAAACACTATGGTCTTACCATTTAGCATGAATCAATAATGAACCCGGCGCTCCAATTAACCATAGCAATGCACAGTCAATCACAACAAATGCCCAAATGTCCTTTCCTTTTACTGATTAAATCAAACACAACAAACTCTCAATCAGAAGCCTCAATCCATATCTCAGAGTAAATTGAAAAGAACTGTAGAATTAATTCTCTCTGAGAATGCGCGCACAAAACCCTGATTCTTGATTTAATGTCGAAGTAGCACCTGCCTGATCAGAACTTGAGCCAACTCAACCAAACCCTAGCAGTCTGCTTGAACTGTTCCAGAGCCATGAAAACCCTAATTTGGATAGACTGATAAGGAAAAGTCTGTTTGACTGATTCTTGGACCAATCTGAAGAATCAGGAGAAGCCCGAAGCTGTGATTTCTTGTGGAAAAATAGGAGGGCAAATTTTGGGGTACAACAACCAGTAACAACTTTTGGAGGAGAAATCGTAAAGGAGAACACTCTTACACTTCTTGTTATTTTGCTAGTTCCAACAATGTTGCCAATGTCGGGATCAACATCTTCAGAAACCTGGTCTTCAATAGCCAGCAGGTCTTGCTTGACGTCATGGTAGTAGACGTCACCCCCATAGTTCCAGGGAACAACTTTGTCTGAGGAGTATGGGATTGGCCCTGGCATAGTAATTATCAGTGGAGTCACCTTCGGAACATTTGTAATCCTGACGGGTCTTTTGGTGGAGACCCTGGGAGGATTAGCGGAAATGGTTATTATTGAAACATCCTTGCAAGAAATAGTTGGAACGAGAGTCTTTTCAAACAAAATCTCTCTATCATCCATCAGGCGCTGAACACCTGCCTTCAACAAATGACAACCAGCCGGTAGAGATAAAAAAATTGGCAACCTTCACCACAGCCCAGAAATAAACCGACTTTTAACAGGTTCCACTTAACGGTCAAGAGAGGAGTAACAAGTTCCTCAACAGAAGTAATGAACACATCATCTTCAATAGTGTTAACACCACGGTCGTGCTTAAGCATAGGAGCATTGATAACATTGGGAATCTCAGGGGCGTCAAATTCAATTTCCTTCGCCTCGAGAAGGTCTTGCACCTTGTTTTTCAAATCCCAACAGTCATTTGTATCATGGCCTGGACTTTTTGAATGGTAAGTGTGATACGGTGGGAGAACTGACTTGGGTTTTGCGTTTGTTTTCGCAAATGTTTCGGTTTAGAAAGAGTCACCACCGACTTTTTATTTTATCCTAAGGAAAGGTTAAAAAGCACAGGAAAAACCTTTGAGATGTTTTCTTGGGTTCGGGGAGTAGATTATAGAAAGGGAAGGTATTAGCACCCTTTCTATCCATGGTTATCCATGGGCTCTTAGTTACTTGCTTAGATCACTTGCCTTTGCTTTTCAATTGTTTGAAATGGTGCTTTGTGTGTGTGGTTTTGAAAATGTTTTGAAAAAGATGCCTTGTCTAGGCAACCTATTGTAACAATTCTTTACTCGAATGTTTTACAAAGGTGTTTGTCTTTTTGAAAATATGTTTCAATGTTTTTGAAAGTAGTTTTGAAAGTTGTGTTGTGGAGTGTGTTTTGAAAGTAGGCAAGTGTGTTTTGCAAGTTTGATCGAGTAACCAAGAGCTATCTACCCTAAATTTCTCAAAGATCTTTCCTATGTTTTAACCCTTTTAACAATATTGTTCCACCATTGTATTTGGTGGACAATCTTGTGTTAGGATGTTAACGGGACGGGCGCGGGTCATCGTTTAGACCATGAATGCAATAGTGCCAAGTGTCTTTGGCAATTTTTCTTTAAGGGACTTGATCATTTTTTAGGCAACTTGAGAAAGCGTCATCGAGGGACTATGATCATTTGATTTGTTTTTGTTTTGCCAAAGACACTCAACATGCAACATGGCCCATTTTTGAAGGCAACAAGTGGAGTAACCCTAAGGGTGCAAGTGTGCATGGTGTTGTCCATTTTCATGCTTTTTTGTCTTTGTATTAGCCAAACTATTTGTTATTTGATTTGCATACAAACCATAGGTCTATCATGGCATAATTTTGAAAGCTTTTAAATGCGGAAATTTAAAGTCCTAAATTATTACAACATGATTATGAGGATGGGGGTACAAATGTTTGAATGGGGGGATATTTGACAAGAAATTAAATCTAAACTATTACATCCATATCGAATATACAAATATTTAATTGTACAATGTAAAGTAAATACAATAAATATGCAAAATGTATTATGCACAAAAATGATTTTTTATGTATGTGAAAGTATTTTTCAATGTAAAATATAAACAAAAATAAAAGGGTCAAATTTTGGACATTTTTATGGTTTAGGGCAAAACCCTAGTTTTCAAATAAATAGTATTTATTTATTAATTATATACAATATTTATATATTAATTTATACAAAAATAAAAAAAAGAAGTATATTGTAAAAAAGTATTTTTGGTGTCATATATTAATAAAAATAAAAATGTATTATTTTTATATTTTTGCCCTAATTATCTAATAAAATATACAAGTATTTATATATTATATATTAAATATACTAAATATATACAAGAATAAAATATTAATTATTTACAAAAATGAGTATATTTTAGAAAATGTTTTCAAAATGTAAACAAAAAATAATAACTGAAAAATAAATATTTTGTATTATTTTCTAGGGTTTTTAAATAAAAAGTATATATATTTATTTATATACATATGTTAAATAGAACAAATAAATGCCAAATAAATGCAAAAAAAAAGGTGGGAAAATATTTTTGATATTTTTGATATTTGAGCAAAAAAATATTAAGTCAAAATCAAAAAGAAAAAGTCAAAAATGATAAATATTTCACACAATGGGCCAGGGGGGTGTAAATTGGAAAAGGGGGTGCAAAAAGCAGGACTGACTCAGGCCCAGCCCAAGCCAATCATCTTCAACCTTCAGCATTGTTTGAACAACCAAAACGCGTGCTATCCATGCTTCATTCAAACTCCTGATTCTTTGACTTTTAACAAAAACTCATAACACAAACAATGTAGAGCATCAAGAGACGAATTCAGACATATAAAACACTTGACCTAACTCTAAGAAACGAAGGAGAATTTCTTCATCCCCAACTTTTGACCTAATTTTTCTTCAATGTTCATGGCCAAAATTCTCACAGCATACTCTATATAAATGAAAAGTAATCATATGTATGGCTTCAGGGCTATGAGTAGAGCATGTTTCATTCACAAACCTAAGCCTAACTCTTCCTATATTAAGAGATAGAAGTTCATGGTTTTACCTGTTTCAGCTTGAGTCGTGTACAACAATGTGGCCAACTTCAATGGAGTTTGAGCTTTTGTACAGCTTGCCTGAAGTCCAAGGATGCTTCTCCAACACCTAGCTTGCTTTGAATCACTCTGAATCGTGCTATGGAAGTCCACCTGCAAAACTGAAAACTGAAAATGGCAAGTGATGTTAGGGATGTTACAGCTTGGATTTAAGGCTTGGGATAGTTCCAATGGATGATATGGAATGTATTTGAAATGGTTTTAGCCAAAGTGCACGAGTGGAATGGATTGTGGAAGTCAAACTGCAACAGATGCCCTATTTTGCAGAAAAACTGTGATTTTCTGTATGAGGAGGGATGAGGGGTGGTTTAGTCATGCTTTAGGCTTGCTTGGATGTATGAAAGATGTTTGCAAAATTTGTGTTTGGCTGTGTTGACAGGAATGAGAGCTTGGAGTTGTTTTGCAATCTTGCTTGTTTTTGAAGTCAAAAAGTTCAAGTCCTTATGCAGGCTTGTATATCCTCTCTATCTATGATGCACACTTTGCTCTTGATCAGTGGGATTTGCTTACAAACTCTTGCCTCAAAGATCTGGCTTGTACTTCTTGGATTTGGTATTTGACATAAAGCACTACTTTTCAAAAATGGCAAGTTTGCTTTTTCTACTTAAGGGATAATTCTTTGTGTAATGACTAAATGCATAAAACAATGCTTGAACACAATGGTTAGGCATTTAATTATGGAGTGAAAACTTGGTTTAGAGGCCTGCAAGCAAGTACCAAGCATGCTGATTTGAAAATGGAACTTGTATGAACATGCATTTAGTTATGAACAAAAGTGAATTTTGCCCAACTTTGCAATTTCGATTCTCCCTAACCACAAGGGTGTTTGAGAAGTTCTCGGATAATTTGGAAAGCTTGGAATGTGTACTACAATCCATATTTGTAATGAAAATTGAAACTCTAAGTGGAAGCATGTGAAAAATGGCCAAGAAGTTGGACAAAAATCCTGCATAGAATAGGTCAAAATTTCTCTAAGTTAAAAATGTTTTGTACCCTTGTTCCAAAAATCATAACTTGAGCTACAAGCTTCCTTTGAGAAAACTTTGTGAATCAAAGTTGTAGATTTTTCAATGGACTACAATTTTCATGTTTTGAGTTTTGTTTGAATCCATTTGTATCTTGATGAAAAAATGGGACAAAGTTAGGGAAAAATAAGGGAATTTCATAACTTAGAAAATTTCTAAGTTATGAAATTTCTTCATTTTAAACCCTAATTTGCAATTTTGGATTTCTTGATGAACAAGTTTCATAATTTGACATGTCTTGATGAAAAATGAATCTTGGCACTTGATTTTGACCAAAAAGTCAAAGTTTGACTTTTCAGTATAAAGTCAAATTTTGATCAGTTGACTGGAAAATTCATCTGTCAATCCTGTGCATTTGAGATCTTTTGAACTTGTTGAATGTGTCAAGACAATGAAATTGAGTCCTTGAGTCCATATGTGAGCTTGGTTTTCCATTGATTAGGTCAAACAGTCAAAAAATGTCTTTGTGCAGTCAAAACCCTAAAAATGACCATTTTGCCCTTTTGATGATCTGATCAAATTTCTTGTGGAGTTGTGATCTAAACTTGACCAAATGGTTCATATGAGTTTATTATGTTGATGTGGGTCAAATTTCATGAGGTTTGACTGTCAATTGGCCACAGTTGACTTTTCCCCCAATACAGCTGATTTCTAGATCAACTGTCCAATTGACTGGGCAAAGATTGGAATCAAGGCTTGAAACTTGGTATGGATAAACTTGTGAGTCCAACATGAAGCATGAAAGTCACCTTGGGCATTTTAGGTCAAAATATCCTTGTGCAAACTCAAACCCTAATCTGGGTCAACAATGCAAGGAGGAGCCTTTGAACAAAGCAAACCCTAACTTGATCTTGAGCTCCAAGAGTCTTGTGGTGAGAAAATGTTGATGAAATGAGAGAGCAAATTTTGGGGTACAACAATTTCCCCTATTCAATCTTCTTGAACCTTAAGAGTTAGATTGGCAAGTTTGCCTTTCGCGTCTCGAAGGTAAAAGGAGATTGGACACTAAAGTGCCCGTAAATTTGCACTCGTCAAAGCATGGGTGCGGGAATGGGCTTAAAGATGCCATTTAGAGATGGGCTTAAAGATGCCATCTGGAAAGTGACAGAATCTTGTCGGGGGATGGGCTTAAAGATGCCATCTAGAATGTATGTTGTAGGTGAAAGACATGAGTATCAGAAAGGTGTCCATGTTTTGGAACATCTCTGAACTGGGGGGGTCTGAACAAGAAATAGATTGACATCCATGTTTGGAGAATCCGTGAACTGTTTTCAGAAATTGGAGTTGAAGCTTATTAATCTTATTCTGAAAAGAGTAAAATATTAGCTGAAACACAAAGTTATGTTGCATGAAATGTATGATGCAATATATGTTATATCAATGTTTATGACATATGGATGTGATGAATGCGCATGTAAGATGAGTAGCCATCTTGCTGAGGAGGACGAATCCTGGATAATGAAATCTTTGACTGCTTCCGGGGAAAGTAAATCCTTGACTGCTGCAGGGGATTGAAAATCCTTTGATCGTTGAAAATGAGAAGTCCTAGGACCACTGTTGGGGAATCAGGAGCTTGGGTTGTATGCCAATCTACTGGGGTTTTAAGGATGAGAGTCTTCATTCTGTTAACGATGAACTATTATCTGGTCGATCTCCAGGCTTTCACAGAAACTTGCATTGCTATCCGGTCGAATCCGGGCTTCACGGCTTGTGTTAAAGATATACCACTATCTGGTCGACTCCAGGCTTCATAGTATTCTTGGCTGCTGTCTGGTCGTAGTCCAGGCTTTACAGAAACTTGTATTGCTATTTGGTCAGAATCCAGGCTTCACAATAATTTGTTGAGCTGTTATTCGGTCAAATCCGGGCTTCACGGCTTGTGTTGAAGATATACCACTATCTGGTTGACTCCAGGTTTCGTAGTATTCTTGACTGTTGTCTGGTCGTAATCCAGGCTTCACAGAAACTTGTATTGCTATCTGGTCGTAATCCAGGCTTTGCAATAGCTTTCTAAGCTGTTATCCGGTCAAATCCGAGCTTCACGGCTTGTGTTGAAGATATACCACTGTCTGGTCGACTCCAGGTTTCGTAGTATTCTTGACTGCTGTCTGGTCGTAATCCAGGCTTCACAGAAACTTGTTGGGGATTAAACTATTATCCGGTCGAATCTGGGCTTCATAGCTTGCTCTCAGGGGATACCACTATCTGGTCGTAATCCAGGTTTGACGGTAGTCTGACATTGTTACCCGGTCGTACTCCGGGCTTCACAATATGTTGTAGAGATCAAGATACTATCCGGTCAAATCCGGGCTTCATAACTTGAACTTTGTGAGAATTTGATCTTTGACGACTGTAACTCCCAACAGGTGATGAAGGAACTTTTGAACGACCGATCAATTTGAAATGTAATTTGTTTTTGAGAATAAATCCTTGACAAATATTGGGGAAATAAACCCATAACCGAAGCTGGGGATAGAAAAATCCTTTGGTTACTGAGGATGAGAAATCCTTGTTGACTGCTGATTGCTTGGGGAGCAAGATCTTCGATTGTTGAGGGATTTTAGGACCACTGCTGGGGATTGAAAATCCTTGGTGACTTGTGGGAAATGAGAATTCTGATGATCTCTACTGGGGAGTCCAGAACTTGGAAGACTCATGCTGGAGGAGTAAGACTGAGAATCTTCGATCTGATGGGAAGCATCTCTGTGGGAGAATGTTCACTAATCTGGTTCCGCTGGGGATTGATAGTTGGAAGCTTTAGCTCCGCTGGGGATAGGATTTTCAGGTTTTAGGGCTCCACTGGGGATACTGAAACTTAACTCTAAGGGGAATTAAGTTCTTGGAAGGCTCTCTTAGCTGGGGAAGTCAGTTTTGAGAAAGCTTTTGCTCAGCTGAGGATTCTGAAGTTTGACTCTGTTTGGAGAATTAAGTTCTGGATTAAGGGATTTGGAGTTTAAATCTGCTGGGGATTTCCTCTGCAAGGGCATCAAGATACCTATCTGTACCTTCGACCTACCAGCAATCATCTTTCTTGATTTGTAAGAAAATGATTATGTTCAAATGCATATGCCTATTTAACAAAACATTGGACGTTTCTCAAATAAAACATAAGTGTGAAAAAGAAACAGAAGACAAGGCAAATTTCTGTATTTGGAAAAGTATTTGTATTAATTTTTTTATGAGTATCTTTGTACAAAGGAGACAGGCATCCTAGTAAGAGGATGTTGTCATAAAAAATTGAAAATTTTATACAAAAGAAAGATGGCTATGTGTAATAATTCCATGGGATTCCCATTCTGCTATAGCCTTCACAACTCTGAATATCTTGTCCATTCAATGCTTCATCCGCCGATGATTGGATTGACCAGAAGTTCGGAGCTTGTTGATGAAGAGATTGTTCTTTCAAGTGATCCGACGAGACATAATCATACGCTTTAATTCCCTAACTTTTGCCTGGATCACCCTTTCGGGTTTTCAATCCACCGGGAAACCCTTTTTTGCCCAAGTCGCCCTTTCGGGTTTTCAACTTGCCGGGTGTACAGATTTTTGTTGTTTTATCCCTAATTTTTTGCCTAAACCGCCCTTTCGGGTTTTCGGTTCACCGAGATGCCCATTTTTGCCCAAGTCGCCCTTTCGGGTTTTCGACTTGTCAGGTAATTTTATGCGTAGTATCTTTTGACTATGTCTGCGTTTGCAGGGTGCGGCAAATCGCCACCGTCCATGGTGGTCAGAATCATTGCACCACCAGAAAATGTGCTCTTGATTACAAGTGGTCCTTCGTAAGTAGGAGTCCATTTGCCCCTGGGATCACTTTGCGGCAAGATAATCCGCTTGATTACAAGATCTCCAACTTGGTATACTTGACGTCTGACTTTCTTGTTGAAAACCTTGATTATCCGTTTTTGGTACGTCTGACCATGGCAAACAGCAGTGAGTCGTTTCTCGTCGATCAAATTGAGTTGATCAAGTCGGGTCTGAATCCAATCGTCTTCACTCAAACCAGAGTCCTTCATAATCCTTAAAGAAGGAATCTGAACTTCCATGGGTAGGACAGCTTCCATGCCATATACAAAAGAAAATGGGGTTGCCCCTGTTGAAGTACGTGTCGTGGTACGGTATCCATGCAGAGCAAACTGTAACATCTCATGCCAGTCCTTGTAGGTAACTGTCATTTTCTGAATGATCTTCTTGATGTTTTTGTTTGCAGCTTCAACAACACCGTTCATCTTCGGCCGATAGGGAGATGAATTATGATGATAAATCTTGAACTGTTCGCATAGAGCGGTGATCATAGTATTGTTCAAATTGGTTCCGTTGTCTGTGATGATCCTGTCGGGGACACCATACCGGCATATAAGGTTCTACTTGATGAAGCGGGCAACCACATTTTTTGTAACGGAGGCGAAGGAAGCTGCTTCGACCCACTTGGTAAAATAGTCAATGGCGACCAGGATGAAGCGATGTCCATTGGACGCTGTGGGCTTGATCTCTCCAATCATGTCAATGCCCCACATTGCGAATGGCCAAGGAGCTGTAAGAATGTTGAGAGGAACAGGAGGAATATGAATCTTATCAGCGTAGACCTGACATTTGTGGCAAGTATGGGAATGTTGATGGCAATCAACTTCCATGGTAGACCAGTAATAGCCTGCCCTTAGAATCTTCTTAGCCATCGTATGTCCACTCAAGTGGGTGCCAAATGTGCCGCTGTGTATCTCAGTCATGATCAACTCTGCTTCAGCTTTGTCTACACATCGGAGTAAAACACAATCATGGCTGCGCTTATAAAGGATGCCATTGCTCAGGAAGAACTTGGCTGTAAATCTCCTTAAGAACTTTTTGTCATTGACGGAAGCTCCTTCAGGATATTCTCTAGTCTGGAGATACCTTTTGATTTCGTGAAACCAGGGTTGTTCCACTACTTCTTCGGTATTAATCTCATGACAATGCGCAGGTTCATCCATTCACTCGATGGTGATTTGGGGAGCCTCGTTATCCCAGTTGAGTTTAAACATGGAAGACATTGTAGCCAGAGCATCTTCTAGCTGATTCTCTTCTCGCGGGAAATGCTCGAAGGTGATTTGCTCGAAATGAGGCAACAATGTCAAGACATGTTCTTTGTATGGGATAAGATTAGGATGTTTGGTGTCCCACTCTCCTTTGATTTGACTGATAACCAAAGCCGAGTCCCCAAATATGATCAAAGATTTGATCCCCAAGTCTATAGCAGCCTTGAGACCAAAGATGCAAGCTTCATATTCGGCCATGTTATTGGTACAGCTGAAACAAAGTCGGGCCGTGAAAGGTGTATGACAACCTTCCGGGGAAATGAGTACCGCACCGATACCGTTTCCAAGTGCATTTGAAGCACCATCAAAGTACAGGGTCCATCGGGATCAATTTTCAGGTCCGTCATACGGTCCGTTACCTTCAATGTTGTCCAAAGTCTTGATGTCCTCGTCCGGGAAGTCAAATCTCATGGATCGATAATCTTCGATAGCTTGATGAGCTAGATGGTCAGCTAGTACACTCCCTTTTATAGCTTTTTGGGTAGTATACTGGATGTCATACTCAGTCAGGATCATTTGCCATCTAGCGATTCTTCCAGATAAAGCAGGCTTCTCGAAGATATACTTGATAGGATCCATTTTGGAAATCAACAGAGTGGTATGGGTCAACATATACTGTCTTAGTCGGCGAGCAGCCCATACCAAAGCGCAACAAGTTTTCTCGAGCAGTGAGTAGAGAGTCTCACAGTCGGTAAACTTTTTGCTAAGGTAATAAATGGCATGCTCTTTTCGGCCAGACTCGTCATGTTGGCCCAGTACGCACCCCATTGAGTTGTCCAAAACGGTCAGATACATGATCAGCGGCCTTCCTTCAACGGGTGGCATCAGAATAGGAGGTTCTAGCAAATACTCCTTGATCTTATCAAAAGCAGCCTGACAATCGTCGTTCCATTCAACTACCTGATCTTTCTTTAATAGTTTGAAAATTGGCTCACAGGTAGACGTCA
The DNA here is from genome assembly GCA_948472305.1 of Vicia faba. NCBI lineage: Eukaryota > Viridiplantae > Streptophyta > Magnoliopsida > Fabales > Fabaceae > Vicia > Vicia faba. The sequence continues at coordinate 490,680,093 of OX451736.1, forward strand.
GATGAGAGATGAATCTGGCAATATAGTTCAAGCGCCCCAAGAACCCTCTAACCTCCTTTTCAGTACGGCGGGCAGGCATTTCTTGTATAGCCTTTACTTTTGCTGGATCGACCTCAATGCCTTTGTTGCTGACAATAAATCCTAGAAGTTTACCAGACCTAACTCCAAAAGTGCACTTACTTGGATTCAGCCTGCGTTTGTACTCCTTCAACCTGGCAAACAACTTTTGCAAATGTTCAAGGTGTTCCTCCTCTGTTTGTGATCGAGCTATCATGTCGTCTACGTAAACTTCGATCTCATGATGTATCATATCATGAAACAAAGCTACCATGGCGCGTTGATAAGTTGCCCCTGCGTTCTTCAGTCCGAACGGCATCACCTTGTAGCAGAAGGTACCCCACTGTGTAAAAAAAGTTGTTTTCTCCATGTCCTCGGGGGCCATTTTAATCTGGTTGTAGCCCGAGAATCCGTCCATGAAGGAAAATACCTTGTGCTGAGCTGTGTTGTCAATCAAGATGTCGATATATGGTAGCGAAAAATCATCTTTAGGGCTGGCCCTGTTCAAATCCCGGTAGTCCACACACATTCTGACCTTGCCGTCTTTTTTGGGAGCAGGCACAATGTTAGCAACCCATTGCGGATAGGATGTAACAGCCAGAAAGCCATCGTTGAATTGCTTCATTACTTCAGCTTTAATCTTCTCAGACATGTCGAGCCTCATTCGGCGGACTTTTTGCTTGATCGGTGGACAATACTCTCTTGTAGGGAGACGGTGAACCACGATATCTGTGTCTAAACCCGACATGTCTTCATAAGACCAAGCGAAGATTTCAACGTATTCATTCAACAGCTGTATTAAGCGCTCCTTGACACTTGGTTCCAGATTGGCACCCACTTGTACTTCTTTCCTGTTCTCCTCTGTTCCTAAGTTGACTGTTTCCAACAACTCTTCATGAGGCAAGATAGCCCTCTCTTCTTGTTGTAGAAGTCTGGCTAGCTCTCCTGGTACTTCATAATCTTCGTCATCTTCGTATTCAGCCTGGTTGACCAAATCTTCAGAGTTATTAAAGGATACAACAGAATAGTCATCCATAGAATCCAGAGTGGATGGGTACCTGCATTTGTGAGTGTGGGTGTGTGTAAGGGATATCCATCCTTAAACAAACAAAAATTCAAAAGGAAAGAAAATGAATACAGCAGTTTGTAAATGAAAAACGTCCAATGATTCATTAAACATGGCATATGATTATGAAGGAAAATCAAGCCCTTACAAATGGACCTACATGCCCCGGGCAAGGCATGAGATGAAAAAGTAGTGTGCAGATTGTTTTAGTAATTATTACAGACCAACAGGAAATGTTCGAAAGATAAATTACTGATTAATGAAAGTAATGGGAACAAAGTCTTTCGCCTCTCAATTGTGCAGTCCCCCTTCAATGGTTGGGAAGATCCAATCTTCAATGTTACCATCTTCGTCTTTGTCTTCTAAAGCATTGATTCCATGAGGAGAAATCTTGATGGGTGTTCTTTCAATTTTTGAGCGACGCATAGCTTTTTGCCCCGCAGCGGTAAATCCCAACCCAAACTTGTCTGTCTTGTGAGGAAAGTCAGGCAACTGACCCCATGTTGAGCTCTTTCCCTCCTTCATTGCAGCCTGTGCGTCTTTCAGAGATGCCATCCTGACCACCTGCTTGGGTACCTCAGCTACTGCTTTTGCTACGGCAACCTCGGGAGCAACTTCCTCGAAGTGTTGGAACGGTGTCTCGATGAATTCGCCATCCACTTCCACATACCGAAAGGAATTCAGATGGCTGATCATGTACTCCTCTTCACCGTGTACATTTATGATTTTTCCCTTAACAGGGTATTTCAGCATCTAATGTAGAGAGGAAGTGACTGCCCCAGTGTTGTACCCCAAAATTTGCCCTCCCATATTCTTCAAGATTTATCAAGAATCATCTTCAAATGGTTCAAGATTTCTCAAGGGTTGCACAGTCCAAATGCCTCCTATGCCAGTCAAAATTAGGGTTTTGTTTCTTTCACAGAATTTGAGGTTTTCAATGGCTCAATTAAGTCTCATCTGCCTATATACATTGTCAAGCATCTACATGTCAAGTCTCAAGACTCACAATGCCAGTTTGCATAGTCAAAAGCCTCATTTGATCTACAGTTCAATGCAGGGGCAAAATGGTCATTTTGCAGTCAAAAGTCAGAATTTTTGGTCAACATATTATTTTGAGTCCACAATCATCATTTGATCAAGTCTTGATCATGATTCTACAAGCATGGCTCAAAAATCATCAAGATGCAAAAAGTTACTATTTTTGGACAGTAGAAAAGTCAACTGTATCTTGACCAGGGCATAACTTTTTCATGGTTCATTAGAAAAATCCCATCCAATGCTCATTTTGAAGGGGATGACATTTCCTACAATTTAACTTCATATTCCAAGTCCAAGAAATGCTCTCATAAAAAGTTATCAATTTCTACATTATAGGAAATACAAAGATATGATTTCTCAATCTTTTTGTGAAGCAAAAGTGGTCAATATATGCTGGAAATTTCGTGTGCAAATCAAAGGGACAAGAATCTCCAAATTTAGCAAGTTTTTCCAGTCAAAAAGATTCAAAAAATTTTGATTTTCAATCAAATATACAACCATCAATTCCATGGATTTCTTTGCAAAGATTTAACCTAGTTTCAGTCTACTATATATACATGAGCTAAACCTAATCATGCATACGTGAATTTGCTGCAGAAAAGCCATAACCACATTCAAGAAAATTCAAAGAAAAGTCAAAACTGATTTCCATATTCTAGCACAATTCAAAGCTTTTTATTAATTCTAACACATTGCAGGAGTCCCCAGAGACGTATTGCAATCAAAACCATACGCTAAAGCTCAAGAAATACTCAAGAACAGACCCACGGTTTGCTTCTCATGTCCATAATCGTATTGGCTATTTCATGCATAATTAACATGCTTTATTCATTGTTTTGTATTGCTTGAGTTCATATAAATCTAATGGTATTAATTAATTAGATTATAGTGTGCATAATCGTAAGTTTCCATTGACAAAATCTAGGGTTCTTGAGCTTCCAAATTGGGGCTTTATTATCGAGGAAAAATTAGAACCTCTAAGGCATATGGTTGAAACCGTCAGAACCAGACAAACACGTTGGCACCACCGCGAAATATTTATATTCATTGTAACCCTAATCGCTATTATTGGTCGTTGCAGGTTGTGGGGATTAAAACCCCCCGCTATCTAACTGTGTTTTTTACAGGCAAACGAGGAAGATGAGTACGTGGTGATACATGGTTGGTCTATTCAAAAATAAGCGCGCATTTTCTTTTATGCAGCATCATGTTTGATTTTTTAATATAATGATTACTTGGTATTATAATATCAATTGCAGCGTAATGGCCTAGTGGAAGATGCGCTGGCTGGTAACCATTGGGACCTGGGTTCGAATCCCAGGTCCCCCAAAATAATTGTTTCATATTTTTCTTCATGTAATTACGTACAGGTCTCCAAAAGCGTTCCACCATACGCTTCTCATCTCAGCATGCCAAGTGGCCACAAGCTTGGATCTAAAGGTCAGGATTGAATGATCATGGTACTCCCTAGTCAAAGCACGCCTGGACAATCAAAGAAAGTCAACAAGGCTTGTGTACAAGTGGGCCAGAATTACTAACTTCACCTCCTAATGGGCCAACACCCCCCCTGGTTTATTATTCCTTTTTATTTTCTTTTTCCCTTTTATTTTCTTTTACTAATTATTATTATTATTATTATTTAATTAACTTAATTAACTATTTTCATAATAAGATAAGAAAACATAAAATAAAATATTATTATTATTATTAATTTCACCTTTAAATTATTATTTTGTAAATAAATTCTAACAAATTAATTTAGTTTTAATTAGGTTAACTTTAATTATTTTCACAATAAATAAAATCCATGTAGAATTAGGTTTTGACAACTTTTAACCATATTTTTCTTTTCTTTTATTTCATTAAAACATAAAAAACTTAAAAAATACTTTTTTCTTTTAATTATTTAATTAATTAGAATTAGGTTTAATTAAATGCAAAAAGGACCAAAATTCCATTCTTTTCTCAAAAAAGGTCAAAACCCTAAGGACTTTTCCAATTCAATTTCTTTTCGCACATATTTATTTTTGATTATATTTATGTAATTGTTCCGAGGATGTAATAGCGTAATTAGGATCTTTTATCGCTTTCTTTATTTTCTCGCATTTACTTTTCAAGGGTTATGTTTTTGGCGATGTAAATACCCGACGCCTTGTAATAGCGTAGATTTACTTTCCGCAATTTACTTTCCGCACAATTATTAACTGTTAACTATGCATGACAAGATTTGCGTGAAAATTAAAATCAACCCGTAGCTCACCATAATACATGTGCAAAGATAATTTAACATGAAACCTGACACACTCGCACATGCCACTCCTAGGGTACGCCTCACTTGGTTGCCTCGACGTGGTCATTGAGTATAGGGTGTTTTAGAGGCCGCCCTCCTGTCTAAAGATCCAAGTTGCCTCGAAACGGTTGCCTCAGATAAAAAAAGGATCTAGGACATTAGGGTTACCGCTAAGGCGTCCTACTATTTCTTTGGTGACCACATGTCCCTATAATCGAATTGACCCGAATAACTCCAACGACGGTGCTACCTACTTCTCAATAGTGAGATAGTGCTGTCCAAAGGACATTTACACAACTTAATTCCTTTGAGTAGGTAGATTTCTTAGATACTTGCTCTTTCAAAATAACAAAAATACTTTTCGCACCTACACTTTCCTGACAAAAGTTTTCAAATAAATACTTCATACACTCTTGAGAACTGATACAAGAGTTACCTAGAAGTTTTAAAACTAAACTTTTTCAAAACCCACAAACACAAGAAAAGCAAACATTTTTGAAAACATAGTGAGCAAGTACCTAAGAGCCCGTGGATAACCACGGACATAAAGGGTGCTAACACCTTCCCTTTCTATAATCTACCTCCCGAACCGAGAAACATCTTGAAAAGGAATTTTGCTGTGCTTTTGTCCTTTCCTTGTTGGAGAAAATAAAAGACGGTGGCGACTCTTGCTTACCGCGACATTTCGCGAACCAGCATTCCAAAACAGTCAGTTCTATTTCCACCGATCACAGAACTGGCGACTCTGCTGGGGAGTGATTTAATAAGTGAGGTGTACCTTAGGATTAGATCATCTATGTTTTCAATTGTATGCCTTGTTTGCTTTAATATTGTGGGCTTGCATCGGAGTTTTATAGATCCTAACTCGGATCTAGGGAATACCCTTTAGGTAGCAATAAACTGTGAGGGACCTGTCCGGCGTAGGCCAACACGGGTGAAGCAGTAGCTACATTGGTGTGACACCTTGGTCTGTACCGATATCCCTTGTGTTGGAACGAGGAGAATATGGGTCTTCTGAGGAGTCATCAAGCACCAACCGACCTTAGAACCTTAAAATTGACCCAACTTGGCCATAGAACAGTAGCAGTATGCTACACTCATTGAGGCTAAACTCTCGCGCTGGTTCCGGCCGCAAGAAAAGATTGCGAAGCTGGAGTTATGACCGATCGAGGGTAGTCAGTGATATTAAGATCCTCTAGAACCTGGTTACTATTTTCTAGGACAGGTCTTAACCAACTGAAATTGAAAGAGGGTAGTACCCAAACTTCATGCCAGCCTGAAATCTAAGGGCTCTTTTGTGTGACTTGTGTGCCTTCAAACTTGACTACTTGCATATTCTTGTTATCTGACAACATGAGTTCCTTGCAGGTTTTGTCCTTAATATGGACTTATTACAGGGCTTACTTACACCTCACACCTTTGCATCCACACACGCATATCATACCCATCATGACATCATACCATAACATTTCCTTAACCATTTCAAAGATCTCAAGGGTTTGTGATGCAGGTCATGATGAACCAGGTGTCAAACAAGGGGCAAAGGGGATTTATTTTCCTCTAGCCAAGGTTGTCTAGAAATCCAAGCATGATAACTTGAGTCAGGGGCTATGACCCACTCGATATGGTGAGCTTTGACTCTTGAAGAAGGACTCTCAACAACATGAAGTTCCTTCAATCAAGCAACCAGATTCAAATTCTAACAAGTTTCTTTGTTTACCCCACGAGATCCTTGAAAACATTGCATACATATATCATACATATCATTGCATTACAGGTACCCTTTTACAGGTCACTTATCTTCTTCGCTGTTTATTTCAGCAATCATCATGTCCACTGAACCTTCCGCTGAACAAGCTATCAAGGCCCTCCAGGCCCAGAATGCCCAGTTCCAAGAGTTAGTTATGAGCCTAGCCCAGGGTCAACAGGATTTGAAGACTCTGATTCTGAAAGAGAGGAAGAAGAAGAAGAAGAGGACCGTCTTGTTCAACACTAGACGCAGATTTGGGAATGGACTGCAGAATGAGGTTGAGCTGACTACCTCATCTATAGGCAAAGACAACCCACAAGAGGGAAGGGTTCCTAGTCCCGTGGTCTCCGACAACGAGACGGATTATGATGAAGAACAATACCCTCCTGCTGAGGATATGTATAAATAGTTGGAGGACCGCCTGAGCGCCATGGAGATTCAGAATGTTCCCGGGTTGGACTTTGGAGACCTAGGTTTATCCTCTGGGGTGGTGATTCCCCATAAGTTCAAGGCACCTGCTTTTGCCAAATACGACGGAGCTTCCTGCCCAAAGCTACACCTCCGGTCATATGTAAGGAAGATCCAACCTTACACTGCTGACAAGAATTTGTGGATTCATTTCTTTCAGGACAATCTTTCAGGGACTCAACTCGAATGGTTCTATCAGCTGGATGGGGCCAGTATCCGCAACTGGGAAGATTTGGCTACGGCATTCTATAAGCAGTATCAGTATAATTCCGACCTCGCTCCTACGCGTACCTAACTCCAGGATATGTCAATAGGGACGGGTGAAGGATTTAAAGAGTATGCTCAAAAGTGGAGAGACCTCGCCGGAAGGGTGCAGCCATCTTTAACTGATCGTGAACTTGTTGATATGTTTCTGGGGACCCTGTCTGGTCCGTTCTTCAACCATTTGATTGGAAATTCTTCAGCCGGGTTTACAGACCTTATCTTGACTGGTGAAAGAATTGAAGCTGGCATCAAAAGTGGGAAGATTCAAGAAGCTACACCTTTTGATGCTCAGAAAAAGCCCCACAATGGAAAAAAAGAGTCCAATGCTGTGAGTCGTCGTGATCAACATGTAGGGGCAACCCAGATCTCCGATCCCACGCCTGTTCAACAAAGACAGAGCAATAGGCGTAGGGTAAGATATCAAGATAGGAAGTATACTGACATCAACATGCCTTTGTCTCAAGCGTTACAACAATTGCTAAAGGTGAAACTGATCACACTAAAGGATCCTCCTCAAAATCCTGATACTTCCTCTTCCAAGTATAACCCGAATGTGAGATATGCCTACCATTCTGACAGTCCTGGACATGACACCGACGTTTGTTGGAGTTTGAAGAACAAGATCCAAGACTTGATTGATGCCAAGGAGATCAAGTTTGATCACTGATCCTACACCAAATCATGGAGAATGTCTTTTGTTCATTAGAATTTTCAATTTGTAATTTTCTTTTGATTGTTCAAACATTTATTCATGTCAAACTTTATTACTTTATCAATGCATCACATATGTCTGTTTTGAATCAATCCATTCATAATTCACTATATTCAAATTGCTTTCATTTTTTGTGATGTTCAACTCTCGATTAAAAATTCTAAGCCTTTTGAGGGAGGATGACGAAAACGATACCACAATCTTTACAGTATGCTTTTGAACAGACCCCGCTGATGAGGTACATGCATTGTTTCAAATCCTAAATAGTGGAGTTATAAGGAAGATAATCCCTAGTCAACCCCTTTGAGCCAAAGAAGTCGGAGTTTTTCTTTTCACAAATTAAAACCCTTAATTATAACCTGGGGCAGGGTAGTTCTCTCAGTTGATCCAGGTGCACGATGAATAACATCAAAGAATTCCTTCCGAGACAAAAGACAGTGATGGTTCCAAAGAATCATAAAGACAGGCAGTCATTATCTCTCAGAAATAAAAGCCCAATAAAGTCAAAACCTATGAAGGAGACTTTCGAAAACTGGGGCATCCCGCTGACTGTAATCACAAAAGAAACAGTTCAGGCAAAAAACAGGGATAACGCAATCAAAAGAAAGAGGTCCTACAAACCCTCAACAAAAAAAGAAGAGAAGAATTGACTGCCTATTCAAAATAAACTATCAGTATCCGAACCATCATCGGAATATCAGAGCAAAGACTCAAACAAGATCTAATGCACGATTAGCTGAGTTTAGGATCGAAGGACATCATGAAGAACGGGTGGGTACAAATAAAATTTGAGCCTTTATCCTTTGTTTCTTAAACCGTGAACCAGGCCACGTTATAACCCTTAAAAGTCCTAGTTGAAGCATGGGTTAGTTCGGAAGCATACTGGTACCAAAGGTATCCTGACTCCTGTAGGGCTTGCTGTAAAATCCTGAGTTGACATCACATTTTACAAAAATTCGATCGTTTTATTGAAAACTGCATTTTCAAAAACTTCAAGACAGACATAAGCTTTGCATTCTTAAAATAATATTGTTTGCATATGACTATTTGTTCAACAGCAGAGAAATTCGCACGACGAATATCTAGTGAACAAAAAACCTTCTCAACAAAAAGGATCATCTCAAGTGGAAGAAACACTTCCAACCAAGGGGCAGACATGATCATTGTCTATCATCTGGGGCAGTCCAGTCAAGATTCAAGGAATCTCTCAAGATGCCAAATAGCCAGGGGAAAATCTCCGCCTGCGTCACTTGGGGTATTGAACATGAATTCCAGCAACGAATCTGGCACGATCAAACATCTTCTGGTAGCATGGCAACACAACACCACTGACAGTGACAACTCCCTACATCCTGAGAGCATGGACATAGTCGAAAAAATACTACGCATAATCAAAGACCCGCTAGGTCGACTGGCCTAGGCAAAAATAAGGGCTTCCTGGCGAACCAAAAGGGTTCGGGCAAAAATAAGGGATGAAAATAAAAAATCTGTACACCCGGCAAGTCGAAAACCTGAAAAGGCGGCTTGGGCAAAAAAGGGTATCCCGATGGACTGAAAACCCGAAAGGGCGGTCCAGGAAAAAGTTAGGGATCAAAGCGTACGACTATGTCCCGTCATCTCGTCACTTGCCTACCAGAAGAGGATTTGTCAATCGGCAGTTATCAAACGCCTCATAGGCCTTCTTCTCCCGCAGAAACTGGGGCAATAAGAATTGCCCGAACTGTACAAGTTGCTCTGTCCACCAGATACAAGGTAGACTCGGCTGAAGAATATGACCAAGATACCTTCACTCCCCGCATAGTAAGACAAGAGTCGGCAATACTCTCCCCAAACAGAGTTGGTCTCCCATCAGCCCTAAAAAAGGCACAGTATCCCCAGCAAGTTAGCAATGCTCCAAGCAGAGTTAGTCTACTGTCAGCCTTAAGGAAGTTGGATATCCCCAGAAGATCTCAATATTCCCTAGCAGAGTATACAAATATTCCTCAGCAAGCAACCCTGGCATTCTTAATATTCCTCGACAGAAATATAAGGTCGTTCCCCGGTGGAATACAAGGTACCCCCAGTGGAGCCATTTCCTCAAAAGTTTCCCCAGGAGAGTTGAACCATCTCCCCAGTAGACTCTGGAAGCTTGTCCTCTGGAGAGTACAAATATCTCTCCCTAGCCATATACAAAGGTTGTCCCCCACTAGAGTCTAACTGGGTTATCCTCAGCAAGTTGCAACTGAAAGATCATCCCCAGCGAAGTTCTTTCTATCCCCAGCGGAGTTCATAATCGAAATCCCCAACGAAGCTTATCAACGGGATCCCCAGCGGAATTATCATTAAAATCTCAGCGAAGCATCTCTTCCGACAGAGTAATTCCCCGCAGAGTAATCTCTTCATCAAGTTTATTCCCCAATGGAGTCTTCTTCTCCTGCCGGTTTATTCTTGCAATCATCTTCGTTCATCATCCCCAGCGGAAACGAAGAACTCTACTCTTCAACATCAGCCCAGGATTTAACAAGCTCCCGACATTCGTCAAGGATTTATTTTCCCAACGAAAATACATTCATAAACATTTCACATTTCATATCTCCTATTTTACATACATGATAAAGTGCATACGACACGATCTCATTTATTTTTGAGAACATCATGACATCATGCATCTCATACATCATGACATTGCATACAACTAACTCTTTACCTTTTCAGGAAAGAACGATCATCAGATAAAAGTCATTACCTTTTGGAGTAGCAGTCATCAGATTCCTTCATCATCCCGTTGAGGTAGAAGTCATCAGATTCCTTCATCATCCCGTTGAGGTAGAAGTCATCAGATTCCTTCATCATCCGTTGAGGTAGAAGTCATCACTTCTAGTTTCCCAATGCCCCTTGATGTCAGATGGTTGCAAGTGGAGTGCTTGAGCAACATCCTCAGGCTTTGGTTCTTTTTCCGTACCGTTGTAGGGTAGTTGATTAAGAATAGGAATTCTCAGGAGTTGAGAAAATTCCTCCAAAGTAGGCACCAATTGGTAGTCGGGGAATGTGAAACAGTGGTGAAGGGGGTCAAAGAACTGGAACAACACTTTCACCATGTCTTCTTTAATGTTGGTGTTGACTAGGCTGAGCAGTCTACCATGTCTTTCACTGAAGAGAGAGCTTTCTGGAATTCTGGATGTAAGCTCCTTGAGTTGAGGAGGGATTCTCACAAGGTTGACTTGGATGGTTTTCCTGCGAAGAATTTCCATGACCTACAAAACAAGAACAAAGATGAAGATCCAAACCCTTGAAATGGTTAGTGGATGCATATGATGCTTTATGATGTTCATGATGTATGCACAGACATATGTACAAGCAAGTCACACAAAACCCTAGTTTCAGGCTTGCATGGGGTTTCATAGGTAAGTACCCTCTTGAGTGGAGTTGGCTTAAAAACCTGTCCTATAAATAGTAACCGGGTTCTAAGGAGCTCAATATCATTGGATTATTTTCCATGTTCATTGTTTTGGTTTAGCCACTTAACTAGCGACCAAAATATTCCAAGAAAACAACCCTCAATGAGTGTAGTATCGAGTATCTACCAACTTCGGACTGCACCAAAGCCGGTCATCTCACTACCCCTAACAAAAGGCCAAGATGGTCAAGTAAGGTTCTAGGTCATTAGTGCTTAGTGACATCACTCAGCGGCCCCGTACTCTCCTTGATTGAACTCAAGGGTTACCGGTACTCACAAATATGTCACACTAATATAGCTATTGCTTCAACCGTGTCGGTATACCCCGCACAGTTTCCACAATGTATTGCTATCTATGAATGTTTCCCAAATCCGGGTGTAGAATTTTAAGCCCAAACAAGAGAGCCAAAATGTAAAGCAATCAAAGCAAACAATTAGTCATGCAAAAGGGTGATCTAGGCCCTAAGGTTACTCCTCTTTTAAAAAAGTCCCCAACAGAGTCTCCAGTTCTGTGATACGGTGGGAGAACTGACTTGGGTTTTGCGTTTGTTTTCGCAAATGTTTCGGTTTAGCAAGAGTCACCACTGACTTTTTATTTCATCCTAAGGAAAGGTTAAAAAGCACAGGAAAAACCTTTGAGATGTTTTCTTGGGTTCGGGGAGTAGATTATAGAAAGGGAAGGTATTAGCACCCTTTCTATCCATGGTTATCCATGGGCTCTTAGTTACTTGCTTAGATCACTTGCCTTTGCTTTTCAATTGTTTGAAATGGTGCTTTGTGTGTGTGGTTTTGAAAATGTTTTGAAAAAGATGCCTTGTCTAGGCAACCTATTGTAACAATTCTTTACTCGAATGTTTTACAAAGGTGTTTGTCTTTTTGAAAAGATGTTTCAATGTTTTTGAAAGTAGTTTTGAAAGTTGTGTTGTGGAGTGTGTTTTGAAAGTAGGCAAGTGTGTTTTGCAAGTTTGATCGAGTAACCAAGAGCTATCTACCCTAAATTTCTCAAAGATCTTTCCTATGTTTTAACCCTTTTAACAATATTGTTCCACCATTGTATTTGGTGGAAAATCTTGTGTTAGGATGTTAACGGGATGGGCGCGGGTCATCGTTTAGACCATGAATGCAATAGTGCCAAGTGTCTTTGGCAATTTTTCTTTAAGGGACTTGATCATTTTTTAGGCAACTTGAGAAAGCGTCATCGAGGGACTATGATCATTTGATTTGTTTTTGTTTTGCCAAAGACACTCAACATGCAACATGGCCCATTTTTGAAGGCAACAAGTGGAGTAACCCTAAGGGTGCAAGTGTGCATGGTGTTGTCCATTTTCATGCTTTTTTGTCTTTGTATTAGCCAAACTATTTGTTATTTGATTTGCATAAAAACCCTAGGTCTATCATGGCATAATTTTGAAAGCTTTTAAATGCGGAAATTTAAAGTCCTAAATTATTACAACATGATTATGGGGATGGGGGTACAAATGTTTGAATGGGGGGATATTTGACAAGAAATTAAATCTAAACTATTACATCCATATCGAATATACAAATATTTAATTGTACAATGTAAAGTAAATACAATAAATATGCAAAATATATTATGCACAAAAATGATTTTTTATGTATGTGAAAGTATTTTTCAATGTAAAATATAAACAAAAATAAAAGGGTCAAATTTTGGACATTTTTATGGTTTAGGGCAAAACCCTAGTTTTCAAATAAATAGTATTTATTTATTAATTATATACAATATTTATATATTAATTTATACAAAAATAAAAAAAAGAAGTATATTGTAAAAAAGTATTTTTGGTGTCATATATTAATAAAAATAAAAATGTATTATTTTTATATTTTTGCCCTAATTATCTAATAAAATATACAAGTATTTATATATTATATATTAAATATACTAAATATATACAAGAATAAAATATTAATTATTTACAAAAATGAGTATATTTTAGAAAATGTTTTCAAAATGTAAACAAAAAATAATAACTGAAAAATAAATATTTTTGTATTATTTTCTAGGGTTTTTAAATAAAAAGTATATATATTTATTTATATACATATGTTAAATAGAACAAATAAATGCCAAATAAATGCAAAAAAAAGGTGGGAAAATATTTTTGAGCAAAAAAATATTAAGTCAAAATCAAAAAGAAAAAGTCAAAAATGATAAATATTTCACACAATGGGCCAGGGGGGTGTAAATTGGAAAAGGGGGTGCAAAAAGCATGACTGACTCAGGCCCAGCCCAAGCCAATCATCTTCAACCTTCAGCATTGTTTGAACAACCAAAACGCGCGCTTTCCATGCTTCATTCAAACTCCTGATTCTTTGACTTTTAACAAAAACTCATAACACAAACAATGTAGAGCATCAAAAGACGAATTCAGACATATAAAACACTTGACCTAACTCTAAGAAATGAAGGAGAATTTCTTCATCCCCAATTTATGACCTAATTTTTCTTCAATGTTCATGGCCAAAATTCTCACAGCATACTCAATATAAATGAAAAGTAATCATATGTATGGCTTCAGGGCTATGAGTAGAGCATGTTTCATTCACAAACCTAAGTGTTGTACCCCAAAATTTTCCCTCCCATATTCTTCAAGGTTTGTCAAGAATCATCTTCAAATGGTTCAAGATTTCTCAAGGGTTGCACAGTCCAAATGCCTCCTAAGCCAGTCAAAATTAGGGTTTTGTTTCTTTCAAAGAATTTGAGGTTTTCAATGGTTCAAACAAGTCTCATATGCCTATATACATTCTCAAGCACCTACATGCCAAGTTTCAAGACTCACAGTGCCAAATTCCACAGTCAAAAGCCCTATTTGACCCACAGTCAACTGCAGGGGCAAAATGGTCATTTTACAGTCAAAAGTCAGAATTTTTGGTCAACATCTTATTTTGAGTCCACAATCATCAATTGATCAAGTCTTGATCATGATTCCACAAGCATGGCTCAAAAATCATCAAGATGCAAAAAGTTACTATTTTTGGACAGTAGAAAAGTCAACTGTATCTTGACCAAGGCATAACTTTTTCATGGTTCATCAGAAAAATCCCATCCAATGCTCATTTTTAAGGGGGTGACATTTCCTACAACTCATCTTCACATTCCAATTCCAAGAAATGCTCTCACAAAAGTTATCAATTTCTACATTATAGGTCAATTTCAAAAGTCAAGAAAAATGCACTTTAAGTCAAAGGCCATAACTTGAGATTGGTAAATCCAAATGACCTGGAACCAAAGGAATTGGTTAGAGGACTACAAGACCTTTTCAAAATGTCCAAGAACATGTTCATATGATCAAAATTGAGCAAGATATGCATTGGAGAAGTTGGGAAATTTTTGTGAATTTGCAAAAGTCAAATGTGCTCAAAACACCTTGTTTTTGCTTATGGGCCTCAAATTTCTTCTTGAAACTTTATCCAAGGCCTATGCACGACCCATCAAGCCTATTTAAATTTATTTTCTTATTTTTATTAATTAATTGGATTTTTAATTGATTTTAATTCATTTAATTAATTTAAATTGTAGGAAATTCAAAGATATGGTTTTTCAATCTTTTTTTGAAGTAAGAATGACCTAATCAAGCTGGCAAATTTGTGTGCAAATCAAAGGGACAAAAATATCCAAGTTTGGCAAGTTTCTTCAATCAAAAAGATTCAAAAAGATGTGATTGCAAATCAAATATTCAAACCATCATGCAATGGATTTTTTGTGCAAGATTTAACCTAATTCTCTTCTACTACATATACACAAGCTAAACCTAATGCCTTGGACGTGAAATTGCTGCAAGAAAACCATAATCACATTCAAGAAAATTCAAAGAAATTTGAAAACTGATTTCCATATTCTAACGTGATTCAAAGCTTTTTATTAATTCTAATCTATTGCAGGGGTTCCCAGAGACATATTGCAATCCAAACCAAGTGCTAAAGCTCAAGAAACACCCAAGAACAGTTTCACGGTTTAAACATTTTTTTCATAATCGCATCTCATTATTCATGTGCATTTGACATATTTTGTTGATTGTTTTGTGTTAATAGGAACTGTACAAAGCTAATGATGTGGTTTAATTGCATTGAAACAGGCAGAATCGCAAAGTGCCATTAATGAATTTTAGGGTTCATGAGTTCTTGAATTAGGGCTTTCCAAATCCAGTAAAATTGAACCTTATAAGACCCATGGTTGAATTCAGGAGACTCAGACGAATGTAACTGGACCATCGCGAAATATTTATGTTGCTTGTAGCTCTAATCGCTATTATTGGTCATCATGTTTTGTGGGGGTTAAAAACCCCCGCTATCTAACTCTGTTTTTACAGGAAAACGAAGAAGAGGAAGGACGTGTAAGCTTCTGGTTGGATGATTCAAAAGAACGCGCGTTTTTATGTTTGTGTACAACATATTTAATTGTTTCATATATTATATTTGTTCATTATCATAATAACAAATGCAGCGTAATGGCCTAGTGGATAGTGCATTGTCCAAGAATCATTGGGACCTGGGTTCGAGTCCCAGGTCCCCCAAATACTCCTATATTATTTTGTTTAATATATTCATATGCAGGCAGTCCAAGAGTGTTCCACCATGCACTCTCATATCCTAGGCGCCATGTGGCTTCAAGCAGCAATCTAATGGCCATGATGGAGTGATTACCATACTCCTGGTCAACCCTGCGCATGGACAATTCCCCAAGGTCAAACAGGCTGGAGAGCTTAATGGGCCAGATTTCCAAACAAACCTCCAAAAAGGCCCAGCACCCCCCTGGTTTCTTTATTCTTTTCTTTTTTAATTTCCATTTAATCTTTTCATTAATTATTATTATTAGTATTTAATTAACAAATTAATTATTTTCACAATAAATTCAGAAACCTAAAATATTATTTATTTTTATTATTTATTAATTTCACTATTAATTATTTTTTGTAAATAAATTCTAAATATAATTAATTTAGTTAATTAGGTTAACTTTGACTTTTTTCACAATAAATAAAATCAATCTAGAATTAGGGTTTTTTTCTTTTGACAATTTTAATCCTTTTTATTTTATTTTCATTAAAGACCTAAAAAACATAAAAAATACTTTTTTTCTTGTAATTATTTAATTAATTAGTAAATTAGGTTTAATATTAATTAATTGCAAAAATGACCAAAATTCCATTCTTTTCTCAAAAAGGGTCAAAACCCTAAGACTTTTCCCGATTCAATTTTTCTCGCGCATGTTTATTCTTGATTCCTATTTTGATCATATTTATGTAATTGCTCCGAGAATGTAATAGATAATTAGGACCCTTTTTTATCGCTTTCTCTTAATTTCTCGCATTTACTTTTCAAGGGTTATGTTTTTGGCGATGTAAATACCCAACGCCTTGTAATAGCGTAGATTTACTTTCCGCAATTTATCTTCCGCACAATTATTAACTGTTAACTATGCATGACAAGACTTGCCTGAAAAATAAAATCAACCCGTAGCTCACTATGATACATGTGCAAAGATAATATAAACTGAAACTTGACACACTCGCACATGCCACTCCTAGGGTACGCCTCACTTGGTTGCCTCGACGTGGTCATTGAGTATAGGGTGTTTTAGAGGTCGCCCTCCTGTCTAAAGATCCAGTTGCCTCGAAACGATTGCCTCGGATAAAAAGGATTTAGGACATTAGGGTTACCGCTAAGGCGTCCTACTATTGCTTTGGTGACCACACATGTCCCTATAATCGAATTGACCCGAATAACTCCAACGGCGGTGCTACCTACTTCTCAATAGTGGGATAATACTGTCTAAAGGACATTTACACAGCTTAATTCCTTAGAGTAGGTAGATTTCTCCTGGGTACTTGCTCTTTCAAAAATAAAAACAACTTTTCGCACTTACACTTTCAAACAAAAGTTTTCAAACAAATACTTCATACACTCTTGAGGACTAATACAAGAGTTACCTAGAAGCTTTTCAAACAAACTTTTTCAAAACCCACAAACACAAGAAAATCAAACAATTTTTGAAAACATAGTGAGCAAGTACCTAAGAGCCCGTGGATAACCACAGATAGAAAGGGTGCTAACACCTTCCCTTTCTATAATCTACCTCCCGAACCGAGATACATCTCGAAAAGGAATTTTGCTGTGCTTTTGTCCTTTCCTTGTTGGAGAAAATAAAAGACGGTGGCGACTCTTGCTTACCGCGACATTTTGCGAACCAGCATTTCAAAACAGTCAGTTCTATTTCCACCGATCACAGAACTGGCGACTCTGCTGGGAAGATATTATATAAGTGAGGTGTACCTTAGGATTAAACCACTCTTATGTTTTCAATTGTATGCTTTGTTTGCTTTAAATATTGTGGGCTTGCATCGGAGTTTCATAGATCCTAACCCGGATCTGGGGAATACCCTTTAGGTAGCAAAAAGCTGTGAGGGACCTGTCCGGCGTAGACCGACACGGGTGAAGTAGTAGCTACGTTGGTGTGACACCTTGGTCTGTACTGATATCCCTTGTGTTGGAACAAGGAGAATATGGGTCTTCTGAGGAGTCATTAAGCACCAACTGACCTTAGAACCCTAAATTGACCCAACTTGGCCATAAAACAGTAGCAGTATGCTACACTCATTGAGGCTAAACTCTCGCGATGGTTCCGGCCGCAAGAAAAGATTGCGAAGCTGGAGTTATGACCGATTGAGGGTAGTCAGTGATATTGAGATCCTCTAGAACCCGGTTACTATTTTCTAGGACAGGTCTTAACCAACGAAACTGAAAGAGGGTAGTACCTAAAATTCATGTTGGCCTAAACTCTAAGGGCTGTCTTGTGTGCCTTACCATGTTTGCCTTTTGTGAATACTTGTGGTGTGCTTTATCATAACATCATACCATCATAACATTGCATGCATCCTGCATAAGGACTGACCCATTTCAAAGACAAGAGGGTTTCATCTTTGCTCTGTTTTGTAGGACATCATGATGCCCGTGCGAAGGAATACTATCCAGCTCAACTTTGGTCACCCACCTGATTTGCTTAAAGAATTGGTCGACAGGATTCCAAACACTACTTCCTTCATCAAGAGGCATGGTTCTCTTCTCGGTTTAGTCACTTCAACGTGGGACCAACAGCTGATGAGTGTCCTGACCCAGTTTTACGATCCCCTATACCATTGCTTCACCTTTCAAGACTTCCAGCTGGTCCCTACCCTGGAAGAATTCTCTGATTTGCTCGGTATCCCTATTTTGGAGCAGACTCCATTCACTGGTTGGGAAAAGACTCTTAGGCTTGAGGAGATTGCTGCCGCCCTTCCCTTGACCAACAAAGAGGTAATGGATAACTGGCAGACTAGAAGCGGAGTTAAGGGCTTTTTGGCTAAATTTCTGATTGGTAAAGCTAATAGTTTCTGGAGTGACTTAGACTTCAGGGCATACGAAGAC
Organism: Vicia faba; assembly: GCA_948472305.1. Taxonomy (NCBI): domain Eukaryota; kingdom Viridiplantae; phylum Streptophyta; class Magnoliopsida; order Fabales; family Fabaceae; genus Vicia; species Vicia faba. Next base: position 490,698,605 of record OX451736.1, read on the forward strand.
ATTCTGGCTCTTCTAATCTATGGTCTGGTATTGTTTTCAAATCCTGATATCGTTGTTAATGTCAATGCTATAAGGATCTTCATCTCTCAGAACCCTGTACCCACTCTCTTGGGTGATATCCTGCAACAACTCTATGCTCGTACTGCCCGAAGACGGGGAACTTTGTGGTGTTGTGCTCTTTTGTTAGTGAGGTGGTTTATTTCGCACCTCCCTAAGTTCGTGCTGAAGAACAAAGAAGGAAGGGGCTGGGCTCATAGGTTAATGTATCTCACTGATAATGACATCATTTGGACTCTCAGAGGTTTGGATGAGGTAGCTGTTATTGATCGTTGCAGAGAGTATCCTAATGTTCCATTGATCGGTACCCAGGGAGGAATCTCTTATAATCCATGTTTAGCTCTCCGCCAGTTTGGAAGAGCCAGAAGAGCAGGGCCTCATGAGATGTTGATACCTCATATCAGTTTTGAGTTTCAGGTAGACAGTGACGAGCTGCGTCGTAGATTCATCAGGGCTTGGGACAGAATTCACAAAGCTGACCCACATGAGTTGGGACCGAAGACTTCTCTGCCTATGGAATCCTACTACAGATGGGTCCGCATCCATGCTCAGAAGTTAGGTATGCCATACGAAGCTGTCAGGCCTATCATTCTTGAATTTCTTGATAGAGACGGGGTTCCTCCAACTGTACTCCCTCCTCAGATACCCACTGATGTTGATACACTGAAGAGGTCTTGGGCACAACTGTAGGAAGAACGGGATTCTTATCGGGAAAGGTTCAATGAACAGGAACAGAAGATCCAGAAGCTGACCAAGCAATTGGAGAATGAGCGGATACTGAATGACTATATCCGTACTGAGAAGAAGAGGCCATGGGAGCACTGATGGGCTTTGGATGTTTCTTTTACAACTTTTATTTCCTTTTCAGTATTTTCATTCTTGTAATGCCTAAGGGAAATTTGTTGGACCATTTGAATTCTAAAAGTTAAATCTAATAAAGCGTGCTTCCTTTTTGTCTACAAAGTTGAATCCCGATTGTCTTTGAAAACATAAATCATACGCATTCCATTCATCATATGCATAACAGGTACCCTTTGTCACAGGTCACTTATCTTCTTTGCTGTTTATTTCAGCAATCATCATGTCTTCTGAGCCTACTACTGAACAAGCTATCAAGGCCCTCCTGGCCCAGAACGCCCAGTTCCAAGAGTTGGTCATGAGCTTAGCCCAGGGTCAACAGGAGTTGAAGACTCTGATTCTGAAGAAGAAGAAGAAGAGGACTGTGCTGTTCAACACTGGACGGAGGTTTGGAAATGGACTACAAAATGAGGCTGATTTGGCTACTTCCTCTGTAGGGAAGGACAGTCCCCAAGAGATAAGGGTTCCTAGTCCCGTGGTCTCCGACAACGAGACGGATTGCAATGATGAACAGTATCCTCCTGCTGAGGACAGGTACAAACAGTTGGAGGACCGCTTAGGTGCTATGGAGATTCAACATGTGCTCGGGTTGGACTTTGGGGACCTAGGCTTATCTTTTGGGGTGGTGATTCCACACAAGTTCAAGGCGCCTGCCTTTGCAAAATACGACGGAGCTTCCTGTCCTAAGCTGCATCTCAGATCATATGTAAGGAAGATCCAGCCTTATACTGCAGACAAGAATTTATGGATCCATTTCTTCCAGGATAGTCTTTCAGGGACTCAACTCGAATGGTTCTATCAGCTGGATGGAGCCAGTATTCGTAACTGGGAGGACTTGGCTACTGCGTTCTATAAGCAGTATCAGTATAATTCCGACCTTGCTCCTACGCGTACCCAAATCCAGTGTATGTCACTAAGGACGGGTGAAGGATTTAAGGAGTATGCGCAAAAGTGGAGAGACCTGGCTGGAAGGGTGCAACCACCTTTGACTGACTGTGAGCTCGTTGATATGTTCTTGGGGACCCTGTCTGGTCCTTTCTTCAACCATCTGATTGGAAATTCTTCTGCGGGGTTTACAGATCTGATCTTGACTGGTGAGAGGATAGAAGCTGGTATCAAGTCTGGGAAGATACATAAAGGTGCCTCCTCGAGCACTGAAAAGAAGCCCTTTAAGAAAGAATCTAGTGCTGTGTATGGTTCAAAGAGACATAATAAACCGGAACGCCGCCAAGCTGTCAACGTGGTGGTAATTTCAAAGCCTGCTGCTGCTCCTCGGCAATATAACCAACCAAGGGGTGAGAGACCCAGAAGGAAGTTCACTCGGCTCAGTATGACCTTGTCTCAGATATTGCCGTAACTACTGTCAACCAATCTGGTAACTATTAAAGAAGCTCCGAAGGTTGTAAACACAACATCTCCAAAGTACAATCCTAACGCCCGCTGCGCTTATCACTCTGACAGCCCGGGGCATACTACGGATGATTGTTGGGCGCTGAGGAATAAGGTTCAGGACCTTATTGATGCTAAAGAGATAGAGTTTGAGGCACCCGAAAGGCCCAATGTTGTGACTGCTCCCATGCCCAAGCATGAAGTGAATGCTGTTGAGGAAGACCTGTATGTAGCCTCTGTGGATGAGATTGTTACTCCGCTGTTGACTGTCAAGAGGAACCTGTTGCTAGCCGGTTTATTTCCGGGATGTAGTAAAGGTTGCCATCTATGTTCTGTTTCACCTGTCGGTTGTCCTTTGTTGAAGTCAGGCGTCCAAAACCTGATGGATAACAAAGAGATCTTGTTCGAGAAAATTGTTGTTCCTGCTATCCATACTGAAGAAGTGTCCATTGTTACTATTTTCCACAACTCTCCTAAGGCTCCCTCAAAGAAGACTGTCAAAATCATGTCTAATTAGAAGATTGCTCCTATCATCATCGCTGTTCCGGGGCCCCTCCCCTATACATCTGACAAAGCTGTCCCTTGGCACTATAGGGCAGATGTTTACGTGCTTGGAGTTAAACAAGAATTTGATACTAGTACCGGCGTCAGCAACATCACCGGGCCTGCCAAAGTCACTCGTAGTGGTAGACTTTTCTCACCAGATATTGCGCCACCAGCTATCCAGAGACCTATTGTTATCACACATGCAAGTATGCCTGCTTTCCTTCCTGATCAAGTTCCTATTTCTACCCCTGCTGCCGAGTCATCTGACGCTCGGGGCAAAGGGATTGCTACTGATGTGCCCGCCCAGACGGAGGCACCAAAGACAACCACTGTTGAGGCTTCCAAGCAAGAGATGGAAGAGATCCTTAAGATTATCAAGAAGAGTGATTTTAATGTAGTTGAGCAGCTGGGGCACACACCATCAAAAATTTCTATGCTATCACTGTTGTTGTGTTCAGAGGCCCATGCCAAGGCCCTGATTACCTTCCTGAAGACGGCCCACGTGCCACAAGAGACATCAGCTGATCAATTTACCGAGTGTGTATCCAACTTAACTGCTGATAATGGTTTGGGTTTCTCCGACGCTGATCTGACTGCTAAGGGGAAGAACCATAACGATGCCCTGCATGTCTCCATTGAATGCAGGGGCACTACCCTTGCCCATGTGTTGGTTGACACTGGTTCCTCGTTGAATGTATTGCCGAAGAAAGCTCTAGACAGGCTGGATTGTGAGGGTTTAGAGCTCAAGCCAAGTAACATTGTTGTTCGGGCCTTTGACGGGTCCAAAAGGATGGTGCACGGCGAGGTTGATATTCCAATCAGGGTTGGTTCTCAGGTCTTTGACTCTACATTCTACGTTATGGACATCCGACCATCTTACTCTTGTTTGCTGGGTCGTCCATGGATCCATAAGGCTGGAGCTGTGACCTCCACACTGCATCAGAAGCTGAAGTACCCAGTCAAGGGGAAGATTGTGACAGTGCAGGGGGAGGAAGAATATATGGTCAACCACCTCAACTCGTTCCGGTACATAGAGATGGATGGGGGAGTTCATTGAGACCCCCTTTCAACACTTTGAAGAGGTGCCTCAGACAATGGCATCAGCAGAAACTGTGATAGAAGATTCTCCTTTGAAGATGGCTTCCTTAAAGGATGCCCGGGCTGTGATTGAGAAGGGTGACTGTGCAAACTGGGGCCGACTTCCTGATTTCACTCCAAAGACTGACAAGTTTGGTTTGGGTTTCACTGCAGAAGCTCAAAGGGATGTTCACAAGGCAAGGATTGGAAGGCCTCCTGTATTCATCAGCAACCCAGGGGTAAATGCTATTGAGGACGACGTGGAGGAATCTGAATTCGACAGCTGGATCTACCCAACGACCAATGGTAGACCAAGCAACTGGACTGCCAAAGACTTCATACCTATTACTTTTGTCACTCAGTAATGAACTCCTTTGTTTTGAATTTATAACAAACAATAATTTGAAACTTTATGGCCCGGTGTCTTACCCGAGGCACCGTGGCTTCATTTGTGAGGGCTTTTGTGTGTCATCTTCATATATCATTAATAAAAGCATTGGACGTTTTTTGCATTTCAAATCTTGCGCTCCTTGTCTTTCTTTATTATATATTGCAAAACAGCTATATTTACACACACTCACCTATACAGATTCCAATCCACTCTGGATCTCACTGGTAACGACTCTGCTACTGCCAGTTATGACTTCGAAAATCCGATCAACTTAGCCGAAGATGAAGGTGAAGATGATTGTGAGGTTCCTGGTGAGCTTTCAAGACTGTTACTCCAGGAAGAGAGGGCCATTCAGCCACATGAAGAGCCACTGGAAACGGTAAATCTGGGTACTGAGACAGACAGAAAGGAAGTCAAGATTGGTGCCAATCTAGAGTTTAATGTGAAACAACGGTTGATTCAGATGCTGCATGACTATGTGGAAATCTTTGCCTGGTCTTATGAGGATATGCCTGGGTTGGATACCGACATTGTGGTTCATAACCTACCTACCAAGGAAGACTGTCCTCCGGTAAAACAGAAGGTCCGCCGTATGCGTCCAGAGATGTCCGAGAAAATCAAAGCTGAGGTTATGAAGCAATTTGATGCCGGGTTTCTAGCAGTGACTTCTTACCCTCAGTTGGTCGCCAATGTGGTTCCAGTACCGAAGAAAGATGGTAAGGTCCGAATGTGTGTTGACTACAGGGATTTGAACATGGCGAGCCCTAAGGACGACTTCCCGCTGCCTCACATCGACGTTCTGGTTGACAACACTGCTCAGCATAAGGTATTCTCCTTCATGGATGGGTTCTTCGGTTATAATCAAATCAAGATGGCTCCTGAAGACATGGAGAAGACCACTTTTGTTACTCAGTGGGGCACCTTTTGCTACAAGGTCATGCCTTTTGGGTTGAAAAATGCTGGGGCAACCTACCAACGTGCCATGGTTGCTTTGTTTCATGACATGATCCATCATGAGATCGAAGTATATGTCGATGATATGATTGCAAGGTCCCAAACTGAGGAGGAACACCTTGACCATCTGCAGAAGCTGTTTGACCGTCTGAAGTTATACAAGCTGAGATTAAACCCGAACAAGTGCACCTTTGGGGTGAGATCTGGAAAACTACTACGCTTCGTCGTAAGCGACAAAGGTATTCAAGTGGACCCTGCCAAAGTGAAAGCCATACAAGAGATGCCAATTCCCAAGACAGAGAAAGAAGTCAGAGGCTTTCTAGGACGGTTGAACTACATTTCCCGATTCATCTCGCACCTAACTGCTACTTGTGAACCAATCTTCAAGCTACTGAAGAAAGATCAAGTGGTACGTTGGAACGATGAATGCCAGACCGCTTTCGAAAGAATCAAAGAGTATCTCCAAGAGCCACCCATTCTTATGCCACCGGTTGAAGGGAGACCTCTAATCTTATACTTGACAGTATTGGACAACTCAATGGGGTGTGTGCTGGGGCAGCATGACGAGTCTGGCAGAAAAGAGCATGCTATTTATTACCTTAGCAAAAAGTTTACCGACTGTGAGACCCGATACTCACTGCTCGAGAAAACTTGTTGCGCTTTGGTATGGGCTGCTCACCGGCTGAGACAGTATATGTTGACTCACACCACTCTGTTGATTTCAAAAATGGATCCAATAAAGTACATCTTCAAAAAGCCTGCCTTGTCCGGAAGAATAGCGAGATGGCAGATGATCTTGATGGAATATGACATCCAGTACACGACTCAAAAAGCAATCAAGGGAAGTGTATTGGCAGACCATTTGGCGCATCAGGCAGTGGACGACTACCAATCTTTGAAATTTGAATTTCCAGACGAGAATATCATGGTAGTGACTGATTGTGAAGTACCTGGACCGGAGGAAGGACCTGAGGAAGGATCCCGATGGTCTATGCACTTTGATGGAGCCTCAAACGCTTTGGGTAACGGCATTGGCGCTATGATCATATCCCCTAAAGGCACTCATACTCCACTTACGGCCCGACTATGTTTCAACTGCACCAACAACATGGCGGAGTATGAAGCATGCATCATGGGTCTTCGAGCTGCAATTGACCTAAGGATCAAGTTTCTGAGTGTCTTCGGAGATTCCGCTCTCGTGATCAGTCAGATCAAAGGCGAGTGAGATACGAAACACCCAAATCTTATTCCTTACAAGGAGTACGTATTGATGTTGATTCCCTATTTCGAGGAGATAACTTTTGAACATTTCCCAAGAGAGGAGAATCAGTTGGCGGACGCGCTGGCTACGATGTCTTCTATGTTCAAAGTCAAGTGAGACAATGAGGCTCCCCGGATCATTATTTGGAAACTGAATGAACCTTCACATTGCTGTGATCTTGAGACCGAAGAGGTAACAGAAAAGCCTTGGTATCATGAAGTAAAGAGGTACTTGGAAGCGCAAGAATACCCCGAGGGCGCATCTGTTAATGACAAGAAATTTCTGAGAAGGTTCGCGGTAAAGTTCTTCCTCAGCAATGACATTCTCTACAAACGAAACCATGATTCAACCTTACTGCGTTGTGTGGATAAGACTGAAGCAGAAAGGATCATGGCAGAGCTGCATGAAGGTACCTTCGGAACGCATTCCAGTGGACATACCATGGCAAAGAAAATCCTTCGGGCAGGATATTACTGGTCCACAATGGAAGCCGACTGTTATCAACATTCTCTGACATGTCACAAATGCCAAATCTACGCTGATAAGGTGCACATTCCTCTAGTTCCTCTGAACGTCTTGACAACACCTTGGCCTTTTGCAATGTGGGGCATTGATATGATCGTCGAGATCATACCTACGGCATCCAACGGGCATCGCTTCATCCTGGTAGCGATTGATTACTTTACAAAGTGGGTAGAAGCAGCTTCCTATGCTACCATAACCAAGAACGTCGTGGCACGATTCATTCGGCATAACTTGATCTGTCGATATGGTGTACCAGAGAGGATCATTACGGACAATGGTACCAATCTTAACAACAAGATGATCACTGAGCTCTGTGAGCAATTCAAGATACAGCACCACAACTCTTCTCCTTACCGGCCGAAGATGAATGGGGCCATGGAAGCAGCAAATAAAAACATTAAGAAGATTGCGCAGAAGATGACAGTGACCTACAAAGATTGGCACGAGATGTTACCATTTGCTCTTCATGGGTACCGTACCTCAGCACGGACGTCAACAGGGGCAACACCCTTTTCCTTGGTTTATGGCATGGAGGCAGTCTGACCTATTGAAGTCCAGATACCCTCTCTCCGGATAATGAAGGATGCAGGTTTGAGCGAAGATGACTGGATCCATACTCGGCTTGATCAACTAAACCTAATCGACGAAAAGAGACTCACTGCTATTTGTCATGGTCAGACGTACCAAAAACGGATGATCAAGGCATTTAACAAGAAAGTCAAAGGACAAGAGTATCAAGTTGGAGACATGGTAATCAAGCGCATCATTCTACCTCAAGGTGATCCCAGGGGAAAATGGACCCCTACCTACGAAGGGCCATTTGTGGTTAAGAATATCTTCTCAGGAGGAGCGATGATTCTAACCACCATGGATGGTGACGACCTTCCTCACCCCGCCAATGCAGACATAGTAAAAAAATACTACGCATGATCAAAAGACCCGCTAGGTCGACTGGCCTAGGCAAAAATAAGGGCTTCCCGGCGAACCAAAAGGGTTCGGGCAAAAATAAGGGATGAAAATATAAAAAAATCTGTACACCCGGCAAGTCGAAAACTTGAAAAGGCGGCTTGGGAAAAAATGGGTATCCCGGTGGACTGAAAACCCGAAAGGGTGGTCCAGGAAAAATTTAGGGATAAGCGTAATACTATGTCTCATTGGATCACCCTGCATCCAAACTTCGGCATCAACTATCAGGCTCGGACGGCACCAATCAGTAAACTTCATCTTCAACTAAGCAGCAAAGTGATGAGACGCTTGAAGACATAAAGGCGATAGCAGAGTTGGAACCCAGTGGATTTTTTTTTCACATAGCTATTTTGTTTTCCTTTTCACAAATTGTATAAACTCTATTTTGTTCGGCGGCGTCCTCTTACTAGGACGTCAACCTCTTGTACAAACGCCTATTTACAGGCAAATTCCAAAATCAATACAAGCTCATCTCTTCCAGACAAATTGCCAATTGTTTTTCCTTTATCTGTTTTGTTTTGCAAAGAACGTCCAATGTTCATTTTTGATATATGCATTTGACATTAATTGCTAATCATAAATATTTGCATGCGAAACAAAGGACTAATTACAGGTGACATCAGAAACAGGGGCAATAATAATTGTCTAAGTGGTTTAGTTGCTCTGTCCACCAAGGTACCAAGGTAAGTTCAGCTGAAGAATGTAACCAGGATACCTTCACTCCCCGAGAGTAAGACAAGATTCAACAATACTCTCCCCCGAGTAGAGTTGGCCTCCCATCAGCCCCGAAAAGGCACAGTATCCCTAGCAAGTCAGCAACACTCTCCCCAAGCAGAGTTAGGCTACTGTCAGCTCTAAGGAAGTTGGATATCCCCAGAAAATCTCAATATTCTCCAGCAGAGTATACAGATATTCCTCATCAAGCATCCCCGACAGTCTTAATATTTCTCGACAGAAATATAAGATTGTTCGCCGGCAGAATACAAGGTACCCCCGGTGGAGCCATTTCCCCAGTGCAGTCCTCAAAAGTTTACCCAGGAGAGTTGAATCATCTCCCCAGTAGATTCTGGAAGCTTATCCCCTGCAGAGTGCAAATGCTTTCCCCAGCTTTGTTCAAAGGGTATTCCCCACCAGAGTCTAACTGGGTTATCCTCAGCAAATTACAACGGAAAGATCGTCCTCAGCAAAGTTCTTCCTATCCCCAGCGGAGTCCATCAAATTCCCCAACCGAGCTTATCAACGGAATCCCCAGCGGAGTTATCGTTAAAATCTCAGTAAAGCATCTCTTCCCACAGAGTAATTCCCCGCCGAATAATCTCTTCGCCAGGTTTATTCCCCAACGGAGTCATCTTCTCCTACAGGTTTATTCTTGCAAACATCTTCGTTCATCATCCCCAGCGGAAACGGAGAACTCTACTCTTCAACGTCAGCCCAGGATTTAACAAAATCCCGGCATTCGCCAAGGATTTATTTTCCAGACGAAAATACATTTATAAACATATCACATCTCATACCTCCTATTCATATACATGATAAAGTGCATACGACACAATCTCATTTATTCCTGAGAACATCATGACATCATGCATTTCATACATCATGACATTGCATACAGCTAATGTTTTGCCTTTTCAAGAAAAAGTCAAATCAAAGGATGATCTCCATCAACTTTTTGAAGTTCCAGATTCGATACCTATATCTAGCTAGGGCATATCTGTGAGCGACTGATTGTAGGTCTACACCTGTATCTAGCCAGGAAAGTATCTACATGAAGAGATTGAAGATCAATACCTGTATCTAGCCAGGAAGTTATCTTTCATTCTCAGGTCAGAGGTCTACACCTGTATCCAGCCAGGAAAGCTATCTCGACCAACCTTTTGAAGTTCCGAATTCGATACCTGTATCTAGCCAGGGCATATCTGTGAGTGATTGATTGTAGATCTATACCTGTATCTAGCCAGGAAAGTATCTGCATGAAGAGTTTGAAGATCAACACCTGTAACAGGCCAGGAAATTATCTTTCATTCTCAGGTCAGAGGTCTACACTTGTATCCAGCCAGGAAAGCTATCTCGACCAACCTTTTGAAGTTCCAGATTTGATACCTGTATCTAGCCAGGGCATATCTGTGAGCGATTGATTGTAGATCTATACCTGTATCTAGCCAGGAAAGTATCTGCATGAGGAGATTGAAGATTAATACCTGTATCTAGCCAGGAAGTCATCTTTCATTCTCAGGTCAGAGATCTACACCTGTATCCAGCTAGGAAAGCTATCTCTACCAACCTTTTGAAGTTCCAGATTCGATACCTGTATCTAGCCAGGGCATATCTGTGAGCGACTGATTGTAGATCTATACCTGTATCTAGCCAGGAAAGTATATGCATGAAGAGATTGAAGATCAATACCTGTATCTAGCCAGGAAGTTATCTTTCATTCTCAGGTCAGAGGTCTACACCTGTATCCAGCCGGGAAAGCTATCTCTACCAACTTTTTGAAGTTCCAGATTCGATACCTGTATCTAGCCAGGGCATATTTGTGAGCGATTGATTGTAGATCTATACCTGTATCTAGCCAGGAAAGTATCTGCATGAAGAGTTTGAAGATCAACACCTGTAACAGGCCAGGAAATTATCTTTCATTCTCAGGTCAGAGGTCTACACCTGTATCCAGCCAGGAAAGCTATCTCGACCAACCTTTTGAAGTTCCAGATTCGATACCTGTATCTAGCCAGAGCATATCTGTGAGTGATTGATTGTGGATTCGATACCTGTATCTAGCCAGGAAAGTTATCTACATTAAGAGATTGAAGATCAACACCTGTAACAGGCCAGGAAATTATCTTTCTTTCTCAGGTACGCAGGTTGTCGCTAAGGAATCTCTTACGCGATCGACACCCCTGTATGGCATCTTTAAGCCCGTCTCCACAACTATCCATTACATTTCCAAATGGCATCTATAAGCCCATTCCCGGCAAGATTCTGTCACATCTCCAGATGGCATCTATAATCCCATCCTCCTATCCATCATCTCCAAATGGCATCTTTAAGCCCATTCCCGACATCACATTGCTAATACTCCACTATGTGAGTGCAAATTTCTGGGCACTCTAGTGTTCAATCATCTTCCACCTTCGGATCACGAAAGGCACGCAAGCCAATCTACATCCTCAGGTCTAAGAAGATTGAACAGGGTCAACTGTTGTACCCCAAAATTTTCCCTCCCATATTCTTCAAGGTTTGTCAAGAATCATCTTCAAATGGTTCAAGATTTCTCAAGGGTTGCACAGTCCAAATGCCTCCTAAGCCAGTCAAAATTAGGGTTTTGTTTCTTTCAAAGAATTTGAGGTTTTCAATGGTTCAAACAAGTCTCATATTCCTATATACATTCTCAAGCACCTACATGCCAAGTTTCAAGACTCACAGTGCCAAATTCCACAGTCAAAAGCCCTATTTGACCCACAGTCAACTGCAGGGGCAAAATGGTCATTTTACAGTCAAAAGTCAGAATTTTTGGTCAACATATTATTTTGAGTCCACAATCATCATTTGATCAAGTCTTGATCATGATTCCACAAGCATGGCTCAAAAATCATCAAGATGCAAAAAATTATTATTTTTGGACAGTAGAAAAGTCAACTGTATCTTGACCAAGGCATAACCTTTTCATGGTTCATCAGAAAAATCCCATCCAATGCTCATTTTGAAGGGGGTGACATTTCCTACAACTCATCTTCACATTCCAATTCCAAGAAATGCTCTCACAAAAAGTTATCAATTTCTACATTATAGTTCAATTTCAAAAGTCAACAAAAATGCACTTTAAGTCAAAGGCCATAACTTGAGATTGGTAAATCCAAATGACATGGGACCAAAGGCATTGGTTAGAGGACTTCAATACCTTTCCAAAATGTCCACGAACATGTTCATATGATCAAAATTGAGCAAGATATGCATTGGAGAAGTTGGGAAATTTTTGTGAATTTTCAAAAGTCAACTGTGCTCAAAACACCTTGTTTTTGCTAATGGGCCTCAAATTTCTTCTTGAAACTTTATCCAAGGCCTATGCACGACCCATCAAGCCTATTTGAAATTATTTTCTTATTTTTATTAACTAATTGGATTTTTAATTGATTTTAATTCATTTAATTAATTTAAATTGTAGGAAATTCAAAGATATGGTTTTTCAATCTTTTTTTGAAGCAAGAATGACCTAATCAAGCTGGCAAATTCGTGTGCAAATCAAAGGGACAAAAATCTCCAAGTTTGGAAAGTTTCTTCAATCAAAAAGATTCAAAAAGATGTGATTGCAAATCAAATATTCAAACCATCATGCAATGGATTTTTTGTGCAAGATTTAACCTAATTCTCTTCTACTATATATACACAAGCTAAACCTAATGCCTTGGACGTGAAATTGCTGCAAGAAAACCATAATCACATTCAAGAAAATTCAAAGAAATTTGAAAACTGATTTCCATATTCTAACGTGTTCAAAGCTTTTTATTAATTCTAATCTATTGCAGGGGTTCCCAGAGACATATTGCAATCCAAACCAAGTGCAAAAGCTCAAGAAACACCCAAGAACAGTTTCACGGTTTGAACATTTTTTCCAGAATCGCATCTCATTATTCATGTGCATTTGACATATTTTGTTGATTGTTTTGTGTTAATAGGAACTGTACAAAGCTAATGATGTGGTTTAATTGCATTGAAACGCGCAGAATCGCAAAGTGCCATTAACGAATTTTAGGGTTCAATGAGTTCTTGAATTAGGGCTTTCCAAATCCAGTAAAATTGAACCTTATAAGACCCATGGTTGAATTCAGGAGACTCAGACGAATGTAACTAGACCATTGCGAAATATTTATGTTGCTTGTAGCTCTAATCGCTATTATTGGTCATCATGTTTTATGGGGGTTAAAAATCCCCACTATCTAACTCTGTTTTTACAGGCAAACGAAGAAGACGAAGGACGTGTAAGCTTCTGGTTGGTTGATTCAAAAGAACGCGCGTTTTTATGTTTGTGTACAGCATATTTAATTGTTTCATATATTATATTTGTTCATTATCATAATAACAAATGCAACGTAATGGCCTAGTGGACAGTGTGTTGTCCAAGAATCATTGGGACCTGGGTTCGAGTCCCAGGTCCCCCAAATACTCCTATATTATTTTGTTTAATATATTCATATGCAGGCAGTCCAAGAGTGTTCCACCATGCACTCTCATATCCTAGGCGCCATGTGGCTTCAAGCAGCAATCTAATGGCCATGATGGAGTGATTACCATACTCCTGGTCAACCCTGCGCGTGGACAATTCTCCAAGGTCAAACAGGCTGGAGAGCTTAATGGGCCAGATTTCCAAACAAACCTCCAAAAAGGCCCAGCACCCCCCTGGTTTCTTTATTCTTTTCTTTTTTAATTTCCATTTAATCTTTTCATTAATTATTATTATTAGTATTTAATTAACAAATTAATTATTTTCACAATAAATTCAGAAACCTAAAATATTATTTATTTTTATTATTTATTAATTTCACTATTAATTATTTTTTGTAAATAAATTCTAAATATAATTAATTTAGTTAATTAGGTTAACTTTGACTTTTTTCACAATAAATAAAATCAATCTAGAATTAGGGTTTTTTTCTTTTGACAATTTTAATCCTTTTTATTTTATTTTCATTAAAGACCTAAAAAACATAAAAAATACTTTTTTTCTTGTAATTATTTAATTAATTAGTAAATTAGGTTTAATATTAATTAATTGCAAAAAGGATCAAAATTCCATTCTTTTCTCAAAAAGGGTCAAAACCCTAAGACTTTTCACGATTCAATTTTTCTCGCGCATGTTTATTCTTGATTCCTATTTTGATCATATTTATGTAATTGCTCCGAGAATGTAATAGATAATTAGGACCCTATTTTATCGCTTTCTCTTAATTTCTCGCATTTACTTTTCAAGGGTTATGTTTTTGGCGATGTAAATACCCGACGCCTTGTAATAGCGTAGATTTACTTTCCGCAATTTATCTTCCGCACAATTATTAACTGTTAACTATGCATGACAAGACTTGCCTGAAAAATAAAATCAACCCGTAGCTCACTATGATACATGTGCAAAGATAATATAAACTGAAACTTGACACACTCGCACATGCCACTCCTAGGGTACGCCTCACTTGGTTGCCTCGACGTGGTCATTGAGTATAAGGTGTTTTAGAGGTCGCCCTCCTGTCTAAAGATCCAGTTGCCTCGAAACGGTTGCCTCGGATAAAAAGGATCTAAGACATTAGGGTTACCTCTAAGGCGTCCTACTATTGCTTTGGTGACCACACATGTCCCTATAATCGAATTGACCCGAATAACTCCAACGATGGTGCTACCTACTTCTCAATAGTGGGATAGTACTGTCTAAAGGACATTTACACAGCTTAATTCCTTAGAGTAGGTGGATTTCTCCTGGGTACTTGCTCTTTCAAAAATAAAAACAACTTTTCGCACTTACACTTTCAAACAAAAGTTTTCAAACAAATGCTTCATACACTCTTGAGGACTGATACAAGAGTTACCTAGAAGTTTTTCAAACAAACTTTTTCAAAACCCACAAACACAAGAAAAGCAAACAATTTTTGGAAACATAGTGAGCAAGTACCTAAGAGCCCGTGGATAACCACGGATAGAAAGGGTGCTAACACCTTCCCTTTCTATAATCTACCTCCCGAACCGAGAAACATTTTGAAAAGGAATTTTGCTGTGCTTTTGTCCTTTCCTTGTTGGAGAAAATAAAAGACAGTGGCGACTCTTGCTTACCGCGACATTTCGCGAACCAGCATTTCAAAACAGTCAGTTCTATTTCCACCGATCACACTAAGCCTAACTCTTCCTATATTAAGAGATAGAAGTTCATGGTTTTACCTGTTTCAGCTTGAGTCGTGTACAGCAATGTGGCAACTTCAATGGAGTTTGAGCTTTTGTACAGCTTGCCTGAAGTCCAAGGATGCTTCTCCAACACCTAGCTGTCTTTGAATCACTCTGAATCGTGCTATGGAAGTCCACCTGCAAAACTGAAAACTGAAAATGGCAAGTGATGTTAGGGATGTTACAACTTGGATTTAAGGCTTGGGATATTTCTAATGGATGATATGGAATGTATTTGAACTGGTTTTAGCCAAAGTGCACGAGTGGAATGGATTGTGGAAGTCAAACTGCAACAGATGCCCTGTTTTGCAGAAAAACTGTGATTTTATGTATGAGGAGGGATGAGGGGTGGTTTAGTCGTGCTTTAGGATTGCTTGGATGTATGAAAGATGTTTGCAAAGTTTGTGTTTGGCTGTGTTGACAGGAATGAGAGCTTGGAGTTATTTTGCAATCTTGCTTGTTTTTGAAGTCAGAAAGTTCAAGTCCTTATGCAGGCCTGTATATCCTCTCTATCTATGCTGCACACTTTTCTCTTGATCAGTGGGATTTGCTTACAAACTCTTGCCTCAAAGATCTGGCTTGTACTTCTTGGATTTGGTATTTGACATAAAGCACTACTTTTCAAAAATGGCAAGTTTGCTTTTTCTACTTAAGGGATAATTCTTTGTGTAATGACTAAATGCACAAAACAATGCTTGAAAACAATGGTTAGGCATTTAATTATGGAGTGCAAACTTGGTTTAGAGGCCTTCAAGCAAGTACCAAGCATGCTGATTTGAAAATGGAACTTGTATGAACATGCATTTGGTTATGAACAAAAGTGAATTTTGCCCAACTTTGCAATTTCGATTCTCCCTAACCACAAGGGTGTTTGAGAAGTTCTTGGATAATTTGGAAAGCTTGGAATGTGTACTACAATCCATATTTGTAATGCAAATTGAAACTCTAAGTGGAAGCATGTGAAAAATGGCCAAGAAGTTGGACAAAAATCCTGCCTAGAATAAGTCAAAATTTCTCTAAGTTAAAAATGTTTTGTACCCTTGTTCCAAAAATCATAACTTGAGCTACAAGCTTCCTTTGAGAAAACTTTGTGAATCAAAGTTGTAGATTTTGCAATGGACTACAACTTTCATGTTTTGAGTTTTGTTTGAATCCATTTGTATATTAATGAAAAAATGGGACAAAGTTAGGAAAAAATAAGGGAATTTCATAACTTAGAAAATTTCTAAGTTATGAAATTTCTTCATTTTAAACCCTAATTTGCAATTTTGGATTTCTTGATGAACAAGTTTCATAATTTGACATGTCTTGATGAAAAATGAATCTTGGCACTTGATTTTGACCAAAAAGTCAAAGTTTGACTTTTCAGTATACAGTCAAATTTTGATCAGTTGACTGGAAAATTCATCTGTCAATCCTGTGCATTTGAGATCTTTTGAACTTGTTGAATGTGTAAAGACAATGCCATTGAGTCCTTGAGTCCATATGTGAGCTTGGTTTGCCATTGATTAGGTCAAACAGTCAAAAAATATCTTTGTGCAGTCAAAACCCTAAAAATGACCATTTTGCCCTTTTGATGATCTGATCAAATTTCTTGTGGAATTGTGATCCAAACTTGACCAAATGGTTCATATGAGTTTATTATGTTGATGTGGGTCAAATTTCATGAGGTTTGACTGTCAATTGGCCACAATTGACTTTTTCCCCAATACTGTTGATTTCTAGATCAACTGTCCAATTGACTGGGCAAAGATTGGAATCAAGGCTTGGAACTTGGTATGGATAAACTTGTGAGTCCAACATGAAGCATGAAATTCACCTTGGGAATTTTAGGTCAAAATATCCTTGTGCAAGCTCAAACCCTAATCTGGGTCAACAGTGCAAGGAGGAGCCTTTGAACAGAGCAAACCCTAACTTGATCTTGAGCTCCAAGAGTCTTGTGTTGAGAAAATGTTGATGAAATGAGAGGGAAAATTTTGGGGTACAACAGTAAGCATAGCGAGCATTAGGGTTGTAGCAAGGAGAGGCGATGTTGGGATTCTTCGGAGCTTCCTGCAAGGTTACCAGATTAGACTTCAGTAGATGAGGCAAGACTTGAGACAGTGTCATATTTATCTGGATAAACTGTCTTACCGGCCTTTCTATTCTAGGCTGACTATTCCTTTGTTGAGTAGGTGCAGGTTTAGAGATCATGAAAACCCCTACCGCTGGACGGTGTTTAGTTCTGTCCTGATTTCTTTGATGGTACACAACACTAATCTCTTTCTTCCCAGCAAATGGCTTTATTGCGGCACTGGAGGATGCATCCTTTTGGATCTTAGCACTCCTAATTCCAGCTTCCACCATTTCTCCTGTCAAAATCAATTCAGTGAAGCCGACTGAGGAGCTTCTAGTCAGGTGATTGAAAAATGGACCAGACAGGGCACCCGGAAACATATCCACTAGCTCCCTATCAGACATGGGAGGTTGAACTCTTCCTGCTAAGTCCCTCCACTTCTGAGCATAGTCTTTAAAGCCATCACTAGACCTCATAGACATATTTTGGAGTTGTGTACGGGTGGGAGCAAGGTCTGCATTATACTGATATTGCTTGTAGAAACCAGCAGCCAGGTCTTCCCAATTACGGATGTTGTCCCCTTCCAACTGGTAGAACCATTCTAGTTGAGTTCCGGATAGACTATCCTGAAAGAAGTGGACCCATAAGTCCTTGTCAGCAGTGTGAGGCTGGATCTTCCTCACATAAGATCGGAGGTTTATCTTGGGACATGAAACCCCATCATATTTAGCAAACACTGGCACCTTGAACTTTTGTGGGATGACAACCCCAACGACCAAACCCAACTCTTCAAAGTCCAGACCCGGTACCTTCCGGACCTCCATTGCATTCAAATGATCCTCCAACTGTTTGTATTTTTCATCAGCGGGAGGATACTGCTCCTCATCATAGTCAGATCCATCATCAGATTCTTTTGGACTGGAGTATTCCTCTCTTGTTTCCTTCCTTGGATGAAGTTATCAGTGCATAGGCTCGCCGCACTGGTCCTCTGATCCTTCTTCCCAGATTCACTAACCGAGTTGGCTTCTTCTTTTCCTTAATAAGCAGGGATTTCAGTTCTTCTTGCCCCTTGGTCAGAGCCATGATCATCTGTTGAAACTGGGCATTCTGAGTCTGTAGATCCTTCACTGTTTGTTCTAGAGCCATTGCTGAAATAAACAGCGAAGAGGATGGGAAACCTGCTTTGAAACTTGCTTATGCAATGATACGTATGATATATGTATGCAATGTTTTCAAGGATTTCTAAGACTCAAATTTTCTTAAACAGAAAAATAGAAAATGTTAATTGCATCAAGAAGTTTTATTGGTCACAATGATGCCTCCTGGGCTTACAAAGGGAACAAAGCAACAATAAAATTTCCCAAGCAAAAGGAAGATTCGAGTTTCCCACAGGCGCATCCTCTTTAGTTCAATGTAGGCATTTATATTCCTCTCCTCGTGAAGTAATCGGGTGAGCTCTAGAACCTTCTTCTCGTTGGCGTAGAATTGGGCTTCGAAAGTATCTCGTTCTTCTTTAAGTTGGATCCAGGATTTCTTAGCTCCTCAAATTCAGTTGGCATATCATGATAAAGAATAACGTAAGAAGTGTCTCCTTCAGCAATTGGCTCCACAGTCACAGGTAAGATGGCAGGGTAAGGCATCATAAGACATTGAGCACGAGCTCACACCCATTTGAGGTAAGGCTCAAGAGGGATGGAATTCTTGTGCCTCAGTGTCTTGCTATCAACTCTGTTTATCATGCCCAAAGCTCGAATGAACCTCTTACAATAACCATGAACATCATTCTCATAGTCAAATGTAATCCCTTGGATGAGTGTGTCATGAGGACCATCCCTTCTAGCATAACCAAACCGTCAAAACATCAAACAATGATTATAAGTGATTCCTCTCCTAATGCCTAAGAGAGGGACATTAGGGAATTCCCCACAGCGATCAATGATAGTGATACTCTCTAAGGATCGGGAACACCAATAAATGTCCGAATGTGTAAGGGACATCAACCTATGAGACCATCTCATACCCTGTTCATTTCTCAAAATAGACCGGGGTAGGTGCGAAATAAACCACCTAGCCAGTAGATGAGTGCAACACAGAAGGGTCCCTCTTCTCTTTAGAGTGCGAGTATGCAGAGAGTGTAGAATATCCCCAAGTAAAGTAGGTACCAGATTGTGAGACAGAAAAATCTTGACCGCATTCACATCTATGAGTTGGTCCATGTTAGGGAATAGTACCATCCCATAGATGAGAAGGTATAACACCTCCTCAAAAGCTTGTAAATCTAGGCTATCCCAAAAATAGTGGGATTTCTCAAATAGAAACTTAGCTGCAAATCCTTGGACAGCTTTTCTGGTTTCCCAGTTTTCCACTACATCAGACCATTGTAAAGACAGGGCTTGAGTAATCTCTTCAGGCTTTAGGTCTCTTTCTGTACCATTTAATGGTATCTAATTAAGGATAGGTACCCCTAATAACTGAGAAAACTCCTGCATAGTAGGCACTAATTGGTAATCAGGAAAAGTGAAGCAGTGGTGCAACGGGTCAAAGAACTGAAAGAGCACTTTTAACATTTCTTCATCAGGGGTTGCAGTGACCAAGTTGAGAAGTCGACCATGTTTTTTAGTGAAGGGAGAGCTTTCAGGAATCCTTGATGCTAACTCCTTGAGTTGAGGATGCACTTTCACAAGGTTGATTTGGATAGTGTTCTTGTGAGCGAATGTCATGTCCTACAAAACAAGACAAAGATAAGCCCTAGAAAATCCTTGAAATGGTTAGTATGGTATGCCATGTTATGATGTCATGATTATGCTAAGAAATCACATATATAGCAAGCACAAGCAAATCACACCAAAACCTTAGGTTTAAGGCTTGCATGGGTTTTAAGGTCATACCCTCTTGAAGTTGAATTGGTTCAACCTGTCCTATAAATTGTAACCGGGTTCTAAGGGATCTCAATGTCACTGACCTTTCCCACAAGCTTCAATCGATAGGCGACTGACTCACAACCAAAAAAAACTCAGGAGTCGAGTCTCAATGAGTGTAGCATCGAGTATCTGCCGACTTTGGGAATACACCAAAGACAACCATCTCGCTATGTCCTAATGGCCAAGTTGTTCATTTAAAGGTTATAAGGTCAGTTGATGCTTTATGACACCACGCAGCGGCCCCGTATTCTCCTTGATTAACTCAAGGGTTATCGGTACCAACCAAAGTGTCGCATCAACATAGCCATCACTTCAACTGTGACGGTATACCCCGTACAGTTTCCACGATCTATTGCTACTTACCTAACAGGTTTCCCTAGATCCGAGTGTAGGATCTATAGTAACCCAAACAATCCCTTAAAAGTAAAGCTAACAAACAGGCAAACAATTTTAGAAATGATCTAGACCCTAAGGTAAACCCCACTTTTATAATGTTCCCCAGCAGAGTCGCCAGTTCTGTGATACGGTGGCAGAACTGATTGTTATATACTGGTTTTGCGTTTATATTTGCAAATGTTACGGTAAGCAAGAGTCGCCATCGACTTTTCTTTTATCCAACAAAGGAAAGGGTGAAAAGAATAGAAAAAGACCTTTTTCGAGATTTTCTGAGTAAGGGGTAGATTATGGAAAGGGAAGGTGTTAGCACCCTTTCCATCTGTGGTTTTCCACGGGCTCTTAGGTACTTGCTCATTTTGAAAACTGTTTGTGTGTTTGTGTATTTTGAAAGTTTTTGTTTGCTTTATGGTAACTCTTGTATCAGTCCTCAAGAGTGTGATAAAGCGTTTTTGAAAGTAGTTTTTTAAAGTGTGTAAGTGTCTAGAAATTTGGTTTGAGCAAGTACTTAACAGCTGTCTACCTACTCAAAAAAAGACGTTCTTTTCCTCATTTCCTTTAGATAGTGCTATCCTACTATTAGTGAGTAGGTAGCCCTATCGTCGAATGTTAAGGGACATTTGAAGGGACGTTTTACAGTCATAAACACAACGTACGGAGAAACTTTAGTAACTTTTGTTTAAGGGACGAGACCATTTACCGAAAGGCAACACTGTAAGGGTCATCGAGGGACTATGGTCTTTTGATTTTACGGGTCTTTGCTAAAGCGTCCCCATTCTCGAGGGACATGACTGCTTTATTTTCCGAAAGGCAACTGAAGCGGGGATACCCTAGAGGTGCATATGTGCATATGTGTTCAATTCAGTTATTTTTTATCTTCTTATTAGGTTAGCTAACGTTTTAATTTACAGTCTTTCCATACACGCCTATTTACTAACAGTAATATATCAAAATAAAGCAGTAAATGTGCGAAAAAATAAAATGCAGAAAAAGTAAATCCTAAACTATTACACGGCTTTGGGAGAATTACATAAAAAAGAGTGCATGAAATAAAGTGCGGAATTTTAAATCTAAAATTATTACATTAATAAGCAGTTACAATATTTATAAAATGCGAGAATAAAAATAAACACGCGCGGAATAAATATTACGTCTAAAAAAAACCTAAAAAAGTTCTAATTAAAAAAAATATTTTTTTAGTTTTGTTAAGAAAACAATTAACTCTAAATTTAGTTTTAATTAAGAAAATAAATATTGAATGAAATAAATCATAATTCTAATATTTTTTGTATTTTTTATTAAAAAAAATAATTTAAATTAAAATGAACCTAAATCTAATTGATTTTAAAATTAATAAAGTAAAGTTGAAATAATTAATCTAATTAAATTACAAAATTAAAAAAATGATTTAAGAAATAAAACTAAGTCTATTATATTTTTAGTTTTTTTTATTAAGAAAAGAATTTGAATTAAATTAAACTATGTCTAGTAGATTTTAAATTGATAAAAAAAAGTCAAGATAATTAAATTAATTAATTTACAAACTTAAAAAAATAAACCTAAGTCTAATTATTATTATTATTATTATTATTATTATTATTATTATTATTATTATTATTATCATTATTATTATTATTATTATTATTACTGTTATTATTATTATCTAAAAGAAATAAATAAGCAAAAACAAATAAGCAAGTCAAAAGAAAAAAAGTTGGGCCAGACGTCAGAAATAAACAGGGGGTGTGTTGTTAAAAAAATGTTGGGCCCAATGGATAGCCTAGGTATCCTGAGATCCTGTGGAGGCAGCTTCTGAGCGTCCATGGTGGTCCACTATTTGGGATGTCTTAGATTTGGCCTCATCATTATCCACTGGTTGGAGCTGGAGGGTGTATGGTAAGCGCTTGAGAGGAAAAGTACTGGATATGCAGTCGACAAATGTTAAATAAACAAAACGTTGGACCTGGGATTCGAACCCAGGTCCCTTCCCTCATAAGCGCGCTTCTTGCCAACTGAGTTGGATGTTCAAGTTGTTATACAAAGCACAACAAAAGAATATAATGCAAAGAAAACAATGATTATAAAAATAAATAAAAATGAGGGCATGGATTTTAATTGCCCGGTGAGGGGCTGCCACACATTCATCTTCTTCGTTCATCCGTCCTTTTAGGCGTGGACCTATAGTGATAGTTTTTGTCTGTCAATATAGCACCTGTAACCCAAAAAAACAATAATATGCATGACAAATTCATGGTGAGGCCATGGATGAATTGGCCTCATCCTCCTGAGCACAAAGAGACCCTTGGTTAGGCCTAATTTTGGCTATTTTCAGAAACCCCAATTTGATGGTGTAAACCCTAACAATAGTGACATATGATTTTTGTACTAAAATTGCAATCCAACTATGCCAGAAGCTTGAAAATACTCAAATAAACAAAAATGCATGGTCAAATCATATTGATATCACATGAATTGTACAAAATGAAATTAAAAAATGGGACAAACCGTGAGAGTTGGCTGGATTGTTTCGTGGCGTTTTAGGACTTGGTGATGGTTGGAAAAGTTTCTAGGGACTTCCAGGAACGCACCTGAGTCCTTGTTTAGGACTGAAACAGGTTGAGGGCTGGAATTCAAACTTTGAAAACTTTGTGATTTTTGCAACCTTTCGTGGCTTTCTGGGAAGTTTGTACCTGTCATTTGGCTTGCTAACACGATGTATATATATAGGTGTGATACGGTGGCAGAACCGACTGTTTTGGGAAAATGCTGGTTTGCGTTTTGTGTTTGTGTTTGCAAAATGTCGCGGTAAGCAAGAGTCGCCACCGACTTTTATTTTATCCAACTGGAAAGGAAAAAAAGCACAAAAAAATCCATTTTTCGAGATTTTGAGTACGGGGAGTAGATTATAGAAAGGGAAGGTATTAGCACCCTTTCTATCCGTAGTTTTCTACGGGCTCTTAGGTACTTGCTCATCATTTTAAAAATTGCTTTCGTGTTTGTGTTTTGAAAAGTTTTTGTTTTACTTCGATTTAACCCTTGCTTCTGCCTTCAAGAGTGTTACGAAGTCGTTTTGAAAACTTTGTTTGAAAAGAGTGTAAGTGTGGAAAATTTTATTTTGAGCGAGTAACTACTAAACCCTACCTACTCGAAAAAAAGAATGTTTTTATTCTTGTTTCCTTTAGACAACACTATCCCACTAGTAGTGAATAGGTAGCACCGTCGTTGGAATTGTATCGGTTAATTCGAAAGGGACGTACGATCACTAAAGCAATGTTAGGACGTCTTAGTATTAATCCTAGTGTCTTAAGATCATATTCGAGGCAACATTTCCGAGGCAACCTTTCCAAACTAGACATTTGATCTTTGTTTAGACAAGAGGGTAACCACTAAGATATCCTATACTTAATGATCTTTTACCGAAGGCAACCGAAGTGAGAGAATACCATAGGAGTGCGCATGTGCGAGTGATTTGATTTCAGTTATTATCTTTGCACATTTAGGGTTTTCTAACCATTTTAAAATTAACATACATTCTTGTCATGCAATCCTATTATCATACATCTAACAGTTAATATTTGCGACAATTAAAATGCGAGAAATAAAGCTACGCTATTACAAGGCTTCGGGGAGGGGGATTAATTACATAGCCAAAAACCCGTAAAATTATAAATAAAAGAAAAGTCCTAATTAAACTATTACATCCCATGAGCAGTTACATTAATATTGCAAAAAATAATAAACGCGCGCGATAAATTAAGAACGAGAAAAAATTAGGGTTTTGACCCCGTCTAAACCTAATTAAAAGAAAAATCATTTTTTGTTGTTTTTGATTATTTTGAGAAAATAAGGTTTTAATTAAATAAGTACAAACCTAATTACTAATTAATTTAAATTAAGAAAAATAATTAATTTGACCTATTTTTGCATTTTTGTTATTTTAAGAAAAGAAACTAAAAATTAAATCAAGAACCCTAATTTTCTAATTTATTTTAAGTTATTTACAAAAAGGTTAAAATTACCCTAAAATTAAATTAAACTAATACTAAATTAATTTTGACAAAATAAATTAAAAAAAAATCTAAATTCTAATTTGGTGAAAATTGATTTTATGAGTTTTGTTGTAAAAAAGAATTAAATTTGTGAGAGAAAATAAATTTAAACAAAATAAATTAAAGAATAGACAAGAAAAGAAATTAGAATGGGCCTGGTTATGCTAGCAATAGAGGGGGTGTCCATAGCATTTTCTGAGCCCAAAATCCCTTGGCCCACGTTGACTCTTCAGATTCCATGTTGCAAGTTTGACTAGGCCTATGGTAGACCTTCATAGGCCAGGCGTTAGATCTGGAATTATGGAGATCTGGTGATTGAACATTGATGGCATATGGTAGACGTCCTGGAAGCTGGTACACGTGGTTATGTAAAATAAAATTGCATTGAACAAATATGGGGGACCTGGGAATCAAACCCAGGCCCTTTGGCAATTTCCTTCACCCACTGACCAACTGAGCTAATGCCTTCATTTGCATATGGAATAAAAAACAAATATTATATTAGAAAAAGCAAATTAATACATCAAAACGCGCGAATTTTCAAATGGGCCAGTCAAGGGGTCCCACGCCACCCTTCTTCTTCCTCCTTCCGTTGGCAAAAGTCCAGGACTTTTACCTACGGTTTTCTAGGCGTAGGTATAAGCCTGCGTATTTCCAGAATCTCATACAAGCATGATAAATGAAAACTAATGGTACAGGTCAGTTCGTCTTGGCCTTGTGAACACCATGGTACCCCTATTTTAGGAAATTTTACCTGCATGAGAAAACCCTAAACGATCAAGGAAAACCTAGCAATGGTGGATCTCAGTATGTGCATCAAAAACTCAATTGAGTATAACCATAATATTGCAAATACATTAACAAACACATATATGTCATTGAAACGTGCTAATGCTGCATAAATTGCAAGAATGGATTTTGAGTTTGAAGGGCAAACCATGGGTCTGTAGTTTGAGTTTATGGCCGTATGGATGCTTGCAAACGATTGTATCTGCTTCAGAGAAGGTCCAGGATACGAATGATGATCTTGGAATGGCCTCAATTTCCTTCTAACTGCAAGAATAATTTCACACTTTTTAATGACTTTTTTTAATCTGGTTATGCTCTCTCACGCCTCCAACCCTCATGCTTTTGCTTTGGATTTGTTCAATATATATCATAGAATCGATTAGGGTGAAAACTTGCATCAAATCTTGGCCATTTATGAAGATTTGATCATTGATTCTCTCTTGCATCAAATCTTTCCAAAACAAGCAAATTCCAATCTTTTTCTGTCCAAACAAGCCTTGCACGATTTGATCTCATTGCCAGCTATTCATGGACCTGAAATATGCACAAAATCTCAAGGTTTAAATGATTTTTGATATTTTCATTATTTATTATTGATTTTATTTGATTTAAATGAAATAAAATCAAGATAAATGATAAAAATAAAAGAATGACAAGTGGCTGGGCTCATGGGTCGTGGACCATATTACAAACTCAGTGCAAGCACAAAAAGTTTGGCCCATTTGACAAAAATTGCAATTTGGCCACATTTGTCTTTTGGCAATTTTGCAAAAAAGGTCAACTTTGTCAATGGATAACTCTCTCAATTCTGACCCTAGAGATATGTTCTTGGACTTATTAGAAAGCTTAAGATGTCCTCTAAGCAACCCTTTTGGTCTCATCTCAATTGGTTCTTCCATGTTCATGTATGAAGCTTTGACAAAAAAGGTGTTTTTGTTGACTTTTTAAAATGACCTACAATGTCCAAATTCATAACTTCTTGTGAGTGCATATTTTGATCTTGGGATCTGAATATGAATTGTAGGGAATTGCATCCTCTTCAAAATGGGCTTTGGATGGGTAATTCTTGCTAAAGTATGAGAAAGTTATGCTTGGTCAAAGTTGAGTTGACTTTTCCTACAAAACCCTAATTTAGCAAATTTTGGGTTTTGATGAATTGTGAGAAATCCTTGATGAATCATGATCAACCCTTGATCAAATGATGAATAATGCTTCAAAATGAGAATGTTGACCAAAAATCTTGAAGTTTGACTGTATGTGGGACACAGTTGACTTTTGCCTTAGCACAGTCGATTTTCAGGCCTTTGAGCAATTGACTAAGCAAACTTCTTTTGCAAGACTTAAAACTTAGAATGGATGATCTTGAGAGCATATTAGGACAATAGTGAGAATTTGAGACCCTTTTGATTCAAACATCTTGATGCAAACTAAAACCCTAATTTGAGGTAGACTGCCTTAGGAGAGAGTTTGTCTGGTCAACCCTTGGACTTCCTTGAGCAATTTGAAGACCTTACTTGAAATGTGTTGAGAAATATGGGAGGAAAAATTTTGGGGTACAACATCTGCCCCTGTTCAATCTTCTTAAACCTGAGGATGTAGATTGGCTTATCTGCCTTTCGTGATCCGAGGGTGGAAGATAATTGAACACTAGAGTGCCCAGAAATTTGCACTCGCATGAAGTGGTACTTGTCTTGTGATATCAGGAATGGGATTATAGATGCCATTTGGATATTTACGACGGGAGATGGGCGTAAAGATGCCATCCGAATGAGTGTCGATCGCATACGATATTCCTTTGCGAGAGGCGACATACCTGTTGTTGAGGAGGACTTCGCTGGGGAATGCTGGTCTCTGTCTTAGTAAAAGTTGAATTTTAGGTGTTTCATCCATCCGTTATTCTACTGGGGAACCATCCCTTGGTCGGAGAGGTGCAAATGAACCGCTATCTGGTCGTGCTTCAGGCTTCACAATGATTTGCTTGAGGAAAATAAAACTGACTGCTATCTGGTTGTGCTTCAGGATTTACAGTGGCTTACTGAGGGGATGGGATTAAACTTGTTATCTGGTCATCTTTCAGGCTTCACAATTTCTCAATTCTTATCTGGCCGTGCTCCAGGCTTTAGAAGGAAATAAGTTGTTATCCGATCGTACTCGGGCTTCAACTTGAATTTAAGGCAATACCAATATCCGGTCGATTCTAGGCTTCTTAGTAATTGGTTGGGTAAACTTTTATTCGGTCGAATTCCGAGCTTCGCAGTACCTTATACTGTTATTTGGTCGTATCCCAGGCTTCATTATTCTTTGCCGCTATCTGGTCGTAATCCAGGCTTCACGGTGTCCTATACCATTATCTGGTCGAATCCAGGTGTGATCGGTGGAAATAGAACTGACTGTTTTTTAATGCTGGTTCGCGTTTTGCGTTTGTTTTCGCAAAGTGTCGCGGTAAGCAAGAGTCGCCACCGTCTTTTATTTTATCCAACAAGGAAAGGACAAAAGCACAGAAAAATTCCTTTTCGAGATGTTTCTCGGGTTCGGGAGGTAGATTATAAAAAGGGAAGGTGTTAGCACCCTTTTTATCCGTGGTTATCCACGGGCTCTTAGGTACTTGCTCATTGTGTTTTCAAAAAGTTTTGCTTTTCTTGTGTTCGTGGGTTTTGAAAAGAGTTTTGTTTGAAAACTTCGATTTAACTCTTGTTTCTGTCCTCAAGAGTGTATGAAGTGTTTTTTTGAAAACTGTTTGAAAAGTGTAAGTGCGAAAAATTTGTTTTGTTTTGAAAGAGCAAGTACCTAAGAACCTCTACCTACTCAAAAGGAATTAAACTGTGTAAATGTCCCTTTAGACAATGCTATCCTACTATGAAGGAGTAGGTAGCATAGTCGTTGGAGTTTTCGGGGCAATTCGATTTTAGGGGCGTGTGGTCACTAAAGCAACGTAAGGACGCCTTAGTGGTAACCCTAGTGTCTTAGATCATTTTTATCCGAGGCAATCGTTTCGAGGCAACTTTGATCTTTAGACAGGAGGGCGACCTCTAAAACTTCCTATACTCAATGACCACGTTCGAGGCAACCAAGTGAGGCGTACCCTAGGAGTGGCATGTGCAAATGTGTCAATTTTCAGTTATGTTATCTTTGTACAAGTTATGGTGAGCTACGGTTGATTTTAAGTTAGGATAGATCTTGTCATGCATGGCCTATTATTCATACATCTAGCAATTAATGGTTGCGGAAAATAAAACTAAGCTATTACAAGGCGTCGGGTATTTACATCGCCAAAAACAAACCCTTGAAAAAGTAAATGCGGAAAAGGTAAATAAAAGCGGTAAATAATCCTAAGTTAAAACTATTACATCCTTGAAGCAGTTACAATTATATGGAATATGAATAAAAAATAATACGCGCAAGAAAAATTGAATCCGAGAGTTTTTTAGGGTTTTGACCCTTTTTTAAGAAAGAAGGAGATTTTTTGTTATTTTTTTGAATTAAAGAAATTAGTCTAAATTAATAATTGAATTAATTAATTAAAATAAAAATATTTTTGGTTTTTTGTTATTTAAGGAAATAAAAAAATAAAAAATGGTTAAAAGTTATTAAAAACCCTAATTCTACATTAATTTTATTTTGTTGCAAAGATGTTAAAATTATGCCTAATTAAAAATTAAGTCAATTAAATTGTTTATTTACAAAATAATGAAATTAATAAGAGTAATATAATTTTTTATGTTGTCTGAATTTTTTATTAAAAAAAGTTAGTTTGTTAATTAATTAATTAGTTTTTTAATAATAATAATAAAAGGTAATAAAAAATAATGAAAAGAAATAAAAATAAAAATATAAGCAAATTCAGGGGGGGTGTTGGGCCCAATTTTGAAGGGAGAATCAGCAATTTCCCAGGCCCATTATGCTTCAGCCTCGTTGACCCTTTCCAGGATCTCACGCGCATGCATTGACTAGGGAGTATGATGATCCTTCATTCATGACCATTGGATCTAGGTTTGGAGACATCTGGCGCACTGAGATTTGAGGTGTATGGTGGACCTCCCTTTGCAAACTGCACATGAATACCTGAAGGAGAAAAATAAACAAGATTTTGGGGGACCTGGGATTCGAACCCAGGTCCCAATGCTCACAGGCCAACGCGTTTACCACCCAACCAAGCTGCTTCAATTGTTATAGAAATAAGAAGCGATAAATATATATGAAACAAACTAATATGCTTGAAAAAATAAAATAAAAGCGCGTAATTCAAACCCACGAACCAGATGACAACACGTCATCATCTTCAACCTTGGTCTTGCATAAATAAAATCAAATAGCGGGGGTTTTTAACCTCCACTATCTCCTGCACGAAAAATAGCGAATAGACACAGAGCAAAAAGAAATATTTCGCGAGGTATGTGTTGGAATCGTCTTGGTCTAACGAATTCAACCATGTATCCCATTGGTTCCAATTTTTCATGGTTTGGAAAGCCCTATTTGAAAGCTTGAAAACCCTAGAAACTCGATCATGGCATCTCTCAGTTTAGGGCACTATGGTTCAATTAATTCATTCCATTAGGTTTGTATAATCTCTGGCAACGCAAATCAATCACAAAAACATGTCAAATGCATATGAATTAAGAGATACGATTTTGAATTAGAAGTGCAAACCGCGAGATGGTATTTCGTGATTCTTTGAGCTTTGGTGCTTGAATTTGATTGCAAATCACTCCTGGTACCTTCTGCAATGTGTTTGGATGGACAAGGCACCTTGAATTGGCCTAGATTGCAAGAACAAGTTTTGATTTTTCTTGAAGTTTCTTGAAATTGGTATGGCCGTATCTTGCAGTTTTTTCTCGTGAATTAGGTTATGCTTGGATTGCTTGCATATAAGGGAATCAGTTTAGGTCAAAATTTGGACCCATATCCATGTGCATTGAAGATTGAATATTTGATTGACAAATCAAATATTCTTGATTTTTCATGATTGAACAAGTTGCCAAAATTGGATATTTTTGTATCTTTTAGCTTGTGCACGAATTGGCATTGCTTGGTCAGCATATTTGGATCACATTTGGTTCACAAATAGATTTAAGAATCAAATCTTTTATTTTCTTATAATTTAAATTAATTAAATGAATTAATATGTATTAAAAATCCATTTAATCAATAAATTTAAGAAAATAAATCCAATTTAACTTGGTGGGTCGTGCATAGGTCATGGGTGAAGTTTCAAAAAGAGATTTGAGGCCCATTAGCAAAAAGAAGGTGTTTTGAGCAAAGTTTACTTTTGCAAATTCATGAAAATTGCCCAACTACTCCAATGCATAACTTGCTAAATTTGGATCATATGACCATGTTCTTGGACATTCTGGAAAGCCCTTGAAGTCCTCTAACCAATGCTTTTGGTCCCATGTCATTTGGATTTACCAATATCAAGTTATGGCCTTTGACTCAAAGTGTACTTTTGTTGACTTTTGAAATTGACCTATAATGTAAAAATTTGTAACTTCTTGTGAGTGCATTTTCTGATCTTGGAGTATGAAGATGGATTGTAGGAAATTGCATCCTCTTCAAAATGAGCTTTGGATGGGCCATTTCTCATAAAGTATGAGAAAGTTATGCTTGGTCAAAGTTGAGTTGACTTTTCCTACAAAACCCTAATTTAGCAACTTTTGAATCTTGATGAATTTTGAGCAATCCTTGATGAATCATGATCAAGACTTGATCAAATGATGATTGTGAACTCAAAAATAAGATGTTGACCAAAAATTCTGACTTTTGACTGCAAAATGACCCTTTTGCCCTTGCAGTTGACTGTAGATCAAATGGAGCTTTTGACTGTGCAAACTGGCACTTGGGAGTCTTGAAACTTGGCATGTAGGGCTTGAAATTTGACATGGATGGACTTAAGAACATATTAAGACATTGGGAAGCACTTAGAAAGAAAAATAGTTTTCCTGGCTTGTTACAGGTATTAATTTTCAATCTCTTCGTGTAGGTGGTTTTCTTGGCTGGTTTCAGGTATTAACCTACAATCAGTCGTCCACAGATATTTTCCTGGCTTGTTACAGGTATTGATCTACAATCAATCATCCACAGATATTTTCCTGGCTTGTTACAGGTATTGATCTACAATAAGTCGTCCACAGATATTTTCCTGGCTTTTTACAGGTATTAATCTGGAACTTAAGAAGGTTGGCCGATGAGATAGTTGTCCTGGCTGGTTTCAGGTATTAATATCTGACCTGAGAAAGAAAGATGGTCTTCCTGGCTTGTTACAGGTATTGATCTTCAATCTCTTCATGTAGATACCTTTCCTGGCTTGTTACAGGTATTGATCTATAATCAGTCGTCCACAGATATTTTCCTGGCTTGTTACAAGTATTAATCTGGAACTTAAGAAGGTTGATGGTAGCCATCTTTTGATTGACCTTTTCCTGAAAAAGGTAAAACGTTAGCTGTATGCAATGTCATGATGTATGAAATGCATGATGTCATGATGTTCTAAAAAATAAATGAGATCGTGTCGTATGCACTTTATCATGTATGTAAATAGGAGGTATGAAGTATGAAATGTTTATGAATGTATTTTCGTCTGGGAAAATAAATCCCGGAGCTGCTGGAGAATAGAGTTGAGTTCTTCGTTTCTGCTGGGGATGATGAACGAAGATGATTGTGAGAATAAACCTGCAGGAGAAAAGAACTCCGTTGGGGAATAAACTGGTGAAGATATTACTCTGCGGGGAATTACTCTGTGGGAAGAGATGCCTTGCTGAGATTTTAACGATAACTCCGCTGGGGGTTCTGTTGATAAGCTCTGTTGGGGATTTTGATGATGAATTCCGCTGGGGGTAGAAAGAACTTCGCTGGGGATGATCTTTCAGTCGCAACTTGCTGAGGATAACCCAGTTAGACTCTCGTGGGGATAACCTCTGAATTTGGCTGAGAAGATGCATTTGTATTCTGCAAGGGACAAGCTTCCAGAATCTACTGGGTACGATGATTCAACTCTGGCGGGGAAGCTTTTTTAGACTGCGCTGGGAAATGGCTCCACTTGGGGTATCTTGTATTCCGCCGGGGAACATTCTTATACTCTGTCGAGGAATATTAAGACTGCCAGGGATGCTCTTTACACTTGTTGGAGAATATCTTTATACTCCGCTGGGGAATATTAAGACCTTCTGGGAATACCGAGCCTTTTCGGGACTGACGGTAGACTAACTCTGCTTGGGGGAGAGTATTGCTGATTCGTTCATGATTGCAAGTCTCAATGGGGAGAGCTATCATTACTGTTTTATTCTGCGGGGAGTGAAAGTATCTTAGCCATATTCTTCAGCTGAACCTACCTTGGTACCTTGGTGGACAGAGCAACTAGACCTCTCAGACAATTCTTATTGCCCCTACTTCTGATATCACCCGTAATTAGTCCTTTGTTTCGCATGCAAATATTTATGAGCAGCAATTAATGTCAAATGCATATATCAAAAATGAACATTGGACGTTCTTTGCAAAACAAAACAGATAAAGGAAAAACAATTTGCAATTTGTTTGAAAAATGAACTTGTATTGATTTTGAAGTTTGCCCGTAAATAGGCACTTTTGTACAAGAGGCTGACGTCCTAGTAAGAGAACGCCGCCGAACGAATAGGATTTATATAATTTGTAAAAAGAAAACAAAACAACTATGTGAATAATCCCACTGGGTTCCAACTCTGCTATCGCCTTTATATCTTCAAGCATCTCATCACTTTGCTGCTTAGTTGAAGATGAATCTGATTGACTGGTGTCGTCCGAGCCTGATAGTTGATACCAAAGTCTGGATGCAGGGTGATCCAATGAGACATAGTGTTACGCTTATCCCTAAGTTTTGCCTGGACCGCCCTTTCGGGTTTTCAGTCCACCGGGATACCCATTTTTGCCCAAGCCGCCTTTTCAGGTTTTCGACTTGCTGGGTGTACAGATTTTTTTTAATTTTCATCCCTTATTTTTGCCCGAACCCTTTTGGTTCGCTGGGAAGCCCTTATTTTTGCCTAGGCCAGTCGACCTAGCGGGTCTTTAATTATGCGTAGTATCTTTTTACTATGTCTGCATTGGTGGGGTGAGGAAGGTCGTCGCCATCCATGGTGGTTAGAATCATCGCTCCTCCTGAGAAGATGTTCTTAACTACAAATGGCCCTTCATACGTAGGGGTCCATTTTCCCCTGGGATCACCTTGAGGTAGAATGATGCGCTTGATTACCAGGTCCCCGACTTGATACTCTTGTCGTCTGACTTTCTTGTTAAATGCCTTAATCATCCGTTTTTGGTACGTCTGACCATGACAAATAGCAGTGAGTCTCTTTTCGTCGATTAGGTTCAATTGATCAAGCCGGGTCTGGATCCAGTCGTCTTCGCTTAAACCCGCATCCTTCATGATCCGGAGAGAGGGTATCTAAACTTCAATGGGCAGGACTGCCTCCATGCCATATACCAAGGAATAGGGTGTTGCCCCTGTTGATGTCCGTGCTGAGGTACGGTACCCATGAAGAGCAAATGGTAACATCTCGTGCCAGTCTTTGTAGGTCACTGTCATCTTCTGCACAATCTTCTTAATGTTCTTATTAGCTGCTTCTACAGCCCCATTCATCTTCGGCCGGTAGGGAGAAGAGTTGTGGTGTTGTATCTTGAATTGCTCGCAGAGCTCGGTGATCATCTTATTGTTAAGATTGGTACCATTATCCGTAATGATCCTCTCTGGTACACCATATCGACATATCAGGTTGTGCCGAATGAACCGTGCCACGACGTTCTTGGTTACGGTGGAAAAGGAAGCTGCTTCAACCCACTTCGTAAAGTAATTAATCGCTACCAGGATGAACCGATGCCCGTTGGATGCTGTAGGTCTGATCTCGCCGATCATATCAATGCCCCACATTGCAAAAGGCCAAGGTGCTGTCAAGACGTTCAAAGGGACTGGAGGAATGTGCACCTTATCAGCATAGACCTGGCACTTGTGACATGTCCTGGAATGCTGATAAGAGTCGGCTTCCATTGTTGACCAGTAATATCCTGCCCGAAGGATTTTCTTTGCCATGGTATGTCCACTGGAATGCGTTTCGAAGGTACCTTCATGCAGCTCTGCCATGATCCTTTCTGCTTCAATTTTATCCATGCAACGCAGTAAGGTTGAATCATGGTTACGTTTGTAAAGAATGTCATTGCTGATGAAGAACTTTGCTGCGAACCTTCTCAGAAACTTCTTGTCATTAACAGACGCGCCCTCGGGGTATTCTTGAGCTTCAAGGTACCTCTTTACTTCATGATACCAAGGTTTTTCTGTTACCTCTTCGGTCTCAAGATCACAATAATATGCAGGTTCATCCAATTTCCAAATAATGATCCGGGGAGCCTCGTTATCCCATTTGACTTTGAACATAGAAGACATCGTAGCTAGCGCGTCCGCCAACTGATTCTCCTATCTTGGGAAATGTTCAAAGGTTATCTCCTCGAAATGGGGAAGCAACGTCAATACATACTCCTTGTAAGGAATAAGATTTGGGTGTTTCGTATCCCACTCGCCTTTGATCTGACTGATCACGAGAGCGGAATCTCCGAAGACGCTCAGAAACTTGATCCTTAGGTCAATTGCAGCTCGGAGACCCATAATGCAGGCTTCATACTCCGCCATGTTGTTGGTGCAGTTGAAACATAGTCGGGCGGTAAACGGAGTATGAGAGCCTTTAGGAGATATGATCACAGCGCCAATGCCATTACCCAGAGCGTTTGAGGCTCCATCAAAGTACATAGACCATCGGGATCCTTCCTCAGGTCCTTCATCCGGTCCAGGTATCTCGCAATCAGTTACTACCGTGATATTCACGTCTGGAAATTCAAAGTTCATAGACTGGTAATCATCCACTGCCTGATGTGCCAAATGGTCTGCCAACACACTTCCCTTGATTGCTTTTTGAGTCGTGTACTGGATGTCATATTCAGTCAAGATCATCTGCCATCTTGTTATTCTTCCGGACAAGGCAGGCTTTTCGAAGATATACTTGATTGGATCCATCTTTGAAATCAAAAGAGTAGTGTGAGTCAACATATACTATCTTAGCCGGCGAGTAGCCCATGCCAAAGCACAGCAAGTTTTCTCGAGCAGTGAGTATCGAGTCTCACAGTCGGTAAACTTTTTGCTAAGGTAATAAATAGCATGCTCTTTTCGGCCGGACTCGTCATGCTGCCCCAACACACATCCCATTGAGTTGTCAAGTACTGTCAGGTATAAGATTAGAGGTCTCCCTTCAACTGGTGGCATCAGAATGGGTGGCTCCTGGAGATACTCTTTAATTCTTTTGAAAGCGGTCTGGCATTCATCGTTCCAACGTACCACTTGATCTTTCTTCAGTAGCTTGAAGATTGGCTCACAAGTAGCAGTTAGGTGCGAGATGAATCGGGCAATGTAGTTCAGGCGTCCTAGAAAGCCTCTGACTTCTTTCTCTGTCTTGGGAGCTGGCATATCTTGTATGGCTTTCACTTTGGCAGGGTCCACTTGAATACCTTTGTCGCTCACGACGAAACCTAGCAGTTTGCCAGATCTCACTCCGAAGGTGCACTTGTTCGGGTTCAACCTCAATTTGTACAACTTCAACCGGTCAAACAGCTTCTGTAGATGGTCAAGGTGTTCCTCCTCTATTTGGGACCTCGCAATCATATCGTCGACATATACTTCAATCTCATGATGGATCATATCATGAAACAAAGCAACCATGGCACGTTGGTATGTTACCCCAAAATTTTTCAACCCAAAAGGCATGACTTTGTAACAAAAGGTACCCCACTGAGTAACAAAAGTGGTCTTCTCCATGTCTTCGGGAGCCATCTTTATTTGATTATAACCGGAGAAACCGTCCATGAAGGAGAATACCTTATGCTGAGCAGTGTTGTCGACCAGAACGTCAATGTGAGGTAGAAGGAAGTCATCCTTAGGGCTCGCCCTGTTCAAATCCCTGTAGTCAACACACATTCTGACCTTACCATCTTTCTTCGGCACTGGAACCACATTGGCGACCCACTGAGGGTAAGAAGTTACTGCTAGAAAACCGGCGCCAAATTGTTTCATAACTTCAGCCTTGATTTTCTAGGACATCTCTGGGCGCATACGACGAACCTTCTGTTTTACGGGAGGACAGTCTTCCTTGGTAGGCAGGCGATGAACCACAATGTCAGTATCCAATCCAGGCATATCTTCGTAAGACCAGGCAAAGATTTCCACGTAGTCATGTAGCATCTGAATCAACCGTTGTTTCACACTGAGCTCCCAGTTTGCACCGATCTTGACTTCCTTCTTGTTTGTCTCGGTACCCAGATTCACCGTTTCCACCGGCTCTTCATGTGGCTGAATGGCCCTCTCTTCCTGAAGTAGCAGTCTTGCAAGCTCACTCGGCACTTCGCAATCATCTTCACCTTCATCTTCGGCCAAGTTGATCGGATTTTCGAAGTCATAACTGGCAGTAGTAGAGCCGTTACCAGTGAGATCCGGAGTGGATTGGGACCTGTATATGTGAGTGTGTGTAAATAGCTGTTTTGCAATATATAATAAAGAAAGACAAGGAGCACAAGATTTGAAATGCAAAAAACGTCCAATGCTTTTATTAATGATATATGAAAATGGCACACAAAAGCCCTCACAAATGAAGCCACGGTGCCCCAGGTAAGACACCGGGCCATAAAGTTTCACAATATTGTCTGTTACAAATTCAAAACAAAGAGTTCATTACTGAGTAACAAAAGTAATAGGGATGAAGTCTTTTGCTGTCCAGTTGCTTGGTCCACCGTTGGTCGTAGGGTAGATCCAGCTGTCGAATTCAGATTCCTCCACGTCATCTTCGATGGCATTTACTCCCGAGTTGCTGATGAACACATGAGGTCTTCCAATCCTTGCACTACGAACAGCCCTTTGAGCTTCTGCAGTGAAACCCAAACCAAACTTGTTAGTCTTCTGAGTGAAATCAGGAAGTAGGCCCCAGTTTGCATACTCACCCTTCTCAATAACAGCCCGAGCATCCTTTAAGGAAGCCATCTTCAACGGAGAATCTTCAACCACAGTCTCAGCTGATGCCAGTGTCTGAGGAACCTCTTCAAAGTGTTGAAATGGGGTCTCAATGAACTCCCCATCCATCTCTATGTACCGGAACGAGTTGAGGTGGCTGACCATGTACTCTTCCTCCCCATGTACTGTCACAATCTTCCCTTTGACCGGATACTTCAGCTTCTGATGGAGTGTGGAGGTCACAGCTCCAGCTTTATGGATCCATGGACGACCCAACAAACAAGAATAGGACGGTCGAATGTCTATTACGTAGAATGTAGAATTGAAGACCTGAGAGCCAACTTTAATTAGAATATCGACTTCACCATGCACCATCCTTTTAGACCCATCAAAGGCCCGAACAACAATGTTACTTGGCTTTAGCTCCAACCCTTTGCAATCTAACCTGTCTAGAGCTTTCTTGGGCAAGACGTTTAATGAGGAACCAATGTCAACCAACACATGTGCAAGAGTAGTGCCCCTGCATTCAATGGAGACATGCAGGGCATCATTATGGTTCTTCCCTTTAGCAGTCAGATAAGCGTCAGAGAAACCAAACCATTATCAGCAGTTAAATTGGCCACACAATCGGTAAACTGATCAGCTGATGTCTCTTGTGGCACGTGGGCCGTCTTCAGGAAGGTAATCAGGGCCTTGGCATGGGCCTCTGAACACAACAACAGTGATAACATAGAAATCTTGGATGGGGTTTTCCCCAGTTGCTCAACTACATTATAATCACTGTTGTACCCCAAAATTTGCCCTCCCATTTTCTCAACATTTTCTCACCACCAGACCTTTGAAGATCAAGATCCAGTTAGGATTTCCTCTGCTCAAGACTTCTCCTTGCACTGTTGACCCAAATTAGGGTTTGTGTTTGAACAAATATGTTTTGACCTAAAATGCCTAAGATGACTTTCATGCTTCATGTTGGACTCCCAAGTTTATCCATGCCAAGTTTCAAGTCTTGATTCCAAGTTTTGCCCAATCAATTGGACATATGACCTAGAAATCAGCTGTATTGGGGAAAAAGTCAACTGTGGCCAATTGACAGTCAAATCTCATGGAAATTGACCCACATCAACATTATGAACTCATATGGACCATTTGATCAAGTTTGGATCACAATTCCACAAGAAATTTGATCAGATCACCAAAAGGGCAAAATGGTCACTTTTAGGGTTTTGACTGCACAAAGGCAATTTTTGACTGTTTGACCTAGCCAATGGCAAACCAAGCTCACATATGGACTAAAGGACCCCATGGAATTGTCTTGACATTCTCAACAAGCTCAAAAGATCCCAAGTACACAAGATTGACAGTTGAATTTCCCAGTCAATTGATCAATTTTGACTGTATACTGAAAAGTCAAACTTTGACTTTTTGGTCAAAATAAAGAGTCAAGATTCATTTTTCACCAAAACATGTCAAATCATGAAACTTGTTCACCAAGAAACCAAGAAATGCAAATTAGGGTTTAAAATGGAATTTTTCATAACTTAGAATTTTTCTAAGTTATGGAAAACGCTAATTTTTTCCCAACTTTGCCCCACTTTTTCACTATGATGCATTTGGATTCAAACAAAAGTCAAAACATGAAAGTTGTAGCTTGGTGCATAATCTACAACTTAGATTCACAAAGTTTTCTCATTTGAAGCTTGTATCTCAAGTTACAAATTTTTGAATAAGGGCACTAAACCATTCTTAACTTAGTGAATTTTTGACCTATTTTGACAAGGTTTTCTACCCCACTTCAAGGCCATTTTCCATACACTTCCACTTGGAATTTCAAATTGCATTTCAAAGATGGATTATAGTACACATTCCAAGCTTTCCAAAATGTCCAAGAACTTCTCAAACAACTTCATGGTTAGGGAGAATCGAATTTCACAATATGGCAAAAACTCACTTTGTTCATGACCAAATTACATGTCCATAATCTTGCAATTTGAACTCAGCATGCTTTAGGCTAGATTACAGGTCCTTAAACCAAGTTACACTCAATAATTTAATGCATATTCTTTGTGCCAAGACCATGTTCTTTGAGCTAAAGCATTGTATGAAGGTTTAATCCATTTTTAGATAAAGCAAAATAGCCATTTTTGAAAAGTCACACTTTATGTCAAATGGAAAATCCAACAAGTACATTGCAAATCTGATTGGCACAAGATTATGAACAAATTACTCTGATCAAGAGAAGCTTTGCAGCAGGATTAGGGGTCCTCTACTGACCTAGAAACACAAGTTGGCATTTGTTGCTTAAAGTTGAAGAAACATTGCATAACTCATACCAACTATCATATCAGCTCAAGAACACAAGAACAAAGTTATCAAACACATTTCACACAACACAACCAAGCTAATACAAGAGCCCTTAGCCTTCAAAACACCCTCCATCTCAGAATCACTCTCAAACTGCAAAAACAGGGCAGGCCCTGCAGTTTGAGTGCTATCTCTCATTTCTCTTGAGCTCTCTTGCCCAAACCAGTTCACACACCTTCCATACCATCTATGCAAGCTAACCAAAAGCAAAAGCACGATCTGTAACACCTCTAAGCCACTTCACCATTTTTGTTTTTCTGTTTTGCAGTTGAAGTTCTCTAGCACGATTCAGGGAGTTTCAAGACAAAGTATAACTTGGAATAGCATCCTTACACTTCAAGGAAGCTATACAAATCATCATCTTGCTCTGAAAACTCCTCCATTGCAAAGCACGGTTCCAACTGAACAGGTATCTTCATGAAGTTCTATCTCTCTTATTAGGCATTGTTAGCTTTAGGTTTGTGAAAAAAATATGTCACAATCATAGCCCTGAACATGCCCATATAGTTAGATTTCATTTATATTATGTGTGCTGCAAGAATTTTGAGTCTGAACATGGCATAAAAGTTAGGTCAAAAATTGGGGGAGAAGAAATTCTCCCTCATCTTAGAGAGTTAAGTCAAGTTCTTTACATGGTTGAATTCGTCTTCTCATGCTCTACACTTTTCATGTTATGAGTTTTGCTTGAAAGTCCAGGAATCAAGAGATAGAAAACGCGTGGGTGATGTTGTTCAGAGGTTGAAGATGACTGGTTCTGGGCTGGGCCTGGAATACTTTTCTTATTTGCACCACTCTTTTGCTTTCACACCCCCAAGGCCCATTTGCTTATTTCTTTGACTTTTTGACCTTTTTCTTTTTTGATTGACTTTGTTTATTTTTTCTCACGACATAAAAAATATAAAAATATTTTTTCTCACCATTTTTTAATTTATTAGGTATTTATATGATTTTCTTTCGATTAATACTTAGATAAATAAATATATACATTTCATTAAAATATTGAGAAATAGGTATAAATACTTTTATGTTCATTTTTATTTTATTATACCCTCTGAAAATATTTTACATAAAAAAAAATACTTTTTTTTAATATTAAAAATTATTATTATTTATATATATAATACATATTTAGAACTTAATACATAAATATATATATTTATTAATATACTTAGAATAAAATACTAAAAATATACATATTTTATTTTATTAATATTAAACACTAAAAAATCATTTTTTACAAATACATTTCTTTTCTTATTTTATTTTTGTGTATAAATGATAAAATATTGTATATATCAATAATAATACATTTCATTTAATGAAAATTAGGGTTTTGCCCTAAATTTAAAAATACTCCAAGAATGATATCTTTTTATTTTCTTTTTATTTTTACATAAATGATCTTTTTTTTCATACATATAAAAAAAAAACCCTTTTTTGCATTCTTGCATATTTGTTCTATTTTTATTTTATTCATGCAATTAAATTACCTTGCAAATATTCAATATTGATGTAATAGCTTAGATTCAATTTCCTTGTCAAATACCTTCCCATTTGAACATTTGTACCCCCCACCCTATATTATTGTGTTGTAATAGCGTAGGAATTTAAATTTCGCACTTTATCGCTTTCTAAATATACAATGCTAGAATTAAGGTTTATATGCGAATAAAAAAATGAATGAACAAAATAGTTGGACCTAATACAAGATAAATGAGCATGAAAAATGGACAACACATTTCACACTTGCACCCCTAGGGTATTCCACTTTGTTGCCTTCAAATAATTGGGCCATATTGCATGTTAAGTCTCTTTGGGCAAAACAAACAAATCAAATGATCATAGTCCCTCGATAACATTGTCAAAATATTGCCAAAACAAAATGATCAAGTCCCTTAAAGAAAATGCCCAAAGATACTTGGCACCATTGCAATTATGGTCCAAACGATGACCCGCGCCCGTCCCTTTCACATCCTAACATGAGATTGTCCACCAAATACAATGGTGGAACAAACTTATGAAAAGGGTTAAAACATAGCAATAAACTTTGAGAAATTTAGGAGTAGATAACCTCTTAGTTACTTGAATCAAACTTGCAAAAACAAAACACTTGCCTATTTTCTAAAATACACCTCACAACACTTTCAAAAACAACTTTCAAAAACAAATGAAAACCTTTTCAAGAGACATACACCTTTGTATACATCCCCACATGGATCATTACAAAGGTTGCCACCACATCGGCTTCTTTTCAAAACATTTTCAAACCCACACACACAAGCACCATTTCAAACAATTGAAAACAAAAGGCAAGTGATCTAAAGCAAGTAACTAAGAGCCCATGAATAACCATGGATAGAAAGGGTGCTAATACCTTCCCTTTTTATAATCTACTCCCTGAACCCAAGAAAAATCTCAAAGGTTTTTGCTGTGCTTTTTAAACCTTTCCTTAGGATAAAATAAAAAGTCGGTGGCGACTCTTGCTCAACCGAAACATTTGCAAAAACAAACGCAAAACCCTAGTCAGTTCTCCCACCGTATCACAGAACTGGCGACTCTGCTGGGGATATTTTTAAAAGTGGAGTAACCTTAGGGCTTAGATCACCCTCTTGCATGACTAATTGTTTGAATTGTTTGCTTTATATCTTGGCTCT
The DNA here is from genome assembly GCA_948472305.1 of Vicia faba. Lineage (NCBI taxonomy): Eukaryota > Viridiplantae > Streptophyta > Magnoliopsida > Fabales > Fabaceae > Vicia > Vicia faba. Next base: position 490,740,780 of record OX451736.1, read on the forward strand.
ATTGTTTGGGTTTGCAATCCTACACCCGGATTTTGGGAAACATTCATAGATAGCAATACGTTGTGGAAACTGTGCGGGGTATACCGACACGGTCGAAGCAATAGCTATATTAGTGCGACATATTTGTGAGTACCGGTAACCCTTGAGTTCAATCAAGGAGAGTACGGGGCCGCTGAGTGATGTCACTAAGCACTAATGACCTAGAACCTTACTTGACCATCTTGGCCTTTTATTAGGGGTAGTGAGATGACCGGCTTTGGTGCAGTCTGAAGTTGGTAGATACTCGATACTACACTCATTGAGGGTTGTGTTCTTGGAATATTTTGGTCGCTAGTTAAGTGGCTAAACCAAAACAATGAACAATGAAAACAATCCAGTGATATTGAGCTCCTTAGAACCCGGTTACTATTTATAGGACAGGTTTTTAAGCCAACTACACTCAAGAGGGTACTTACCTATGAAACCCCATGCAAGCCTGAAACTAGGGTTTGGTGTGATTTGCTTGTACATATGTTTTGTGCATACATCATAAACATCATGAAACATCATATGCATTCACTAGCCATTTCAAGGGTTTGGACCTTCATCTTTGTTTTTGTTTTGTAGGTCATGGAAATTCCTCGCAGAAACACCATTCAAGTCAACCTTGTGAGAATCTCTCCTCAACTCAAGGAGATCACCTCAAGAATTCCGGAAAACTCATCCTTCAGTGAAAGACATGGTAGACTGCTCAGCCTAGTCAACACCAACATTGAAGAAGACATGATGAAAGTGCTATTCCAGTTCTTTGACCCTCTTCACCACTGTTTCACCTTCCCTGATTATCAATTGGTACCCACTTTGGAGGAGTTTTCTCAACTCCTGAGAATTACTATCCTTAATCAACTACCCTTCAACGGTACGGAAAAGGAACCAAAGCCGGAAGATGTTGCTCGAGCATTACATCTACAACCATCCGACATCAAGGTCATTGGGAAACCAGAAGCGGCGTCAAAGGATTCTTAGCAAAATTCTTGTTTGAGAAGGCACAAGAATGTTGGAACTCATTGGACCTACAAGCCTTTGAAGAGATTGTGGCACTCATTATCTATGGGTTGGTCTTGTTCCCAAATCCTGACCAATTGGTAGATGTCAATGCTGTCAAAATCTTCTTGTCCAGAAATCCAATACCGACATTGCTTGGGGACATTCTTCACTCATTTTACACACGAACAATGAGAAAGAGGGGTGTTCTCATGTGTTGTACTCCTATCCTCACAAGGTGGTTTATTTCGCACCTTCCACAATCTGTCTTGAAGAATGACCAAGGTACAAGGTGGTCCCAACGATTGATGACTCTTACTCATTCTGATGTGCATTGGTGTTCTCGGTCCAGAGAAAATGTCATCATTGTCGATCGTTGCGGAGAATTTCCTAATGTTCCTTTACTTGGAATTAGAGGAGGTATCACCTACAACCCTTGCCTAGCTTTGAGGCAATTTGGATATGCACGGAGGGATGGCCCTCATGATATGTTGATTCCTAGCCTAGTTTTTGACTTCGACAACGATGCGCAAGGACTTCGCCAAAGATTCATCAGAGCTTGGGGAAAACTCAACAAGGTTGATAGCAAGACTCTGGGACACAAGAACTCTATCCCTCTTGAGCCCTATCTCAAGTGGGTACGAGCCCGAGCCCAAAGTCTGATGATGCCTTATCCTCATATACTCCCAGTGATTAAAGAGCCCGTCAATGAAGGAGAGGTTCCCTACACCATCATACATCCAGACATGCCTACATCGTGGGAGGAAATGCAGAAAAGCTGGATTCAGCTGAAGGAGGAGCGGAACACTTTTGAAGCTAGCTACTACGCCAGTGAAAAGAAGGTTCTAGAGCTTACCCGCCGACTCCACGAGCAAGAGGCCCTCAATACCTACATCGCACCAAAGAGGATGCGCAATGTCTTTCTGCCTTAAGAAGTTTATTTTGTAATATTTGGCCCATGGGGCATTTATGTACTGACAAATTTCTTCTTATTAATATGACGTGCGTTCTTCTTTGTCTGAAACAATTTTGAATGTCCTAAATCCTTGAATGCATTGCATACATAAGCATACCATTCATCATGTGCATAAGCAGGTCTCATTCCAGGTTTCCTTATCTATCTGCTGTTTATTTCAGTAGGATGGATCTCGAGCAAACAATCAAAGACCTACAGGCTCAGAATGCACAGTTCCAGCAACTCCTGATGACCTTGGCTAAGGGTCAGGAGGATATCAAGACTCAATTGGGGAACAAAGACCCAGTGAAGAAGAAGAAAAAGAGACTCGGGGTGGCTACTTTGGGGAGAAGATTTGACGGAGAAGCTCGAAGAGTGCTTGAATTTCCTCCTACTTCTGATGAAGGGACCAGTAAAAGAGATGGAGTTGCGGTGCCTTCCGAGTCTAATGCGGAAGAAGAAGAGGTTGAAGAGGATGAAGATTATTCTGACCAGCAATACCCTCCAGCTGATGATAAATACAAGGGTTTAGAAGACAGATTAGCCGCCATGGAGCTACAGAGAATTCCAGGTTTGGATTTTGAAGACTTGGGTTTGGTTTCCGGGATTGTGATTCCCCCAAAATTCAAGGTGCCAGTGTTTGTAAGGTATGATGGGCTGTCCTGCCCCAAAATGCATCTTAGGTCCTACGTGAGAAAGATCCAACCCTATACGGCAGATAAAAACCTCTGGATTCATTTCTTTCAAGACAGCCTTTCTGGAGCTCAGTTGGAATGGTTTTATCAGCTAGAAGGAACCAGCGTTCGAAATTGGGAAGATTTGGCCACCGCTTTCTACAAACAATACCAATACAATTCTGACCTTGCCCCTACTCGTACCCAACTTCAGGGTATGTCGTTAGGAACAAGCGAAGGATTCAAAGAATACGCACAAAAGTGGAGGGATTTGGCTGGCAGGGTGCAGCCTCCTTTAACCGATCGTGAGCTTGTTGATATGTTTCTAGGGACCCTATCTGGGCCTTTCTTCAATCATCTAATTGGTAACTCTTCCGCGGGGTTTACCGATCTGATCTTAACGGGCGAGAGAATAGAAGCTGGCATCAAGTCAGGAAAGATTCAGAAGGGTGTTGCTGCGAGTGCTGAGAAGAGGCCTTTTAAGAAAGAAGCAAGTGTCGTCTATGGTCCTAGAAGACAAGTCAAGCCAGAAAGTCGCCAAGCCGTCAATGCTTTGGTCATTTCAAAACCTGCTGCTGCTCCTCAGCAGTACAATCAACAAAGAAGTGAAAGGCCCAAGAGGCAGTATACTCGGCTGAGTATGACCTTATCTCAAATTTTACCCCAACTGTTATCAACCAATTTGGTTACCACCAAAGAAGCTCCTAAAGTCGTAAATACTGCGTCTCTGAAGTATAACCCAAATGCCCAGTGTGCTTATCATTCTGATAGTCCCGGGCACACTACTGACGATTGCTGGGCCTTGAGGAACAAAGTGCAAGATCTTATCGACGCGAAGGAAATTCAGTTTGAAGCGCCTGAGAGGCCGAATGTTGTAACTGCTCCTATGCCCCAGCATAGAGTAAATGCCATTGAGGAAGAGTTGTATGCTGTTTCGGTGAATGAAGTTGTTACCCCTCTGTTGACTGTTAAGAGGAACTTACTACTAGCCGGTGTATTTCTGGGTTGTAGTAAGGGTTGCCTCCTGTGTGCTGTAATCCCTACCGGTTGTCCACTGCTGAAATCAGGCATCCAAAGCCTGATGGATAGCAAGGAAATTCTATTCAAGAAAACTGCTGTTCCGTCTGTTTCCGTTGAAGAAATATCTGTTGTCACAATCTACAATCCTGCCAAAGCTCCCATAAAGAAACCAGTCCAAGTTATGTCTGTTGCACCCATCACTATTACTGTGCCGGGGCCTCTCCCGTATGAGTCTGATAAAGCGGTCCCATGGCATTATGGAGCCGACGTATATGTGCTTGGGGTGAAGCAGGAGTTCAACACCAATACCAATATCAGTAATATCACTGGTCCCGCAAAGATTACCCGCAGTGGCAGGCTCTTCTCGCCTGACATTGCACCGCCAGTTATCCGAAAACCTCTCACCATCACGCCCGCAAGTGGACATGTTCCAATTCAAGTTCCTGTGTCTACTACTGCCGCCGAGTCCTCTGATACTCGGGGCAAAGAAGTTGCTACCGATTCGCCTGCCAGGACGGAGGCACCAAAAAAGAAGACTGCTGTGGAAGCCTCCCAACAAGAAATGGAGGAAATTCTTAAAATTATCAAAAAGAGTGACTTTAATGTTGTTGAACAGTTGGGGCATACTCCCTCCAAAATCTCTATGTTATCATTGCTGCTATGCTCAGAGGCCCATGCAAAAGCCCTGATTTCATTTCTGAAAACGGCCCATGTGCCGCAAGAGACCTCCGCGGATCAATTCACTGACTGTGTGGCTGCCGACAATGGCTTAGGGTTCTCAGATGCTGACCTTACCTCCAAAGGGAAAAATCACAATGATGCCCTGCACGTCTCTATAGAGTGCAGGGGCACTACTCTCGCACACGTGTTGGTGGATACCGGCTCTTCCCTAAATGTTTTGCCCAAGAAGGCATTGGATCGTCTGGATTATGAGGGTTTGGAGCTGAAACCTAGTAACATCATTGTTAGAGCCTTCGACGGTTCTAAGAGGATGGTGCACGGTGAGGTAGACATCCCTATTCGTGTGGGTTCCCAAGTTTTCGGCTCAACGTTCTATGTAATGGATATTCGTCCATCTTACTCCTGCTTATTGGGTCGACCCTGGATTCACAAAGCTGGGGCAGTAACTTCCACTTTACACCAAAAGCTCAAATACCCTGTCAAAGGGAAAATTGTTACTGTGCAGGGTGAGGAGGAATACATGGTGAGTCACTTGAATTCATTCCGATATATCGAGATGGACGGGGAGTTTATTGAAACCCCCTTTCAGCATTTTGAGGAGGTACCTCCAATTTTGGCATCAGCTGAAGCAGTAGCTGAAGAAGATTTTCCGTTGAAGATGGCATCCTTGAAGGATGCCCGGGCTGTAATCGAGAAAGGCAATTGTGCGAACTGGGGTCAGCTTCCTGACTTCACTCAAAAGAATGACAAGTTTGGACTGGGCTTTACTGCAGAGGCTCATAGGGCTGTGCGCAAGGAAAGAATCAGAAAGGCTCCGGTGTTTATCTCCAACCCAAGGGTGAATGCTATTGAGGAGGATGCGGAGGAAGCAGAGTTTGACAGTTGGATCTACCCGACTACCAGCAACGGACCAAGCAACTGGAAGGCAAAGGATTTTACGCCTATCACATTTGTCACGCAATAATTAATTTCTTTTGATTTCCAATTTGTAACAACCAATGTGTTAAAACTTTTATTGGCTCGGTGTCCTACCCGGGGCATCGTAGCTCCATTTGTGAGGGCTTTTTGTATGACATTTCCATATATCATCAATTAAAACATTGGACATTCGTTGCATTTCAAATCTTATGCTCCTTTTTCTTTCTGTGTTATATATATTGCAAAACAGCTATATTTACACACACTCACTTATACAGGTTTCAATCCACTCTGGATCTCACTGGTAACAGCTCTGCCACCGCCAGTTATGACTTCGAGAATCCGATCAACTTGGCCGAGGACGAAGGTGAAGATGATTGCGAAGTGCCTGGTGAACTCGCAAGACTGCTACTCCAGGAAGAGAGGGCTATTCAACCACATGAAGAGCCGGTGGAAACAATTAACCTGGGTACTGAGACAGATAGGAAAGAGGTCAAGATTGGTGCCAATTTAGAGCTCAGCGTGAAGCAACGATTGATCCAGATGCTACAGGATTACATGGAGATATTTGCTTGGTCCTATGAAGATATGCCTGGTTTGGATGCCGACATTGTAGTTCATCACCTGCCAACTAAAGAAGACTGCCCTCCGGTAAAGAAAAAGGTTCGCCGCATGCGCCCAGAGATGTCCGAAAAGATCAAGGCTGAGGTTATGAAGCAATTCGACGCCGGATTTCTAGCAGTAACTTCTTACCCTTAGTGGGTTGCCAATGTGGTGCCAGTACCGAAGAAGGACGGTAAAGTCAGGATGTGTGTCGACTACAGGGATTTGAACAGGGCCAGCCCCAAGATGATTTTCCTCTACCTCACATTGACGTCCTCGTTGACAACACTGCTCAACACAAGGTGTTCTCCTTCATGGATGGTTTTTCATGGTATAATCATATCAAGATGGCTCCGGAGGATATGGAAAAGACTACCTTTGTTACCCAGTGGGGCACCTTCTGCTATAAGGTCATGCCATTCGGTTTGAAAAATGCTGGGGCAACCTATCAACGTGCCATGGTTGCTTTATTTCATGATATGATCCATCATGAGATTGAGGTATATGTTGATGACATGATAGCAAGGTCTCAAACTGAGGAGGAGCATCTTGACCATCTGAGGAAGCTGTTTGACAGACTCAAGTTATACAAGCTGAGATTGAATCCCAATAAATGCACCTTTGGGGTAAGGTCCGGAAAATTGCTAGGCTTCATTGTAAGTGATAAGGGTATTCAAGTGGACCCCGCCAAGGTTAAAGCCATTCAAGAGATTCCAGTTCCTAAGACAGAGAAGAAGTCAGAGGCTTCCTGGGACGACTGAATTACATTGCCCGATTCATCTCACATCTGACAGCTACTTGTGAGCCAATCTTCAAATTACTGAAGAAAGATCAAGTAGTACGCTGGAAAGATGACTGTCAGGCTGCCTTTGAAAGGATAAAAGAATATCTCCAAGAGCCACCCATTCTTATGCCACCAGTGGAAGGAAGACCTCTAATATTATACTTGACAGTACTTGATAACTCAATGGGGTGTGTGCTGGGGCAGCATGACGAGTCTGGCCGAAAAGAGCACGTTATTTATTACTTGAGCAAAAAGTTTACCGACTGTGAGTCTCGTTACTCACTGCTTGAGAAAACTTGCTGCGCTCTTGTATGGGCTGCTCACCGGCTGAGACAGTATATGCTGACTCACACTACCTTGTTGATTTCAAAAATGGATCCCATCAAGTACATATTTGAAAAGCCTGCTCTGTCTGGGAGAATAGCGAGATGGCAAATGATCTTGACAGAATATGATATCCAGTATACAACTCAGAAAGCAATTAAAGGAAGTGTACTGGCAGATCATTTGGCACACCAACCTGTGGACGATTACCAATCATTGAATTTTGATTTTCCAGACGAAGACATCATGGTGGTAACTGACTGTGAAGTACCTGGACCGGATGAAGGACCCGAGGAAGGATCCCGATGGTCTATGCATTTTGATGGAGCCTCCAATGCTTTGGGTAACGGCGTCGGCGCTGTAATCATATCTCCCAAAGGAACTCATACTCCACTCACCGCCCGATTATGCTTCAACTGCACCAACAACATGGCAGAATATGAAGCATGTATCATGGGTCTGCAAGCTGCAATCGACTTGAGGATCAAATTTCTGAGTGTCTTCGGAGATTTCGCTCTCGTGATCAATCAGATCAAGGGCGAGTGGGATACGAAACACCCAAATCTTATTCCTTACAAGGAGTATGTGTCAACCTTGCTTCCCCACTTTAAAGAAATAACTTTTGAGCACTTCCCAAGAGAGGAGAATCAGCTAGCAGACGCACTGGCTACGATGTCTTCAATGTTCAAAGTTAAATGGGACAATGAGGCTCCCCGGATCATTATTTGGAAGTTGGACGAACCGGCATACTGCTGCGAACTTGAGGCTGAGAAGGTGACTGAGAAACCCTGGTATCATGAGGTGAAGAGGTATTTGGAGGCTCAGAAATACCCTGAAGGCACATCTGTCAATGACAAGAAGTTCATGAGAAGGTTTGCAGCGAAATTCTTCCTCAGCAATGGCATTCTCTACAAACGGAATCATGATTCAACTCTACTACGTTGTGTGGATAAGGCCGAAGCAGAGAAGATCATGATGGAACTGCATGAAGGTACATTTGGAACGCATTCCAGTGGACACACCATGGCTAAGAAAATCCTTCGGGCAGGATATTTCTGGTCCACAATGGAAGCTGATTGTTACCAACACTCTCGAACTTGTCACAAATGCCAAATCTATGCTGACAAGGTGCATATTCCTCCAGTTCCTTTGAACGTCCTGACGGCACCTTGGCCTTTTGCAATGTGGGGGATTGATATGATCGGCGAGATCCGACCGACGGCATCCAATGGGAATCGCTTCATCTTAGTGGCGATCGATTACTTCACGAAGTGGGTTGAGGCAGCTTCCTACGCCACAGTAACCAAGAGCGTCGTGGCACGTTTCATCCGACATAATCTGATCTGTCGGTACGGTGTCCCAGAAAGAATCATTACGGACAATGGTACCAATCTCAATAAAAAGATGATCACTGAAATCTGTGAACAATTCAAGATACATCACCACAATTCTTCTCCCTACCGGCCGAAGATGAATGGGGCTGTAGAGGTAGCCAATAAGAATATCAAGAAAATTGTGCAGAAGATGACAGTGACTTATAAAGATTGGCACGAGATATTACCGTTCGCTCTTCATGGGTACCGTACCTCAGCAAGGACGTCAACCGGGGCAACTCCTTTCTCTTTGGTCTATGGCATGGAGGCAGTCTTGCCAATTGAAGTCCAGATACCCTCTCTCCGGATAATGAAGGATGCAGACTTGAGTGAAGATGACTGGATCCAGACTCGACTTGATCAGTTAAACCTGATTGATGAAAAGAGACTCACCGCTATCTGTCATGGTCAAACGTATCAAAAACGGATGATCAGGGCATTTAACAAGAAAGTCAAACCACGAGAGTATCAAGTTGGGAACCTGGTAATCAAACGCATCATCCTTCCTCAAAGTGATCCCCGGGGCAAATGGACCCCTACTTACGAAGGGCCATTTGTGGTTAAACATGTGTTCTCAGGAGGAGCCATAATCCTAACCACCATGGACGGTGACGATCTTCCTCACCCCGCCAATGCAGACATAGTGAAAAAAATACTACGCATAAATAAAAGACCCGCTAGGTTGACATACCTAGGCAAAAATTAGGGCTTCCCGGCGAACCAAAAGGGTTCGGGCAAAAATAAGGGATGAAATAAAAAAAAAATCTGTACACCCGGCAAGTCGAAAACCTGAAAAGGAGGCTTGGGCAAAAATGGGTATCCCGGTGGACTGAAAACCCGAAAGGGCGGTCCAGGCAAAAGTTAGGGATGAAGTGTAACACTATGTCTCATTGGATCACTTCGCATCCGGAATTCGGCATCAACTATCTGGCTCAGACTTCGGCATCGACCAATCAGCTTCGTCTTCAACTAGGCAGCAAAGCGATGAGACGCTTGGAGACATAAAGGCAATAGCAGAGTTGGAACCCAGTGGGATTATTCACATAGCTGTTTTGTTTTTATTTTCAAAATTGTCAAATCTGTGATTAATTCGGCGGCATTCTCTTACTAGGATGTCAGCCTCTTGTACAAAAAACGCCTATTCACAGGCAAAATTCAAATCAATACGAATTCACTTGTCCATACAAAGTGCCATTGTTTTTCTTTTTCTGTTTTGTCTTACGACGAACGTCCAATGTCCATTTTTGATATATGCATTTGACATTAAATTGCTGATTCATAAATATTTGCACATAAAACAGAAGATTAATTACAGGTGACATCAGAAACAGGGGCAATGTGGAATTGTCTGATGCAGTCTGTTTGCTTTGTCCGCCAAGGTACCAAGGTAGATTCGACTGAAGAATGTGACCAAGTGATCTCAGCTCCCCGCAGAGTAAGGCAAGATTCAGCAATACTTTCCCCAGTGAAGTCGCCAACTTTCCCCGGCAGGTCTAAAAGCTTATCCCCAGTAGATTCTGGAAGCTTGTTCCCCGCAGAATACGGACGTCTCTCCCGAGCTTTATTCAGAGTTATTCCTCACAAGGACTTATAACTGGGTTATCCTCAGCTAATTGCCATGGAAGATCGCCCTCGGCAAGGTTCTTTTAGTCCCCAGTAGGAGTTTGTCTTTGGTATTCCCCAAGCAGAGTTTATCATCCTCATCCCCAACGGAATCCCTCATCAAAGTCCTCAGCAGGCCTCTCATCCAAACTTCGGCAAAGTATCTCTCCCGCAGAGCAATTCCCTGGCCAGTTATCAAGAATTTATTTTCCTAAGACGAAAATACATTCATAAACATTTCACGTTTTCATACATCTTGCTTACATACATGATAAAGTGCATACAACACTATCTCACGTTGAACAATCGTGACATTACGCATATCATACATCATGACATTGCATACAACGTATGTTTTTGCCTTTTCAGGGAAGAAGACAATCCCAAAGACGGCTACCTTCAACTGTCACAATTCCAGATTCGATACCTGTATCTAGCCAGGGCATATCTGTTGACCACATTTCCAGACTCGATTCCTGTATCTAGCCAGGGCACGTCTGAAAAGCTCGAAGATTCGATTCCTGTATCCAGCCAGGGCATATCTGTTGACCACATTTCCAGACTCGATTCCTGTATCTAGCCAGGGCACGTCTGAAGAGTTCGAAGATTCGATTCCTGTATCCAGCCAGGGCATATCTGTTGACAACTATTTCCGGATTCGATTCCTGTATCTAGCCAGGGCACATCTATGAGCAACCGTTTGTAGACTCGACACCTGTATCTAGCCAGGGCATGTCTGCGTAAAGAGATTGAAGATCAAACACCTGTAACAAGCCAGGAAAACATCTGTCTTTCTCAAATACACAAGTTCACGCTAAGGAATCTCTTATGCGATCAACGCTTCCAAATGGCATCTATAAGCCCATTCCCGACAAGTTTCTGTCACATCTTCAGATGGCATCTATAAGCCCATCTCCCTACCCACCATCTCTCCAAATGGCATCTGTAAGCCCATTCCCGACATCACATTTGTTGATACTCCAACATGCGAGTGCAAATTTCCGGGCACTCTAGTTCCAATCTCCTTTTACCCTCGAGTCACGAAAGGCAAACCTGCCAATCTAACTCTTCAGGTTCAAGAAGATTGAACAGGGGCAACTGTTGTACCCCAAAATTTGCCCTCCCATTTCCTCAACATTTTCTCACCACCAGACCTTTGAAGATCAAGATCCAGTTAGGATTTCCTCTGCTCAAGACTTCTCCTTGCACTGTTGACCCAAATTAGGGTTTGTGTTTGAACAAAGATGTTTTGACCTAAAATGCCTAAGATGACTTTCATGCTTCATGTTGGACTCCCAAGTTTATCCATGCCAAGTTTCAAGTCTTGATTCCAAGTTTTGCCCAGTCAATTGGACAGATGACCTAGAAATCAGCTGTATTGGGGAAAAAGTCAACTGTGGCCAATTGACAGTCAAATCTCATGGAAATTGACCCACATCAACATTATGAACTCATATGGACCATTTGATCAAGTTTGGATCACAATTCCACAAGAAATTTGATCAGATCACCAAAAGGGCAATATGGTCATTTTTAGGGTTTTGACTGCACAAAGGCAATTTTTGACTGTTTGACCTAGCCAATGGCAAACCAAGCTCAGATATGGACTCAAGGACCCCATGGAATTGTCTTGACATTCTCAACAAGCTCAAAAGATCCCAAGTACACAAGATTGACAGTTGAATTTCCCAGTCAATTGATCAATTTTGACTGTATACTGAAAAGTCAAACTTTGACTTTTTGGTCAAAATCAAGAGTCAAGATTCATTTTTCATCAAAACATGTCAAATCATGAAACTTGTTCACCAAGAAACCAAGAAATGCAAATTAGGGTTTAAAATGGAATTTTTCATAACTTAGAATTTTTCTAAGTTATGGAAAACCCTAATTTTTTCCCAACTTTGCCCCACTTTTTCACTATGATTCATTTAGATTCAAACAAAAGTCAAAACATGAAAGTTGTAGCTTGGTGCATAATCTATAACTTTGATTCACAAAGTTTTCTCATTTGAAGCTTGTATCTCAAGTTACAAATTTTTGAATAAGGGCACTAAACCATTCTTAACTTAGTGAATTTTTGACCTATTTTGACAAGGTTTTCTACCCCACTTCAAGGCCATTTTCCATACACTTCCACTTGGAATTTCAAATTGCATTTCAAATATGGATTGTAGTACACATTCCAAGCTTTCCAAAATGTCCAAGAACTTCTCAAACAACCTAATGGTTAGGGAGAATCGAATTTCACAATATGGCAAAAACTCACTTTGTTCATGACCAAATTACATGTCCATAATCTTGCAATTTGAACTCAGCATGCTTTAGGCTAGATTACAGGTCCTTAAACCAAGTTACACTCAATAATTTAATGCATATTCTTTGTGCCAAGACCATGTTCTTTGAGCTAAAGCATTGTATGAAGGTTTAATCCATTTTTAGATAAAGCAAAATAGCCATTTTTGAAAAGTCACACTTTATGTCAAATGGAAAATCCAACAAGTACATTGCAAATCTGATTGGCACAAGATTATGAACAAATTACTCTGATCAAGAGAAGCTTTGCAGCAGGATTAGGGGTCCTCTACTGACCTAGAAACACAAGTTGGCATTTGTTGCTTAAAGTTGAAGAAACATTGCATAACTCATACCAACTATCATATCAGCTCAAGAACACAAGAACAAAGTTATCAAACACATTTCACACAACACAACCAAGCTAATACACGAGCCCTTAGCCTTCAAAACACCCTCCATCTCAGAATCACTCTCAAACTGCAAAAACAGGGCAGGCCCTGCAGTTTGAGTGCTATCTCTCATTTCTCTTGAGCTCTCTTGCCCAAACCAGTTCACACACCTTCCATACCATCTATGCAAGCTAACCAAAAGCAAAAGCACGATCTGTAACACCTCTAAGCCACTTCACCATTTTTGTTTTTCTGTTTTGCAGTTGAAGTTCTCTAGCACGATTCAGGGAGTTTCAAGACAAAGTAGAACTTGGAATAGCATCCTTACACTTCAAGGAAGCTATACAAATCATCATCTTGCTCTGAAAACTCCTCCATTGCAAAGCACGGTTCCAACTGAACAGGTATCTTCATGAAGTTCTATCTCTCTTATTAGGCATTGTTAGCTTTAGGTTTGTGAAGAAAATATGTCACAATCATAGCCCTGAACATGCCCATATAGTTAGATTTCATTTATATTATGTGTGCTGCAAGAATTTTGAGTCTGAACATGGCATAAAAGTTAGGTCAAAAATTGGGGGAGAAGAAATTCTCCCTCATCTTAGAGAGTTAAGTCAAGTTCTTTACATGGTTGAATTCGTCTTCTCATGCTCTACACTTTTCATGTTATGAGTTTTGCTTGAAAGTCCAGGAATCAAGAGATAGAAAACGCGTGGGTGATGTTGTTTAGAGGTTGAAGATGATTGGTTCTGGGTTGGGCCTGGAATACTTTTCTTATTTGCACCACTCTTTTGCTTTCACACCCCCAAGGCCCATTTGCTTATTTCTTTGACTTTTTGACCTTTTTCTTTTTTGATTGACTTTGTTTATTTTTTCTCATGACATAAAAAATATAAAAATATTTTTTCTCACCATTTTTTAATTTATTAGGTATTTATATGATTTTCTTTTGATTAATACTTAGATAAATAAATATATACATTTCATTAAAATATTGAGAAATAGGTAGAAATACTTTTATGTTCATTTTTATTTTATTATACCCTCTGAAAATATTTTACATAAAAAAAATACTTTTTTTTAATATTAAAAATTATTATTATTTATATATATAATACATATTTAGAACTTAATACATAAATATATATATTTATTAATATACTTAGAAGAAAATACTAAAAATATACATATTTTATTTTATTAATATTAAACACTAAAAAATCATTTTTTACAAATACATTTCTTTTCTTATTTTATTTTTGTGTATAAATGATAAAATATTGTATATATCAATAATAATACATTTCATTTAATGAAAATTAGGGTTTTGCCCTAAATTTAAAAATACTCCAAGAATGATATCTTTTTATTTTCTTTTTATTTTTACATAAATGATCTTTTTTTTTCATACATATAAAAAAAAAACCCTTTTTTGCATTCTTGCATATTTGTTCTATTTTTATTTTATTCATGCAATTAAATTACCTTGCAAATATTCAATATTGATGTAATAGCTTAGATTCAATTTCCTTGTCAAATACCTCCCCATTTGAACATTTGTACCCCCCACCCTATATTATTGTGTTGTAATAGCGTAGGAATTTAAATTTCGCACTTTATCGCTTTCTAAATATACAATGCTAGAATTAGGGTTTATATGCGAATAAAAAAAATGAATGAACAAAATAGTTGGACCTAATACAAGATAAATGAGCATGAAAAATGGACAACACATTTCACACTTGCACCCCTAGGGTATTCCACTTTGTTGCCTTCAAATAATTGGGCCATATTGCATGTTAAGTCTCTTTGGGCAAAACAAACAAATCAAATGATCATAGTCCCTCGATAACATTGTCAAAATATTGCCAAAACAAAATGATCAAGTCCCTTAAAGAAAATGCCCAAAGATACTTGGCACCATTGCAATTATGGTCCAAACGATGACCCGCGCCCGTCCCTTTCACATCCTAACATGAGATTGTCCACCAAATACAATGGTGGAACAAACTTATGAAAAGGGTTAAAACATAGCAATAAACTTTGAGAAATTTAGGAGTAGATAACCTCTTAGTTACTTGAATCAAACTTGCAAAAACAAAACACTTGCCTATTTTCTAAAATACACCTCACAACACTTTCAAAAACAACTTTCAAAAACAAATGAAAACCTTTTCAAGAGACATACACCTTTGTATACATCCCCACATGGATCATTACAAAGGTTGCCACCACATCGGCTTCTTTTCAAAACATTTTCAAACCCACACACACAAGCACCATTTCAAACAATTGAAAACAAAAGGCAAGTGATCTAAAGCAAGTAACTAAGAGCCCATGGATAACCATGGATAGAAAGGGTGCTAATACCTTCCCTTTCTATAATCTACTCCCCGAACCCAAGAAAAATCTCAAAGGTTTTTGCTGTGCTTTTTAAACCTTTCCTTAGGATAAAATAAAAAGTCGGTGGCGACTCTTGCTCAACCGAAACATTTGCGAAAACAAACGCAAAACCCTAGTCAGTTCTCCCACCGTATCACAATCACCCTTCTTAATAATCTTCAAAATCTCTTCCATCTCCTGTTTGGAAGCTTCAACAGTGGTTGTCTTTGGCGCCTCCGTCTGGGCAGGCATATCAGTGGTGATCCCTTTGCCCTGAGCGTCAGATGACTCGGCGACAGGGGTAGAACTAAGAACTTGACCAGGAATGGTATTAGGCACACTTGCAGGTGTGATGACAATAGGTCTTCGGACAGTTGGTGGCGCAATATCAGGTGAGAAAAGTCTACCACTGCGGGTGACTTTAGCAGGCCTGGTAATGTTGCTGACGCCGGTATTAGTATCAAACTCTTGCTTGACTCCAAGAACATAAACATCTGCCCCATAGTGCCAAGGGACAACTTTGTCAGATGTGTAGGGAATAGGCCCCGGAACAGTGATGATTATGGGTGCAATCTTCTGAACATGCATAATTCTGATAGGCTTCCTCGAGGGAGCCTTGGGAGAATTGTTGAAAATGGTAACAATGGAAACTTCTTCAGTAGGGGTGGCAGGAACAACAATCTTCTCAAACAGGATCTCCTTGTTATCCATCAGGTTTTGGATGCCCGACTTCAAGGATGGGCAACCAGTAGGTGAAACAGAACACAGATGGCAACCTTCACCATATCCCGGAAATAAACCGGCTAGCAACAGGTTCCTCTTAACGGTCATCAGCGGGGTAACAATATCATCCACAGAGGCTACAAATAAGTCTTCCTCTACAGCATTTACTCCATGTTTGGGCATGGGAGCAGTCACAACATTAGGCCTCTTGGGCGCCTCGAACTCAATCTCCTTTGCATCGATTAGGTCCTAAACCTTATTCTTCAAAGCCCAACAATCATCTGTATTATGCCCCGGGCTGTCAGAGTGATAAGCGCAGCGGGCGTTAGGATTGTACTTTGGGGATGTTGTGTTTGAAATTTTCGGAGCTTCTTTTAGAGTCACCAGATTGGTCGTTAATAACTGCAGCAATATCTGAGACAAGGTCATGCTGAGACGAGTGAACTGCCTTCGAGGTCTCTCGCCCCTTTGTTGGTTGTGATGCTGAGGAGCACCAGCAGGTTTTGAAATGACAACCGCGTTGACAGCTTGGCGGTGTTCAGATCTATTATGTCTCCTTGGATCATAGACAACGCTGGACTCTTTCTTGAATGGTTTCTTCTCGGTGCTCGATGAGGCACCCTTCTGTATCTTCCCAGCCTTGATACCAGCTTCAATCCTCTCACCAGTCAAGATAAGGTCTGTAAACCCGACTGAAGAGTTTCCAATCAAATGGTTAAAGAATGGACCAGACAGGGTCCCCAAAAACATATCAACAAGTTCACGATCAGTTAAAGGTGGCAGCACCCTTCCGGCAAGGTCTTTCCATTTTTGAGCATACTCTTTAAATCCTTCACCCGTCCCTATTGACATACCCTGGAGTTGGGTACACGTAGGAGCGAGGTCGGAATTATATTGATACTGCTTATAGAACGCAGTAGCCAAATCCTCCCAGTTACAGATACTGGCTCCATCCAGCTGATAGAACCACTCAAGCTGAGTCCCTGAAAGACTGTCCTGAAAGAAATGGATCCACAAATTCTTATCAGCTGTGTAAGGCTGGATCTTCCTTACATATGACCGGAGGTGCAGCTTTGGACAGGAAGCTCCGTCATACTTGGAAAAGGCAGGTGCCTTGAATTTATGGGGAATCACCACCCCAGAGGATAGGCCTAGGTCTCCGAAGTCCAGCCCGGGCACGTTCTGTATCTCCATAGCGCTCAAGCGGTCCTCCAACTGTTTGTACCTATCCTCAGCAGGAGGATACTGTTCTTCATCATAATCCGTCTCGTTGTCAGAGACTATGGGTCTATGAATCCTTCTCTCTTGTGGACTATATTTCCCTCCAGATGAGGTGGTCAGATCAACCTCATTCTGCAGTCCATTTCCAAACCTGCGTCCGGTGTTGAACAAGACGGTCCTCTTTTTCTTCTTCTTCCTCTCTTTCAGAATCAGGGTCTTCAAGTCCTGTTGACCCTTAGCTAGGCTCATAACCAACTCTTGAAACTGGGCATTCTGGGCCTGGAGGGCCTTGATAGCTTGCTCAGTGGAAGGTTCAGTAGACATGATGATTGCTAAAATAAACAGCGAATAAGATAAGTGACCTGTAAAAGGGTACCTGTTTATGCAGTGCATGAGATGAAATGCGTATGATTTATGTTTTCAAAGACAACCGGGATTCAAATTTGTAGACAAGAAAGGAAACACACTTTATTAGATTTAACTTCAGAATTTAAATTCTTCAACAAATTGCCCTTAGGCGTTACAAGAATGGAAATAGTGAAAAGTAAATAAAACCGTAAAAGAAATCATCAATAGGTCCATCAATGTTCCCATGGCCTCTTCTTCTCAGTGCGGATATAATCATTCAGGATCCGCTCGTTCTCCAATTGCTTAGTCAGCTTCTGGATCTTTTGTTTTTGTTCGTTGAACCTCTCCCGATAAGAGTCCCGTTCTTCTTGCAGTTGCGCCCAAGACCTCTTCAGTGTGCCAACATCAGTGGGCGTATGAGGATGGAGAATAGTTGGAGGAACCCCGTCTTTATCAGCAACTTCAAGAGTAATAGGCCTGACAGCTTCGTATGGCATACCTAACTTCTGGGCACGGATGCGGACCCATATGAAATATGACTCCATTAGCAGAGAAGTTTTTGGTCCCAACTCATGTGGGTCAGATTTGTGAACTCTATCCCAAGCCTTGACGAATCTACGACGCAGCTCGTCGCTATCTCCCTGAAAATCAAAGATGATATGAGGTATCAACATCTCATGAGGCCCTTCTCTTCTGGCTCTTCTAAACTGAAGGAGAGATAAACATGGGTTATAAGAGATTCCTCCATGGGTTCCGATCAATGGAACATTAGGATACTCTCCACAACGATCAATGACGGCCACCTCATCTAAGCCTCTAAGAGTCCAAATAATGTCATTATTAGTAAGAGACATTATCCTATGAGCCCAGCCCCTTCCTTCTTTGTTCTTCAGTACGGACTTAGGGAGGTGCGAAATAAACCACCTCGACAATAAAGGAGCACAACACATCAAAGTTCCCCGCTTTCGGGCGGTACGAGCATAGAGCTGATGAAGGATATCACCCAAGAGAGTGGGTACAGGGTTCCGAGAGATGAAGATCCTAATGGCATTAACATCAACAAAGGTGTCAGGATTTGGAAATAATACCAGACCATAGATTAAGAGAGCCAGAATGTCCTTGTACGCTTTGAAGTCTAAGTCATCCCAGAAACAATTAGCTTTGCCAACCAGAAACTTAGCCAAAAAGCCCTTAACTCCACTTCTAGTCTCCCAGTTAGCCATTACCTCCTCTTTGGTCAAGTGAAGGGCTGCATCAATCTCTTTAGGCCTGAGAGTCTTTTCCCAACCAGTAAATGGAGTCTGCTCCAAAACAGAGATACCAAGCAACTCAGAGAATTCTTCCAGGGTAGGGACCAGCTGGAAGTCTTGAAAGGTGAAGCAATGGTATAGCGGATCATAAAACTGGACTAGGACACTCATCATTTGTTGGTCCCACTTTGAGGTGACTAAACCGAGAAGAGAACCATGCCTCCTGATGAAGGAAGTAGTGTCTGGAATCCTGACAACCAACTCTTTAAGCAAAGTAGGTGGTTGAACAAAGTTGAGCCGAATAGTATTCCTACGCATGGGCATCATGATGTCCTACAAAACAGAGCAAAGATGAAACCCTCTTGTCTTTGAAATGGGTTAGTCCTTATGCAGGATGTATGCAATGTTATGATGTTATGATGTCATGGTAAAGGCACACCACAAGTATTCACAAAAGGCAAACATGGTAAAGGCACACAAGTCACACAAAAGAGCCCTTAGATTTCAGGCTGGCATGAAGTTTAGGTACTACCCTCTTTCAGTTTCAGTTGGTTAAGACCTGTCCTAAAAATAGTAACCGGGTTCTAGAGGATCTCAATATCACTGACTACCCTCAATCGGTCATAATTCCAGTTTGGCAACCTTTTTGCGGCCGGAACCATAACGAGAGTTTAGTCTCAATGAGTGTAGCATACTGCTACTGTTCTATGGCCAAGTTGGTCAATTTAAGGTTCTAAGGTCAATTGGTGCTTAATGACTCCTCAAAAGACCCATATTCTCCTTGTTCCAACACAAGGGATATCGATACAGACCAAGGTGTCACACCAACGTAGCTACTGCTTCATCTGTGTCAGTCTACGCCGGACAGATCCCTCACAGTTTATTGCTACTTACCTAAAAAGGGTACCCCCAGATCCGGGTTAGGATCTATAGAACTACGATACAAGCCCACAAAATTAAAGCATACAAAGCATACAATTGAAAACACAAGTGATCTAATCCTAAGGTACACCTCACTTATAGATTCCTCAGCAGAGTCGCCAGTTCTGTGATCGGTGGAAATAGAACTGACTGTTTTTTAATGCTGGTTCGCGTTTTGCGTTTGTTTTTGCAAAATGTCGCGGTAAGCAAGAGTCGCCACCGTCTTTTATTTTATCCAACAAGGAAAGGACAAAAGCACAGAAAAATTCCTTTTCGAGATGTTTCTCAGGTTCGGGAGGTAGATTATAGAAAGGGAAGGTGTTAGCACCCTTTTTATCCGTGGTTATCCACGGGCTCTTAGGTACTTGCTCATTGTGTTTTCAAAAAGTTTTGGTTTTCTTGTGTTCGTGGGTTTTGAAAAGAGTTTTGTTTGAAAACTTCGATTTAACTCTTGTTTCTATCCTCAAGAGTGTATGAAGTGTTTTTTTGAAAACTTTGTTTGAAAAGTGTAAGTGCGAAAAATTTGTTTTGTTTTGAAAGAGCAAGTACCTAAGAACCTCTACCTACTCAAAAGGAATTAAACTGTGTAAATGTCCCTTTAGACAATGATATCCTACTATGAAGGAGTAGGTAGCATCTTCGTTGGAGTTTTCGGGTCAATTCGATTTTAGGGGCGTGTGGTCACTAAAGCAACGTAAGGACGCCTTAGTGGTAACCCTAATGTCTTAGATCATTTTTATCTGAGGCAATCGTTTCGAGGCAACTTTGATCTTTAGACAGGAGGGCGACCTCTAAAACTTCCTATACTCAATGACCACGTTCGAGGCAACCAAGTGAGGCGTACCCTAGGAGTGGCATGTGCAAATGTGTCAATTTTCAGTTATGTTATCTTTGTACATGTTATGGTGAGCTACGGTTGATTTTAAGTTAGGATAGATCTTGTCATGCATGGCCTATTATTCATACATCTAGCAATTAATGGTTGCGGAAAATAAAACTAAGCTATTACAAGGCGTCGGGTATTTACATCGCCAAAAACAAACCCTTGAAAAAGTAAATGCGGAAAAGGTAAATAAAAGCGGTAAATAATCCTAAGTTAAAACTATTACATCCTTGAAGCAGTTACAATTATATGGAATATGAATAAAAAATAATACGCGCGAGAAAAATTGAATCGGAGAGTTTTTTAGGGTTTTGACCCTTTTTTAAGAAAGAAGGAGATTTTTTGTTATTTTTTTGAATTAAAGAAATTAGTCTAAATTAATAATTGAATTAATTAATTAAAATAAAAATATTTTTGGTTTTTTGTTATTTAAGGAAATAAAAAAATAAAAAATGGTTAAAAGTTATTAAAAACCCTAATTCTACATTAATTTTATTTTGTTGCAAAAATGTTAAAATTATGCCTAATTAAAAATTAAGTCAATTAAATTGTTTATTTACAAAATAATGAAATTAATAAGAGTAATATAATTTTTTATGTTGTCTGAATTTTTTATAAAAAAAAGTTAGTTTGTTAATTAATTAATTAGTTTTTAATAATAATAATAAAAGGTAATAAAAAATAATGAAAAGAAATAAAAATAAAAATATAAGCAAACTCAGGGGGGGGTGTTGGGCCCAATTTTGGAGGGAGAATCATCAATTTCCCAGGCCCATTATGCTTCAGCCTCGTTGACCCTTTCCAGGATCTCACACGCATGCATTGACTAGGGAGTATGATGATCCTTCATTCATGACCATTGGATCTAGGTTTGGAGACATCTCGCGCACTGAGATTTAAGGTGTATGGTGGACCTCCCTTTGCAAACTGCACATGAATACCTGAAGGAGAAAAATAAACAAGATTTTGGGGGACCTGGGATTCGAAACCAGGTCCCAATGCTCACAGGCCAACGCGTTTACCACCCAACCAAGCTGCTTCAATTGTTATAGAAATAAGAAGCGATAATTATATATGAAACAAACTAATATGCTTGAAAAAATAAAATAAAAGCGCGTAATTCAAACCCACGAACCAGATGACAACACGTCATCATCTTCAACCTTGGTCTTGCATAAATAACATCAAATAGCGGGGGTTTTTAACCTCCACTATCTCCTGCACGAAAAATAGCGAATAGACACAGAGCAAAAAGAAATATTTCGCGAGGTATGTGTTAGAATCGTCTTGGTCTCACGAATTCAACCATGTATCCCATTGGTTCCAATTTTTCATGGTTTGGAAAGCCCTATTTGAAAGCTTGAAAACCCTAGAAACTCGATCATGGCATCTCTCGGTTTATGGCACTATGGTTCAATTAATTCATTCCATTGTATAATCTCTGGCAACGCAAATCAATCACAAAAACATGTCAAATGCATATGAATTAAGAGATACAATTTTGAATTAGAAGTGCAAATCGTGAGATGGTATTTCGTGATTCTTTGAGCTTTGGTGCTTGAATTTGATTGCAAATCACTCCTGGTACCTTCTGCAATGTGTTTGGATGGACAAGGCACCTTGAATTGGCCTAGATTGCAAGAACAAGTTTTGATTTTTCTTGAAGTTTCTTGAAATTGGTATGGCCGTCTCTTGCAGTTTTTTCTCGTGAATTAGGTTATGCTTGGCTTGCTTGCATATAAGGGAATCAGTTTAGGTCAAAATTTGGACCCATATCCATGTGCATTGAAGATTGAATATTTGATTGACAAATCAAATATTCTTGATTTTTCATGATTGAACAAGTTGCCAAAATTGGATATTTTTGTATCTTTTAGCTTGTGCACGAATTGGCATTGCTTGGTCAGCATATTTGGATCACATTTGGTTCACAAATAGATTTAAGAATCAAATCTTTTATTTTCTTATAATTTAAATTAATTAAATGAATTAATATGTATTAAAAATCCATTTAATCAATAAATTTAAGAAAATAAATCCAATTTAACTTGGTGGGTCGTGCATAGGTCATGGGTGAAGTTTCAAAAAGAGATTTGAGGCCCATTAGCAAAAAGAAGGTGTTTTGAGCAAAGTTGACTTTTGCAAATTCATGAAAATTGCCCAACTTCTCCAATGCATAACTTGCTCAATTTTGATCATATGACCATGTTCTTGGAAATTCTGGAAAGCCCTTGAAGTCCTCTAACCAATGCTTTTAGTCCCATGTCATTTGGTTTTACCAATCTCAAGTTATGGCCTTTGACTCAAAGTGTACTTTTGTTGACTTTTGAAATTGACCTATAATGTAAAAATTTGTAACTTCTTGTGAGTGCATTTTCTGATCTTGGGGTATGAAGATGGATTGTAGGAAATTAAACCCTCTTCAAAATGAGCTTTGGATGGGCCATTTCGCATAAAGTATGAGAACGTTATGCTTGGTCAAAGTTGAGTTGACTTTTCCTGCAAAACCCTAATTTAGCAACTTTTGAATCTTGATGAATTTTGAGCAATCCTTGATGAATCATGATCAAGACTTGATCAAATGATGATTGTGAACTCAAAAATAAGATGTTGACCAAGAATTCTGACTTTTGACTGCAAAATGACCCTTTTGCCCTTGTAGTTGACTGTAGATCAAATGGAGCTTTTGACTGTGCAAACTGGCACTTGGGAGTCTTGAAACTTGGCATGTAGGGCTTGAAATTTGACATGGATGAACTTAAGAACATATTAAGACATTGGGAAGCACTTGAGGCCATTTGGATGTAAGGACCTTAATGCAACACAAAACCCTAATTTTGAATTGACTGCCTTAGGAGGTGATTTGACTGTACAACCCTTGAGCAATCTTGAACCATTTGAAGATCATTCTTGACAAATCTTGAGGAATATGGGAGGGCAAATTTTGGGGTACAACACCAGGCTTCACGGTATTTGGAGAAATCAAGATATTATCCGGTCGAATCCGGGCTTCATAACTTGTATTAAAGATATACCACTATCTGGTCGACTCCAGGCTTCATAGTATTCTTTGTTGTTATCTGGTCGTAATCCAGGCTTAACAACGTCTTATACCATTATCTGGTCGAGTCCAGGCTTCATGGTGTCTTTTACTGCTATCTGGTCGTAATCCAGGCTTCACAATAACTTGCTGAGGGTTAAGTTGTTATCCAGTCAGTTTCTGGGCTTCACGGCTTGTGTGTTTATGACATGCCACTATCTGGTCGATTCCAGGCTTCATGGTGTCTTGTACTGCTATCTGGTCGTAATCCAGGCTTCACAGTAACTTGTTGGGGATTCAACTATTTTCTGGTCGATTTCTGGGCTTCATAGCTTGAACTTAAGATAAACCACTATCTGGTCAATTACAGGCTTCACGGTATTTTGATATTGTTATCCGGTCGGATCCGGGCTTCGCAGTATGATGGAGAAATCAAGATATTATCCGGTCCGATCCGGGCTTCATAGTCTTGAATTAGAGTAGAAATCTTAGCATCGATTCGACTGAACCAGAGAAATTTGTGAGAATTTGGTTGTATCTTTCCCTGAAAGGTAAAGAGTTAGTCGTATGCAATGTCATGATGTATGACATGTATTGAGTAATGATGCTATCAAAATAAATGAGATTGTGTTGTATGATGCGTATGCCATGATGTATGGATATGCAATGTTTTTATGATATTCTCTAGTTGGGGAAAATAAATCCCGGACTGCTGCTGGAGAGTGCAAGGAGTTGAATTCTCTGTTCTCGCTGAAGATGATTTGAGAATAAATTGGCGGGAGAATAACTCTGCTGGAGAATAAACTGGCGAGGAAATAACCCTGTGGGGAAGAGAGATACTCTACTAGAAGATCTGCCGATTTGGAGAAATAACCTCGGCTGGGGATGAATTACCATTACTGGTGATAATGAACCCTGTTGGGGATTGAGTTTCTGCTTGTGGAAGAAATAAACTCCACTGGGGATAGTCTTCCATTGTTGGTGATAGATGAACTCTGCTTGGGGAGAATTAACACCACTGTTTTTCCGACACTTCCTACTCTGCGGGGACTGTATGTACCTTTATTCATTTTCTCAAACTGACTTTATACCTGTACCCGGTAGGTAGAGCAAGTGTAAGGTTTGGACACTTCTTGTTTGCCCTTGTTCCTGGAATTACGAGTAATTATCTTTTGTTTCGCATGTAAATATTTATGAGCAGCAATTATTGTCAAATGCATATATCAAAAATGAACCATTGGACGTTCTTACAAAACAAAACAGAAAAAAGAAAAATAATTTGAAATTTCTTTGTGAAAATTAATTGTATTGATTCTTGAAGTTAGCCTGTAATAGGCGTTTTTTGTATAAGAGGCTGACGTCCTAGTAAGAGAACGCATCCGAACGAACAGAGTTTATACAATTTGTGTAGAAAGAAAAACAGCTATGTGAAACAATCCCACTGGGTTCCAACTCTGCTATTGCCCTTATATCTTCGAGCGTCTCATCACTTTGCTACTTGGTTGAAGGTAGATCAGATTGATCGGCGCCGTCCGAGCTTGATAGTCGATACCGAAGTCTGGTTGCAAGATAATCCAATGAGACATAGTGTTATGCTTTGATCCCTAATTTTTGCCTAGACCGCCCTTTTGGGTTTTCAGTCCACCGGGATACCCTTTTTTTCCCAAGCCGCCTTTTCAGGTTTTCGACTTGCCGGGTGTACAGTTTTTTCATTTTCATCCCTTATTTTTGCCTGAACCCTTTTGGTTCGCCGGGAAGCCCTTATTTTTGGCTAGGTCAGTCAACCTAGCGGGTCTTTGATCATGCGTAGTATTTTTTCACTATGTCTGCATTGAAGGGGTGAGGAAGGTCGTCACCATCCATGGTGGTTAGAATCATAGCTACTCTCGAGAAAATGTTCTTAACCACAAATGGACCTTCGTACGTGGGGGTCCATTTTCCCCTAGGATCACCTTGCGGCAGTATGATGCGTTTGATCACCAGATCCCCGCCTTGATATTCTTGACGTCTGACCTTCTTGTTAAAATCCTTGATCATTCGCTTTTGATACGTCTGACCATGACAAATAGCAGTAAGTCTCTTTTCGTCAATTAAATTTAGCTGATCAAGCCGGGTCTGGATCCAGTCGTCCTCGTTCAATCCTGCATCCATCATAATCCGGAGAGAAGGTATCTGGACCTCAATGGGTAAGACTGCTTCCATACCATATACCAAAGAGTAGGGTGTTTCCCCTGTCGATGTCCGTGTTGAGGTATGGTACCCATGAAGAGCAAATGGTAACATCTCATGCCAGTCTTTGTATATCACCATCATCTTCTGCACAATTTTCTTGATGTTCTTATTAGCCGCTTCAACAACCCCATTCATCTTCGACCGGTAGGGAGAAGAGTTCTGATGATGTATCTTGAACTGTTTGCAGAGCTCGGTGATCATCGTATTGTTGAGATTTGTACCGTTGACCGTAATGATTCTCTCCAGTACACCGTATCGAAAGATCAGATTGTGTCGGATAAACTGCACCACGATGTTCTTGGTTACTGTAGCAAAAGAAGCTGCCTCAACCCACTTCGTGAAATAATCAATAGCTACTAGAATGAAACGATGCATGTTGGACGCAGTAGGTCTGATCTCGCCAATCATATCGATGCCCCACATTGCAAAAGGCCAAGGAGCTGTCAAAACATTCAGAGGAACTAGAGGTACATGCACCTTATCAGCATAGACTTGGCACTTATGACAGGTTCGAGAGTGCTAATAACAATTGGCTTCCATAGTGGACCAATAATATCCTGCCCGTAGAATTTTCTTTTCCATGGTATGTCCACTGGAATGAGTTCCGAAGGTACCTTCATGTAACTCTGCCATAATCCTTTCTTCCTCGTTCTTGTCCATACATCGTATTAAGGTTGAATCATGGTTACGCTTGTAAAGGATACCATTGCTAATGAAGAACTTCGCAGCGAATCTCCTCAGAAACTTTTTATCATTAACAGATGCACCCTCGAGGTACTCCTGAGCCTCAAGATACCTCTTTACCTCGTGGAACCAGGGTTTATCTGCTACCTCTTCAGTCTCAATGTCACAGCACTGTGCGGGTTCGTCCAACCTCTCGATGGTAATCTGGGGAGCTTCATTGTCCCACCTGACTTTGAACATAGAAGACATGGTAGCTAGCACGTCCACCCACTGATTCTCCTCTCTTGGGAAGTGTTCAAAGGTTATCTCCTCAAAGTGTGGAAGCAATGTCAATACATACTCCTTGTAAGGAATAAGATTTGGATGCTTCGTATCCCACTCGCCTTTGATATGACTGATCACTAGAGCGGAATCTCCGAATACACTCAAGAACTTAATCCTTAAGTCAATAGCAGCTCAAAGACCTAGGATACATGCTTCATACTCCGCCATATTATTGGTGCAGTTAAAACATAATCGGGCGGTGAACGGAGTATGACAGCCCTCAGGAGATATGATCACAGTGCCAATGCCATTACCCAACGCGTTTGATGCTCCATCGAAATACATAGACCATCGGGATCCTTCCTCAGGTCCTTCATCCAGTCCAAGTTTTTCACAGTCGGTCACCCACATGATGTTCTCATTCGGAAACTCGAAATTCATGCATTGGTAGTCATTTGCTTCCTGGTGCGCCAAATGATCCGCCAATACACTCCCCTTGATTGCTTTTTGAGTTGTGTACTAGATGTCATACTCGGTTAAGATCATCTGCCATCTTGCTATTCTTCCGGATAAGGCGGGCTTTTCGAAGATATACTTGATTGGATCCATCTTTGATATCAATAGGGTAGTGTGAGTCAGCATATACTGTCTCAGCCGGCGAGCAGCCCATCCCAAAGCGCAACAAGTTTTCTCAAGCAGTGAGTATCGGGTCTCACAGTCGGTAAACTTTTTGCTAAGGTAGTAAATAGCGTGCTCTTTTTAGCCAGACTCGTCATGCTGCCCCAACACGCGCCCCGTTGAATTGTCGAGTACTGTCAAGTATAAGATCAAAGGTCTTCCTTCAACTGGAGGCATCAAAATAGTTGGCTATTGGAGATATTCCTTGATCCTTTCAAAAGCGGTCTGACATTCATCATTCCATTTTACCACTTGATCTGTCTTCAGTAGCTTGAAGATTGGCTCATAAGTAGCAGTCAAATGTGAAATGAATCGGGCAATGTAGTTC
Source organism: Vicia faba (assembly GCA_948472305.1). Taxonomy (NCBI): domain Eukaryota; kingdom Viridiplantae; phylum Streptophyta; class Magnoliopsida; order Fabales; family Fabaceae; genus Vicia; species Vicia faba. The sequence continues at coordinate 490,768,375 of OX451736.1, forward strand.
AGACGCCCCAAAAAGCCTCTGACTTCCTTTTCCGTTCGGGGAGCTGGCATCTCTTGTATAGCCTTTACCTTGGCAGGATCTACTTGAATACCTTTATCACTAACAATGAAACCCAGCAGCTTGCCAGACCTTACCCCAAAGGTGCACTTGTTCGGGTTTAACCTCAGCTTGTACATCTTTAACCTGTCGAATAGTTTCTGGAGATGGTCAAGGTGTTCTTCCTCAGTCTGGGATCTTGCAATCATGTCATCAACATAAACCTCGATCTCATGGTGAATCATGTCGTGGAACAAGGCGACCATGGCGCAGTGATAAGTTGCCCCGACATTCTTCAACCCGAAAGGCATCACCTTGTAACATAACATGCCCCATTGCGTAATGAAGGTTGTCTTCTCCATGTCCTCGGGGGCCATTTTAATCTGATTGTAACCATAAAAACCATCCATAAAAGAGAAGATCTTATGTTGCGCGGTGTTGTCGTCCAAAACATCAATGTGAGGCAGTGGGAAATCATCTTTGGGGCTTGCCCTGTTCAGATCTCTATAGTCCACACACATCCGTACCTTACCATCCTTGTTAGGCACAAGAACAACGTTGGCAACCCACTGTGGGTAAGAAGTAACAGCTAGAAATCCGGCGTCAAACTGTTTCATGACCTCAGCTTTAATTTTCTCAGACATCTCAGGGCGCATACGGCGAACCTTATGCTTTACCGGAGGATAGTCTTCTTTAGCTGGCAAGCGGTGAACCACAATATCAGTGTCCAAACCAGGCATATCTTCATAAGACCAAGCGAAAATCTCAACATAGTCGCGTAGCATCTGTGTCAACCGTCGCTTGACACTAGACTCCAGATTTTCACCTATCTTGACCTCTTTCCTGTCTTCCTCTGTACCCAAATTCACTGATTCCACTGGCTCTTCATGAGGCTGTATGGCCCTCTCTTCCTGCAGTAACAAACTAGCAAGTTCCCCGGGCACTTCACAATCATCCTCACCTTTGTCCTCGGCTTGGTTGATCGGATTCTCAAAGTCATAATCGGCAGTAACAGAGTTGTTATCAATGGGATCCAGAGTGGAGGTAGATCTGCATTATGATATGTGAGTGTGTGTAAGACAATAGCTGTTTTGATAAAGTGCGAGATAGAAAAGAAAAACAAGGAGCGTAAAATTTGTAATGCAAGAAAACGTCCAATGTTTTATTGATGATATATGAAAATGACAAATAATAAGCCCTCACAAACAAAGCCAAAGTGCCTCGGGCAAGGCACCGGGCTGTAAAGTTTCAAACTGTTTATTACAAATCTCAAAACAAAAGTCAATTACTGTGAAATAAAGGAAACAGGTACAAAGTATTTCGCCGTCCAGTTGTTCAATCCACCATTGGTAGTCGGGTAGATCCAGCTATCGATATCTGACTCTTCTTCATCATCCTCAATTGCATTCACTCCCTGATTAATGATGTGCAGAGGAGGTCTTCCAATCCACACGCGTTGAACAGCCCTTTGACCCTCTACAGTAAAGCCCAAACCAAACTTGTCAGTCTTGTGTGTTAAATCAGGGAGCTGGCCCCAATTTGCACACCCACCTTTTTCAATTACAGCCCTGGCATCCTGGAGGGAAGCCATCCTCATCGGAGGTTTGTCAGTAGCAACTTCAGTTGACGCCAATGTCTGGGGGACTTCTTCAATGTTCTGACAAGGGGTTTTGATGAACTCCCCATCCATCTCCACATAGCGAAAAGAGTTAAGATGACTCACCATGTACTCCTCTTCTCCTCGCACTATAACAATCTTCCTCTTTACTGGATATTTCAACATCTGATGGAGCGTAGAAGTCACTGCCCCAACCTTATGAATCCATGGGCGATCCAACAAGCAAGAATATGATGGTCGGATATCCATCACATAAAAAGTAGATGCAAAAGTCTGAGAGACAACTTTAACAAGGACGTCCAACTCTCCGTGCACCATCCTTTTTGACCCTTTGAAAGCCCTGCCACAATATTACTCGGCTTCAGAACCAAACCTTCACAGTACAGACGGTCTAATGCTTTCTTTGGCAAAAAATTCAAAGAGGACCCGATATCCACTTATACATGGGCCATGGTAGTGCCCCTGCACTCGATCGAGACGTGCATAGCGTCATTATGATTTCTTCCTTTAGCAGTCAGATCTGCGTCTGAGAAACCCAACCCATTGTCAGTAGTAAAGCTAGCTACGCAATCTTTGAATTGATCAGCTGAAGTCTCTTGCGGCACATGCGCAATTTTGAGGAAAGTAGTTAAAGCCTTTGCATGGGCTTCGAGCACAATAATAAAGACAACATAGAGATTTTCGACGGGGTCTGCCCCAGCTGCTCGACTACGTTGTAGTCACTTTTCTTGATAATTTTCAGGATTTCCTCTATCTCCTGCTTAGAGGTTTCTACAATAATCTTCTTAGGTGCCTCCATCTGGGCAGGCTCACCTGTGATTTCTTTGCCCCGAGTGCCAGATGGATCGGCGACAGGGGGGATGACTGGAATAGGAACTGGGACAGTAGCTGATGTACTAGAAGACGAAATGACAACAGGTTTGTGAACAGTCGGAGGGGAAATCTCGGGAGAAAAGAGTCTTCCGCTTCTGGTGACCTTGCTAGCCCCGACAATATTGCTGACACCAGCATCAACTTCTTCAATCTTTAAGTCTTACTTTACTCCATGGTAATACACATCGGCCCCATAGTTCCAAGGGACGGCCTTACCCGAAGTGTATGGGATATGACCCAGGATAGTAATTATTAAAGGAGCAACTCTTGGGACGGATGTAATCCTAACAGGCTTTCTCGAGGAAGCCTTGGAAGGATTGGAGAAAATGGTTATGATGGCAACATCTTCTACTGGAACTAACAAAATCATAGTTTTTTCGAACAAGATCTCTTTTTTATCCATCAGGCGTTGAACACCTGTTTTCAATAAATGGCAACCAGCAGGCAGAATTGAACATAAGTGGCAACCTTCGCCACAGCCCAAAAATAAACCGACCAATAATAGATTCTTCCTAACTGTCATCAAAGGAGTAGAAATTTCTTCCATGGAGGTCACAAATAAACCATCATCCACAACATTTACTCCATGACCATGTTTGGGCTGTGGAGCAGTCGTGACGTTGGGCTTCTCCGGAGCGTCAAACTCAATCTCTTTAGCTTCGATCAAATCTTGCACCTTATTCTTCAAGGCCCAACAGTTGTTTGTATCATGACCTGGGCTATCAGAGTGATAGGCGCAGTGGGCGTTCGGGTTATATAGCAGAGATGTGGTGCTGGGATTCTTCGGGGCTTCCCTCAGAGTTACTAGATTGGTCTTCAATAATTATGGTAAAATTTGGGACAAGGTCATATTAAGCCGAGTGTACTGTCTCTACGGTCTCTCCATTATTTGTTGATTGTTGCATTGTGGGGAAACTGTGGGTCTTGATATTACTACCGCATTCACCGCTTGACGGTGTTCAGATCTATTTTGGCTCCTCGAGCCGTAGACTGCACTAGATTCTTTCTTACTGGTAAAAGGCTTCTTCACTGCGCTTGATGAAGTATCCTTTTGTATCTTACCACTTTGGATACCAGCTTCTACTCTCTCCCCAGTCAAAATTAATTCAGTAAACCCAGATGACGAATTGTCGATCAAATGGTTGAAAAATGGACCTGATAGCGTCCCTAGAAACATGTCAACCAACTCCCTATCAGACAAAGGGGGTTGGACTCTTCCAGCCAAATCTCTCCACTTTTGAGCGTAGTCCTTAAAACCTTCACTTGCACCCATGGACATACCCTGAAGCTGAGTACGAGTAGGAGCAAGGTCGGAGTTATACTTATACTGCTTGTAAAAAGCAGCAGCAAGGTCCTCCCAGTTTCGGACATTAGCTCCTTCCAATTGATAAAACCATTCAAGCTGAGTCCCTGACAGACTATCTTGAAAGAAATTTATCCACAAGTTTCTATCAGCTGTGTGGGATTGAATTTTACGGACATACGAGCGAAGATGGAGTTTAGGACAGGACACTCCATCGTACTTAGCAAAAACCGGAGCTTTGAACTTATGAGGAATCACCACTCCTGATACCAATCCCAGCTCTCCAAAATCCAAACCAGGGATCTTCTGACACTCCATAGCACTCAACCGGTCTTCAAGTTTTTTGTACCTATCCTCAGCAGGAGGATACTGTTCTTCATCATAATCTGTATCATTATCAGAAATTGTAGGGCTGGGGCTCTTTTCTTCTCCTTGGTCCTCCTCTCCTTTGGATGAAAGTGACAGATCAACCTACTGTTTCAGCCTATCCCCAAACCTTTTACCCATGCTAAAAAGAACAACCTTCTTTTTCTTCTTCTTCTTCTCTTTCTCTTTCTCTTTCAGGATGAGAGCTTTCAAATCCTCTTGCCCTTTAGCCAAGTTTAAGAACATCTCTTGTAATTGGGCATTTTGTGCCTGAAGATCTTTGATAGCTTGATCAGAAGACATAACTGCTGAAATAAACAACGAAGAAGATGAGAAACCTGTGATGGAACCTGTAATGATGTGCATGATAATGGGATGCGTATGTAATGATTTCAAAGACTTTGGGAGATTTAAATTTGCAAACCAAGAAATAAACAAACTTTATTAGATTAAACTTGTAAAAAGGTTCAACAACGCCTTTAAAGCGTTTACAAAGAAATAAATGGAAAACAAATCTAAACTAGAAAAAGCAAAATCAGAAATCCCATGGACGCTTCCCCTTCGTGTTGAAGTAGTCATTAATCGTTCTTTCATTCTCGAGTTTCTTGGTAAGCTTTAAGATCTTCCTTTCTTGCTCATGATACTTGTCTCGGTAGGTATCCCTCTCCTCTTTCAGTTGAATCCAAGACCTCTTCAATGCCTCAAGTTCAGTGGGCATGTAGGGATAAAGGACTGTATAAGGAACACCCTCTTCATTGGTAGGATCCACAATCACTGGCAACACAACTTCATAAGGCATCCCAAGCTTCTGAGCACGAGCTCGGACCCACTGGAGATAATGCTGCATAGGGAGAGAAGTCTTTGGTCCTAGCTCTTGAGGATCAGATCTGTGATACGGTGGGAGAACTGACTATGGTTTTGCGTTTGTATTCGCAAATGTTTTGGTTGAGCAAGAGTCGCCACCGACTTTTTATTTTATCCTAAGGAAAGGTTAAAAAGCACAACAAAAACCTTTGAGATGTTTTCTTGGGTTCAGGGAGTGGATTATAGAAAGGGAAGGTATTAGCACCCTTTCTATCCATGGTTATCCATGGGCTCTTAGTTACTTGCTTAGATAAACTTGCCTTAATTTTCAATTGTTTGAAATGGTGCTTTGTGTGTGGGTTTGAAAATGTTTTTGAAAAGAGGCCAATGTGGTGGCAACCTTTGTAATGATCCATGTTGGGATGTATACAAAGGTGTATGTCTTTTGAAAAGGTTTTCATTTGTTTTTGAAAGTTGTTTTTGAAAGTGTAGTGATGTGTGGTTTAGAAAAATAGGCAAGTGTTTTGTTTTGCAAGTTTGATTCAAGTAACTAAGAGGTTATCTACTCCTAAATTTCTCAAAGATTATTGCTATGTTTTAACCCTTTTAACAATTTTGTTCCACCATTGCATTTGGTGGACAATCTTGTGTTAGGATGTGAAAGGGACGGGCGCGGGTCATCGTTTAGACCATAATTGCAATGGTGCCAAGTATCTTTGGGCAATTTTCTTTAAGGGACTTGATCATTTTTAGGCAACTTTCGAAAGCGTCATCGAGGGACTATGATCATTTGATTGTTTGTTTTGTTTTTGCCCAAAGAGACCTAACATGCAATATGGCTCATTTATTGAAGGCAACAAGTGGAATACCCTAGGGGTGCAAGTGTGATTAGTGTTGTCCATTTTCATGCTTGTTTATCTTGAAATTAGGTCAAACTATTTGTTGTTTTTGATTCGCATACAAACCCTAATTCTAACATGGTATAATTAGAAAGCATTAAAATGCGAAAAATAAAGTCCTAAACTATTACAACACAATATATGGGAAGGGGGGTACAAATGTTCAAATGGGGGATATTTTGACAAGGAATTTAAACCTAGACTATTACATCAATATTGAATTATTTACAAGATATTCAATTGCACAAATTAAATAGAAATAAAATAAATATGCAAGATGCAAAAAGGCTTTTTATGTGTATATAAAAAAGTATTTTTATATGTCAAATAAACAAAATAAAAAGTATTATTTTTTTGGAGTTTTTTATATTTAGGGCAAAACCCTAATTTTATTAAGTAAAAGTATTAATTATTTAATATGTACAATATTTATTTATTATATACAAAAATAAAATAAAAATGAAGTATATTTGTCAAAAAGGTATTTTTTTAATGTTAAATATTAATAAAAAATAAAATGTATGTATTTTGCATTTTACCTAAATATATTAATATATATATATATATATATATATATATATATATATATATATATATATATATATATATATATATATATATATATATATATATATATATATATATATATATATATATATATATATATATATATATATATATATATATATATATATATATATATATATATATATATATATATATATATATATATATATATATATATATATATATATATATATATATATATATATATATTTGTATTATTTATTAAATATATATATTATATATACAAAAATAATAATATTTAATATTTATAAAAAAAAGTATATTTTATATAAAATATTTTCAGAAGATAAAATAAAATAAAAATGGAAAATAAAATGTGTTTGCATTATTTTAGTATTTTTCAAACAAAAGTAAGTTTATATATTTATTTATGTACAAATATTAATCTAACCAAATAAATACCTAATAAATATGAAATGGTGTAAAAAATATTTTTTATATTTTTAATATTATAAGAAAAAATAAATAAGTCAGAACAAAAAAGAAAAAGTCAAAAAGTCATAAAAATAAGCAAAATGGGCCTAGGGGGTGTAAAAGTGAAAACATGGTGCAAAAAGAAAAGGGAAACAGGCCCAACCCAGAATCCTGTCATCTTCAACCTCAGAACATTTTTTGTTCAAGAAAACACGCGTTTTCTATCTTCCAATTCCTTGATCTTTTGCCAAATCTTCCAACATGAAATCTGTAGAGCTTGAAGCCACGATTCCAGACATATAAAGAAATCAATCTAACTCTCAGAAATGAGAGAGAATTTATTCTCCCCCAATTCCTGACCTAGTTTTTGTTCAATGTTCAGACTTAAAATTCTCTAAGCATACATAATATAAATGAAATCTAATTACATGGGCATGTTCAGGGTTATGAATGTGACATGTTTTCTTCACAAACCTAAAGCTAACAATGCCTATATTGAGAGATAGAACTTCATGAATATACCTGTTCAGTTGGAATCGTTTCTTGCAATGGAGGAGCTTTCAGGGCAAGATGATGATTTGTACAGCTTGCCTGAAGTGTAGTGATGTTATTCCAATGCTTGGTGTGTTTTGAATCGTGCCAAATCAAGCTGCAGAAGTCCACCTGTAAGATAGAAAAATGGAAATGGCAAATGGTGCTATGGCTGTTACAGTCTCAGTTCAAGGTTTGGAATAGTTTATATGGATATTATGGAATGTGTTTGAAGTGTTTTTAGCAAGAATGCATGGAAGGTTTGAGCTATGGAACTCAAACTGCAGGGATGCCCTGTTTTGGGCAGTTCAATGGTGATTCTGTGAATGAGAGGGTGTTGGGGATGGTTGGCTCGTGTTCTAGCTCAGAATGAATGTTTAGAATATGTTTGACAAGTTTGCTTAAGGTTGTGTTAGCTGAGATGAGAGTTGGTATGTGTTATGGCAAGTTTCTTACACTTTAAGCAAGAGATGGCAAGTTGGTGTTCTAGACAGGTAGAGGCCCCCAATCTATGCTGCACAACTTAGTCTTGTTCAGTGCAATTAGTCCATAAACTTGTGCCAAAGAGATCTTAACTGTACTTGCTTGGATTTGCTTTAGACATAAAGTGCAACTTTTCCAAAATGGATATAATGCTTTATCTAAAAATGGATTAAACTTGCATACAATGTCCAAACTCATAGAACAACACCTTGGCACAAAGGATTGGCATTAAATTAAGGAGTGTAATTGAGATAAAATACCTGTAATCAAGGAAAGCATGCTGAATTCAAAATGGCACAAATGTATGAACATGTAACTTGGCCAAATCAAAAGTGAGTTTTTCCCATATTGCCAAATTCGATTCTCTCTAACCATGAGGTTGTTTGATGAGTTCTTGGACATTTTGGAAATCTTGGAATGTGTACTACAATCCATCTTTGAAATGCAAATTGAAATTTCAAGTGGAAGCATGTGAAAAATGTTCTTGAAGTTAGGTAAAAACCTTGCCTAAAATAGGTCAAATTTTCTCTAAGTTAAGAATGGTTTGGTACCCTTGTTCCAAAAATTGTAACTTGAGCTACAAGCTTCTTTTGGGAAAACTTTGTGAATAAAAGTTGTAGATTTTGCAATAGGCTACAACTTTCATGTTTTGACTTTTGCTTGAATCCAAATGAATCTTGGTGAGAAAGTGGGACAAAGTTAGGAAAAAATTAGGGTTTTTCATAACTTGGAAAAATTCTAAGTTATGAAAAATCTTCATTTCAAACCCTAATTTGCATTTCTTGATTTCTTGATGAACAAGTTTCATGATTTGGCATGTTTTGATGAAAAATGAATCTTGACACTTGATTTTGACCAAAAAGTCAAAGTTTGACTTTTCAGTATACAGTCAAAATTGATCAATTGACTGGGAAATTCAACTGCCAATCTTGTGCATTTGGGATCTTTTGAGCTTGTTGAGCATGTCAAGATAATTCCATGGTGTCCTTGAGTCCATATGTGAGCTTGATTTGCCATTGGCTAGGTCAAACAGTCAAAAATTGCCTTTGTGCAGTCAAAACCCTAAAAATGACCATTTTGCCCTTTTGGTGATCTGATCAAATTTCTTGTGGAATTGTGATCCAAACTTGATCAAATGGTCCATGTGAGTTCATAATGTTGATGTGGGTCAATTTTCATGAGATTTGACTGTCAATTGGCCACAGTTGACTTTTTCCTAATACAATTGATTTCTAGGTCAACTGTCCAATTGACTGGGCAAAATTTGGAATCAAGACTTGAAACTTGGTATGGATAAACTTGGGAGTCCAACATGAAGCATGAAAGTCATCTTAGGAATTTTAGGTCAAAATATCTTTGTGCAAACACAAACCCTAATTTGGGTCAACAGTGCAAGGAGAAGTCTTGAGCAGAGGAAACCCTAACTGGATCTTGATCTTCAAGGGTTTTGTGATGAGAAAATGTTGAGGAAATGGGAGGGAAAATTTTGGGGTACAACAGTTGCCCCTGTTCAATCTTCTTGAACCTGAAGAGTTAGATTGGCAAGTTTGCCTTTCGTGACTCGAGGGTAAAAGGAGATTGGACACTAGAGTGCCCGGAAATTTGCACTCGCATGTTGGAGTATCAACAATGTGATGTCGGGAATGGGCTTATAGATGCCATTTGGAGAGACGGTGGATAGGGAGATGGGCTTATAGATGCCATCTGAAGGCGTGACAGAACCTTGTCGGGAATGGGCTTATAGATGCCATTTGGAAGTGTTGATCGCATAAGAGATTCCTTAGTGAGAACTTGTGTATTTGAGAAAGACAGATGTTTTCCTGGCTTGTTACAGGTGTTTGATATTCAATCTCCTCATGCAGATATGCCCTGGCTAGATACAGGTGTCGAATCTACAATCGGTTGCTCACAGATGTGCCCTGGCTGGATACAGGAATCGAATCCGGAAATAGTCGTCAACAGATATGCCCTGGCTGGATACAGGAATCGAATCTTCGAACTCTTCAGACGTGCCCTGGCTAGATACAAGAATCGAGTCTGGAAATGTGGTCAACAGATATGCCCCGGCTGGATGCAGGAATCGAATCTGGAATTGTGATAGTTGCTAGATATGCCCTGGCTGGATACAGGAATCGAATCTTCAAACTCTTCAGACGTGCCCTGGCTAGATACAGGGGTCGAGTCTGGAAACTGATCACTCACAGATGTGCCCTGGCTAGATACAGGTATCGAATCTGGAATTGTGACAGTTGAAGGTAGTTGTCTTTGGGATTGTCTTTTTCCCTGAAAAGGCAAAAACATCAGTTGTATGCAATGTCATGATGTATGAAATGCATGATGTCATGATGTTCAACATGAGATAGTGTTGTATGCACTTTATCATGTATGTAAGCAAGATGTATGAAATGTGAAATGTTTATGAATGTATTTTTGTCTAGGAAAATAAATCCTTGACGATCGGTGGGGGAATTAAATCCTGGGCTGACGTTGAAGAGTAGAGTTCTCCGCTTCCGCTGGGGATGACAGTTGTAAGAATACGCCGGTAAGAGAAGATGACTCCGTTGAGGAATAAACTTGTTGGAGAGATTACTCTGCAGGGAATTGCTCTGTGGAAGAGATACTTTGCTGAAGTTTGACGAGAGCTTCACTGAGGATTTCAATGATGGACTCCGTTGGGGATGACAATGATAAACTCCACTGGGGATTGCGTTGATAAGTTATGTTGGGGAACTTTGATGAACTCCGTTGGGGGTTGAAAGAACTTCGCCGAGGGCGATCTTCCGTGGCAATTAGCTGAGGATAACCCAGTTATAAGCCCTTGTGAGGAATAACTTTGAATAAAGCTCGGGAGAGACGTCCATACTCTACAGGGGATAAGCTTCCAGAATCTACTGGGGATAAGCTTCCAGACCTGCTGGGGATGAAAATTCCACTTTCCTGGGGAAACCTTCAGACTGTTACTGGAAAATGATTCCATTGGAGTGTCCGTATTCCGCCGGGGAACAATCTTAGATAAAGACTGCCGAGGATGCTTGCTGATGAATGCCTATACTCCACTGGAGGAAGGTTGCTATCTTGTCTTACTCTGCGGGGAGTTGAGATAATTTGGTCACATTCTTCAGTTGAACCTACCTTGGTACTTCGGCGGACAAAGCAACCAGACTGCATCAGACAACTTTACATTGCCCCTGTTTCTGATGTCACCTGTAATTAGTCTTTCGTTTCGCATGCAAGTACTTATGAATTAGCAATTTAATGTCAAATGCATATATCAAAAATGAACATTGGACGTTCTTCGCAAGACAAAACAGAAAAAGGAAAAACAAATGGCAATTTGTATGGAAAAGTGAATTTGTATTGATTTTGAAATTTGCCTGTGAATAGGCGTTTTTGTACAAGAGGCTGACATCCTAGTAAGAGAATGCCGCCGAATAACATAGAGTTTATACAATTTTGAAAAGGAAACAAAACAGCTATGTGCACAATATTCCCACTGGGTTCCAACTCTGTTATCGCCTTTATGTCTTCAAGCGTCTCATCACTTTGCTACTTAGTTGAAGATGAAGCTGATTGGTCGATGCCGAAGTCTGAGCCAGATAGTTGATGCCGAATTCTGGATGCAAGGTGATCCAATGAGACATAGTGTTACGCTTTATCCCTAACTTTTGCCTGGACCGCCCTTTCGGGTTTTCAGTCCACCGGGATACCCATTTTTGCCCAAGCCTCCTTTTCAGGTTTTCGACTTGCCGAGTGTACAGATTTTTTTTCATTTCATCCCTTATTTTTTCCCGAACCCTTTTGGTTCGCCAGGAAGCCCTTATTTTTGCCTAGGTATGTCAACCTAGCGGGTCTTTTATTCATGCGTAGTATCTTTTTACTATGTCTGCATTGGCGGGGTGAGGAAGGTCGTCACCATCCATGGTGGTCAGAATCATGGCTCCTCCTGAGAACACATGTTTAACCATAAATGGCCCTTCGTACGTAGGGGTCCATTTGCCCCGGGGATCACTTTGAGGAAGGATGATGCGTTTGATTACCAGGTCCCCAACTTGATACTCTTGTGGTCTGACTTTCTTGTTAAATGCCCTGATCATCCGTTTTTGGTACGTCTGACCATGACAGATAGCGGTGAGTCTCTTTTCGTCAATCAGGTTTAATTGATCAAGTCGAGTCTGGATCCAGTCATTTTCACTCAGATCTGCATCCTTCATTATCCTGAGAGAGGGTATCTGGACTTCAATTGGCAAGACTGCCTCCATGCCATAGACCAAGGAAAAAGGTGTTTCCCCGGTTGACGTCCTTGCTGAGGTACGGTACCCATGAAGAGCAAACGGTAACATCTTGTGCCAATCTTTATAGGTCACAGTCATCTTCTGCACAATCGTTTTGATATTCTTATTAGCTGCTTCTACAGCTCCATTCATCTTCGGCCGGTAAGGAGAAGAGTTGTGGTGCTGTATCTTGAATTGTTCGCAGAGCTCAGTGATCATCTTGTTGTTGAGATTGGTACCATTGTCCGTAATGATTCTTTCCGGGACGCCGTACCGACATATCAGGTTATGCCGAATGAAACGTGCAATGACACTCTTGGTTACGGTGGCGTAGGAGGCTGCCTCAACCCACTTCGTGAAGTAATCAATTGCTACCAAGATGAAGCGATGCCCGTTGGATGCCGTCGGTCGGATCTCACCGATCATATCGATGCCCCACATTGCAAAAGGCCAAGGTGCCGTCAGGACGTTCAGAGGAACCGGAGGGATGTGCACCTTATCAGCATAGATCTGGCATTTATGACAAGTTCGAGAATGTTGGTAACAGTCGGCTTCCATTGTGGACCAGAAATATCCCGCCCTAAGGATTTTCTTCGCCATGGTGTGTCCACTGGAATGTGTTCCGAATGTACCTTCATGTAGCTCTATCATGATCTTCTCTGCTTCAGCCTTATCCACACAACGCAGTAGAGTTGAATCATGATTCCGTTTGTAGAGAATGCCGTTGCTGAGGAAGAATTTTTCCGCAAACCTTCTCATGAACTTCTTGTCGTTGACAGATGCACCTTCAGGGTATTCCTGAGCTTCCAAGTATCTCTTCACCTCATGATACCAGGGTTTTTCAGTCACCTTTTTGGCCTCAAGATCGCAGCAGTATGCAGGTTCGTCCAACTTCCAGATAATGATTCGGGGAGCTTCATTGTCCCATTTAACTTTGAACATTGAAGACATCGTAGCTAGTGCGTCCGCTAACTGATTCTCCTCTCTTGGGAAGTGTTCAAAAGTTATCTCTTCAATGTGGGGAAGCAAAGTCGACACATACTCCTTGTAAGGAATAAGATTTGGGTGTTTCGTATCCCACTCGCCTTTGATCTGATTGATCACGAGGGAGGAATCTCCGAAGACACTCAGAAACTTGATCCTTAAGTCGATTGCAGCTTGAAGACCCATGATACATGCTTCATATTCTGCCATGTTGTTGGTGCAGTTGAAACACAGCCGGGCAGTGAGTGGAGTATGAGTTCCTTTGGGGGATATGATCACAGCGCCGATACCATTACCCAAAGCGTTGGAGGCTCCATCGAAATGCATAGACCATCGGGATCCTTCCTCAGGTCCTTCATCCGGTCCAGGCACTTCACAATCTGTTACTACCATGATATCTTCGTCCGGAAATTCAAAGTTCAATGATTGGTAATCGTCCACAGGTTGGTGTGCCAAATGATCTGCCAGTACACTTCCTTTGATTGCTTTTTGAGTTGTGTACTGGATATCATATTCTGTCAAGATCATTTTCCATCTTGCTATTCTTCCAGACAGAGCAGGTTTTTCGAATATGTACTTGATGGGATCCATCTTTGAAATCAACAGAGTGGTGTGAGTCAGCATATACTGTCTCAGCCGGCGAGCAGCCCATACCAGAGCGCAGCAAGTTTTCTCGAGCAGTGAGTAACGAGACTCACAGTCGGTAAACTTTTTGCTCAGGTAATAAATAGCATGCTCTTTTCGGCCAGACTCGTCATGCTGCCCCAGCACACACCCCATCGAGTTGTCAAGTACTGTCAAGTATAGTATCAGAGGTCTCCCTTCTACTGGTGGCATAAGAATGGGTGGCTCTTGGAGATACTCTTTTATCTTTTCAAAGGCGGCCTGACATTCATCGTTACAACGTACTACTTGATCTTTCTTCAGTAATTTGAAGATTGGCTCACAGGTAGCAGTTAGATGTGAGATGAATCGGGCAATGTAATTCAGTCGTCCCAGAAAGCCTCTGACTTCTTTCTCTGTCTTGGGAGCGGGCATCTCTTGTATGGATTTTACCTTGGCAGGATCCACTTGAATACCTTTATCGCTTACAATGAAACCTAGCAATTTTCCGGACCTTACCCCAAAGGTACATTTGTTGGGATTCAACCTCAGCTTGTATAACTTCAATCGGTCAAACAACTTCCGCAGATGGTCAAGGTGTTCCTCCTCAGTTTGGGATCTTGCAATCATGTCATCAACATATACCTCAATCTCATGATGGATCATATCATGAAATAAAGCAACCATGGCGCGTTGGTAGGTTGCCCCAGCATTTTTCAACCCGAATGGCATGACCTTGTAGCAGAAGGTCCCCCACTGAGTCACAAAGGTAGTCTTTTCCATATATTCCGGAGCCATCTTGATCTGATTATACCCTGAAAAGCCATCCATGAAGGAAAACACCTTGTGTTGAGCAGTATTGTCAACAAGAACGTCGATGTGAGGTAGGGGGAAGTCATCCTTGGGGCTGGCCCTGTTCAAATCCCTGTAATCGACACACATCCTGACCTTACCGTCCTTCTTCGGCACTGGCACTACGTTGGCAACCCACTGAGGGTAAGAGGTCACTGCTAGAAACCCGGCATCGAATTGCTTCATAACCTCAGCCTTGATCTTTTCGGACATCTCTGGGCGCATACGGCAGACCTTTTGCTTTACTGGAGGGCAGTCTTCCTTGGTTGGTAGGTGATGAACTACAATGTCGGCATCCAAACCAGGCATGTCTTCGTAGGACCAAGCAAAGATTTCCATGTAGTCATGTAGCATTTGGATCAATCGTTGCTTCACGCTGAGCTCTAGATTGGCACCAATCTTGACTTCTTTTCTATCTGTCTCAGTACCCAGGTTTACTGTTTCCACCGGCTCTTCATGCGGCTGAATGGCCCTCTCTTCCTGGAGTAGCAGTCTTGCGAGTTCACCAGGCACTTCGCAATCATCTTCACCTTCGTCTTCGGCCAAGTTGATCGGATTCTCGAAGTCATAACTGGTGGTAGCAGAGCTGTTACCAGTGAGATCCAGAGTGGATTGAAACCTGTATAAGTGAGTGTGTGTAAATATAGCTATTTTGCAATATATAACACAGAAAGAAAAAGAACACAAGATTTGAAATGCAACAAACGTCCAATGTTTTGATTAATGATATATGGAAATGTCATACAAAAAGCCCTCACAAATGGAGCTACGGTGCCCCGGGTAGGACACCGAGCCAATAAAAGTTTCAACATATTGTTTGTTACAAATTGAAAATCAAAAGAGTTAATTACTGCGTGACAAATGTAATAGGTGTAAAATCCTTTGCCGTCCAGTTGCTTGGTCCGTTGCTGGTGGTTGGATAGATCCAACTGTCAAACTCTGCTTCCTCTACGTCCTCCTCAATAGCATTCACCCTTGGGTTGGTGATAAACACTAGAGCCTTTCTGATCTTTTCCTTGCGCACAGCCCTCTGAGCCTCTGCAGTGAAGCGCAGCCCAAACTTGTCGTTCTTTTGAGTGAAGTCAGGAAGCTGACCCCAGTTTGCGCATTTGCCTTTCTCGATTACAGCCCGGGCATCCTTCAAGGACGCCATCTTCAACGGAAAGTCTTCTTCAACCACTGTTTCAGCCGATGCCAACGTTGGAGGTACTTCCTCAAAATGCTGAAAGGGGGTTTCAATAAACTCCCCGTCCATCTTGATATACCAGAATGAATTCAAGTGACTAACCATGTATTCCTCCTCACCCTGCACAGTAACAATTTTCCCTTTGACAGGGTATTTGAGCTTTTGGTGTAGATTGGATGTTACTGCCCCAGCCTTGTGAATCCAGGGTCGACCCAACAAGCAGGAATAAGATGGACGAATATCCATTACATAGAACGTTGAGCCGAAGACTTGGGAACCCACACGAATAGGAATGTCTACCTCACCGTGCACCATCCTCTTAGAACCGTCAAAGGCTCTAACAATGATGTTACTAGGTTTCAATTCCAGGCCCTCACAATCCAAGCGATCCAATGCCTTCTTGGGAAAAACATTCAGGGAAGAACCGGTATCCACCAACACGTGTGCGAGAGTAGTGCCCCTGCACTCTATAGAGACATGCAGGGCATCATTGTGATTTTTCCCTTTGGCGGTAAGGTCAGCATCCGAGAACCCCAAACCATTGTCAGCTGTCAAATTAGCCACACAGTCAGTGAATTGATCTGCAGAGGTCTCTTGCGGCACATGGGCCGTTTTTAGAAATGAAATCAGGGCCTTTGCATGGGCCTCTGAGCATAGCAGCAATGATAGCATAGAGATTTTGGAGGGGGTATGCCCCAGCTGTTCAACGACATTGAAGTCAATCTTTTTAATGATTTTAAGGATTTCCTCCATCTCTTGTTGGGAGGCCTCAACAGCAGTCTTCTTTGGTGCCTCCGTCCTGGCAGGCAAATCGGTAGCAACTTCTTTGCCCCGAGCATCAGAGGACTCGGCGGCAGTAGTAGACACAGGAACTTGATTTGGAACATGCACACTTGCGGGTGTGATGATGAGAGGTTTTCGGATAACTGGTGGTGCAATGTCAGGCGAGAAGAGCCTGCCACTGCGAGTAATCTTGGCGGGACCAGTGATGTTACTGATACTGGTACCGGTGTTGAACTCCTGCTTCACTCCAAGCA
The DNA here is from genome assembly GCA_948472305.1 of Vicia faba. Classification (NCBI taxonomy): domain Eukaryota; kingdom Viridiplantae; phylum Streptophyta; class Magnoliopsida; order Fabales; family Fabaceae; genus Vicia; species Vicia faba. Next base: position 490,785,223 of record OX451736.1, read on the forward strand.
CATACACGTCTGCCCCATAGTGCCATGGGACAGCCTTGTTAGATTCATAGGGGAGAGGCCCCGGAACAGTAATAGTAATAGGTGTAACAGACATAATTTGGACTGGCTTTCTCAGGGGAGCCTTGGTAGGATTGTAAATCGTGACGACAGATACTTCTTAAGCGGAAACAAATGAAACAACAGTTTTCTTGAACATAATTTCTTTGCTATCCATCAGGCTTTGGATGCCTGATTTCAGCAGCGGACAACCGGTAGGGATAACAGCACACAGGAGGCAACCCTTGCTACAGCCCGGAAATAAACCGGCTAGTAGTAAGTTCCTCTTAACAGTCAAAAGCGGGGTAGCAACATCATTCACTGAAACAGCATACAAATCTTCCTCGACGGCATTTACTCTATGCTGGGGCATATGAGCAGTTACAACATTTGGCCTCTCAGGCGCCTCAAACTAAATTTCCTTCGCATCGATAAGGTCTTGAACCTTATTTCTCAGGGCCCAGCAATCATCAGTAGTATGCCCGGGGCTATCAGAATGATAAGCACAACGGGCATTTGGGTTATACTTAGGAGATGCAGTATTCACGACCTTCGGCGCTTCTTTGATGGTCACCAAGTTGGTTGATAACAGTTGTGGTAAGATTTGTGACAAGGTCATACTCAGCCGAGTATACTGCCTCTTGGGCCTTTCACCTCTTTGTTGATTGTACTGCTGAGGAGCAGCAACAGGTTTTGAAATGACCAAGGCATTGATGGCTTGGCGGCTTTCTGGCTTGACTTGTCTTCTAGGACCATAGACTGCACTTGCTTCTTTCTTGAAAGGCCTCTTCTCAGTACTTGTGGAGGCAGCTTTTTGTATTTTTCCTGACCTGATGCCAGCTTCTATTCTTTCACCCGTTAGGATCAAATCCGTAAACCCAGCGGAGGAGTTACCAACCAAATGATTGAAAAATGGACCAGACAAAGTCCCTAGAAACATATCAACCAACTCACGATCAGTCAATGGAGGCTGCACCCTGCCAGCCAAATCTCTCCATTTTTGTGCATATTCTTTGAACCCTTCGCCCGTTCCTAGAGACATACCCTGAAGTTGGGTACGCGTAGGAGCGAGGTCAGAATTGTATTGATATTGTCTGTAGAATGGTATCGCCAAATCTTCCCAATGTCGGATACTAGTTCCATCTAGCTGATAGAACCACTCAAGCTGTGACCCCGAAAGGCTATCTTGGAAGAAGTGGATCCAAAGGTTCTTATCTGCCGTGTAAGGTTGGATTTTCCTTACGTACGACCTTAGATGCAGCTTTGGACAGGAGGCCCCGTCATATTTGGCAAAGGCATGCGCCTTAAACTTGTGTGGGATTACTACCCCAGAAGATAAGCACAAATCTCCGAAATCCAGCCCCGGCACATTCTGAATCTCCATGGCGCTCAAGCGGTCCTCTAATTGCTTGTATCTGTCAGCAGCAGGAGGGTATTGTTCGTCATTGTAGTCCGTCTCGTTGTCAGAGACTGCAGGACTAGGAGCTCCTCCCCCTTGGGGACTGTCTTTCTCTGCAGAGGAAGTAGTTGGATCAGCCTCATTATGGAGTGTGTTCCCAAACCTGCGTCCGGTGTTGAATAACGCAGTCCTCTTTTTCTTCTTCTTCTTCAGGAGTAGAGCCTTCAACTCTTGCTGACCTTGGGCCAGGCTCAGGACCATTTCTTGAAACTGGGCACTTTGGGCCTGAAGGGCCTTGATTGCTTGGTCACTGGATGAATCTGGATTCATGATGACTGTTCAAATAAACAGCGAAGAAGATTAAGCAACCTGTGGAAAAAGGGTACCTGCTATGCATATGGTGCAATGAGATGCGTATGTTTTATGTTTTCAAAGACAAACAAGATTCAACTTTGTAGACAAAAGGGAAACACACTTCATTAGATTCAAATTTTAAATTGTTCAACAACTTGCCCTTAGGCATTACAGGAATGAAAAATACTGGAAAGGAAATAAAAGCTGTAAAAGGAAATATCTAAAGCCCATCAGTGCTCCCATGGCCTCCTCTTCTCAGTGTGGGTGTAGTTATTCAGGACCCGCTCCTCCTCCAATTGTTTAGTCAGCCTCTGGATCTTTCGTTCCTGTTCGTTGAACTTTTCCCGATAAAAATCTCGTTCTTCTTTTAGCTGCGCCCAAGATCTCTTCAGTGTGTCAATATCAGTGGGTATCTGAGGAGGGAGGACAGTTGAAGGAACCCCATCTTCATCAGGAGATTCAAGAGTGATAGGTCTGACAGCTTCGTACGGCATACCTAACTTGCACGGATACGGACCCATCTGCAATAGGGTTCCATTGGTAGAGAAGTCTTTGGTCCCAACTCATGTGGGTCAGCTTTGTGAATTTTGTCCCAAGCCTTAACGAATCCATGGCCTAGTTTGTCACTGTCTACCTGAAATTCAAAATGGAAGTGAGGAACCAACATTTCATGAGGCCCTACTCTTCTGGCTCTTCCGAACTGGCGGAGAGCTAAACATGGATTATAAGAGATTCCTCCTTGGATACCAATCAACGGCACATTAGGGTATTCTCCGCAACGATCAATAACAGCTACCTCATCCAAACCTCTGAGAGTCCAAGTGATGTCATTATCAGTGAGAGACATTAACCTATGAGCCCAACCCTTTCCTTCTTCATTCTTCAACACGAACTTAGGAAGGTGCGAAATAAACCACCTCACTAGCAAAGGAGTACAACACCATGGAGTTCCCCGTCTTCGGGCAGTACGAGCATAGAGTTGTTGCAGGATATCACCCAAAAGAGTGGGTACAGGATTCCGAGACATGAAGATCCTTATGGCGTAGACACTGATAAAGGTGTCAGGATTGGGAAACAATACCAGACCATAGATTAAAAGAGCCAGAATGTCTTCGTACGCCTTGAAGTCTAAGTCATTCCAGAAATCATTAGCTTTGCCAACCATAAATTTGACCAAAAAGCCCTTAACTCCACTTCTAGTTTCCCAGTTAGCCAATACCTCTTCTTTGGTCAAGGGGAGAACTGCAGCAACCTCTTCAGGCCTAGGAGTCTTTTCCCAACCAGTGAATGGAGTTTGCTCCAAAACATGGATACCGAGCAAATCAGAGAATTCTTCCAGGGTAGGGACCAGCTGGAAGTCTTGAAAGGTAAAGCAATGATACAGGGGGTCATAAAACTGGGTCAGGACACTTATCAGTTGTTGGTCCCACTTTGCAGTGATCAAGCCAAGGAGAGAACCATGCCTTTTGATGAAGGAAGTAGTGTTTGGAATCCTACCAACCAAATCTTTGAGCAGAGCTGGTGGTTGAACAAAGTTGAGCCGGATAGTATTCCTACGCACGGGCATCATGATGTCCTACAAAACAGAGCAAAGATGAAACTTTTTTTGTCTTTGAAATGGGTTAGTCCTTATACAGGATGCATGCAATGGTATGATGGCATGATGCTATGATGAAGCACACCACAAGTATTCACACAAGCAAGCATGATAAGGCACACAAGTCACACAAGACAACCCTTAGGTTTCAGGCCAGCATGAAGTTTAGGTATTACCCTCTTTTGGTTTCGTTGGTTAAAACTTGTCCTATCAAAAGTAACCGGGTTCTAGAGGATCTCAAATCATTGACTACCCTCAATCGGTCATAACTCCAGCATCGCAATCTTTTCTTGCGGCCAGAACCATCGCGAGAGTTTAGCCTCAATGAGTGTAGCATACTGCTACTGTTCTATGGCCAAGTTTGGTCAATTTAGGGTTCTAAGGTTGGTTGGTGTTTAATAACTCCTTAGAAGACCCATATTCTCCTCGTTGCAACACAAGGGATATAGGTACAGACCAAGGTGCCACACCAACGTAGCCACTGCTTCACCCATGTCGGTCTACGCCGGACAGGTCCCTCACAGATTATGCTACCTAAAAAGGGTATTCCCCAGATCCGGGTTAGGATCTATGAAACTATGATGCAAAGCCCATAAATATAAAAGAAAACAAGGCAAACAATTGAAAACAAAGGTGATCTAAGCCCTAAGGTTACTCCACTTTTAATTTTTTCCCCAGCAGAGTCGCCAGTTCTGTGATACGGTGGGAGAACTGACTATGGTTTTGCGTTTGTATTCGCAAATGTTTCGGTTGAGCAAGAGTCGCCACCGACTTTTTATTTTATCCTAAGGAAAGGTTAAAAAGCACAGCAAAAACCTTTGAGATGTTTTCTTGGGTTCGGGGAGTAGATTATAGAGAGGGAAGGTATTAGCACCCTTTCTATCCATGGTTATCCATGGGCTCTTAGTTACTTGCTTAGATCAACTTTCCTTAATTTTCAATTGTTTGAAATGGTGCTTTGTGTGTGGGTTTGAAAATGTTTTTGAAAAGAGGCCAATGTGGTGGCAACCTTTGTAATGACCCATGTTGGGATGTATACAAAGGTGTATGTCTTTTGAAAAGGTTTTCATTTGTTTTTGAAAGTTGTTTTTGAAAGTGTAGTGATGTGTGGTTTAGAAAAATAGGCAAGTGTTTTGTTTTGCAAGTTTGATTCAAGTAACTAAGAGGTTATCTACTCCTAAATTTCTCAAAGATTATTGCTATGTTTTAACCCTTTTAACAATTTTGTTCCACCATTGCATTTGGTGGACAATCTTGTATTAGGATGTGAAAGGGACGGGCGCGAGTCATCGTTTAGACCATAATTGCAATGGTGCCAAGTATCTTTGGGCAATTTTCTTTAAGGGACTTGATCATTTTTAGGCAACTTTCGAAAGCGTCATCGAGGGACTATGATCATTTGATTGTTTGTTTTGTTTTTGCCCAAAGAGACCTAACATGCAATATGGCCCATTTATTGAAGGCAACAAGTGGAATACCCTAGGGGTGCAAGTGTGATTAGTGTTGTCCATTTTCATGCTTGTTTATCTTGAAATTAGGTCAAACTATTTGTTGTTTTTGATTCGCATACAAACCCTAATTCTAACATGGTATAATTAGAAAGCATTAAAGTGCGAAAAATAAAGTCCTAAACTATTACAACACAATATATGGGAAGGGGGATACAAATGTTCAAATGGGGGATATTTTGACAAGGAATTTAAACCTAGACTATTACATCAATATTGAATTATTTACAAGATATTCAATTGCACAAATTAAATAGAAATAAAATAAATATGCAAGATGCAAAAAGGCTTTTTATGTGTATATAAAAAAGTATTTTTATATGTCAAATAAACAAAATAAAAAGTATTATTTTTTTGGAGTTTTTTATATTTAGGGCAAAACCCTAATTTTATTAAGTAAAAGTATTAATTATTTAATATGTACAATATTTATTTATTATATACAAAAATAAAATAAAAATGAAGTATATTTGTCAAAAAGGTATTTTTTTAATGTTAAATATTAATAAAAAATAAAATGTATGTATTTTGCATTTTACCTAAATATTTTAATATATATATATATATATATATATATATATATATATATATATATATATATATATATATATATATATATATATATATATATATATATATATATATATATATATATATATATATATATATATATATATATATATATATATATATATATATATATATATATATATATATATATATATATATATATATATATATATATATATATATATATATATATATATATATATATATATATATATATATATATATATATATATATATATATATATATATATATATATGTATTTGTATTATTTATTAAATATATATATTATATATACAAAAATAATAATATTTAATATTTATAAAAAAAAGTATATTTTATATAAAATATTTTCAAAAGATAAAATAAAATAAAAATGGAAAATAAAATGTGTTTGCATTATTTTAGTATTTTTCAAACAAAAGTAAGTTTATATATTTATTTATGTACAAATATTAATCTAAACAAATAAATACCTAATAAATATGAAAATGGTGTAAAAAATATTTTTTATATTTTTAATATTATAAGAAAAAATAAATAAGTCGGAACAAAAAAGAAAAAGTCAAAAAGTCATAAAAATAAGCAAAATGGGCCTAGGGGGTGTAAAAGTGAAAACATGGTGCAAAAAGAAAAGGGAAACAGGCCCAGCCCAGAATCCTGTCATCTTCAACCTCAGAACATTTTTTGTTCAAGAAAACACGCGTTTTCTATCTTCCAATTCCTTGATCTTTTGCCAAATCTTCCAACATGAAACCTGTAGAGCTTGAAGCCACGATTCCAGACATATAAAGAAATCAATCTAACTCTAAAAAATGAGAGAGAATTTCTTCTCCCCCAATTCCTGACCTAGTTTTTGTTCAATGTTCAGACTTAAAATTCTCTAAGCATACATAATATAAATGAAATCTAATTACATGGGCATGTTCAGGGCTATGAATGTGACATGTTTTCTTCACAAACCTAAAGCTAACAATGCCTATATTGAGAGATAGAACTTCATGAATATACCTGTTCAGTGGGAATCGTGTCTTGCAATGGAGGAGCTTTCAGGGCAAGATGATGATTTGTATAGCTTGCCTGAAGTGTAGTGATTCTATTCCAATGCTTGGTGTGTTTTGAATCGTGCCAAATCAAGCTGCAAAAGTCCACCTGCAAGATAGAAAAATGGAAATGGCAAATGGTGCTATGGCTGTTACAGTCTCAGTTCAAGGTTTGGAATAGTTTATATGGATATTATGGAATGTGTTTGAAGTGTTTTTAGCAAGAATGCATGGAAGGTTTGAGCTATGGAACTCAAACTGCAGGGATGCCCTGTTTTGGGCAGTTCAATGGTGATTCTGTGAATGAGAGGGTGTTGGGGATGGTTGGCTCGTGTTCTAGCTCAGAATGGATGTTTAGAATATGTTTGACAAGTTTGCTTAAGGTTGTGTTAGCTGAGATGAGAGTTGGTATGTGTTATGGCAAGTTTCTTACACTTTAAGCAAGAGATGGCAAGTTGGTGTTCTAGACAGGTAGAGGCCCCCAATCTATGATGCACAACTTAGTCTTGATCAGTGCAATTAGTCCATAAACTTGTGCCAAAGAGATCTTAACTGTACTTGCTTGGATTTGCTTTAGACATAAAGTGCAACTTTTCCAAAATGGATATAATGCTTTATCTAAAAATGGATTAAACTTGCATACAATGTCCAAACTCATAGAACAACACCTTGGCACAAAGGATTGGCATTAAATTAAGGAGTGTAATTGAGATAAAAGACCTGTAATCAAGGAAAGCATGCTGAATTCAAAATGGCACAAATGTATGAACATGTAACTTGGCCAAATCAAAAGTGAGTTTTTCCCATATTGCCAAATTCGATTCTCTCTAACCATGAGGTTGTTTGATGAGTTCTTGGACATTTTGGAAAGCTTGGAATGTGTACTACAATCCATCTTTGAAATGCAAATTGAAATTCCAAGTGGAAGCATGTGAAAAATGATCTTGAAGTTAGGTAAAAACCTTGCCTAAAATAGGTCAAATTTTCTCTAAGTTAAGAATGGTTTGGTACCCTTGTTCCAAAAATTGTAACTTGAGCTACAAGCTTCTTTTGGGAAAACTTTGTGAATAAAAGTTGTAGATTTTGCAATAGGCTACAACTTTCATGTTTTGACTTTTGCTTGAATCCAAATGAATCTTGGTGAGAAAGTGGGACAAAGTTAGGAAAAAATTAGGGTTTTTCATAACTTAGAAAAATTCTAAGTTATGAAAAATCTTCATTTCAAACCCTAATTTGCATTTCTTGATTTCTTGATGAACAAGTTTCATGATTTGGCATGTTTTGATGAAAAATGAATCTTGACACTTGATTTTGACCAAAAAGTCAAAGTTTGACTTTTCAGTATACAGTCAAAATTGATCAATTGACTGGGAAATTCAACTGTCAATCTTGTGCATTTGGGATCTTTTGAGCTTGTTGAGCATGTCAAGATAATTCCATGGTGTCCTTGAGTCCATATGTGAGCTTGATTTGCCATTGGCTAGGTCAAACAGTCAAAAATTGCCTTTGTGCAGTCAAAACCCTAAAAATGACCATTTTGCCCTTTTGGTGATCTGATCAAATTTCTTGTGGAATTGTGATCCAAACTTGATCAAATGGTCCATGTGAGTTCATAATGTTGATGTGGGTCAATTTTCATGAGATTTGACTGTCAATTGGCCACAGTTGACTTTTTCCCAATACAATTGATTTCTAGGTCAACTGTCCAATTGACTGGGCAAAATTTGGAATCAAGACTTGAAACTTGGTATGGATAAACTTGGGAGTCCAACATGAAGCATGAAAGTCATCTTAGGCATTTTAGGTCAAAATATCTTTGTGCAAACACAAACCCTAATTTGGGTCAACAGTGCAAGGAGAAGTCTTGAGCAGAGGAAACCCTAACTGGATCTTGATCTTCAAGGGTTTTGTGATGAGAAAATGGGAGGGAAAATTTTGGGGTACAACAAGATCTGTTCACCATGCCCCAAGCTCGTATAAACCTTCGGCGATGCTCGTCAACATCTTCCTTGTAGTCAAAGGCAATATCTGTAAGAAGTAGCTCATGAGGACCATCTCTCCGAGCGCGACCAAACTGTCGTAAAGCTAGGCATGGGTTGCAGGTTATACCCCCTCTGATTCCAAGCAAAGGGACATTAGGGTATCCCCCACATCGATCAATGACAGCAGTGCTTTCTATAGCCTTGGAAATCCAAAGAACGTCTGTATGGGCAAGGGACATTATTCTGTAAGACCACTCTAAACCTTCCTCATTCTTCAGCACAAACTTGGGGAGGTGCGAAATAAACCACCTCTCCAGCAAAGGCATACAACACATGAGAGTCCCTCTTCTACGCACAGTACGAGTATAGAGGCCATGCAAGATATCACCCAGTAGAGTAGGCACAGGATTGCGAGACATGAAGATCTTAACCGCATTCACATCTATGAAGGAATCTGGATTCGGGAAAAGAACTAAATCATAGATAAGGAGAGCCAAGATATCTTCAAAATCCTGAAAGTCCAAGTTATCCCAGAATAACTGAGCTTGATCCATAAAAAACTTGGCTAAGAAACCTTCAACCCCGCTTCGTGTCTCCCAATTAGATACTACATCAGACCATTTCAAATGTAAATCTGAAGCAATGTCTTCTGGCCTAGGAGTCTCTTCCAAACCTGTGAAGGGCATTTGCTCAAGGATGGATATGCCCAATAAGTGAGAAAACTCTTCCATAGTAGGAACTAGCTGATAATCTGGGAAAGTGAAGCAATGATTCACCAAATCAAAGAACTAGAAGAGCACACTCATCATCTGCTCATCAAACTTTAAGGTAACCAAGCTAAGAAGCTGACCATGTCTCCTAATGAATGAAGAATTATCAGAAACTCTCGAGGCTAAATCTTTGAGCTGAGCAGGTATTTGCACAAAGTTAACTCGAATGGTGTTTCTGCGCACGGAAGCCATAATCTACAAAACAGAACAAAGATAAATCCCCCCGATCTTTGAAATGGTTAGTATAATGAGGTATGCATACTATGTTATGATGCATGATGTCATGATAAAACACACAACATGTATAGCAGATAACAGACATGGTAAAGGCAAATAAGTCACATAAAATCCCTTAAGTTTAAGGCTTACATTGGGTCTAGGTACTACCCTCTTGAAGTTCAGTTGGTTTCAACCTGTCCTAATAATAGTAACCGGGTTCTAGAGGTTCTCAATATCACTGACCATCCTCCATCGGTCATGGTTTTAGCTCACGCA